>CM029474.1:25489425-26089425 GCA_017140325.1 Eucalyptus leucophloia subsp. euroa | reverse complement strand
TCTCATCTTAAGATGGACAATAATTTTTAATAGTGCATCACTAGAACAACAAGTGACTTGTTATTACCCATGTGAACCTAATTCATGGGATCGCCAATCACATAAGTTGGGTTACCATCACTGTTGTTTTTCCTTAATTGGCTTAAGTCTCATTCCCCTCGATGTGTCATAAATTAATTTTCTTCCAATAGGTTTAATCAAAGGATCGGCCAAATTCACTTCTGACTTTACAAAATCGATTGATATAATTCCATCTTTAAGAAAATGCTTTACTACATCATGTCTCAATCGGATGTGTCTATTTTTACTATTGAAAGTTCTATTATTTATAATGGCTATTGCCACTTGGCAATCACAGTGTATAGAATCCGAAGGTGTTGGTTTTATTCCCAAAAGAATATCCGCTAAGAGGTTTCTTAACCACTCAGCCTCATTGCGAGCCAATTCTAGAGCTACAAACTTTGACTTCATGGTGGATTTAACAATTATTGTTTGTTTGGCTGACTTCCAATTTACAACACCGCCACCAAGGGTGAACACATATCCACTAGTGGATTTTGTCTCATCCGAATCTGAAATCCAATTAGCATCACCATATCCTTCTAATATAGTGGAAAATCCATTATATAAAATATAATAATTCATGGTTTCTCTCAAATATTTCATTAATCTGCTCAAAGCAGTCCAATGATCATCATTGGGATTTTGTGTATATATGCTCAGTCCACATACATCATAAGCTATATCAGGTCGAGTATAATTCATCAAATGCATCAAATTCCCAATAATTTGAGCATACTTAGACTAACCACACCATCTCTTTTATTTTTTATTAATTGGATATTAGAATAATAAGAAGTATTCATAGGTTTCACATCAAAGTGATCATATTTTTTAAGTAATCTCTCCACATAATGTGCTTGAGTAAGCATTAGGCCACTATCACTCTTTATGATTCTAACACCCAAAATATTATTAGCTTCCCCCATGTCTTTCATATCAAATTTAGAAGTCAAAAAACATTTTGTTTCATTTACTACATTAATACACGTACCAAAAATAAGCATGTCATCAACATATAAGTTAATAATTATAGATTCACCATCAACAGTTTTTGTGTGTACACATTTATCTACTCTAATAGAGAAAAAAAAACTATTATTAAATAGAACATCATCAAATTTCTCATACCATTACTTTAGTGCTTGCTTTAAGCCGTATAAGAATTTAACAAGTTTACAAACTTTGTTTTCTTAACCAGAAAAAATACAGCCCTCAAGTTGCACCATGTAAATTTCCTCTTCCAAATCACCATTAATTTTTTTTTTTTAACATCCATTTGATGAACGTTAAGTTTGTAAATAGAAGTCAAAACAATTAAAACACAAATTGATTAAATTCTTGTAACTGGAGCAAAAGTGTCAAAATAATCAACATTTTGTTTTTTAGTAAAATCTTTTGTAACTAATCTTGCTTTATATTTATCAATAGAACCATCAAGATTATATTTTCTTTTTAAAATCCATTTACAACCGATCGGTTTTGCACCGGGTGGTAAATCAACTAATTTCCAAGTTTGATTTTGTAAGATAGAATCAATCTCGATTTTTATAGCTTCTTTCCAAAAATTGCTTTTTGAGGAAGATATTGCTTTAGAATAAGTCAAAGAATCATTATCAATAAGATAAGTATAAAAATCATTCCTAAAGAAGTTTATTTCCTTATTCTTTTGCTCCTTCTTAATTCATCATTTGAATTTTTGAAAACGTTTTTATGAAGAGGGGCAAGAGAAATAGTATCAACACTTACCTGAAAAATATGCTGAAAAAAATTCTGCATTTTTTTTCTTAACTATAGCATTATTATCAAGCATGTCACTTTTTAATACAAGAAATCTATATGCAGCACTATGTTCAGCATAACCAATAAACATGCAGTCAAATGATTTAGAGCCTATTTTTTCTTTTCTTAGAATTAGAAATCATAATCTTAGCAAGATACCCCCACACTTTCAAATATTTTAAATTAGGACGATAACCTTTCCAAAATTCATAGGGTGTTTTACCTGTTTTCCTATGAGGTATTCTATTTTGGATGTGGCATGCAGATAAAATAACTTCACCCCATAAATTATTTGGAGCATTAGAACTAACAAGCATAGAATTCATCATGTCTTATTTTTCTTTTCAGCTATGCCATCAGATTCAAGGGAATAAGGAGGCGTAGTTTCATGAATTATTCTTTCCTTTTCACAAAATTTGTTAAGCAATACATATTCTCCACCTCTATCCAATCTAATTCTTTTTATATTTTTATTCAATTGGTTTTCTACCTTAGCTTTATACAAAAGGAACATAACAAAAACTTCATTTTTATGCCTAAGCAAATAAACTTTAGTAAATCTAGAATAATCATCAATGAAGGTCACGTAATATTTTTTACGTCCTCTAGTCATAGTTTGTTTTAAATCTCCTAGATCAGTATGAATTAAACTCAACAAATTAGATTCTCTATTTACAGAAATACAAGACTTTTTTGTTAATTTTGTTTCGGCACATATTATACATTTATTAAAACATAGGTTTTTAATTCCAGAAATTAAATGCTGTTTTTGCATTTTCTTAATATAAGAAATACTGACATGACCTAATCTACCATGCCATAAATCAATAGATTCAGCCAAGTAAGTGAAAGCAATAGCATTTTCATTGATAACATTGGAAACGTTAAGAACAAAAAGTCATTGATTACAATAACCCTTTCCCACAAAGACGTTATTTTTGTCATTACAATCTTATCGATTCGAATGACACTTTCACCCCAACCTTTCCTAAAAGTGCTACTCGAGACCAGGTTTGCCCTTATATTAGGGATATATAATACATCATTCAGGGCCAAAGTCTTGCTAGATGTTAGCTTGAGAAGAACGTTTCATTTCCCAAGAACTTGAGCTGTTCTTAAATCACCAAGATAAATAATTTCCTCTCCTTCTCCTACCGGCATGTAGGAGGAAAATGCATTTTTGTTTGCACAAATATGCCTAGTAGCACTTGAGTCTACCACTCACTCTTTCACATTGGCCACAATGTTGGCTTGGGAAATAACTGCAACAATTATATCATTAAAGTCATTTACTTTAACCAAATTTACTTTTGATTTAGCAGGATTGTCATTTCTCATTATTTTCTTTCTACAATGCATTGCATGATGACCTGGTTTTCCACAAACAAAGCAAGAGCCTTTCTCTTTTTGAAGGTGGGGTGAGCAACCTTGGGTTTGTAATCGGGTTTTTTGTTATAATACCCATTTTGATGATGTTGAAATTTGCCTTGCACCAAATTTGCCCTGATAGCAATTTCCTTAGCTTTGGCAGCTTTGATCTCCTTGTGAGTTGTATCCTCAATGATAATATGCACGATCAGATCGGCTAGTGACAATTGCTTGTCCTTGTGCTTGAGTTGTTGCTTGTAATTATTCCAAGACTCAGGCAACTTTTCAATCAAGAGCCCGCAATAAATTCTTCTTGTAAATTGATGTTTTCTGCCTTCAAGTCCTCCACTAGCTTGTGATATTCATTGATTTGTGTCTTGATCTCCTTATCATTGGACATTTCCCATCGATAATAATTTCCGATTATAAATTTTTGTCTGCCCACATATTCAACAATGTACTTTGCAGTCATGGAGTCCCGTATTTGTTTCACTTCCTTGTACGAACAGTAGACATCAAAAAATTCATTATAAAGAGTACTAATAATTGTGTGCCTACATACCTTATTAGCGTGTATCCATTGATCTCGAAGCTCGTTATCAGTTGGTTTGGCCTCCGTAAGTGCAAAAGCCACGCCGTGCATATCTAAGATAAAGAAAACCCTTTCTTGCCACATTCTAAAATTGTTACCATTGAAAATTTCGATCTTCGATATGTCGAGGAATGGTTTGGCATAGGACTATGTGGTAGTGGTGGTAGAGCAACTGGAATGGTGGAGATTGAGGCATCAGTAGCAGTATCAACTTGATGCTCCATGGGCGGAATTATCCTTAAGATTGTAGGAAAAAAGCTGATGAGAATAAATAAATTTGTCTGAGGCGTGCAAGTGTAAGCACTGTCCTTAAGGATAATTCCACCCCTCGGAGTGCAAAACTCGGTGTGATAGGCTTCTGATGGCTATCCTCCCAAAATATAACAGACATTCTTCTATATTTCGTACTGAATATTAGAAGGAACAGAAACAACGTTGTGTATAACCCATCAAAGAAAAGGAAAGGAAAGATTTTAAAAGGAAAGAATATTCTCTGTTTCATTCAGTGTATCTATTTTTAAGATTGCCTTATGAGATTTTATATTCAGACAAAATAGAGCCATTAAAAGAGCCGTTGTAAAAAAAGGAAGGATTTATTTGGGAAATAAATTAAATGTTACAAAACGATTGAAAAGCCTTATATGACTGTTAAGAAACCGTTATGTGACCGTTAAAAATAATGATGGTTTTCAATGCGGTTATAACTATTATCGAAGCTATTATTGTAAATATTTCAAAATATTATTGAGATATCCAACATAGCTTAGTTACGTTATGATCATAATAGCTATTACATTATAACCTTAACTATTACTACGATCAAAACAAACATGCAATTACAAATTTGTTCATGGGGAGGATTAGAGAAGTAGGCCAAATGGTAAGTAGTAAACTTGCATCTCAATATTACTATAGCAACCTTCATGGATCAAAAAAAAAAAAAAATGTGAATTAAAGTGACAATCTGATAGTAGCTTATGTCACGATGAAAACTCTCCATGTAATGGGGTTGAGCAAAATACAAAGGTACTTAGGGAAAGAATAAAAATGATGGAGCTTGATTTCTTTGCTTTTTTCGGTGAGTGCCACAAGAGGGGATAGTGGCTATAACAATTCGGATGACGAACGTTTTACTCCTGGAAACAATGAGGATGACGAGGGTCAGGATAGACAAAGATTCTCCTTGTCTAATCTAAGGTGTGACTATGAGAACCTTGTTTTTGAAAAATGAATGAGATTTAAATCTCCATCTCAATTTAAACAGGTGTCGCGACCAATTTTTCGGGGTTTAGACCACCTAGGGTTTGGCTAATGGATTGTTAAGCCTAAACTTAACTCGGGCTCTCCCAAGCCCATACCAATTCGCGACTTAGGTTCAAGTTTATAACATGCAAATGATTTTTCAATTAGGAGTCGCCACTAATCTATTTTTGGTGGGTCGATTGAAAACCCAAGAAAAGTAATGGGAGATTTACTTTACTCCTACGAACCAGAGATTATGGAGTTCGGGGACTTGGTTACGCTAGATTTCTCTAACGCCCTTTCGGTACCTTTCTCTTTTATTTTGAAAAATGTTTGGCAAGCAACTTGGATTGATTTTAAATTATCTCCCTAACATGTGAGGTTGTCATGCGGGTGCGCAATCCACCAATTTAATACCCAAGTAAATCAGTAAATAAATTGCAGGACTTACCTCATAGCAACGAAAGCATCTGCGTTGTTAGATCAGAATTCACATCAACAATCCTAGATATGATTTCTAATTAACACGCAATTTCTTTTTGTTTTTACTTAATTAATTAAAATCGTGCAATATGCATGCTACTAATCTAACATAAAATATTATGACATGACAATATAGCCTAAACTATATGAATGAGTAAATTTTTTTTTTGTGTTTTCTTAATGAACATGCAATAATTAAACATGCGATCTAAATTAACCAAAATGACCTAATCTTAGTGATGGCCAATTTCTAATTAAATGCACCTAGCAACAATCACTAAATGACGTGCATTTCATGAACCTAATGCTATATGATGTGCACATGATTTTTATTTTCCTAATAAGCATGCAATCTATCATAATATGCAATGACGTGCAAAGAATGCTCTAATTCTAAATTTTTTATGAAATTCGAAATTTAAAATTGCCAAATAATTAAACGTGCAATTTAAGTTAATGAGAAGAAAATATGATATCCTAAATTAATGCTTTTGGTCTTTTTATTTAAGAAATTCGAAATAAATTTCCTATCCTAAACATGCAACCTAACATTAAAACCAGTAACATCCTAACATGCATTTAACCTAACTCAATTATTATTTTTTTTTTGGGTTTTTCTTTTACGGGAGCAATCAAATAAAGGCATCGAGAACAGCACAACAACAAATCAAGCAAGATATCATCCATGTCCATTTAATTTTGGAAATAAATTGACGAATCGTATCTCGCGCATGAGATCGGATCGGCCAATTTTTAAATAAAAATCACGAATCGTATCTCGATCGTGAGATCGGATTGGTGATTTTTCCGTGCGATTGCGGGTCGTGTATCGAGCATGAAATCGGACCATCAATCATATGCACGTTGCGGAATTAGGAAGATTTCCTAATTTAGAAGGCTACTCGAGTTGCGAATATCGGTCATGTGCATCAATGAATATATCAAATAAGGAAATGGAATTTTCGGAAATTAAAATAATCAAGATTCTTACCTATTCCGAATATTAATTTCCAATTTGGACTTTGCGCAATTGGACCGGGATTGCAACCGACGCTTCGGGTGGGACAGCGATGGGCAGTTTATGGCCAATGAACCTACAAAAGCAGAACTTTTACGGGATGGCCCGGCTCATGGATGAACTCGCGATAGGCTCGGCACGGCGTTAGGAGAACGGGTTGTCTCATGGTGGATCACAAGTGGCTCATCAATGTCTTCAATTCGTTGAGGCACGTCGACAGCAAAGGACAAGGATGGCAAAGCAGGTTTGCTCGGCTTGCGATTGTTGTCCCACGGTGGACGTAATTTACCGAGACTGGGACTCGCGTTGAGGATCTCCGTGAAGATACTAAAGTTGTTGAAGAATTTTGCGAGTGTAATGAGCCCAGTGTGTTTACGGCTTCCCCCCTAAAGTTTCTTCCTGGTTAGTGGGTAGTCAAGAGAAAATAAATAAATAAAACAAAAACTCAAATTGGAGGCATGAATCCGAAGCAATTCATGGGATCATGGCGGTGGGTGATCGGCTCACAGCAGCGGCTACTCGTGTTGGCGTGGACTTCTTAGCGGTACGACAACGATTCACGTAAAGGTCGTCACGGCAAGGAGTGAATTCGGTGGGTGTTGCTTCGTTTCTCTCCCCAACGTGGGATCTGGATTGTGTCGATGGGCGTGTTCTTGATTTGCAGATGCCATGCAACTGAAATCTTCAATTTCCACTTTCTTTATATTGTCTCTTTCTTTGGAATTCTCTGCCGTGATGGCTCGATGGTTCCTCGGTCAATAAGAATTCCCGACCAATGGATCGACGTCGTAGTGATTGACCAAGGAAAGGCTGCGGTGGTAGGTGTGCCCGGAGTGACGGTCGGCTAGGTGAGCTGCTCGGAACAGCAAGAAATCACGGGGGACCTGGAAAAACAGAGAAAAAAAAAGTTTTATCGTCGTCTACGGGATGGCAACGATTGACGTCGGGCAGCAAGGCATCACGGCTCGCGTTGGCTTGGAACAGCCGTTGGAATCTCTAGTGACTTGGACAAGACACCAGGACTGCAGAAAAGTCGCTGGATCTCCTAGTATGAGGATCGGGATCGCTTGATTGCAAAAGGTTGACCAAAATACCACATGGGTCTACTGATGTAATCGTTGAACCCTTGGACTACTTGATAATTGCGAAGTCTGCTAGATCACCAAAGTGGAAGAAAGCCGTTAACTCAAATCAGTAAGTGCAAGCTTTTCACGGGTCACGCCAATGTGGCTATCCGGGGGCAGGCGATGGAAGGAACTGCCGCAAGCTGTTTTCGTAGAACGAAACAGCAAAAGGAACGGTGTCATGGACGATGAGGGTGTGGTTGTGACGGCAGCATCGTGGGGGGTCTCATGAAAACCTGGCCTAGAGCACTCTCTCTCTCTCTATCTCTCTCTCGTATAATCGTCTTTCTCAATCAATGGTGGCCGTGTATTCAATGTATGTGCCCTATAACTATGAATATGCGTCTCTTTTTATAAGCGAGGAAATTAGGTTTCAAGGAAGGGACGCAATCTTCTATTTCCCGTAGGTGAGTGTTCACAATATCCTCTGCCTAAATTTCTTTTCTTTAATGAATATTATTTCTTTCCTTCTTTCATTCAACCATGTGAACGTATATTTTATTCATTGCAAGCCGTACTTGACCGAATATATTACACCCAGGATGTTGCTCTTTCGTGATTGAATTTTCAAGATTATGATATTGCTCTTTATATTTCCTAACTTGAAATTTCGCATGTGCAAAGCATATGTGAATTTCGGTCTCATTAAAGAAATGACGGGCTTGTATGAGCAACGAGTTCAACCAAATTTTCATCACCGTGGGCTTAGTCCAAGTCACTAAATTAAAGCTTAGAACCACCGATTCGAATCCGTTACCGGTCCAAAAAATAAATGCAAAACACGTAACTTAAAAATAATTGCACCTACATCTACATGCTATGTAATTAACTATTTTTTCAGGAATAAAATTAACCCCTAATTTTTTTAATGCAATAAATAACTAAACGGGTCGCCAAAATTTAGGTGTCAACAACAGGCTATCTAAAACAATGCGAATTACCGGATACTTTGAAGCAATATGCAGAGAAAAGTAGTGTGGCGGAGCATGAAATAATTTATGCTTTTTGAGGTAAAGTGTGCATACATAATGGTCACAAAGTAGGAAACACCTTGCCCGTTTTTAAGCCAACATGCGGTAACACATGCGGAGTGAACAGCCGATGAAAACTCCAATTTGTTCATATTCCTTGACCAAAAGCGTATACTTTCATGTGTGATGTCGAGGAATGGTTGATGAATCAAGACAGACGTTTCATTAGTAAGAGCATTGAGATTTCATTACTAAAAGCTGACACCAAAACAAAGTAAAAATATCAACTACAAAAAATCTTTTAAGATCTTAATCTAGTTAACAAGATATAAGATTTTTCAATTCATTATGATAGTGTACGAGCAATGGCCAGATGTTAATAATGCGATTGCAAAACTTCTCTTGGTTGCTTGCAAATCTGAACTGCATTTAATCGAAGCATCCCCACAATCCACTCTTTGAATCGTTGCCCCACCCATTAAAAATCAACCTCACTTACTGACGCTTTCAGTCGTCGCCATCAGAGGAGAAGATTGGTAAAAATTACTTCTACTCGATCAGTTGAAATAACATGCGCAAAATAGTTAGAAAGCCCCATGTCTTTGACTTCTCCCACAAATTAACAACGCACAGCTTTAAAACGTTTCGAATTCAGGATATTGTAGAGCCGTCGATATGGGTTAAAAACACATTTTATGACTCACTTTTAGGGGGCCAAGCTATAAATGGGTCACTTAAAATTTTACCAAGGGGTGGAAATGGGTTTAAGATATTTGACTTTATATGGGTCTATATGGGTTTGTCCATGACCTATACTTGACCCGTTTAGTTTACTAGCCCAACTTATATAGCTGTCTTCATTTCGCTCGCTTGACTCGCTTAGGAAGGAAAGAAAGGAAAAAATAAAAAAAACTCTGCTTGATGGCAGCGCGTAGCTGACATTCGCACTTGGGGATCCGCAGCTCTTGGGCAAGCTGCATCGGAACAAGCAGGGATCCATCGTCGTGAGCACTGCAGTCTGCAAGTCCTCTGCGGTGTCGGGCAATTGAGGGAGAAGCGGATGGAAGGAGAGTGCTGCGCAGGGTAGTGGAGGTAGACGCACGTGGGGAGGAAGATCTGTGGAAGGAGGTGAGGGTGGCGGCAGCGGAGGCGCGAGATGTAAACGTGAAGGAGGAGGAGGAGGAGGCAGCAGAGGACGGCTGCGCGTGAAGTCCAGACCACCAGCCTAGTCAGCCCGGGCTAGGTCCTTCTTCTGGTGGTCTCCGCCATTTTTGGGATAAGTATACTAATGGTGCCATAAGTTGTGTACGGCGCTCACTTTGGTGCCAAAAGTTTTCGTTGGATCACTTAAGTGCCAAAAAATTTGAAAAATGCTCACTTTGGTGCCAACGTCGATCTGAACTGCCGGAAATCCGACGTGGCCTCTTTTTTATTAATTTCTTATATTGATGTGGCTTATCGGAGAGTCCAGTTAGCGTATAAACCACAAAACGACGTCGTTTGGCATCTTAAACCCTAAGTCGAAACCCTAAATCTCCAAATTGAGAGAGAGAGAGAGAGAGAGAGAGAGAGAGAGAGAGAGAGAGGCCATGGCAGTGGCATTGTCTTCTTCCTCGAAGAACAACACTAGCAGAGAGAGAGAGAGAACCCATGGCGGCATCGTCTTCTTCTCCAAAGAACAACACCAGCAGAGAGAGAGAGAAGTCATGGCGATGTCGTCTTCTTCCCCGAAGAACAACACCAACAGAGAGAGAGAAGCCATGGTGGCGGTGTCTTCTTCCCCGAAGTACAACACCAGCACTAGCCACTCTTTGAACAGAGCCCAATCCACCATCTCCATCTGCGCCCTCTTTGTTTCCCTCGCACTCCTCGTCTTCTCTCTCTCTCTGCACCTTCAATCCCCCTCTTCCTCCTCCTCCTCCGCCCTAGCCTTCTATTTTCCCATCACTTCTTGGCCGAGCGATGGTGGCCGAGCACGGTGGCCGAGCATGGTGGCCGAGCGATGGTGGCTGAGCACGGTGGCCGAGCGACGGTGGCCGAGCAAGCTAGTTCGGCAAGGATGAACCAAAAAAAAAACCCTAATTTCAATCACAAATGAGCTATACGGCGTCATTTTTCCTAAGCCATCCACATAGGACGGCAAAACGACGTTGTTTTCTTAAGTAGGACTGAAAACGGCGTCATTTAAATGGTTTATCGATTTTTTTTTTTAAATATAAAGCCACGTAATCATTTTGGCCGGAATTTTTCGCCGGTGGTACCAAAGTGATCGTTTTTTCTCTGATTTGGCACTTAAGTGATCCGGCAGAAACTTTTGGCATCAAAGTGAGCGCTGCACACAATTTATGGCACCATTAGTGTACTTATCCCCAATTTTCTGTGGAGAAAGTGGATTTCTTTTTCAGAGAGAGAGACAGTGGCTTATGTTCTCAATGGGGGAAGAAGATAATTTTTTTTAAATTGATTTCATTTTTCAGGAAATTATATTTTTAATTTTTAATTTCTTTTTTGTTTTTCATTTTTAATTTTACTTTTCATATTATTTTATGGAATAAGCATGAGATATCCCTACATTGAAACATATTTGAGTAGCAAAGATATCTAATCTCCATTATTTTTTAGCTCGATTTGTAAATTATCTATACATTATTTTTGTTTATATATGAATCCATCAATTTCAAAGTCATTGATTGACAAAACCCAAAAAAAAAAAAAAAACCTTTAAAGTCATTGCCCTTGGAGTCTAAATAGTTTTAAAAAAAAATCGGAGGAAAATTACAAATAAGTTTTGAAATTTGTTGATTTCTTTCTTTTTTTTCTCAAGCAATTTATAACTCATTTAAAAAGCAAACGAGTTACTCATATGAGATTGACCTCATTGAATCGGAGTCACAAAATGGGCATAGAACCCACTTTTCCAACCCTAAGTCTTTATAAGTATTTCAATTCATAAGTTTTAAAATTTTTTATTTTATTTACTAATTTTTTATTTAATTATTTTTTTTCATTCGCCATGAAGTTTTTATCTAAATAATATATATGGAGAGCTTGAAATGGGTTAAATAAGTAGGTATAGGTTTTTCCTATTATATTAATTTGTTTTGATAATATGGATCGGATTGGGTACGTGTTAAGTACAAGTTAGGTCGGGTATAGGTAATTAATTTTACGTTACATGAAAATGGGTCAATATAGATTGAACCATTTTCAACTCGATCCAAACCTGATCTGACGCAAACTCGACGCGACCTATTCATTTGACAGCCCTAGGGCATTACCAATTGAAAACCGTTAGAAGTTTGATAGAGAGTAAACTCTGAAATTCTCTTCTATGACTTTCATGTGTACAATTACATAATCTTTTATAATACAAGAGATCTAAATCTATAAGGAAGGAAAATATACAATAAATCAAATAAAAGAAAAATCCCCCCAATCATGATCATTTAAGATCAATTCCTATCAACACGAGATCAATTAAGATAACTAACTTTTAGCAACCGTATCTTCAACACTCCCCCTTAAGCTTGGCGGCCTATACACATAAAAAACGCCTAGCTTGCTTAATAGATACGAATGTTGCCTTTGACATAAGGCCTTGGTAAAAAAAGTCCGCAAGCTACTCCATTCTTATTCCTTTTGTTCATATCACCCCACTTTGAATCTTGTCTTGAATGAAATGATAGTCAACCTTTATGTGCTTTGTCCTTTCATGAAAAACTGGATTCATTGCAAGTTTTAGAGCAGCATCATTATTGTAATATAAGATGGTTGGCTGATTCACTTGTATACCGAGATCTTGAAGAAGGCCTCTTATCCAGACTATCTCGCAGCTAGTTTTTGCCGTCGCTCAATACTCTGCCTTGACAGATGATAAGGAAACAGTTGATTGTTTCTTCGTATTCCATGAAAGTAAAAAATCTCCCAGCTTTATACAGAAACTCGTAACGGATTTTCTACTCATAGGACAAGTAACATAATCCACATCACAATATGCTGACATCTCCATGTTACTATCTCGAGATAACAATATTCCCAGCCCTGGACATCCCTTCAAGTATTTTATAACCTTTAATGCTGCATTCATGTGAGATTGTTTTGGAGCATGCATTAATTGATTGAAAGTCTGTACCGCATAGCAAATGTCAGGTCTAGTCATAGTTAAATAGATGAGTTTTCCAACAAGTTTTTGATAAGCAGAAGGGTCCTTAAGTAAAGGATTCTTGTTTACGGGTGACAATCCTTTGTTATATTCAGCTGTTGTCAACTTGACATTCTATTCGATTGGAATAACATCTGGCTTGGATCCCGACAATCCTACTTCCGAGATATTTTCCAAGACAAATTTGCATTGGCTAAGACAGATGCCTTTATTTGACCGTGCAATTTATATCCCAAGGAAGTATTTGGGAGATCCTAAATCCTTAATGTGGAATGTAGAATGCAGGTATTTCTTAAATCTATCAATGGCAGATGCATCATTTCCCATAATGAGTATATCATCCACATATATGAGTAAGTAGATTGATGATGTACCTTGTTTCCATGTGAATAAAGCATAGTCATGCCTGGATTGCTGGAACTTTGCAGGTACAAGTGCATCAGTGAAATTGGCATACCATCGACGAGAAGCCTGTTTGAGGCCATATAGGGATTTACGGAGATGACATACATTATTCTCCCCTTGTCTACGAAATCCTTGTGGAAGATCCATATAAATTTCTTCTTTGAGATTGCCATGAAGAAAAGCATTGTGGACATCCTTCTGATGAAGAGGCCAATCACGCAGAGCAACAATAGAGAAGAAAGACTAAACTATGACTTCCTTTGCAATAGGAGAGAAGGTTCCTTATAATCAAATCCCTCCCTTTATGTGAATCCCTTTGCAACTAATTTGGCTTTATAACGTTCAATAGATCCGTCCGCTTTGTATTTGATCTAGTATACCCATTTGTAGCCTATGGGTTTCCAATGCAGAGGTAGGCGAACTATATCCCAGGTCTTATTCTCCATAAGGCTTGCAATTCATCTTCCATTACCCGTTGCCAATGAGGATCTTTGGCTGCCTCTTCATATGATGAAGGCTCCTGTTGCTAAGAAATTTTGCTAATGCAACACCTATGTTTGGGCGAGAGGTGAACAAAACTAACATAGGAGGAGATGGGATATTGTGTACCAGATTTGTGCAAAGAAGAACAAACATAATTTGCTATCCATGTAGGTGGTCAAATTGTGCGACCTGATCGCCAAGGATTACCTGGTACAGGTAAAACATCATCCTGTGATGCAGTAGGGGAATCTCCTGCTGGAAGAGGCAACTCTGGGGATGCTTCATTTTTAGGTCTTGCTTCATTGTCAGGAAATGCTGTAGAAGGTGACACCTGTGGAAGCACAATTACTATTGCCTGTGGAGGATCATCCTTGCTTAAAAAAGGACGATGAGGTGTAGCAAGATCATCCTGTTGATAAGAAGTTGATTTATCCTAGAAAGGAAAAATATCTTCATGAAAAATAACATGTCTACTGACAAAAAATGCCCACTGGATGGATCAAGGACTAAATATCCTTTATGTTGAGTTGGATATCCCATGAATATGCACTTCTGAGCACGAGGACCCAATTTGTCCCGAGGACCCATGGTAAACACATAGCATAAACATCCAAAAACACGAAGATGTCGAATGTCTGGACATTTCCTAGATAGCAATTCAAAAGGAGTCATTCCATTGAGAACACGAGATGGCATCCAATTGATTAGATACACTGCCGTGACCACACAGTCTACCCAAAACATTTTTGGAATTGAGGCTTGGTATTTAAGAGCTCAAGCAACTTCAAGTAGATGACGGTGTTTTCTTTCTACGATCCCATTTTGTTGGGAAGAACTTTCATGAATGATTCCATTGGAAAGGAATAATGAAGAGCATTCATGATTAAAAAATTCAAGAGCATTATCAATGCGAACCCGTTGTATGGATTTGTTGAACTGATTTTTAATCAGAATGAAAAGATTCTTCATATTAGAAAGTACTTAGGCCTTGGATTGCATGAGAAAGACCCAAGTTGGTTGAGTATGGTCATCTACGATTGTAAGGAAAAAACGAGATCCATCACGATGTGGAGTATGGTATGGTCGCCATATGTCCATGTGTAATAGTGCAAAAGCTTGATTAGCACGTGATGTGCTTTTTGGAAAAGGCATTCGAGATTGTTTACCCAATGGACAAATAGGGCATTTGGGATGAGGAAAAGCGGCACTGTGGCCAAGACGCTGATGAGATAAAGAAATATTTTTATTATTGTTGGCATTACACGAAATGCTCTTACTTAAAGGAAAAGATGCAATATCAAAGCTCTTTGGAAAAGTGTTCCAGAAATAGAGACTCTCATGATTTCTACCCAAGCTCATCAGTGTCCCAGTCGAAAGGGCCTGAAAGAGATAGATATCAGAATCAAAAAAGACCCAACAGGAGTTGTCTTCACAAAGTCTAGACACAGAGATGAGATTATATTGGAAATCATGAATGAATAAAACATTTTTGAGTTTGATGGAAGAATTAAGCTGGACATCCCCAATTTTAGTAACTAAAGTGTCACTACCATTTGGAAGATGAACGGAAGTATGTGCTAGGGGTTTGTCAATTTTGGCAAAGAAACGTTTGTCCCAAACTATATGGTCACTAGCACCCGAATCAATAATCCATGCTTTTATTAGAAATAGTGCTCATTAAACAATGGGAAATACCTGCATAACTAGTTGTCTTGCCCTGAATTCCCATTTGATTTAAGGCCCTCATAATTTGTTGAAGCTGATCATTATTGAAGGGCTGGTTGACCTTAGCATTCGCTACGATGGAAAATTCCTGTTCCTTTTTATCTGCTAGCTTTCCATGCAATTTCCAACAATTTTCTTTAGTATGATAAGGTTGTTTACAATAATCGCAAAATTTACCTTTTCCTTTGTTGGAAATAGCTTTGTTGGATGATGTGGAAGAATTCTGACCATTTGATCCCTTCCAAGTAGGTGCCAACGTGGCCAATTTCGAGTTGTTAGATTGCGGTGCAACAAGGATTAAATGTGGGCTGTTTGATTTCGCTAAAAACCCTCCACCATCTGATCCAAGGAATGAATCTTGGCCGCTCATTTGTCTGCCATATCCTTGGCCGTCGGATCCCCTGAATAGATCTTGGCCGTTCCCTTGGAAAAAGACTTCATCTTCTTCCTCATGGAACCCTAGCATTCTGCCTGGGTTTCGCGGAGGACCTCCATGGCCGTGTGTTGCCACGACCAAACGTTGCTCCGATGAAGCTTTGGTTGCAAGGATGACTTGGTCACCTATTTTGACATATTTTGACGTATTCCAACGACGCCAATTGTTGAGATTCCTCTTGAATAGCAAGCTGGTATGTGCGGCCGGGAGGGGGAACTCGGGTCCATGGC
The DNA here is from genome assembly GCA_017140325.1 of Eucalyptus leucophloia subsp. euroa. NCBI lineage: Eukaryota > Viridiplantae > Streptophyta > Magnoliopsida > Myrtales > Myrtaceae > Eucalyptus > Eucalyptus leucophloia. Next base: position 26,073,344 of record CM029474.1, on the reverse strand, counting down.
CAAGATTTGGCTCCGAAATGGCAGGTACATTTCATTGAGGATGAGTAGAAATCACATGAATTTCTCTCGTTCTTTTATCGCTCGATTCTGTGCCAAGGTATTCTCGGGTCCCTCCAACTTCTCCTCCGCCATTTCAAGTTCATTCTAGAGAGCGGATAAATGGTTGAAGACGACGGAAATGGAGAGATTTCCCCGTTTGAGTTCTGATAGAGTTTGGGTTAGCGAAAATTTTTTTGCTCAATCGAGCTTTCCACACATTTCTCGCAGGTTCTCCCACAACCTCTTGGCGTCTTCTATTGATGGTATTCCGGCGGCAACTTTCAGCATGAGGTAATTCCCAATCCAGGTTTGCACCAATTGATTGCACTTCTTCCATTGCCGGGCGAGATGATTGTCAGAAGGAATCGGAATAGAACCATCCGAGAAACCATCTTTGTCTTTGGTCACCAAGGCTCGCCGCAGCTTGTGAGAACATACGGAATAGTCTCTGGTCCCGAAAGTTGCTGGGCGACAAGACGAAGCTTAGGTTTGTCGGTGGCGGATGTGTACAGCGGATCTCCAGGTTCTGGCCATCCTTTGGTGAGACTTGCAAGTGGAAAGAAACCGGGTCCGTAAGTCGGGTAGGGATTTCCTCCCAGACCCGGTGGACCCAATTCATGATGACCCCGAAAAGACCAAGCCACCGCATATCCATGACCGGCCCAGGCAACATGTGATGGGCTTCCTCCCGATCCACCATTTGTTCCGGGTTCTTCAAGGCTTGGATTTTGGGCTAATCTTCCTAGGTTCGGCTGAACGGGTATAGGTACCCATTGGATGTATGGACCTGAAAAAATTTGTCCAGGGTTATATTTTCCTGTCCCTGAGCATGTTCAACAGGACTCGATTGTCCTTCAATATCTGGTGGTCTGCAGCAACGTTGTCTCCTCCTCGGTTGTTGAGAGACTGTTCGTCGCCTTCGGACACACCAGAATTTGTACCTTGATTCTTCGGCATGGTGCTCCCTTTGTTGACTAAAAAGAATTTTGGCGTTGATGCTGTTGAGCCAAAAAATAAAGGACTGAAAGAAGTTTTCTAAAGAATAAAAGTATAGCGGAAGCTAGATGGATGAGGGAGGCTCGATACCATTCAGAAGTTTGGATAGAGAATAAAGTTTGTAATTCTCTTCTATGACTTTCATGTGTACAATTACATCATCTTTTATAATACAAGAGATCTAAATCTATAAGGAAGGAAAATATACAATAAATCAAATAAAAGAAAAATCCCCCCAATCATGATCATTTAAGATCAATTCCTATCAGCACGAGATCAATTAAGATAATTAACTATCAGCAACCGTATCTTCAAAAAAAACAAGCCCCAGATCAAAAGTCCAATTGGTCAAAAAAAAAAAGTTTGATCGAAACTCTGACTTTCCTCACATCCCCTCCTCCACTTGATCGCGCTTCCTCTCTTGACGAGAGAAGTTTTATATAATACTCTAAAAGAAATTTCTAATTGATTGCTTTTTGATGCACACGAAACAACATGTTTTGCTTTTGCCTACCTAACTGCTGAGTATTTAAGATGACATGTCAATCGACAGATATGCTATTAAACGGTGGTTTTTGCGGACGGAATAACGCTTTTTGATTTTAAACCAAAAATTTAATTTTGTGTGTCTTCATGGTCCATTTTAATGTTCGTGTTTTTCTTTTTAACATAAAGTGGATAAAGTTTGCTTCCATTTTTTTAATAATATTCTGCTAAAAAATAATGGTTGATCTTGATTTCCAGAATAAAAATTATTATATTCATATTGCTTCATATAGAATTAGAGTTAGAGACAAGTTCGCAAGGAAAATGGGGAGTTTCCAATTTCATAATTTTCGTCGGTGGTGCCCATATAGAATGTAATTATGAATTTTTAACCCTAAAAATCAACTAATTTTAAAAGGGGCCGAGCGTTTCTTTCCATTCCCATTATTATATTTAATTCAAAGGAAAAAAAATATTTCCAATGAAAATCTATCAGTCATTGCAGAATACTCATATTAAACAATCGATTCAGGAGAGAGAGTATCAATCTTTCAATGTGATAGCTTTAGTGTTCTCATGTTGAATTATTTAAAATTAAGTACATTTAATATAAATGCACTCTAGTTAACACATAACAAAAGGCAATGCTACTAATTTCTTTCCCTTTGACTGTTATTATTATTATTATTATTATTATTTTTTTGGGTTTTCAACTTTAAAGCACGAGATAAAAAAACTTCATCTACATGTCCAATGACAATGGAGATCCTCTGCCACGAAATTTGAAGAGTACCTAACCTTATCAAGGCACAAACATCGTCAACAACAGCTTCGACAACACTCCGTCACCTCTCATCCTCTGGGCTTACCTTGATACTAGGCTCTTCAAATCGAGTGAGCGTGGGAATAGTGCCCCGAAGAATCAATGCATTCACTTTCGCATATTTTGGGCCACAATCTATGCATTGGTAAAAGATACCTCTAAGCAAGTGAGCATCATTAGCTTTGTGACCTCCTCTAGCAGATCCATGATCATAGTCCCTTTAAGATCAAGAACCTCAAGACACTGAAGTTCTCCAATTTATAGGGATAACACCCTCAAGAGATCACAATAAGTTAAGAATAGTCTTTTTAGGTGGGCTGACTAGAACTGAGACTCTGGCAAGGACTTGATCCAAGTTCAGGACAAATTCAGGATTTCGAGAGGTGGCATGTAATCAAGAATTTTGATTATAATTAGTTATTGCACAGTGATATAGCTAGTATAACCACCTAGATGGGGGTGAATAGGTGCACAAACAATTTATCGAGATACGGAAGCAATTCTAGGCAACCAATAGAAAGGAAGTTCTCTATTGATTAATAAAATGAAGCACGAACAAAGTAAAGAGAGTAATGAAGAGAAAATTGAACACAAGGTTTATAGTGGTTCAGCTTATTTCAAGCCTACGTCCACTCTTCCGCACTGATAGCCCACCGGCTGGATTTCACTATGAATAAAAGAGAAGTTACAGCACAGCTTTTCCTTGATTCCACAGTGTAGATGTTCCACCACACCTCCTCAAGATTTCTCACAAATAAAGACTCTCTTTTGTATACAAGGACTCGCTCAAAGGAATTGTCTAAACAATAGGAAGCTTCAGACTTTAGAATTCTTCTATCGCGCACACCTCGAACAACTTAGAATGTCTTCCTTATATACTCCTTTACGCCATCATAGCCGTTGGCACTTACCAAAGGAATTCCTCCAATCTATCCGTTGGACGGAATCAATTAAGAAGATTATTCGAGCTATTAAAGGAACGTGTCGATAGCCCATCAATCCTGTTCGCCCATACAATCAGGATCTTGGTTTCCATAAGTAGAACCTTTCAAGAATATTTAGGCAATCATCGGATCCTTAATCTTCGAGTCAATCTCGATCAATCAAAGAATTCCGTTATGTCTTTTCCAGCCAAGAGATCTTCTCCAGTCGATAAGGTCATATCCTTAATGAAACATCCAGTTCTGGATAACCTTCCTTCAACGGATTAGAGACTGTCAATGAGGATAGACTTTGAGTCTTGAGTCTGGCTGTCTCGAGGTCTTCAGGCTTTAAATAACAGAGTCTGCAAACCTTCAAACTAGACTGATGGAAACGTTTTGTTAGCTTCAAAATACTTCAAGAAGATTTTTCCAACAATCTCCCCCTTTTTGATGGTGACAAAACTTTCCTGCAGATTTGGACAATTTTGACCTGCAAAACATTTCTCAAACACATATGCATAACTTATAGAGATAAATGGCTAAATGAATAACACTAGAATCTGCAACCATAGAAAATAGGTTAGTCTAGTATGCGATAAAGCCATCCATAAGATATCAATAGAAACAGTCAAGTTCAAGTCAAGTTCAGTTCACATCCAGACAAAAAATAAAGTTAAACAGAGTTAAACGTCAAAACAATCCAACAATCCACACGATAAAGTCAAACATAGTTAAACATCAAAACAATCCAACAATCCACATGATTAAAAGTCAAAGTTCAAATCTTGCATCTCTCTCCCTTTTTGTCAGCATTAAAAAGGTTGAGATGAAAATGATTAAAAGTCAAAGCTTGGGAACGCGGACAAGCTGGAAATCTCCCATAGACTGAACGATGCCTTCCAGCCTTTTCAAGTCTTCTTTCAGTTGTGCAATCTCCTCACCCTTGGCATTGGCCTGAATCTGAACAGAGAGGGCATGGATCTGATCATTCAATGAACATGAAGAAACTTGACCCGCATTTTGCAAGTTTTGAACCTCGCATCCTAGAGCATAAATTTGACCGCGCATCTCTAAGAGAATATCCATAATTCTGCGAAAATCTGCTAAGTTGTTGGTCTCGCATGCGGCTTCAAAGACGATTTGCGAGATGATGGCATATCGAATAATCACGCAGATTTGGCGATGAAGCATCATGATCTTCTTCAGGAAAATGAGAGGCATGAATGTCTTCTGGGTCGGCTGGAGAACGACTGACTCCCTCACTGGTAGCAGCTAACATCCCTCTTTTCTCATTATCTCCCCCTATTTTTATGCCTTCAGGTGGAGAAGAGTGTTTTTCAGGCTCTCTTTCCTCTTGATTCATTCTCTCTTCTTCTTCTTCTTCTGCTTCTTTTTCGCCAAGTGCTCTTTCTTTTTCTTCTTTTTCATCCCTTGCCTCCTCAGCATCCTTTTCTTCTCGCTTCTCTCTCCTCTCGCTTCCTTCTCCTCTCTTTCTTTCTCTTCTCTTTCTCGAGTCCTCTGTTCTGGAGCAGAACGGCTCAGATGTCTCAATGCCATTGCAGAGATGGTGATGTCTTCCTCATCATCTTCATCTTTAACGATGAGAGCTCTCATTTTCTTGGATGGAGCAACCATGGGCTCCTTTCCTTTTCTTTTTGATGCAGAGGAGATTTGATGAGATTTTACAGGAGTCTTCTCCTTAAATTTCTCCAACGCCTTGCTTAGCTCCTTTAGACGCATCTTAGTCACCATTTTTAGTCCTACCAACATATGATCACACAATCGAGCACAAAGGATTTGTGGAGGCTGAATGTTCAGATGTCTGAATAACTTCGTCACAAGACTTGAGTAAGGAAGTTGACCTCTATCTTTTACCACTGCTCTATACATGTGGAACATAATAGTGTGAGGAAGAGAAAACTTTTTCCCAACGAGAATGGCATACATCAGCTTTGCCTCTGAACTTGAAACATCAATCTTAGAAGTTGATTTCGGTCTAAGGCAATTGATCACAATCTTGTGAAGCAGAATGTTGAACGCACTCATCCTTAGGTAGGAAATCTTTTTCTCTATTCTCCTGTCTTTAACAAGTTCCAGTGTAGCACGAGCAATAGAAATTTTGATCGGTTGATATCTTCCTCTCTCAACTCCTAACACATTTGCCAGCATATCCATATCCACAACAAAGTCTTGATCTTTAATGATGAAAGAGAATATATTCACATCCAGGAAACTGAGATTTGAATAGAAATAAGCGGTTAATTCAGCGTAAGCTTCTGTGGTGTCAAAACAGAACTGCTCAAGTTGAAGATAATCAAACTTTTCCTTCAAGTTCACATTTACAGCATCCAGAAAATCAAAATCCACACTCCTAGGGTTTATCACCCCACGCTTCAGCAATTTTGAGTACATATCCTTTTGTTTCTTTGATCTGAACAAGTCTCCCCTTTTTCCTCAATTTTCAACCGCAACACCCATTCTCGGTTGAAATTGGCTGTACAATTTGTTTTCATCATTCCCATCTACAGGATTAACTCCCCAATCACGAGGATCACTTGGGATATTCGCAAGAGTTTCTTCTACCACCTCTCTATGAGCAATTCCTAAACTTTCCATTTTTCGCAAAAAGATATATTCATTTCCATACCCTTTGTCTTTAAGAAAATCATCGACATACTTCAAAGGAGTACGAGTCCCTTTTAAAGCACGATACAGCTTATAAATAAAAGCGGGCTTTTGAATTCTTACAGGATCTGCATCCTCGATGATTTCTTCCTCTTGTTGATGATCAACGCCTTGAGGACTAGATGGAGGAGAGTGACGCTGCTGAGAATGTTGTGGGCTCCGCTGCTGATCTGGAGACACTTCTGCTTCGGTGAGATCAAAGTGCATAGGCCCCTCACTCATTCGCCGTGGTCCCCTGCTTGCGATTCTTGAAGACTTTATTGAAGATGACTTCTTTCTTAGTTTTTAGAAGATTCCTTGCTGGACTTTCCCAAGAAAGATGACTACTTTTTGAAGATTAAACAAGGAAGAAAACGGGAATGGAAGATCGATGCTTTCTAGGGTTTTTGAGAGTGAAGTGAATGGAAATCAACAGTGTACGATCGGTTAAAAAGTGAGGTATACGAACCGTCACAAAGGAAAATAAAAAGATGCATTTTCAAAATAACTGTCCTTTTTTCGTGAAAATAGTCATTTCAAAAAATAACTTCTTTTTTGAAAAGGAAACGATGTAACAATTACGTCGATTAAATATAGCAATAATTAACCACAGTTTGACGATCGTACCTTTTCAAGATAAGATTCAAGAGAGAATAACTTACAGTTAAGGTCTTGTATGTCTGAGTCTGAAAGTCTCTAGACTTTGATTTCCTCATACCTCAAAATGTTGAGTCTAGAACGGATGGTTTCAAATTGATTTTTCTTCAAAGGCTTTGTGAATATATCCGCCAGTTGGTTCTTTGAATCAACATATTGAATCGAAACTTCTCCATTTTAAACATGATCTCTAATGAAGTGATGTCGAATCTCTATATGCTTTGCTATTGAGTGAAGAATTGGATTTTTAGTGAGATTGATAGCGCTGGTGTTGTCACAATTAATCTCCATGCATGAGTATTCAATTCCAAAGTCTCTTAGCTGTTGTTTTATGTAGAGAATTTGTGAATAGCAACTTCCAAGAGCTACATACTCGCTTCGTTGTAGAGAGAGCTACTGTACTCTACTTTCTTGAAAACCAAGATACTGTCCTACCTCCAAGTAGTTGACAGGTACCCGAGGTGCTTTTTCTATCAACTCTGCAACTGGCTAGATCTACGACTGAGTATCCAAGAAGAGTAAAGTCTCCTCTTTTAGGATACCATAGGCCGGTGCTTGAAGTTGAAGCAATGTATTTAATAATACGCTTTGTAGCATTTAAATGAGATTCTTTAGGATCTGCTTGAAATCTGGCACAAATACAAATACTAAACAAAATGTCAGGTTTAGAAGCAGTAAGATAAAGAAGTGAGCCAATGATACTCTTGTATAGATTCTTGTCGACTTTCTTTCCTTCTTCATCTTTGTCTATCTTCAACGAACTTGACATTGGTATTTCAGCCTTCTTGCAATTGTTCAGACTAAACTTTTTGACGAAATCATTAGCATATTTTCCTTGATGAATAAAAGTTCCTTCCTTCAGTTGTTTCACTTGAAGCTCGAGAAAGAAGGTTAACTCACCCATCATGCTCATTTCAGATTCATCCTGCATAGTCTTAGAGAATTTCTTGCATAGACTTTCATTAGGAGATCCGAATATAATATCATCGACATATATTTAAACTAGCACAAAACTTTTGCTTTCTCTTTTAATAAATAAAGTAGTATCTACTTTACCTTTCACAAAACCATTTTGGATTAAAAACTTACTCAGACTGTCGTACCAAGCTCGAGGTGCTTGTTTTAAACCATATAAGGCCTTTTTGAGTCTGAATACTGAGTCTGGTTTCCTTAGGTCTTCAAACCCAGGTGGTTGTTCCACATAGACTTCCTAATGGATGAATCCATTTAGGAAGGCACTTTTGACATCCATTTGGAATAGCCTGAAATTTTTATGACAAGCAAATGCAAGTAATAAACGAATTGCTTCTAACCTTGCTACTGGTGCGTAAGTCTCATCATAGTCTATTCCTTCTTCTTGCGTGTATCCCTTGGCCACGAGTCTTGCTTTGTTTCTTACGACCTTTCATTTCTCGTCCATCTTGTTTCGAAAACCCATTTAGCTCCAATAACCGATTTACCTTTCGGTTTTGGAATCAATTCCCGAACATCATTGATACCGAATTGCACGAGCTCTTCTTGCATGGCTTCAATCCAGCTTTTATCAAATAAAGTTTCATCTATGCTTTTGGGTTCTATTTCAGAAATAAGAGCCACAGCACTAAACTTTTCGCACCTTTTGGATCTAGTGCGAATTCTTTCATTAATGTCGCTAATGATGAGATCTTTAGGATGACTGGACTTATGCTTCCAGTTGCTGGTTAATTTGTCAGAATGATGATCGCTTCCTTCACTTGAATCTTCACGTTACTTGCTGCTGGTCCTTCAAAGTCTCGAGCTGTTTCTTTAGACTTTGTAGAGTCTGGAGCAGGTTCTGGATCTTCAAGATGAGTCTGAATAGATTCATTTTGTATCAAATATTGGAATTTGACATTCATTGATTCTTCCACAGTTTGAGTCTTTTTGTTGTAGACTCTATACGCTTTGCTTGTGATTAAATATCCAAGGAAGATGCCTTCATCCGACTTTTCTTCAAACTTACCAACTCGATCATTTGCATTTTTCAGTATAAAACATTTGTATCCAAACACACGAAAATATGAAACAATAGGCTTCTTTTCTTTTAATAATTTATAGGGGGTTTTTTCTAGAATAGGCCTTAGAAAAACTCTGTTGATAATATAACATGCTGTAAAAACTGCTTCAGCCCAAAAACGTGAGGTGATGTTACTTTCAATTAGAAGAGTTCTAGCCATTTCTTGAAGCAATCTATTCTTTCTTTCCACAACTCCATTTTGTTCTAGAGTATATGGAGAGGAGAACAAATGCTGAAAACCAAATTCACCTCCATGATCTGTTCTTATGCTTGAAATAACATATCTTTTTTCGTTTTGAACCTTTTTAGCAAAATTTTCAAAGTAAGAGAAAGTTTCAGACTTACTTGACAGGAAATACACCCAAGTAAATCGTGAATAGTCATCCACGATTACTAAGCAATATTTTTTACCTCCAATGCTCGTGTTCTGGTTGGTCCAAAGAGATCCATATGCAGAAACCGCAGTACACGGTTAGTGGAAACTTGATTTATTGGTTTTAAAGGAATTTCTTACCAGTTTTGCCAATATGCATGGTGTACATAGATCAGACTTTTGATATGATAAATTGGGTAGACCACGAACAAGCTTCTTTGATGAAATTTTGGCTATCTGCTTCATATTGATGTGCCCAAGCTTTCTGTGCCATAAACTTGCTTCGTCTTGGATTGAAATTAAACATTGCGATTCATCTGGTTTCACATCCAAGAGGTAGATATTTCCATGTCTTCATCCCATAAATGACTGAGTAGAGTCTTTACTAGTTCCTGAACATATATCCTCTTGAAAGTAGATTTTGAAACCGGTATCACATAGTTGACTGACACTGAGTAGATTGTAGTTGAGTCCTTCAACTAAAGAAACATTGCTTATTGTGAGGTTTCCAATCTTCACAGTTTAAAATCCCACAATTTTTCCTTTGCTGTTTCCTCCAAATGAGACTTTCCCACCATTCACTTGAACAAGCTTTACAAAGCAATTTGAATCTCCTATCATGTGTCTCGAGCATTCACTATCCAGGTACCATTTCACCTTTTTCTTGATAGTGACCTGCATTTAAAAAGAGACTCAAGCTTTCTTTGGTACCCATATTTTCTTGGGTCCTTTTGAGTTAGTCTGATATGCGGTTTTTGCCCAAACTTTATTAACATGTCTCCAAACCATATGATATTTTTTCTCAAAATGATCTGCACTATTGCATTTTGAACATCTAAGAGCATCGCGACCTTTTGGTTTTACAAAAGTCCTTTCAAAATGATTTTTGTAAGCATTTCTTGTGGGTCTTTGTTTGATTCTTTCTTTCACTTTAGGAAAATCGATTAAAGGAATGGTTTTCAGCAGTCATTCCCAAACCAGATTTATTGAAATAAGGTCTTTGAACATAAAGTATTTTTTTTAGTTTCTCAGATCCTATCGAAAATCTTTTGGAAATATTTGAGATATCATTTTTCAAGAATGAATTTTCTTTTGAAAGATTATCTTCACTTTCTCTAAGAGAAGAAACATTCATATCTAAACATTTCACCTTTTCTTTCAAAATATTTTCTTGTTGTTTTAAGGTAGAATTTTCCTTTTTGAGTTCAGAAATCCTTTTAAGAGAAGTCTTAAGACTAAACACAACTCATCAATGTATTTAGAAACTTTAATAGGAATTTTGAAGTTACTTACCTCAAATTTAGTGTCTGAATCCGAGTCTGTCTCGGAGTTTGAATCTGAATCCTATTGTGCCATCAGACATATGTTGGCATAATCATCATCACTTTCTTCACATTTTGTATCACTCCAGGTTTCTGCTTTAAGAGCCTTTCGATACTTTTCAGCTTTTCCTTTCTTCTTCCTTAAAAGAGGACAGTTGGGTCTGATGTGTCCATTTTTCTTACATTCAAAGCAGACTATATCTTTATTTGATTCATCATTTTCAACAGACTTAGTCTGTTGCTTTTGAAAACTTTGTTTCCTTGTATTAAATCTTCTTCCTTTTCTATTTAGCTTTCTAAATTTTCTTATCATGAGAGCAAGCTCCTCATCGTCCATATCGTCTTCAGAATCTGTAGCATCAGAGTCATCATTGGATTTTAATGCAATGGATTTCTTATCTTATGGTCTTCGTCTTCATTGATTCGTTCCACTTCATAAAAATGAAGAGTTCCAACCAATTCATCAACAGATAGTGGCATGATTCTTTGGGTCTCTCTGATTGAGGTCTTTATGTGATTCCAATCCTTGGAGAGTCCATGCAGTAGCTTGTTTACCTTCATGGGATCAGAAATTGATTGACCTTGATTTTCAAGACCATTCACGATATCTGTAAAATGACTAAACATGTCACTTATAGATTCTCCCGATTTCATTCTAAAAGCTTCGTATTGACCAAGGAGAATGTTGATTCTGGTCTCTTTCACTCGATCGGTTCCTTCGTAAGTAATGTGTAATCTATCCTAGACTTCTTTGGCTGTATCACAAGAAGATATTCTATTATATTCAGTAGGTGATAAAGCACAATATAAATAATAGATTGCTTTTGCATCAAGAGCTTGTTTCTTGATTATTTATTGCTGAGTCATTTCGCTAGACTCAACAGTGTCTTTTCCTCTTTCTGAGACAGGTGCAGCTTTAGGAATTATTCCTTTTTCTACAACGTCTCATTCTAGAAGATCTTTTGATCTTAGGAACACCTTTATCTTGTTTTTCCATATGTTGTAGTCCTTTCCATTAAAGTAAGGCGGTCTGGTATTGCTTTGCCCTTCTACCAGCCCTGGAGCCAACATACTAGCCATAGATCTTTAACTCTGAAGTAAAACACTTCAAACAAAGTGAGTACACGAGCTCTGATACCAATTGATATAGCTAGTATAACCACCTAAAGGGGGTTGAATAGGTGCACAAACAATTTATCGATTCTAGGCAATCGATAGAAAGGAAGTTCTCTATTGATTAACAAAATGAAGTACGATCAAAGTAAAGAAAGTAAGGAAGAGAAAATTGAACACAAGGTTTATAGTGGTTCGGCTTATTTCAAGCCTACGTCCACTCTTCCGCACTGACAACCCACCGGCTGGATTTCACTACGAACAAAAGAGAAGTTACAGCACAGCTTTTCCTTGATTCCACAGTGTAGATGTTCTACCACACCTCCTCAAGGTTTCTCACAAATAAAGACTTTCTTTTGTATACAAGGACTCGCTCAAAGGAATTGTCTAAACAATAGGAAGCTTCAAACTTTGGAATTCTTCTATCGCGCACACCTCGAACAACTTAGAATGTCTTCCTTATATACTCCTTTATGCCATCATACCCGTTGGCACTTACCAAAGGAATTCCTCCAATCTACCCGTTGGACGGAATCAATTAAGAAGATTATTCGAGCTATTAAAGGAACATGTCGATAGCCCATCAATCCTATTCGCCCATACAATCAGGATCTCGGTTTCCATAAGTAGAACCTTCCAAGAATATTTAGGCAATCATCGGATCCTTAATCTTCGAGTCAATCTCGATTAATCAAAGAATTCCGTTATATCTTTTCTAGCCAAGAGATCTTCTCCAGTCGATAAGGTCATATATCCTTAATGAACATCCAGTTCTAGATAATCTTTCTTCAACGGATTAGAGACTTTGAGTCTTGAGTCTTGCTGTCCCGAGGTCTTCAGACTTTAAATAGCAGAGTCTGCAAACCTTTAGACTAGACTGATGGAAGCGTTTTGTTAGCTTCAAAATACTTCAAGAAGATTTCTCCAACACACAGCATGTGTGTTGTTATTTAAGTCAAGAACTTATGCTAATCTACTAATGCATATTAGATAAGGTCAAATTTAATTAGACATAGATCACGAGTTCACATAGCCTTTAAGGCATTTAATTTCGCATTCATAAGACATAAAAAATTAAAAAGAAAAGGGGGCCACGTGCACCTAATGCACTCACAATTTGATTGGGATCGCCTAACTCTAATACCATGTTAAAGGAATATAATACGACTTACTAGTTGATCTAATTAACATCTTCATAAGACTTCAATGGAGATATGATGAAAGATATTGAGTTTTTGTTAGAAACTTGTGTTCCTAAAATAATGCACGACAATTGCTAGTGAATATTCTTGGAAGTATGAGGACCAAAAGTATATTTCCACTTGGACCCACCTGTGGGTAGCTGGTGGTATTCACTCTCTCCCGCAATGCTGCCGTTGAGAGTTCGAATCCCTCATTGTCAACACAATTTAAGTGGGGAACCTTGGCGGTGGGTTGGCTAGTTCCCTCGAAGTTTTACATCTAAATAGTGGCTTGTGATGACGTTCGATGGTGCCACCAAGCATCGGAGGGTGGTGTGATCCCGTAAGGGGTCTTCGGCGGTTCCTAAATCACCAAAAAACAAAAAGAAAGTATATTTCCACCGGAGATAGGTCGGGGTGCTAAATATGCATGAAACACAATACACGGGTCGAAATTGTATTTAGACATTACTACGAGGACCACTTTAGTAAATTCCCTTATTTTTCAAGTACAAGACCATCTTGGAGTCCTCCAATCAAACCGAATCTTCCTGCATGTTCTGCTCATTTCAAAACAAGTAAAGGAAATTTTAACTGTACGTCCATGCATGGAGAATAATGTATGGCATCTCCGTAAACCCCGATCTTTGGCGAGTTTTCGCTGTCTCGCCGTTTGCCGGAACCGAGACCGGTGCCTCAATTCACTCGCCGCCATATGCTATTCTCGAGCCATGGTCGGAGCTCGTGAGCAAGAGAGCAATTGACTCGACTCCGAGAAGAAACAACAATAGTGACGACGATTATGGCAGCGATGGCTTCCGATCATCTCTTTGTTTTGTTTTTCCAGTGATTCCTCGTAGCGGCAATGTTCGGTTCGGTCTCTTTCATTCGTAATCTACCGCCTGGTTCTCTTTCTGTTCTGGATCGGCTCCGAGAATAGAGACCCAAAGCATATCGGCGATATCGACAACGGAATCAGCAGTGGCCTCCGATCGTGTCTCTGTTCTTTTTTTTTCTGGTGGTCTCGCATGCAAGAAGGGTTTCGACGAGTTCTCTCTAGATCGAGTCATTTCTGAGAATTTTCCCTCTCAGATCTCGGAGCATTGATTGGTCATTCCTCAAAGTTCATAAGTGCTCAGCTTAACTCATTCGACTCAAAGAACAATCATAACAAGGTAAATGTTCTCAATCATTGAACAATCGAAGCTGAGATTAGAATTTTGTGTTGCAATTTTATGATTAGATGAATGATATGAATGATTGAGGATGATTTTTGGTGATATTATGAGTCTGATGATAATATTATGGCTTAGTGGTGCTTTGTTGATGGTTCTGTAAGATTGAAATTTGGTTCTCACGAGCCTGATGGATGACTTCAGATGACCTGGTAGATTAGGTTACTTAGCTTTGAGACCTTCATGAGACTTGAAATAGATTTGACAAGTTTTCTAATGACATGTTATGTACATGATTTGGTTGTCATTTACCTAATCAAATGAATGTTACCACATCAATGTTTGATTCTGGAAATTTGTAGGTCTTCAGGACTTAGTTTTTACTATGGCAAATTTGAGGTCATAAACTTTGAAATCTTGAGTTGTGTTCTGGACAATCGATCTACATTCGATAAGCTTCGATTTGACATATTAAAAGGCTCAAATGGAAGTCATTTGCTAACTCAAATCCATCTTGAAAGTTTGTGCACTGTTCTGAAAATCTGATTTGAGATACTGCTACTATGATTGTTGAACATGTTTTGCTGTTTTCTGATTTTATTCTAAATTTTTGCTTGGGTCTGATGTAGCTAGTATGAACACCTAGAGGGGGTGAATAGGTATATAAAATAAATCTTGGCAAATATATGGGGAATAAAATAAACTTCAAGTAAAATAAAGGAGTTAGGGAAGAGAATAAGAACACAAGATTTATAGTGGTTCGGCTTAATCCAAGCCTACGTCCACTCTCCCACGCTAACAGCCTTCTTGGTTGGATTCCACTATGCAATCAATAAGAGATTACAACCTCGAGTGCAAACACTTAGTAATAGATCACACTATCTCACTAAAACACTCTTTTGGTATTTCTCTCACGATTACAAACGTTTAAGCTCTCAAGAGACAAGTATATGATCAAAAGTCGCTCAGACTTTGGAATTATAAATTCTACGCTCCGTCTCTTACTTGCTCATCGGTCCATGATCTCCTTAAATACTCCTCCACTTCCAAACTACCCGTTGGCAGTATCCCAGAGAATCGTCTTCCAATATACCCATTGGACAGCTCTGTATCTAGAAGATTTGGTAGCCGTTGAGTGACAAAGGTAAAATCCCAAATTGATTCCGATTGCCCATACAAACGAAATCTTAGTTTCCATAAGTAAAGCTTCTTCGTGTAGAAAGTTCTTGTCTTCAAGATCCAATCGTCAATCAAATAGATTGAATCAATCAAATCAATCTTGATGTGGAATCCAAGTTCTTGTCACTAGCCGTTGTATGATTGGGCTTGAGTTACGATTCATCGAATCTGGATGTAAAGTCTGAGAGTAATAGACTTTACAATCTGAGTCTGAGTGCGATAGACTTTGCAATCTGAGTCTGAACATATTTTGCTTCTGAACAGATTTAGCTTTAAGGTCTGTACCCAGTTTCGCTTCAGCATAGAGTCTGTCTTTTGGTTCTTCATTCACGTTCAGTCTGGAATTTGTCAGAGTGAGCAGACTTCTGATGTAGAACAAACTTTGACACTAAAGTCTGGCAGTCTTCAGACTTTGAGTCTTGAGTCTGGCAGTCTTCAGACTTTGACACAGAAGTCTGGAAATCTTCAAAATATACTTTGGAAATATGTTACATTCAGTCTTCTGGTCGTCTTCATGCTTTGACAATATCCTTTACATGTTCTATCATTTGCATAGTCTATTACTTAACCATTAAACATGTTAGTAGCCTTTGATTTATTTGTTGAATTTGTACACCTGTTGCATTGTGAGCTCACTGAATATGTCTATTCTCACCATACATGGCTCAAGTTTACTAGATTCATTGTTGTTCTTACTGTACATGATGTTAATTCTTTTGGTTATGAGTGTCGTATAAGTTTTGAACATGCTGTATTCTTGGCTGCGGATGTTGTGTATATTCATAATATGCTATCAGCAGGTTATAAGTGCTGTCCGTAACTTGAATTTGCTGAAAATAAACATGTGCCCGCTGCCCAAGCATTGGCAATCTTCATTCTGACTTGTCTGTGTTTCGGATGATCTTTGCTGCTTTTTGATTTTTGTGCTTTGAATTTTAAGTCGGTTCCTTCAAGAACATTGCTCACACGTGTATCTCTAAAACATATAATTTTTCTAGAATTTCTGAAGGTCATACAAATAGGTTGATTTGCATTAAGTCATACATGCTTGAATCTGGAATTTGCCTTGGTCTATAATACATGCTTTGTTTCTATGACCTCGAATGTTTTTGTGAATTTGATATGAATTTTTGTGTGAGGAGTCTAGGATTGGGTCCTTCATGAAAGTTTTCGTTCACGTAAAAATTGCGAAAAATGATTGCATGTTTGCTTTGCTGTCGTGTTCTGTTTGTTATGATCTGATCTGACCACTTATACAAATGCCTTCGCTTGAGCTAGAAAAAGACCTAAATTGCAATTGTCACCTAATAGGAATTTGTAAAGAACATCTTGAGCTTTCTAACGATGCCTAGTTTGTCCAATTTGCCCACCATTTTCCATGCTTTTCTTTTTTTTTTAGATGAATTTGTCTTGACCTATAGTGCTGTCTTGTCTCTATGAATCTGACTGTTTACCAATTTTGTGTGGTCTTATACATAATGATCTTGAGGATAAATTCTCCATGAAAGCTGTCCATAATATCCATATCCATCCCATGCCGAAATTTAAGAATTTTAATCATCATTAAATAAGGTCAAGTAACCTTAGAACTCAAGTCGATATGTCGCAATTGAAAGTGTTATGCATTTTGAAAGTGTTATGCATTTTGCTCCTAACGACAAGTCACATATCAATGTTAATGAATTTGTGTGACCGTTTGCCATAGATGTAGGGTTAAATTTCTTAATCAAACTTGTTCTTCACATTTAGCCCTACGTCATGTTCAAATTTCATAATTTTCGTGCATTGATTAGGTGGCTTAACAAGTCAGTTACCATGCATCATTTTTTGATTTGCCATGATGTCTTGTTTTGGTTGTTTTGATATGTTCGTTTGTTTCCTTCCATTGTACGTACCTAGTTATAAGATTTCTTAGACTAGGTTTAGATTAGGGCCCTAAAGATGAAGAAGGCGTGAAGATGGTGGAGGTCAATGTCCACTCCGACCGTTATTATGTAATACTCATTGAAATATATGCAAATGTCATTTGCCATCCTTCTTCACGTGGACGTCGAGCCTTCTCGTTTCCTTGGTAAAGATCTCATCCATGGGCTTAGCACTTCCACAAGCATTGGCTGAGCTCTTAGGAGATGGTGATAGCAACATGAGGATCGCGAGGGAAAGGGTGAGCCCAGACTTGATCCCCACCATCGAGATCGCAAAGATCGCCCGGAAGGTGATTTTTTTGGTAGGAGAAGGTTTGGAGAGTTTTTGCCTTTGAATGGTGATGTTGCACGTATATTTAAAGACAAACGTTAGATGAAGAAGAAGCGGTTGGGGAATTCTCTGATGCAATTAATTTCAGTTCAACAAAAAATTGCCTTTCGCCCAATTCGATCAAGAAGGCGATCTCCGCAATGTCGATGGTTGGGATCAAGTCCGCGCTCGCCCTTTTCCTCGGAATTCTCGTGTTGTTGTCCCGATGTCTAGAGAGCTTGGCTAGCACTTGTGGAAGTGCTAAGCCCCTTGATAATATCTTTAGTCAAGAAACGAGAAAGCTCGATGTCCACATGAAGAAGGTTGGCGGTGGGGGTTGCGATGGCCGTGGTGGCGGCACTAGTTACAAAGGTGGCGTATCATCTATTTGGTACCTGCAGGTGCCAGTGGGCATAAGCCTAGCAACGGGACTCAAAGGTGCCTCAATCGTTTTTGTTCCTCTCTAATTCTCTTCAAAACTATTTTGATTGCCAATTGTTCAGTCTATCTGATACAGGGAATTCTTTTTTTTTTTCTAATGATTTTCTTTTTCAGTATGAAATGAAAGAAAAAGAGCCTAAATCTTCCTTTTACATTAATTTTTTTATTCACTCCACGAAAAAAAGAAATAAATTTCTTTTTCTATCTATCTATATTTTTTTAATCTTTGAGGTTTAATTCAAAGATGAATTATTTATGATGATAAATGCAATCTTTAGGAAAACTTTATTCAAATAGTGATATCCAGGTAGTTTTTTCTTTTTTTCAATTCAATAACTATTTGAATTGAATGATTTTGAATGATTTCTTATGAGTATTTGATATTCAACAATCTTAGACTTCTTCAAGTATCAAATACTCATAAGAAATCATTCAAAATCATTCAATTCAAATAGTTATTGAGTTGAAAAAAAAAAAACCTTTATTTGAATAAAGTTTTCCTAAAGATTGCATTTATCATCATAAATAATTCATCTTTGAATTAAACCTCAGTGATTAAAAAAATATAGATAGATAGAAAAAGATTTTTTTTTTTTGTGGAGTGAATAAAAAAAAGTTGATGTAAAAGAAAGATTTAGGCTCTTTTTCTTTCATTTCATACCGAAAAAGAAAATCATAAAAAAAAAAAGAAAAGAATTTCCTCTGTCAAATAGACTGAACAATTGGCAATCAAACTAGTTTTGAAGAGAATTAGAGAGGAACAAAAACGATCGAGGCAAGCGACGATGGGCGAGGTTCGATAGTTGAGGACCTTTGAGTCCCATTGTGCCCATTGGCACCCACATGTACTAAATAGATAAAACCGCCACCTTTGTAACTAGTGCCGCCACCACTGTCATTGTTGTTGCCATCACCACCCCCACCGCCACCCTTCTTCACGTGGATGTCAAGCTTTCTTATTTCCTGGCTAAAGGTCTCATTTGCAGGTTCAATACATCCAAGAGCGCTAGCTGAACTCTCTAAGAGATGAAGACAGCTACTAGAGGATCGAGAGGGAGAGGGCGAGCATGAACCTGATCCCTGCCATCAAGATCACGGAGATCGTCTTCTTGATTGAATAGGGCGGAAGGTGATTTTTCTTAAAGGAAAAGGTCCGAAGGGTTTTTGTCTTTGGATGGTGATGTTGAACGTACATTTAAAGACCAACGTTATATGAGGAAGAAGCAGTTGGGGAATTCTTCGATGCAATTGACTTTAGTTGGACAAACGTTAGACAAAATTCTCCAATGCACATATATTTGGCGAGTGTTGGCGATCGAGGTCCAAGCACGTTGGCTACTAAAGGAAGCCCTTCAATCATGACCTTTCTTCTTGGTTCTTGATCCCTCTCACTCTCTCGGTTTCTCTACCCAGTCCCTCAACCTCCCAAAAATCACCACTTTTAAGCTCGCCTAGCAAGCGCGCATGGCCCTACCACTGTCAGCTCGTCGTGCCAGCCTGCCCCTGGCTAGACATCCTACTCGACGATCTCTATTGCTCTACCTATCCTTTGTGTCCTTCCTTTAGCAAGCGTGAGGGGAGAGAGGAAGAAAGGGGAAGGAGACCAGGTCAGGGGAAGAAGGAAAATAGAGGAAGTAGGGCCAAGCCTAGGTAAGAAGAAAAGGAGGAAACATTATAAATTATAAATTATTGCTAGCCTTTTGATAGCCTTGTAGGATGGTGAGTATCTCACAAATGCCTTACGCTTGATGTCCACATCTTAATGACTAGTGATGATTGCAGGATTCAAAATGATGAAGAAGTTGTTGACAAGAAAACCCAAGGATTTTTTTTTTTTTTTCAAATTAAGACCCCAAAATGCAACCTAATTATTCAACAAAAGCAAGCAAATCACAACTTAAGAAAGCCATATAAAAAGAATCACAATCAGTTGATCAAAGAAAGTAATGAAGAATGAGTAAAAAAGTATAGTATAGTAATGTAACCCGACATGAGTTGGATATAGAATATGACATAGCTCTATTATCAAGCCCTGAGATAGCAACCTCATGAGCTATAATCAAATTGAATCCAATTCTTGTCTAAAAAAGTAATCTACTAAAACTAAACTATAATCAAGTACTCACTAACATCTCCAAATTACATAAATGTCAATTAAGAGACACTAAGTTAAATATAATACTAAGATCTAATTATCCAATCGAGGCCTATTTTCTAAACATTTTCTATGTTTTTAATTTTCCGAATTTTTTGAAATTTTATTATTATTAATAATTGGGACATTGTTTTGGGCTGTTGAGCCCAATCCGAATATGGTCCAACATGTTCTAAACTTTCAAAGCCCATTTTCACAAATTTGGGCCCAAAAACCCCTTTAAGTTCTAAACTTTCAAAGCCCATTTCTTCATTATTTCTTATTTCCTCTCTTTTTTTTTGGAACCGTTCATTTTATTCCTAAACCGAGAACCAAACTCACCATTCCTAGATGTTTGTTTCTTATCAAGCCCACAAACTAAAAGCTTTCAAATTGTCAGCAAAATGGAACTCTTCGAAAGTAGTTCAAGTTTGAAAACTGAACCGAATTCCGCTATTGAAACAATCCTAAACATCCGGAATCCACTACTCCTATTTTTATTATTCTCCTTCATATATCTATTTTCCATGTTGTCTTCCTCTTAATGGACTGAGAATACAAAAAACCATAGCCAGATCAGAACACCAACAATCAAACTTCCCTTCACCAAAATATCAGCACGTTACTTCACCATCAGTCACTTATTGTCTATCATGGGATCCCCATTATCAAGCGTTGCATTCGCCTATCAATATTAGCCACCAACAGATGCCATCCCCGCTTCTCCTCCATCAGTCTCTACTGTGCACCATCGTCATTCACTTTTACTAAACAGCTCCAGTCATTGAACAATCCTCTAAGATTGTTTTGTTCAAAGCTTAAGCAATCAGCAAAAGTTGTCTGTATCTAAATTCAGGCATATCCTTAACCCTCCCTATTGCATTTCACATAAAACGCAGCATGTACATGTAACAATGTCAAGCAAACAATCAATGATAGAAGAAATTTGAATGTACTCTATATTGTTCGAAATGATATCAATCACGTATGGCACGATGGAATCGTTCCCTGCATACCTAAAAAATATATGGGGTGCAGATGTGTACAAGTTCTTCATATTATTTTTGTATTTTTGTTATAAATGATGCATAAGATTTAGATATTCATGCAGAGTGTTACTACTTCTGCGTAAGTTAACAGAGAACAAGGAAGAAAATAAGGGGTAAGTATGAGAATGGGAAAATTATCAAAAAGGTCTTAACTGTACTACAATTGTGTTAATTCAATTTTTTTTTTGTTTTTTGTTTGTGCTAATTTTGGCTTAAATTTTTTGCATTTGTGTTAGTTGTTTTTATTACCAGCTGTTCGCATTCATAGCGACAAATCAAGGATATAGTTGAACGACACACCTTGATGGATGAAAATCCTAAAATTAGGCTCGCCTCCGCACCCTTTGTCATGAGTAATCACCGAAGAACTATCCAGCACAGCGGGAATAGCAGAAGCCCAGAAACCTGAGAGAGGAAAAAAAGTTGAAATGTTCAGATTTTGATTTCAACGGCGACAAAATAAGAATGAAATCGAGTCCGTGTTTATTCCTTGAATTCCTCCTTTTTCTTTGGCTATTCCTTTCATCTTCTTCCCACGTATTCCAGGAATTCCAAGACGGAAAAGCTGTTGGTTATCTTTTCCCCAAAAGAACCATAGAAAAAGAAGTGGTTGGGGGGGGGGGGGGGGAGTCTCACGACGTTATTCTCATCGTGAGGTCGCCAAAACGGTTAAGAAGAAGACACGATCGAAGCACAGAAGACTAATTATCCGGACGCACGATGCTTCTAAAAACGACCATGAAAAACAGATGGAGGTTTTGTCCGTAGGGGAAGGGCAAAATGGGGAATTCCCGGTGCCACGTGACTTTGCTCGCGTCACTTGACGACGCAGCGACGCGTCGGGTCCACCCCACGCACAGCAAGGAGGCCGTCGCACGAGAAATAGAGATGGACGTGAGTCGCGTCGTTGCCCAAATTTAAATTTAACGTTTTCCTATTTAATTAATGCTATGAAAAATCTCCATCCACGTCAATATCCGACATCAGCGAGCCTCAAGCTTGCCAAATCTGGCGAGGCGGAGGCCTCATCGGCGTCGGCGAGCTCAAGGCTCGCTAGATTGGGCGAGACTCAAGCTCGCCGGACGTCGAGCGAGGCTCGAGCCTCGCTGATCTAGCGAGCCTCGAGCTCCCGGCGTCGGGAGCTCGAGGCTCGCCGACGCCGGGAGCTCGAGGCTCGCCGTGGCCGGTCGCCGGCCGTCGTCGTGGCCGGCGACCGGCCAAAGAAGAAGAAGAAGGAGAAGAAAAAAGAGAAAAAGAAAAAGAAGATTATATTTAAAAAATAATAATTAAATTTTGATTTTTTAAAATAATTATTTTAAAATTTATAAAAATTGTCCATTAAATTTATATGGTATAAAACTATTTTGGCAATACAATTTTTAAAAAAATAATATATATAAAAGCTTGGAAGTATTTTAATAATATAATCTTAAAGAAAAAACATAGGAATAAGTTTTTCTAAATTTGTTAAATATGAAAATATTTTTTTAATATGAGTTGGGTCGGGTCGGGTTTGGGTCGAAAAATTTACATTAAACATAAATGGGTCTTAAATGGATTAATGGGTCAATTTGGGTCGGACTATTAATGACCCGACCCAAACCCGACCCGACCCACCCATTTAATGGCTCTAGTTGTATATTGACTGGTTTTATGAATTTCGTGCACCAGAGCATTTCTTCTTTGCTTTTTTGTGCTTGTCTCATATCTACATCAGCAGTAAGTAGCACGTGATTCTCATTTAGTCGTCAACCGTTATAGATAGAGCTTAGACTTAAAGCTTTGATTACGACTTTCTTATGCTTATTCCCCTGCTTATATACATCTAAGCACAAATTTGATCAAACAAGAATTTCATGGGTTTAATGATTTGGTTGCACTCATCACATAAAAACTACAAAATTAATTCCACAAAAAATCTGATAACGATATATTTGTGCCACATTTACCTAAAGCTAATTTTTATGTCACAGAAAATTCCAAATTAGTATACACGTGCTGCATTTATAACAAACCGGTGTGCTCGTGTTACATTTATGGCTAAAAATATCAAAGATTTGCCACAATTTGAGGTAAATAGGACACAAAAATATCAAGGGTATTATGTGGCACAGCCTGGAATGTTCTCTAAAATTTGTTTGGAGCAAGTGTAGTATGTTTGTATCAGTTTGGGGTTTTTGGTGTTATTAAGCCAAATTTCAATAAAGCATTATCAAGGTCGAATAAAAAATAAAGTGCAGAATAATTGAAAAATAAAAAATCACATCAAAACCACGCTAAGCAGTTGAGCCCTCGTTGGAGAGATGAGCCAAATTTGGATAGTTACCCAATCGTGGCCAATCACTTGATCCTCGCCGTAGGGATATAATCCATATGTCTTGAAGTGAGAGCTAGAAAGCACAAGGATGATCTTTTTTTTGTAAAGATTAATACAACGGAAAACCTTACAAGGATATCGGTTTTGTGATTTTTCGTGATATTAATACAATTTCATATAAACTAATTGAGAGCAAATTTATCACAAATGTATCGGGTTGGGATTTTTTGGAGTCAAAAAATTAGTTCGGGAAAATTTGTCATAGGAATACTAGTTTGGAATTACGGCGGTTAAAAAATTAGTTTGACAGAAATTTGTCATAAATGTACTTGTTTGATAATTTTTATGGCATTACTCCTAAAAATTAGGGATGGACCCTAACCCTATAAACGGTATCGTTAATATAACGTGCATTTGTGAGAGTATATATGGTGAAACGTTTTCAGCTAATTTAATTTTATAAAATTATTTTAAACTGAGGGCATGTCACTAGTTCATATTATATATCGAACGTGGGATTGAAAATCAAATTGGAAATAAGTATTTTCGTTTACAGATAATTCTGTTCAACCAAGCAACTCATTAAAACTTTTTTTTTTTTAATGGCAAATGATTGAACTAGAAAAAAAGTCAAACGACAAGGCCCTCAATCATTGCATTTATTGCAAGAGAAATAATTTTACACGTTTCCTACACACATTCCTAAATCTTAACCGATGAATTGATTTCATTAATGCACTACTTCCCTCGAGCTATATAAGTTCTCATCTCTAGATAAACCGCATCATCAAACGATCAATAATCTCATAAAATTTTCCAACCCTCCTATCCCCAAAAGACCATAATGGCAACGTTGAAGAACTTGTCCACTCTTATGATCTTGTTGGTCGTCCCTGTTGCATTGCTTCCTAAGGCTACCTTTGCCAAGGTCGGAAACCCTGATTGCGGAAAGGGAATAAGATCTGATTGTGGGTCTGGATTCTTTCAATACATATTACTTGCCGACACCTTTACACCCACCAATGAATGTTGTCATGAGCTCTTGAAAGCTGGGAAGAGCTGCCACAACCAATTTGTGGAGTTGAGCATCTCGAGCCACAAGCCGATTAAGGGGACAAAATTTGATGTCTATAGGAGGAGCAATGAGATATGGAACAACTGCGTTGCGGCTCTCAGTCCCGTATCCCCTCCCGAGCCGGCTCATTGAGAGCTATTCCTATTTTATGGTACAATAAACGTGCAATATAAAAAGAACGAAAGAATTATAATTTTTGTATTGGATTCTCCTCAAATTTTTTATTTTATTTTTCGTGCCTGTTAAGCCTTATGGTTAACTATCACGGAAGAACAATTGTGGATGAATCAAATTTTCAGTGTTTAATGTGCTTATTAACCCTGTAATTTTTTTAAAATGATCTGTAAAATACAGTCTGCCCCTAAAGTTGTTACTAGCTTTCGAGTCTAAAAACATAGTCCCACACAAAACTATAAAGAAACTGACACTTTATTTCTTATGCTGTTAACACAACCTTTTGAAACAAATACCTAAGCGATAAAAAGATTAATAGATGGTTTAATAATCATACATTCATCTCTAATAATCACATGAATACGTAGTTAAAGCTAGTCGATCTAGCATACTGTTACATAAAGTAAGGTAAAGAGGATTTCTTACATTAAAGGTTTTCTGACAAATTAAATCCCAGATAGTTGTTTTATATAACACTGTATCAATGGATAAATGTATACTTAATAATCTTATATAAATCATACTTTGAATCTTTTTAATCTTGGAAGCAATCATAATAAAACAAAAAAAAAAAACGTTCAAATTTCGAAATATATTTCTTTGTTATATATGTACGTATCAAATTGCTACATTCGTAACTTCTTTCTTTCCGTTAACTGATAATTCAAATAGCCTATACTAGACGATTCGTCGAAACCTTCAAATGTTAACTATATGTTCACTTGAGAATGCGCGTACACTTTTGCTACTCATATACTATGTAAACTTGACTTGTGAACATTTAATGAGGTTTTGTTGGTACCAATAATTTAGAACTATGCATGGCCCAACATCTTGTGTAAAATGAGTTCGTAATTTGTCTGGCCCTGTTATTATGCAAGAGTAGGTTTAATTTAATCAGCCCAAACGTAATGAATGTATGTTGCTTGGCGTGGAAGATGACGATGGAGATTATTATTATCAGCTTGGCCCCTCTTAATTTAATGAAACCTATTAATTATCACAAGTTTTTAATAATTTTTAATAAAGAAAAAATAGTCCTGCCCCAATAACTAGTCCAAAGGTTAAATGATCAATTAATGAGTTTGGTAAATCCGGAAAACCAAAACCCAAATCTTGTTAAAGGATAATTACCCAATAAATAATTTGACCAAAAAAATTCAGCTTTTGAATAATCTCAATTAATCTAGAAAACCAAAGCCAATTTTAGTTTATAGATATAAAGGAAAAACAAGACTAAAAACAAGACTGGTAAGCACTCTGTACATATAAACTTGGCTCCTTTTCATTAATTAATGAGACCTATTGATTATTTAACTTTTATTTTTCCTCAAGTTGTTGAAAAATAATTTAATGAAGAACAAAATCACACTGAAATATTTGGCCAAATCATTATTTAATTAATAAGTTCGATAAATATGGCCCACCAAGACCACATTATTTGATCAATGGTTTAATTTATCAATTGTCGATACTTAAATTTTGGCTATCAAATTCCTGAGTTGGATGGATGATATGTGGTAGTTGATGGGTATGTGGTTTATCCTCCATTTGTTGCAAGGATATCAGTTCTTTGATTTTTCGTGATATTAATACAATTTCATAGAAACTAATTGAAAGCAAATTTATCACAAATGTATCGGGTTGGGATTTTTTGTAGTCAAAAAATTAGTTTGGGAAAATTTGTCGTAGGCATACTGGTTTGGAATTATGGCGGTTAAAAAATTAGTTTGAGTTAAATTTGTCATAGATGTACTTGTTTGATAACTTTTGTGAAGTTAGTCCTAAAAATTAGGGATGGACCCTAACCCTAAATAAAAGGTATCGTTAACATAATGTGCATTTGCGAGAGTATATATGGTGAAACGTGTTAAGCTAATTTAATTTTATAAAATTATTTTAAACTGAGGGCATGTCACTAGTTGATATTATATATCAAACGTGGGATGGAAAATCAAATTGGAAATAAGTATTTTCGTTTACAGATAATTCTCTTCAACCAAGCAACTCATTAATACATTTGTTTTTTCATGGCAAATGATTGAACTGGAAAAAAAGTCTGATGACAAGGCCCTCAATCATTGCATTTATTGCAAGAGAAATAATTTTACACGTTTCCCACATAAATTTCTAAGTCTTAACCGATGAATTGATTTCATTAATGCACTACTTCCCTCGAGCTATATAAGTTCATATCTCTAGATCAACTGCAACATCAAACGATCAACAATCTCTTAAAATTTTCCAACCCTCCTATCCCCAAAAGACCATAATGGCAACGCCGAAGAACTTGTCCGCTCTTATGATCTTGTTGGTCGTCCCTGTTGCATTGCTTCCTAAGGCTACCTTCGCCAAGGTCGGAAACCCCGATTGCGGTAAGGGAATAAGATCTGATTGTGGGTCTGGATTCTTTCAATACATATTCCTTGCCGACACCTTTACACCCACCAATGAATGTTGTCATGAGCTCTTGAAAGCCGGGAAGAACTGCCACAACCAATTTGTGGAGGTGAGCATCTCAAGCCACAAGCCGATTAAGGGGACAAAATCTGATGTCTATAGGAGGAGCAATGAGACATGGCACAACTGCATTGCGGCTCTCAGTCCCGTATCCCCTCCCGAGCCAGCTCATTGAGAGCTATTCCTATTTTATAATACAATAAACGTGTAATATAAAAAGAACGAAAGAATTATAATTTTTGTATTGGATTCTCCTCAAATTTTTTATTTTATTTTTTGTGCCTCTTAAGCCTTATGGTTAACTATCACGGAAGAACAATTGTGGATGAATCAAATTTTCAGTGTTTAATGTGCTTATTAACCCTGTAATTTTTTAAAAATGATCTGCAAAATACAATCCACCCCTAAAGTTGTTACTAGCTTTCGAGTCTAAAAACATAGTCCCACACAAAACTATAAAGAAACTGTCACTTTATTTCTTATGCTTTTAACACATCCTTTTGATACAAATACCTAAGCGATTAAAAGATTAATAGATGGTTTAATAATCATACATTCATCTCTAATAATCACATGGATACGTAGTTAAAGCTAGTCGATCTAGCATACTGTTGCATAAAGTAAGGTAAAGAGGATTTCTTACTTTAAAGGTTTTCTGACAAATGAAATCCTCGATAGTTGTTTTATATAACACTCTATCAATGGATAAAGGTATACTTAATAATCTTATATAAATCATATATTGAATCTTTTTAATCTTGGAAGCAATCATAATAAAAAAAAAAAAGTTCAAATCTCGAAATATATTTCTCTATTATATATGTACGTGTCAAATTGCTCCATTCGTAACTTCTTTCTTTCCGTTAACTGATAATTCAAATAGCCTATACTGGACGATTCGGCGAAACCTTCAAATGTTAACTATATGTTCACTCGAGAATGCGCGTACACTTTTGCTACTCATATACTATGTAAACTTGACTTTTGAACATTTAATGAGGTTTTGTTGGTACCAAGAATTTAGAACAATGCATGGCCCAACATCTTATGTAAAATGAGTTCGTAATAAGTCTGACCCTGTTATTATGCAAGAGTAGGTTTAATTTAATCAACCCAAACATAATGAATGTATGTTGCTTGGCGCGGAAGATGAGGACAGGGATTACTATTATCAGCTTGGCCCCTCTTCATTTAACGAAACCTCTTTATTATCACAAGTTTTTATTAATTTTTAATATTGAAAAAATAGTCCCGCCCAATAACTAGTCCAAAGGTTAAATGATCAATTAATGAGTTCAATAAATCAGGAAAACCAAAACTCAAATCTTGTTAAAGGATAATTACCTAATAAATAATTTGACCAAAAAAATTCAGCTTTTAAATAATCTCAATTAATCTAGAAAGCCAAAGCCAATTTTGGTTTATAGATATAAAGGAAAAACAAGACGGTAAGCACTCGTACATATAAACTTGGCTCCTTTTCATTAATTAATGAGACCTATGGATTATTTAACTTTTTTTTTCCTCAAGTTGTTGAAAAATAATTTAATGAAGAACAAAATCACACTGAAATATTTGGCCAAATCATTATTTAATTAATAAGTTCGATAAATATGGCCCACCAAGAGCAAATTATTTGATCAATGGTTTAATTTATCGATTGTTGATACTTAAATTTTGGCTATCAAATTCCTGAGTTGGATGGATGATATGTGGTAGTTGATGGGTATGTGGTTTATCCTCCATTTGTTGCAAGGATATCGGTTTTGTGATTTTTCGTGGTATTAATACAATTTCATAGAAACTAATTGAGAGGAAATTTATCACAAATGTATCGGGTTGGGATTTTTTGTAGTGAAAAAATTAGTTTGGGAAAATTTGTCATAGGCATACTAGTTTGGAATTATGGCGGTTAAAAAATTAGCTTGAGTTAAATTTGTCATGAGCTCTTGAAAGTGGGGAAGAACTGCCACAACCAATTTGTGGAGCTGAGCATCTAGAGCCACAAGCCAATTAAGGGGACAAAATCTGATGTCTATAGGAGGAGCAATGAGACATGGAACAACTGCGTTGGGGCTCTCAGTCCCGTATCCCCTCCCGAGCCAACTCATTGAGTGCTATTCCTATTTTATAGTACAATAAACGTGTAATATAAAAAGAACGAAAGAATTATAATTTTTGTATTGGATTCTCCTGAAATTTTTTATTTTATTTTTCGTGCCTCTTAAGCCTTATGGTTAACTATCACGGAAGAACAATTGTGGATGAATCAACTTTTCAGTGTTTAATGTACTTATTAACGCTGTAGATTATTAAAAATGATCTGCAAAATACAATCCACCCCTAAAGTTGTTACTAGCTTTCGAGTCTAAAAACATAGTCCCAAGAAAACTATAAAGAAACTGTCACTTTATTTCTTATGCTTTTAACACAACCTTTTGATACAAATACCTAAGCGATAAAAAGATTAATAGATGGTTTAATAATCATACATTCAACTCTAATAATCACATGGATACGTAGTTAAAGCTAGTCGATCTAGCATACTGTTGCATAAAGTAAGGTAAAGAGGATTTCTTACTTTAAAGGTTTTCTGACAAATTAAATCCTCGATAGTTGTTTATATAACACTCTATCAATGGATAAAGGTATACTTAATAATCTTATATAAGTCATATATTGAATCTTTTTAATCTTGGAAGCAATCATAATAAAACAAAAAAAAAAGTTCAAATCTCGAAATATATTTCTCTATTATATATGTACGTATCAAATTGCTTCATTCGTAACTTCTTTCTTTCCGTTAACTGATAATTCAAATAGCCTATACTGGACGATTCGGCGAAACCTTCAAATGTTTACTATATGTTCACTCGAGAATGCGCGTACACTTTTGCTACTCATATACTATGTAAACTTGACTTTTGAACATTTAATGAGGTTTTGTTGGTACCAAGAATTTAGAACAATGCATAGCCCAACATCTTATGTAAAATGAGCTTGTAATAAGTCTGAGCCTGTTATTATGCAAGAGTAGGTTTAATTTAATCAACCCAAACCTAATGAATGTATGTTGCTTGGCGCGGAAGATGAGGACGGGGATTACTATTATCAGCTTGGCCCCTTTTCATTTAACGAAACTTCTTTATTATCACAAGTTTTTATTAATTTTTAATATTGAAAAAATAGTCCCTCCCAATAACTAGTCCAAAGGTTAAATGATCAATTAATGAATTCAGTAAATCAGGAAAACCAAAACCCCAATCTTGTTAAAGGATAATTACCTAATAAATAATTTGACCAAAAAAATTCAGCTTTTAAATAATCTCAATTAATCTAGAAAGCCAAAGCCAATTTTGGTTTATAGACATAAGGGAAAAACAAGACTGGTAAGCACTCTGTACATATAAACTTGGCTCCTTTTCATTAATTAATGAGACCTATTGATTATTTAACTTTTTTTTCCTCAAGTTGTTGAAAAATAATTTAATGAAGAACAAAACCACACTAAAATATTTGGGCAAATCATTATTTAATTAATAAGTTTGATAAATATAACCAACCAAGAGCAAATTATTTGGTCAATGGTTTAATTTATCAATTGTCGATACCTAAATTTTGGCTATCAAATTCTTGAGTTGGATGGATGATATGTGGTAGTTGATGGGGATTTGGTTTATCCTCCATTTGTTACGAGGATATCGGTCTTGTGATTTTTCGTGATGTTAATACATTTTCATAGAAACTAATTGAGAGCAAATTTATCTCAAATGTATCGGGTTGGGATTTTTTGCAGTCAAAAAATTAGTTTGGAAAAACTTGCCATAGGAATACAAGTTAGGAATTATGGCGGTTAAAAAATTAGTCTGAGAAAAATTTGTCATAGATGTACTTGTTTGATAATTTTCGTGGCGTTAATCCTAAAAATTAGGGATGGACCCTAACCCTAAATAAAAGGCATCGTTAACATAACCTGCATTTGCGAGAGTATATATGGTGAAACGTGTTAAGCTAATTTAATTATATACAATTATTTTAAACTGAGGGCATGTCACTAGTTGATATTATATATCAAACGTGGGATTGAAAATCAAATTGGAAATAAGTATTTTCGTTTTCATATAATTCTCTTCAACCCAGCAACTCATTAATACATTTGTTTTTTAATGGCAAATGATTGAACTGGAAAAAAAGTCAGATGACAAGGCCCTCAATCATTGCATTTGTTGCAAGAGAAATAATTTTACACGTTTCCCACAGAAATTTCTAAATCTTAACCGATGAATTGATTTCATTAATGCACTACTTCCCTCGAGCTATATAAGTTCTCATCTCTAGATCAACTGCATCATCAAACGATCAACAATCTCATAAAATTTTCCAACCCTCCTATCCCCAAAAGACTATAATGGCAACGCCAAAGAACTTGCCCGCTCTTATGATCTTGTTGGTCGTCCCTGTTGCATTGCTTCCTAAGGCTACCTTCGCCAAGGTCGGAAACCCTGATTGCGGAAAGGGAATAAGATCTGATTGTGGGTCCGGATTCTTTCAATACATATTCCTTGCCGACACCTTTACACCCACCAATGAATGTTGTCATGAGCTCTTGAAAGCCGGGAAGAACTGCCACAACCAATTTGTGGAGGTGAGCATCTCGAGCCACAAGCCGATTAAGGGGACAAAATCTGATGTCTATAGGAGGAGCAATGATACATGGAACAACTGCGCTGCGGCTCTCAGTCCCGTATCCCCTCCCGAGCCGGCTCATTAAGAGCTATTCCTATTTTATAGTACAATAAACGTGTAAGATAAAAAGAACGAAATAATTATAATTTTTGTATTGGATTCTCCTCAAATTTTTTATTTTATTTTTTGTGCCTCTTAAGCCTTATGGTTAACTATCACGGAAGCACAATTGTGGATGAATCAAATTTTCAGTGTTAAATGTACTTATTAACGCTGTAGATTTTTAAAAATGATCTGAAAAATACAATCTGTCCCTAAAGTTGTTACTAGCTTTCGAGTCTAAAAACATAGTCCCAAGAAAACTGTAAAGAAACTGTCACTTTATTTCTTATGCTTTTAACACAACCTTTTGATACAAATACCTAAGCGATAAAAAGATTAATAGATGGTTTAATAATCATACATTCATCTCTAATAATCACATGGATACGTAGTTAAAGTAAGTCGATCTAGCATACTGTTGCATAAAGTAAGGTAAAGAGGATTTCTTACTTTAAAGGTTTTCTGACAAATTAAATCCTCGATAGTTGTTTTATATAACACTCTATCAATGGATAAATGTATACTTAATAATCTTATATAAATCATACTTTGAATCTTTTTAATCTTGGAAGCAATCATAAGAAAACTAAAAAAAAGTTCAAATCTGGAAATATATTTCTCTATTATATATGTACGTATCAAATTGCTCCATTCGTAACTTCTTTCTTTCCATTAATTGATAATTCAAATAGCCTATACTGGACGATTCGGTGAAACCTTCAAATGTTAACTATATGTTCATTCGAGAATGTGCGTACACTTTTGCTACTCATATACTATGTAAACTTGACTTTTGAACATTTAATGAGGTTTTGTTGGTACCAATAATTTAGAACAATGCATGGCCCAACATCTTATGTAAAATGAGTTCGTAATAAGTCTGAGCCTGTTATTATGCAAGAGTAGGTTAATTTAATCAACCCAAACGTAATGAATGTATGTTGCTTGGCACGGAAGATGACGATGGAGATTATTATTATTAGCTTGGCCCCTCTTCATTTAAC
The DNA here is from genome assembly GCA_017140325.1 of Eucalyptus leucophloia subsp. euroa. Taxonomy (NCBI): domain Eukaryota; kingdom Viridiplantae; phylum Streptophyta; class Magnoliopsida; order Myrtales; family Myrtaceae; genus Eucalyptus; species Eucalyptus leucophloia. The sequence continues at coordinate 26,040,701 of CM029474.1, read as the reverse complement.
GAAACCTATTAATTATCACAAGTTTTTAATAATTTTTAGTAAAGAAAAAATAGTCCCGCCCCAATAACTAGTCCAAAGGTTAAATGATCAATTAATGAGTTAAGTAAATCCGGAAAACCAAAACCCAAATCTTGTTAAAGGATAATTGCCTAATAAATAATTTGACCAAAAAAATTTAGCTTTTAAATAATCTCAATTAATCTAGAAAACCAAAGCCAATTTTGGTTTATAGATATAAAGGAAATACAAGACTAAAAACAAGACTGGTAAGCACTCTGTACATATAAACTTGGCTCCTTTTCATTAATTAATGAGACCTATTGATTTTTTAACTATTTTTTTCCTCAAGTTGTTGAAATATAATTTAATGAAGAACAAAATCACACTGAAATATTTGGCCAAATCATTATTTAATTAATAAGTTCGATAAATATGGCCCACCAAGAGCGAATTATTTGATCAATGGTTTAATTTATCAATTGTCGATACTTAAATTTTGTCTTCAACTGTAATCACTTGCATAAAAATCAGGGCTTACATCACGAAAGACCCTAAACGAGTACCCTTGTGTCAACCTAAACTGGCATACTTATGACAAATTTATCTTTTACTAGTTTTCGTTAAATTTTTTTTATCAAATTCCTGAGTTGGATGGATGATATGTGGTAGTTGATGGGTATTTGGTTTATCCTCCATTTGTTACGAGGATATCGGTCTTGTGATTTTTCGTGATGTTAATACAATTTCATAGAAACTAATTGAGAGCAAATTTATCTCAAATGTATCGGGTTGGGATTTTTGCAGTCAAAAAATTAGTTTGGAAAAACTTGCCATAGGAATACTAGTTTGGAATTATGGCGGTTAAAAAATTAGTTTGAGAGAAATTTGTCATAGATGTACTTGTTTGATAATTTTTGTGGCGTTAATCCTAAAAATTAGGGATGGACCCTAACCCTAAATAAAAGGTATCGTTAACATAACGTGCATTTGCGAGAGTATATATGGTGAAATGTTTTAAGCATATTCAATTTTATAAAATTATTTTAAACTGAGGGCATGTCACTAGTTCATATTATATATCGAACGTGGGATTGAAAATCAAATTGGAAATAAGTATTTTCGTTTACAGATAATTATGTTCAGCCAAGCAACTCATTAATACTTTTTTTTTTAATAGCAAATGATTGAACTAGAAAAGAAGTCAGATGACAAGGCCCTCAATCATTGCATTTATTGCAAGAGAAATAATTTTACACGTTTCCTACAAACATTCCTAAATCTTAACCGATGAATTGATTTCATTAATGCACTACTTCCCTCGAGCTATATAAGTTCTCATCTCTAGATCAACCGCATCATCAAACGATCAATAATCTCATAAAATTTTCCAACCCTCCTATCCCCAGAAGACCATAATGGCAACGCTGAAGAACTTGTCCGCTCTTATGATCTTGTTGGTCGTCCCTGTTGCATTGCTTCCTAAGGCTACCTTCGCCAAGGTCGGAAACCCTGATTGCGGAAAGGGAATAAGATCTGATTGTGGGTCTGGCTTCTTTCAATACATATTCCTTGCCGACACCTTTACACCCACCAATGAATGTTGTCATGAGCTCTTGAAAGCCGGGAAGAGCTGCCACAACCAATTTGTGGAGTTGAGCATCTCGAGCCACAAGCCGATTAAGGGGACAAAATCTGATGTCTATAGGAGGAGCAATGAGACATGGAACAACTGCGTTGCGGCTCTTAGTCCCGTATCCCCTCCAGAGCCGGCTCATTGAGAGCTATTCCTATTTTATAGTATAATAAACGTGCAATATAAAAAGAACGAAAGAATTATAATTTTTGTATTGGATTCTCCCCAAATTTTTTATTTTATTTTTCGTGCCTGTTAAGCCTTATGGTTAACTATCACGGAAGAACAATTGTGGATGAATCAAATTTTCAGTGTTTAATGTGCTTATTAACCCTGTAATTTTTTAAAAATGATCTGCAAAATACAATCCGCCCCTAAAGTTGTTACTAGCTTTCGAGTCTAAAAACATAGTAACATACAAAACTATAAAGAAAATGTCACTTTATTTCTTATGCTTTTAACACAACCTTTTGAAACAAATACCTAAGCGATAAAATGATTAATAGATGGTTTAATAATCATACATTCATCTCTGTTAATCACATGAATATGTAGTTAAAGCTAGTCGATCTAGCATACTGTTGCATAAAGTAAGGTAAAGAGGATTTCTTACTTTAAAGGTTTTCTGACAAATTAAATTCTCGATAGTTGTTTTATATAACACTCTATCAATGGATAAATGTATACGTTAATAACCTTATATAAATCTTACTTTGAATCTTTTTAATCTTGTAAGCAATCATAAAAAAACAAAAAAACAAAAGTTCAAATCTCGAAATATATTTCTCTATTTATATATGTACGTATCAAATTGCTACATTCGTAACTTCTTTCTTTCCGTTAACTGATAATTCAAATAGCCTATACTGGACGATTCGGCGAAACCTTCAAATGTTAACTATATGTTCACTCGAGAATGTGCGTACACTTTTGCTACTTATATACTATGTAAACTTGACTTTTGAACATTTAATGAGGTTTTGTTGGTTCCAAGAAATTAGAACAATGCTTGGCGCAACATCTTATGTAAAATGAGTTTGTAATAAGTCCGACCCTGTTATTATGCAAGAGTAGGTTTAATTTAATCAACCCAAACGTAATGAATGTATGTTGCTTGGCGCGGAAGATGAGGACGGGGATTACTATTATCAGCTTGGCCCCTCTTCATTTAACGAAACCTATTAATTTTCACAAGTTTTTAATAATTTTTAATAAAGAAAAAATAGTCCCTCCCAATAACTAGTCCAAAGGTTAAATGATCAATTAATGAGTTCAGTAAATCCGGAAAACCAAAAAATTAATTTGGGATAAATTTATCATATGTGTATCAGTTTAAAGTTTTTCTTAGTATTAATCCTTATTTAATGTCAAAAAAGTGATTGTCTATGGACAAGCAAAAGGAACCTCGATTGTTATATTAGCAAACAATTTATAGCCATCACTATTCGCTGCTTGGGCTGGATAATCTATTATCAGATCACCTAATCTGTCACGCCATTGATTGATTAATGTGTATTGCGTATGATCACCTCTTGCTTGAAGTCGAAGGTATTGTTTTGGGGTAGCCCGGTCCATTCTGAGTTCTTTGCAAGTACCTGGGGGTCAAGTTCGAGCGTCGCTAATTATTTGTTTCGGGTGCACGGTTGACATTAGAGTGTGATCTTCCGATTGTTGGGTCCGTGTCCAAAAACATTCTTCCAATCTTCTTGTTCCTTCGATCTTTGTTGCAACTTTTCGAGCGCCCAAGGAGTTAGACATGCCTGTGACTGCCTAAAACTAGGCGGCGCGTCACGACCGTGCGATAGTTTCACGTTGAAGGGTAAGAGGAGATCTGCAAGGAAAGAAGCCAAAAGGGGAATACCTTCATGGGGACCATGTACGGGCCAGATTAGGCCTCGGGTCGTTTTACTAATCGCATTAGCCCCCGTGATAATAACACCATACAAAGAAACGAGTCGATTTTAAAGCATAAGAAGCTCTAAAAATTTTAGCAACGAAATCGATCCAGATGCATGTCACGAGCAAATCTTAATTGGCGTACATCGATTGTTTAATTTTTCCCTCAAAACAACTTTATAGTTCCTTTAACGTGCCTCACTCACCGTACTAATCCGCCCTGTCCAAAAGCTCAGATCGCGGCACCCTCGATGTCCCAACACGTGCCCCTCCACCAACAGTGGCGGCAACTTTAATTAGATTTTACTCAGCCTCTCGAGTAGAAGGGTTTCGACGACGGTCTTTACGTAGGCATTGAAGCACTCTCTGCAGGAATTAGGCATGACGTAAGACTCATGGAGCCTCCGAACGTCATCGGTGCGGCGAGACCCGGATCTGGAGATGACAGACTTGGGCCGCTCCAAGCTACACGTGGCCAGTATGGTGTGGGTCGCCGCTCTAGCGATTTCTTTGAATGCATCAACTCTTGCAGGAGCGGCAACGAATGAGAAACTACAATTAAAAGACAAGAATGAAGAGAGTAAGTAATAAGATGGTCTGAGTAAGTAAAGATGGTTAGATCCGCGCAATTAGATGACAACAGAATGATACCCATGACAGTTAGAGGTTTTACTCCTGTCGTATTACACATGCTGTTTTGTTAGTAATATTTTCTTATACATTTAGTTAAAGTAAGATATACCAACTAAAACAGAATGCGCAATTGATCATTATTGACACTTGAATTTTGTCGACCTTTTAGGTATTTGCATATTTTGCAAAAATATAAAAATTTATAAAAAGATAAAAAAAACATGAATCATAAAAAGATAAAAATAATAATAAATAAAGTAATAGTAATAAAAGATGCATGAAAGAAAGAGAAAAAAATAATGAAAATGAAAAATGAAATGAAAGATGAACAAGAAAATTAGATAGAAAATATAATCAAGCCCCGAAGTAGCAACCCCATGAGCTACAGTCAAATTGAATACAATTCTTGTCTAAAATAGCAATCTATCAAGTACTCACTAACATCTCCAAACTACATAAATATCAATTAAGAGACACTAAGCTAAATCTAATATTAAGATCTAACTATTTAATTGAGACTTACTCAAGGCCTAGTGCAGCACTATGATTTTTCACTTTCCTGATTTTAGGAAGGGTTTTGCACGTAAAAAATCTCGATTGTTTTCTTCTCTATTTTCTCTTTATATATTCGTGTTTCTAATATTCCAAGCCACCTTTTTTCCTAGTCACTCTTGAGTACTTATCTCTACGAGGTCCGGAAGCGATGGCCGGCAGCATCTTCTTGTGGGAGGGTTTGGAGCTAACAGCCAGCATCTCTAAATTAGGACACACCCAGCTCAAGCTTTCCGCCAGTTGAGAACTGGTATCAATATCTCCAAAAGTGTTACATAGGATCTGAAGTCTCAAATGTTTGACATTCCACAATGGAGGAAGCACTTCACTTATGATTTCTTTTGGAAGAACTAATGCCTAGATATATAAAAAGAAAAATAGGAAGATTTCAATTCTCAGTTCACATTAACATGAAAATACTCAATACAAAATACTGATTTGGAAAAATGTTACTTACCTCGACTTCATTACAGACTAGTGTTAGCGAGTCACAATAGCCAAAATATCTCAAGAACTTGGCCGCCTTGAGATAGCTCCTCCTCTTGTTGTTGACTCTGAAATCCACCTCTAGTCTCGCATTGGCCAATCTTGTCGAATCTCGTGGACCTGTGACTATGATGTTGGGGCCATTGTATTGGAACGACACCAGATTAGGAGTTTGGGTCTTTACTCTTATCAGGGAGTCGATTTCAGTCAAGGCAAGGTGCTTGAGATTCTTGTGAGTTATCCTGATGCGCTTGGCGGAACGGCTCCCCTTGAGCCTCAAGGTCTCTAGGAGACGAAGCCGTGAGATGACTTCTTTGATTGTCTTGATTGAGAGCACGCACAAATCCAGCGCAACCTCCCTCAGGTTTCGAGCACCATATACTTGGAGATTCAACAACTGCCCATCTGGGAAGGCCATGACAAATATCGATGTGTAGCTGAAGGATACGAGGTTCGGGGCTGAAATCGAAATCGAAAAGCTGTCATTGTGAAGCACGGCTGACGCCTCAAAAGTCTCAAGCTTCGGTCCGCAGATGAGGAGGTCCCTGGAGCGGGAGCAGCCAATCAGCTGCACAAGTCGGAGTGTGGGGCAACTTAGCATTAGCTCATTCAAGATGTCATCACTCTCGTGGGCTTTGTGTAAGACCAATTCTTCTAAGCGAGACAGCTTCATCTTGATACCCAATTCTTCTAAGCGAGACAGCTTCATCTTGATACCCTGCATTGAGAGGTGGCTCACGTGGAGGACAGAGATGGTGTTAGAGACCAAGTTAGGGCATTTTTGATTGTATCTTCTATCGGGATAGTCGACGATGCGGCGAGCGTAAGATCTTGGAGATTGAGCCTTGAGGCAATGTCTATCCACTTAGGCATCGCGGAGTTCAACTTGTTGCCTCTCGAAAAGACCAGCAAACTCATTGAGTCAATGCTGAGGTCGTTCTTACGGCGCCTTGTAATGTAACCATCGACATACTCCAAGAAAGTGTCGATGTTGGCATTGTGACTGCCAACGTCTTTGCTCCCAAAGGTTTCTTCATCGAATTCTAAAGCCGAGAGACTGTTAAAGGCGTGGTTCCAGTCCTTGGAGAGGATGTTCATTTGCTTGCAACCCTTAAAGGCAAACGTGACATGATTTTTTGAATTATTGGTTCAGGCCAGTAAAAAGTGTCATGGACAGAATCCGATGTATCAACGTGGCCTTTGGAGACCTCTGCCATCTCGTCGTTCTAACAAAACTTCCTGCAACAATACTTCCTGCAATCCAAGAAAGAACAAGAACTCAATAATGTTATTAACAAAGGAGGCTTTGGATTGTTGAAGGTTCTTGACTTAGAAGGCGTGTACAAGCCCATGCGACTGGAAGCATTATCGTTGAAGGAGACGGCCCGGGGTTGAACTTGAACTTGGTTCCATTTACTTTTTACTTAATTTTTTCCCGTCGTTATATAATTTCTAGCTTTTCAAAGTCAAACTCGAAAGCGAAACGAGGCTTCGAAAATCAAAATACAAACATGGCGGATAGCGACTCCTGTTCCTTTAAATGTTGGATTTATGTGATAGCAAAACCATACACGGTAAAAACTTGAAGCGTAGCAAGAATGGCCCAAAAAAATACTAACGACACCATTGATCGTATATTCAATAACAGTCGTGCCATGTCCGGGAATAGCTGCTAAATTTATCGGAAACAAACGAATTACAAAACAATTTATCAAGATTACAAAACACCACACGCCCATTATACAAAACGCCGAAAAGATTTCCGATAACAAGATCAATCAACTTCTTCTGGAGGCTGACTTTTCAGGAACAATAAACCATTGATGATGGGTAAGCCAAATTACCTTCAATGGGGTTGCTTTTCCCTTTCTCTTCGATCAAACCAAGAACGCGTTACGAATCGATAAACAGATAATCCTCGTCTCTATGGCCCGCCAACGTTCACGGGCCGATGACAGCTCTTCCACTCCTTCTTGGCTCTTCAAGAGGCTATTTTTGTGTATGTGCAGAGGAAGAGTGGGGATTTTATGTCGGTTGTAATGTAGATTACCGAGTGAGCTCATCAATTTTTTGAAATACCTCACAGAATTGGAGCCCTATTAGGAGTAGGAGATATTGGGTTGTAATGCTGAGTACCGAGTGAAATTAATTTTTTTGAAATACCTCACCCAATCCGAGCCCTGTTAGGATGAGGAGACATGCGGAGGTTAGCTCTGGTTGGAACTCGTGCATTATGTTAATGCAAGGTTTTTCCTTGTCTGGTCTTGGACTTTTGAATCCGACCCGCGAGCGCTGTTGTCCGCGATCGAACCAACCACGTTTTGAGGTACCTAGCCCAAGTTGAAGGAAATACTCCCTGTGCAACTAATGCGAGTTATTTCAGCGACTTGGCCCAAGCAAAGCGACAGCCGAGGTTTAACTGATTTTTCTTTCCTTTTCTATTCTGTTGGTAAATTAAATCCTTAGTTGTTCGTTGTTCGTGTTATCTTATGGACTTCTTGTCCCCTAAATATATGTGCATCTTTGTAATATAAATTTTCATGATATTATCTCTCCCAAAATTATTTACTAATATTACCATATTGCCTCTTAAGTTTGCCTAGTTTTCACCTAGGTAGAACGGACACAGTGACACGGTCATGCGACACGACACAACACGACATGCGACACATTATTTTTCAAAAAGTAAAGAATTCCGACACGTTCGATACGTTATATATTAAATGAATATTTTTATTTCTAATTAATTTAATTCAAATTCAGTATTTTTATTTTTCAAAATTATATTTTAATCTCATTTATTTATTTTTCCATTAAAAAAAACATATCTCCACTAAGGTCCATCCCACCCTCTTCTAGTTCTTTCCCTTGTCCATTTCCCCCCTCCCCCAAAATTTATTTTTCTTTCCCTCCCCACCATCGTTCGTTTCCCCCCACCCCCAAATTTATTTTTCTTTCCCTCCCCTTCACTGACAGATAGGTGTTGACGCCTAAAATTTCAATTTAATTAATTAGGTTTTACTTCTATTTTTGTTTTTTTTTTATTCGGATGATAAATAAACAAAGAAAAAAAAAAAACAAAAAATAAAACAGCAAGAAAAACAGAAGCCAACAGCCCATTTTTCTCTTCCCCTTCCGCATGGGCCACTACGGCCCACTTTCCTTCTCCTCCAGCCCAGCCCTTTTCGGTCTTCTTCCTCCTTCATCCACTCTGCAACACACGCGCAGAGGGTGCGACGCCGGATGAGCGGACGGACGGCGACGCACGTGAGAAAGGGGGGCAGCTGGAGGATAGGTGGCGGATGGGACGCCGGTTCGGCCACGGGGGTCCAGTCGACAAGCCAAAGACCGGCGGCCGAGCCTCTCTATCGATCGGACCTCCTCGCCTATAAATAGAGGAGCACCTCCGTCGACAAAGACACGGCGAACTCCAAGATCTTCCCTTTGAGAGACTTCAAGAGGCAAATCGAAGAGCAAGCCAAGAGGGCGGAGGATCGGGTCGCAAGCTAAACGACCTCCCACTGAGAGACATCGGGGGAGGCCGGCGGCAAGCGAACCAAGATCCTCGAGCAGGCGAGCTTGAGAGGGAGAGATCTGAGCGTGAAGGGTCAAATCGAGGGTAGAGGCCGAGCGAGGTTAGCTGGAGAAGTAAGGTTTTGTTGCTGTTGTTCCCCGCCCCAACGCCGTGTCGAGATTGACCCGCCAATGCCACACTAGATCTAGGAAGCCGAGGCCTCGCCATCGCGACCGTCGCTGCCCCGTCGCTGTAGGTAGCCGCCTCCACCACCAACGACTCTGTCTCGCCAACCAGCAACGCCGTTGCGCCATACCCTCTCCACGACGGTATCAACCCCGCTTGGTGTCGCCGTTTCCGCTCGAAACCCTCCTCGCCGCCCCGAGCCACGGCGGGATCCGGTCCTCGACCGCGCTCTATCCACCGTTCCTCTACATCTCCACCCCCTCCCCCCCGCCGCCGTTGTGCCGCCACGCCACACCGCTATTGTCCTCGTAGCGCCACCGTTCCACCGTCCCGTCCTTCTCATCAGCGCCGCGAGAGAGCAAGGGGTAGAGGAGGCCGAGAACCGGGTCGGTCGCGGGTCTATCGCGACCCGGTTCCCCTGTTTCCGGGTAGGGTTTCCTCGGGTCGGGTTGTGCGCGTGGGCCGATTATTTTTTGAACTGGAGTTTTTATAAAATGGGCCAAGAGCGGTTTGGGCCTTTTTTTAAAAAAATGTGAGGACCAAGAAACCTGAGTCGGGCTCGCGTTGCAGACGAAGCGGGTCGGACCCAACCCGGGATCCGACCCGGTTCGTTTTTATTTTTTAATATTATTATAATATAAAATAATATTTTAAGAAATAATTAAAAAATTCAAAAAAAGAAAAATATTCCATATTTTCCAAAAAATGCCAAAAATCCAAAAAAGCCAAAATTCCATGAAAAAGCCAAAAAATTCAAAAAAAGCCAAAAAGACTTGTATTTTTCCAAAAATACCAAAAATAAAAAATAAAAAAATCTCTTTTATGTCCAAAAAATTAGAAAAAGACTCAAAAATATTTTTCCTTCCAAAATGCTTGGAAAATCCCTCGAACATCCAAAAAGCCTCAAGGTTTAAACAAGATTAGGTACCGTAAGGGCATTAGTGATTAACTAGTGTAATCAAGTCCCCGATCCTAATTTCTCGGTTGCGCAGAGCGAGTATTTCTCCCGATACTTCGCTTGGGTTTCTAATCAACCTACCCCAAATTGATTAGTGGCGACTCCATTTTAAAAATTGATTTACAGGTTAAAAAAACTTAGACTATTAAAGTCGTGAATTGGTGGACTTGGGAGAGTCCGGGCATAACTAACTAAATTCAGCCGAGCCATTAGCCTCCTTAGGCGCTCGCACCCGACTACGGACGCCAAAAAAAAAAAAAAAAAGAGGTCGTGATAGCTTGGCGACTCCACTGGGGAGTTTGAGGACTTAGGCCATTTTATCTTTGTTTAAATGCTTTGCTGACTTGGATTTTTTTTCTTCTTTTGTGCAGGGTAATAACTTAAAGTTTTTTTTTATTCTGTTAAAATAAAATGTTTTGTGATTATAAACTGTTGTGCATGCTTTACTGTTATCGCGTTACACATGGCACACACAACCCGGCCACCGGACCTGGGCCGCCATAGGATTTCTAGGATGGTGTTAAGAAAGATATGACCTCGAACACGAGACTATGATGTAGAGGTTGCCTTTCTTTTCCCCGAATTTCTTAGTCGAGGTTAAGGGGGTATGCTGCTAATGCGAGACTGCGACAGGCGGATATCTTTTTAATCTCATCAAGCCTTCTGAGTTAGAAATCGAGCCGCACGTCCTATGCGCATGTCTTTGTGCTTGTCATTTTATTTAAAAGCAAAGTGATTTATTTACTTTTACTCAGTCTTTTTATTTGGCCCATGGCAATTTAGGATAAGCTTTTCAAGTCCCAATTTATATGTGATGGGGAAAGATGATATCTAGTTCATTCTTGCTCCCAAGGCGGAGCTCTTCAAATGGTGGGGTCAATTGGATCAGTTTGCCCAAGAGCGCATGAAGGCCAAAGTCGGTCATCTCCTATCGCTGATCCAAATCACTGTTCGTCCCGAAGTCATACAAGCCATGGCACATTTCTGGTGCCCGAGGACACTTACTTTTATGTTTGGTAGGTTTGAGCTAACCCCAACCCTAGAGGAATACAGCATCATCACTGGAATGCCTCTTGAGAAAAAGCTTGTCAGGCCATCAACAGGCATCATCCCATTGCGTGGGTTGGCGCGACTTTTAAGAACCGAAGTTCATATTATGACACAAATTCTTGAAAACAACCATAATACCTGCCCATTTGAATTTATGAACGCTTGTTTTCAAAATCAGCCTATGACTCAAAAAAGTGAGATTTTCCTCCTGCCCTTTTTCGAACTCATCATTTTCCCTCATCAAAGAAATGCCATAAGTCCTAAGATGGCATGGATAGTTGATCAGATCTTGAGGGGGGGAAATTATGTCAACATAATTTTAACTGAAACATTCTTGTCCTTTAATCGTTTTAAAGACAACACGGAGAAAATCATGCAGGTCTCTCCTGAAATTTTACAAGTCTGGTTCTTTGCTCACCTAAGCGAATTCCAAGACTTCATGCGATCGTCTGAAACAAATGCTTTCGAAAATCCATTACAAAAATTTATGGTTTTAGGACCATATATTCCCAATCAAAGCTGTTTAAATTGGGTTGACTTTCCAAGAAACCCAACTCTTGAGGCATTCCAATGGTGTGCTGATTGGTTCCATGAAAAGAGGGCCCGCTTTGCTTGCAAACGCACCCACCCAATTCCATTGCTTGGCTGCACCGGCGCTGTTCCCTATTACCCATATTGGGTGGCACGACAATTTGGAGCCCTTCAAGAGATTCCACCACCTTCCAGGAGGAGAATTCCTCCAGTTCTTTTCAACACAAGCCGTGACTATGTGGTCGAAATTTCTATTGTTGAAGAAACTTGGGACAAGTGCCATCGCAAAATGATCGTGGTACCTAAAGGGCTTGAGGGAGAAGAAAGAGCCCACCACGCCTCCATGTCCTACATCCACAACCATCATATCCCGACAAAATGGAAGCCATCAGTCCCTCACTCAATCAGCGAGAGCAGCCAGCACGAGCAAGCAGAGCTCATGGAGAGGGATTTGAGAATGGACTGGATGCACGCCTCAGAGCCGACCCAAGAAAGCAAGCATTTGCGCAAGCGCAAGACTCCCCGTCGCATATAAATTGGCAATCATGTGCCCCTTAGTGTTAATAGTGTGAAAGTTTTGTCCCATTGTTTAGGGACTTTTGTTTAATATCTAGTATTTCATCGCGTCATTTCAATTTCAAGTCAGGAGTTTGTAGTCTATAAATCCTTTTTTGATAAATAAAAAAATAGTTAGATCATTGCCATGGGTCAATCTTTGTTTACTTTCGTGCTCATTCATTGTTTTTGCAACAAACAGGTAATTATGAATCGCCGGCCGCCAATCGCCCGCGAATGGCCTCATGCAATAAGACCCGATCAGAATGATGTACAAAATCGCCTCATTAACATTGAAGATGGTGTAAGACAGATGTCCATTGTCCTTCAACAACTCTCGAGACGAATGAAATCCACTCAAGCTGAGCCCAACTCTATAGTTGCCTCAAACACCGTCATGACGCTTGCAAATTTGCCAGAAAATAGCCAGTACCATGGACATTTTGAAAGAATCATGAAAAAGTTAAGCCAGCTATAGGAGCAGAATCCCATGGACCTATCCAATTACGCCGGCATTGAGATCCCCGAAAAGCTCAAAGCACTTGAATGCGAAAGGTATGCTAATACCTCTCGCCCAGAGACCTACTTGCAAGCCTACTTGGTCCGAAGGATGATTCAATCGTACCAGTCAAACTTGACTGGCCCTGCCTTGCGATGGTACATTGTCAAAAAGATTAGTCCCCTTAAAACCTGTAGGGCACTAATTCATTTTTTCACCAAGAGCACAATATTGACATCGCCCCTGACATCACCTTCCCCTACGAAGAGCCGATGATTGCGGAGCACAAGGAGCCGTTAGTTGCTGAGATAGGAGAGAAACATGTCAATGAAGCCTTACATAATAAATGGGCAGCTAAGCAACATCCTGTTATTAGAAAATTTCACACTAGGAAAGGCAAAGAGCCTTTGTACGAGATCATAGACTCAGAACCTGTTCAAGAGCTGGGCACAACTGGACAACTCCCCAAGCTTACTCCAAGAGCTAGGATCCAAAGAATACCAACCCCTATCAACCTGGAAAGTGAATCAGACAGTGAAACTCTAATGTCTCTCACTTCCCTTGACAGAATCAAGTTAGCAAAATGAAGGGCCTTACTCAAAAGGTCTAAACTAGAAGCCAAGAAAAGAAAGCCTAAGTAGATCGATTCAGCATCTACCGACGAGCCACCACACCAAAGCTTCGAGCATTCCCAAGAATACAGCTTTGAAGGCCACCATCCTCTAGAGTACAACCCTGAAGACTTCCCAGCCCTAAAATACAATCCCAAGGACTTCCAGCGTTATTTCGACAATGAAACTGACGATTCATCGTATAACTGTTTCATACTCTCATCTGGGGATGAAGGTCCGTCAGAAGAGGAAGTGTGCATCTTTATCCGCTACGATCCTAACGAAGTACTAAGCTCGTCCTCTGACCATGAGCATAGCTTCAATACTTCATCCTCATTCGGAAATTTTGACTAAGAAGAAAGCAATGGGGTAATCTCGGTATAATCCAACTTTCCTGAAATAGAAAAATTCACCACTACAATGAATATGCAGTGGGAAAACTAGTGGCCTAACCAAGATACATCAAGCCCGTCTTGCGCTCATAGGATCACGACCCCTGGAGAAATGTGGGTGCCTAATCTCCACAAGTATAACGGCACGACTTGCCTCGTGGCCCACTTGCAGTACCTCCATGCTGAAATGAGTCGGTACTATGGCCCGATGTCATTCACAACTCAGGCCTTTCAAGAAACTCTTATGGGGTCTGCATTGCAATGGTTCATCACAGTAGATATTTATCTCCTAAAGGATTGGAATGAGCTGACTTATGCATTCCTGCTTCAATATCAAAACCAGATTGGGACTGAAGTACCTTGTCAGAACTTGGTTCACTTCAGAAGAAGACCAATGGAGGAGTTCCGAGTGTATGCAAGGAGATGGGAGGCTTTTATGATGCAAACTTACCCTCAACTCGGCCGAAGAAGAAATGATAAAGCTGTTCATAAGAGCTTTACCTGGCAAGCATCGTTGTTGGTTACATGGTTTGCACTTCCATAACTTCAATGAAGTGGTCCTCTCATGCGAATACTTCGAGTCTATTGGAGGCGAAGAACCCTCAGGCACTTGATTTCACAACCAACACTATCAAAGCACTCCTTTGCACAGGAGTTTTCATGGGTTTTACTTGTTTTTATAATTTCATGTCTCTTATCTTGTTTAGTGTGCTACTGTTGTATTTTCCATTCCAAGTACTCTATTGTACAGTTCTAATATTTTGTTTTAAGAGCATGAGGTGGTACCCCAAACCAGCCCAATGATGTTATCCAACCATGAAAAGAAAATATCATCTGAGGAGATTACTGAGGGCTGGGCTTCCTCATGCTTTTTCTCCCCCAAAGACGTATTTTGAAAATAAAAAATATTTCATCACCCAAAAGTTTTTGTTAAAACAAGATGATAAATTTAATCATGTTTGTCTTTCTGACTCATTCATTTCATGTCTCAGAAGATCATTCCCGTCCCCTTTGACTTAGTGTGATAGAGGGTATTTGAAGCAAGCGCATCAGGTGAACTCGCCAAATTCAAAGACACCCTACCAAGAAAACATGGGCAAATAGAAAGGAGCATCCCGTTCCAAAATAGGGTAAGTCTTATTCTCTGAATATAATTTGGAAATGATGTCCTCTCTCTTCTATTTACAGGATACAAAAGATGAAACGTAATAGGTACAGGCATAGAGTTGAGATCGAAGCATCCATGACATGCCTCACTCCTGCCCAGCTCCATCCTGAGCCAAAGGACTATCTTGTCACACGACACGCCCAAACAACTAGATGTTATAGTTCCAACTTTGACAAGCCAAGAAGCACAGAAAATGAATTTCTCCTCTCGAATTGGTTACTATCAACAGGGAGAAAATCTAGTCAATTGAGGCAGTCTCTAACCCCTTATCTCAAATTGTGACTTAGGGCCTAGAAATCTCGCTTCGTACTCCAGACACATGTTCTTCCAAGGAGTAGTTGCCATCACAAAGCTTGAGATTTTGATCTCAGATTCCATAGAAGCTTGAGGTACATGACTTTGCTCAATGCTGCTAATGATGTTATAGTTAAAGACAGAAGAAGAAATTCCATAGAAGGAATGCGTTGAAGATGAATCAACGACCAACAATCATGCATACATGGTCACAAATGAGGAAGGCCAACTGAAGGAAACATTGAACTATGCCAAGATAAAAGGGCCATCATTGACATTTAAATATCTTTAGGAGCTAGCACATACAAACTCTGGAGAAGGGTAATTTGGTATCGTTTCCAATACTCCCGCTATCTGAACCCGCTTTTGACATATTTTCCCTATTTGACAGGGAGCATCACAACTCAAGAACCACACTCAATAGTTAGATTTGACAAATCAAATACTAGCCAAGCTAGTATACAGAAATGACCTGCATCGAATTCACTTGACTTCGTGTAAAGGGACACGCCATCCATAAGCCAATTAAGGAAAATAATTGACCTGATGAAGTGGAAGACACGAGACTTCATGTCCTCTTTGTACCCCAGGTCCACTTAATCGTTTGCAAAACCAGCAAAGGGTAAAGTTATATTGCTCCCAATTTTTCGACTCTTGAAAGAGTTCATGACTAACACATTCTCTCTTGTCTGTTGCAGGATCACCTGACTGTCAAAAGCAAGGATAACAAATCAATCAGAGACATGTTAGACTTTGATAAGCTCTTCCAAACAAAATGGTGTCTCAAGTATCGCCAAAGCAAATGACAGAAAACCTTCAGGCTTCAACTCACATTTGATTTTGGCCAGACTAATTGATCTACTTGTACATCTTCTCTTCTACAGGAGCAAAAGAAGAAAGACCCATCAAATCAATGATCATTTTCCCAATCCTTGGTTGATCATTCATGTGTCATATCCCTAATCAATAGGGACAATCATCGACACCCATTTGCAAATAACCCTTTTGATGTTCAAAATCTAACATATTTGGAAACACCATTATGTTAGCCCCTAAAGTTGTCAATAGGGTCTATTTTGAGTCAAAACCATTCATTTGTTTTGAGAGTACAAACTCCATCACATTTAAAATGCTGCATGCCTTTTCCAAATCGATTTTGCATGATGATTTTGTCTGTCTAAATCATTGATTTCATTGAGAATTATTAGAATAGACAGCTAATTGAAGAATACAAGATTAATTGAGCATGCTGGATGAGGCACGTCAAAATGACGAAAGGCAAGCCATATCCTACACACAATCCTCCCATCTATACACTTGTGAGATGAGTGCAGAAGATTCCATGACTGCAGGGTAAAGAGTTCTCTCGCGAATGGTACGATAACCAAAACAGTGAGAGGCATTTCATTGCTCACCCCTTTGAGCTCCTTACACCGGTCAAATTTCTGCTATACTCCCGACAAAGAACCACCCCACACTGGGGCAAGTCGAAAGCAAATCAGCATCCCAAGGTGAGAAAGGGGATAGAAATTTTCTTGCTCGCACTTGCATCAATCTTTGAGTATTTTTATTGCATATGAACACTCGCGTTAATTTAAGTGCCCTAGAATGAAGAAGAGCAATTCTTTCTCTATGCGCTTGTATTCATTGTACAACCCAATTGGGTCTGTAATTTCACCCTCACATGGAGGCAAAATAGAAGTTACTACCATTTAAGCAGCATAGCTCGGAGCGCTAGCTGAAGACGAAGACTCAAGAGTCTAACAACAGTGTCATGATTGAACTTGCCTAGGCTAGTTCCTCTAATGACAGGAATGAAAAAACAAGGGCATGAAAAAAGCAGTGTACCTGGTAAAAGCAAGGTCAATGCTCATAAATGAAGAACTGGAATAAAAATAGGGGCATGAAAAAAGCAATGTGCCTGGTAAAAGCAAGGACAATGCCCCCCAGACAAAAATATAGCCAAGAAAAGTTGTTGTGGTCCATAGAACCCCCATCTTACAAGAAAGACTAGTGACAAATGCCAAGACAGTCACCAACTCTCACCCTCTTACATGTGAGCCAAGTCTACGTTACATCCCATTGTAAAAGTCTCTTCAGACTAGGGCACTTCAATTAACGTAGGATTTCATAGGTCTATAAACATCGCTCAAAGAAGTACGAGCAAGATTACTTTATTTCTTTTCGCAGGATTCTTGACTTCCAAGCCCAGAGACAATCGTGCGGCAATCCATTCATAAGCCTTGACCTTGATGGTCCCCTTCGATGAGCCACTAGCCAAGACTTCATCACAGTTTCAACAAAGACCTCTCACATTGGTAAGATCGTACTGTTTGCGAGAATACTCGGACCCCTGCTAACATGATGACAGTAAGATAGTGTGGTGCTTATAAATCCTGCATCAATGGTTAGGATAGCCTTCTCCATGAGAGTGAGTGAAAAGTCATTTCAGACTGAAAGTCCCTCATCTGGCATGCTCAAAGCATCTATATTCCGAATAAATGTTGTCTTTCAAAATCTTCCCTAGTGGAATTCGAATGATACAAAACTGACAAGATTGTCATGCATAAATCATATTTGAATTTATGAATTTATAGTGTATATAATCATGTGTGCATATTGTGCAAATAGCAGACATACTCTCAGAGATTAGAGATATTGCTAGGTAAGCATATCTATATCCCCATTTATCTTAAAGTACCTATCACTGTCTAGGTACTCTCTTATTGACACTCGACCTATTCGAGTCGTCCCTTGAGTTTGGGTGCTTGCAACTGTCTAAGTATCCCCTTGTCTTTGAGTATCGGCCATCGTTCGGATACTCCTTTTTCCTGACACTCGATCTGTTCGAGTAGTCCCCAGAGTATTGATATTTGCGACTATCCAGGTATCCCCCTTGTTTTTGAGTATCCACCACTTGCTGGGTGCTCCCTCTATTAACACTCGACCTATTCGAGTCGTCCCTTGAGTTTGGATGTTTGCAACTGTTTTAGCATCCCATTGTCTTTGAGTACTGGCTACCATTCGGATACTCCATTTTCTTGACACTCGACCTGTTCGAGTTGTCCTTAGAGTATTAATGCTTGTGATTGACCAAGTATCCCTTTATCGTTGAATACCTACTACTGTTTAGGTATCCCTATGTCGTCAAGTACCCACCGTTGTCCAGGTACTTCATTTTCGTGACACTCAACCTGCCCGAGTTGTCCCAAAATAATACAGCAGTTGTTCAAGCATTCAATTGCTTTGCTTGGCACCACCGTCCATGTATGTTTTCTAGCACTTGGACCAGCCTGAGTGGTCCCAAATTATATCATTAAATACTTGTGTTCATCCAAGTATTCCAGTACTTTGTACACCTATGGCTATCTAAGTGTTCCACCCCTTTAAGTGCCTGCGGCAATCCAAGTAAGCCTCATACCACATTCAAGTTCATAATACCAAGAGATGAGAAACCTTCACGAATATGCGGGGCACGCCATCGATATTCCCAACTACCAGAAGGTGAGAGACCTTCACGAATATCTCAGGTACGTCTTCGATATTCTCATTGCCAGAAGGTGGGAGACCTTCACGAATATGCGGGGCACGTCCTCAATATTCCCAATTACCAGGAGGTGAGAGACCTTCACAAATATCTCAGGTACGCCCTCGATATTCCCAATTACTAGGAGGTGAGAGACCTTCATGAATATGCGAGGCACATCCTCAATATTCCCAATTACCAGGAGATGAGAGACCTTCACGAATATCTCAGGTACGCCCTCGATATTCCCAATTACCAAGAGGTGAGAGACCTTCACGAATATATGAGGCACGTCCTCGATATTCAAACTACCAGGAGGTGAGAGACCTTCACGAATATGCGAGATCCATCCTCAATATTCCCACTACCAGGAGGTGAGAGACCTTCACGAATATCCCAGGTATGCCCTCGATATTTCCCACTACCAGGAGGTGGGACACATTCACAAATATCCAAGGTATGTTCTCAGTATTTTCAATTATCAAGTACCCCTTCGATACTTGTGAATGTCTAAGTATCCCTCAAGAATTTATACTTGTAATTAGTCAAGTACTCTTTCAACACCTGCAAGCAATTGGGTACTCCTTCGATACCTGCGAATGCTAGGTATCCTTCAAGAGTTTGTACTTGTGATCATTCAAGTACTCTTTCAACACCTGCAAGCAATCAGGTATCCTCCAAGAGTTTATGCTTATGATCAATCAAATGCCTCTTTTGACGCTTGTAAAAGCCCAAATATCCTTCAGGTTAGTGCTTGTGAATATCCAGGTACTCTTTGATATGCTTGTGAATGTCCAGGTATCTTCCAGAACAGATGCCTTGAGAAAGGTCTGCGCATCCTCCCGAGAAAGGTCGGGTTCCAACTAGTGTCTTCGACAAAAGTTAGACGCCCCACAAAATAGATGCCCTGAGAAAGGTCGGCGCATCCTCCCGAGAAAGGTCGGGTTCCAACTGGTGTCTTCGACAAAAGTCAGATGCCCCACAAAACAGATGCCCTGAGAAAGGTCGGCGCATCCTCCCGAGAAAGGTCAGGTTCCAACTGGTGTCTTCAACAGAAGTCAGACGCCCCACAAATCAATGCCCTGAGAAAGGTCGGTGCATCATCCCGAGAAAGGTTGGGTTCCAACTAGTGTCTTTGACAAAAGTCAGACACCCCAACAAAATAGATGCTCTGAGAAAGGTCGGCGCATCTCCCGAGAAAGGTCGGGTACCAACTGGTGTCCTCGATACAAATCAGGCACCCACAAATAAGATGCCCTGAGAAAGGTCAGTGCATCTCCCGTCAAGGTGACCGAAGAGAGGTTCAGGTCCTAGACAAAACATGGATTGTTTTAACAAGCGATCGAAGAATGGTTCGGGTCCTGGAGAAGCAATTTCCCGTCACGGCGACCGAAGAATGGTTCAGGTCCTGGAGGAGCAGTCTCCTATCAAGGCGACCGAAGAAAGGTTCGGGTCCTAGACAAACCATTGATTATTTTAACAGGCGATCGAAGAATGGTTCGGGTCCGAGACAAACCATTGATTGTTTTAACAGGCGACCGAAGAATGATTCGGGTCTTGGAGGAGCAGTCTCCCGTCAAGGCGACCGAAGAAAGGTTCGAGTCCTAGACAAATCATTGATTGTTTTAACAGGCGACCGAAGAATGGTTCAAGCCCTGGAAAAGCAACTTCCTCATATCACCAAGTAAGATGATGCCTTGATACTTGCCAAAACTTGGGGTTCACACCCTATCTCACTCACTCCTGGTAAGTAATTACAGGTATCCTTTTATCTGTCTTAGTATGTGTAATGTTATATTGCTTATTTTCTGCATAGGACACTAGGTCCTAAATAAGATATAATATACTGCATATGAACGGACAAAATTTAAGCATCAGTTTGTCTTTGAATGCAAACTCTGCGAGCTCACCTTCAAAGAGGAGCAACTGTTGACGCCTAAAATTTCATTTTAATTAATTAGGTTTTACTTCTATTTTTGTTTTTTTTATTCGGATGATAAATAAACAAAGAAAAAAACAAAAAATAAAACAGCAAGAAAAACATAAGCCAACAGCCCATTTTTCTCCCTCTTTTCCCCCTCCGCATGGGCCTCTACGGCCCACTTTCCTTCTCCTCCAGCCCAGCCCTTTTCGGTCTTCTTCCTCCTTCGTTTGCTCTGCAACACACGCGCAGAGGGTGTGACGCCGGATGAGCGGACGGACGGCGACGCGCGTGAGAAAGGGGGGCAGCTGGAGGACGGGTGGCGGATGGGATGCCGGTTCGGCCACGGGGTCCGGTCGGCAAGCCAAAGACTGGCGGCCGAGCCTCTCCGTCGACCGGACCTCCTCGCCTATAAATAGAGGAGCACCTCCGTCGACAAAGACACGGCGAACTCCAAGATCTTCCCTTTGAGAGACTTCAAGGGGGAAATCGAAGAGCAAGCCAAGAGGGCGGAGGATCGGGTCGCAAGCTAAACGACCTCCCACCGAGAGACATTGGGGGAGGCCGGCAGCAAGCGAACCCGATCCGCGAGCGGCGAGCTTGAGAGAGAGAGATCCGAGCGTGAAGGGTCGATCGAGGGTAGAGGCCAAGCGAGGTTAGCCGGAGAAGTGAGGTTTTGTTGCTGCTGTTCCCCACCCCGACGTCGTGCCGAGATTGACCCGCCAATGCCACACCAGATCTGGGAAGCCGAGGCCTCGCCATCGCGACTGTCACTACCCCGTCGCTCTAGGCAGCCGCCTCCACCACCAACAACTCCGTCTCGCCAACCAGCAATGCCGCTGTGCCATACCCTCTCCACAGACAGGTATCAACCTCGCTTGGTGTCGCCATTTCCGCTCGAAACCCTCCTCGCCGCCTCGAGCCACCGCGGGATCCGATCCTCGGCCGCGCTTTGTCCGCCATTCCCTGCATCTCCACCCCCCCGCCGCCGTTGTGCCGCCACGCCGCACCGCTACCGTCCTTTGTAGCACCACCATTTTGCCGTCCTAGTCCCTCTCATCAGTGCCGCGAGAGAGCAAGGGGTAGAGGAGGCTGGGAACCGGGTTGATTCGCGGGTCTATCGCGACCTGGTTCCCTTGTTTCCGAGTAGGGTTTCCTCAGGCCAAGTTGTGCGCGTGGGCCAGTTATTTTTTGAACTGGAGTTTTATAAAATGGGCCAAGAGTAGTTTGGGCCTTTTTAAAAAAAAAAAAAAAATGGGAGGACCAAAAAACCTGAGTTGGGCCCGCAACACGGGCCCGTCGTGTCTCTCGGACGAAGCGGGTCGGACCCAACCCGAGGATCCGACCCGGTTCTGTTTTTAAAAAAATATATATTATTATAATATAAAATAATATATTTAAAAAATAATAATTAATAAAATGAAAAATATTCCATATTTTCCAAAAAATGCCAAAAATCCAAAAAAGCCAAAATTCCATGAAAAAGCCAAAAAAATTCAGAAAAAGCCAAAAAGACTTGTATTTTTCCAAAAAATGAAAAACTAAGAAGATATATTTATTAAATATAGCTTACCCAGTGCTTAGTTTATATATAGATAATGGAATAACAATATATCTTATTGCATCACTTATTCGCGAGTTACAAATTATAGATATAACTTGGATACCAACTTCATTAAAAATAAATAATTATGATTTTCGGATTTGTTCCTCCAATCAATGATGGCCCGAAACATAACCCAATCATATGTGGCGAGAACCGAAGAAAATAAGAACAGAGAAGCCCTCGAGATCTCATTCCATGGATGCGGTGTTCATGTTTCCAAACCGCTCATCAATCATTTTTTTCACCCGGAGATCTCATTCATATAACTAAATTTATGGTTTGCACCAAAAGAGACATTAATCTGGTTAGTACTATGAACAATGCCTGCTTCTACAATTATAATGCTAGCTCTAACTGAAGAAGAAGGTGGAGTGGTACGCTAGAGACTAGCCTGTGATGGTACCATAGCCAAAAAATTCATCTGCTTCTTGGAATTACGTTAAAGACGATTCTCAAGTACGAGAAATCCTCCTGATCCGGATAAGTCAAAGGTGATGGTCGTAGTTCCTGGCTAAACCTTGATGCCGCGGGGGACATTCTCATGGGATCACACATGTTACCAACACGAAAACATCACATATACTCCACGACCACTGAATTAAATGAGGCCTCGGGTTGCTACTCAAATCAACAAGCAGTAGAAAGTTGCTTAGGGCATGTTTAGTAACGATTTTGTTCCCGGGAGCTGATTCGGACTAGACATGATTATTTTTTATTTTGTTCCCAAGAACTGATTCTGAGTAAAAAAGCGTGTTTGGTAACTGTCTAAAATTTTTTATTCTGGAATAGAATTGCGTTTGATACTTTGTACTAATTGATTCTATTCCAAATTAATTTCTTTTGATTTTTAAATAAATTTTAAATAAATTTTTTACTTTTTTACTTTTTTTCTTTTCTTTTTTCCTTTTTTTTTTTTTTTTTTTTTTACTTTTTTTCCCCTTTTTTCCCATTCTTCTTCTTCTTCATGTGGCCGGTCGCCCGCACGAGGACCGGTGACGCTCACCGGAGCGTGGCCGAGCCTCACCGGCGGCTGGGCGAGGCTCGACCTTGCCCGTCGGGCGAGGCCGAGCCTCGCCCAGCCTACGGCAAGGCTCGCTTGGCCACCGGTGAGGCTCGCCCGGCCTCGGCCGGGGCTGGGTGAGGCCGGCTCCGGCCACCGACAAGCTTGCCGAACCTCACCCCGGCCCGCAAGCCTCCGGCGACCTCGCCGAACCAGCAACCGGCAGCAGACGACGACGGCGGGCGGCGACGGATGGTGGTGGGCGGTGGCGGATGGCAATCGGGATGACGAAAGGGAAGAGTGAGGGTTTCACCGTTTTGATTCTTTTTCTGATTCTCGGACAGAGAATCAATTTTTTTTTTTATTCTCAAATCTTGTCCAAAACTGTTCTCAGGAACAAAAATTTTACCGAACGCGATTTTCGTCTCAAATTGATTCGGGAACAAAAAATCAGAATTCGGCACTATTTGGCATGTTGCCAAACAGGCCCTTACAGGAAAGATAGGCACATTTAAGTACATGTAGCTGCATTTTCAAACTCTTGCACCATATTTACAGATCAAGGTCTTATCCTTTTGCTACAAGAATAAGCAAAATTTCAAATGATTAAGATAACAATGTTGTCAATTTGAGGGATAAATAACCAAACCTGAAAGGAAGTTGCTAGCCTGAAGACAGAAAAACTCACTTATGATGCACTAGTTAAGTGTAGTAGCACAATGAAATAGACCTGGAAAAGGTGGCAACAGAAGTGCAATGAATAGGGCAAGTTATTCATTACAGTTTCCTATAAATTCTCCTTTCCTGTTCCACGGGCGAGTTGCAAAAGACTTCCCGAGCATGCTTCTCTTCTCATTTACTCTGCCTTCTTCACATGGCTATTCTGGAAAGTAATCCAAAAATGTTTTGCAGCCTAGTGAATCAACTCCATCGAATAGGAAGCTTTGGACTTCATTCTACGTTTCATGACGAGATAAGTAACTGCAATTCTAATACCCAATGGGGATGTAGATGTACGAATAGCTGTAAATGACATTTCTATCTTTGCATTTGTCTCCCCAAATAACCTTTTCAAAACTTCATAACCCAGCTCCAGGACTCAAAAATCAAATAAGTAATAGATTGAAAATGAATCAAAGAAACATAAGAGCAACGGCATAATGTTAGATGCATTTATAACACTTTGCTTAATACTTTAGACCATTGGTAGTAGCGCTGGTCTCTGCATGTGCATGTAATAAATAAACTTCGCAAGTAGGCTGTAGATGAAGATAGGGGAGGAGATGAGTGACCAGGTGATAAACCTTTTCTGCTCTCGAAGTCAGATACTGATGCTGCGCTTCATGGTTGGCTATAATTTGAGATGCATCAGTCTCCCTTATTCCTAGGTCCATCTAAACGAGCCAAGCCTGAGAAGAAATAAAAGGTTAGAGGAAATTAAATAGAGAAATATTCTAGCCTAAAAGAAACAATGCAATCCCTTGAAGAGACAATTTATTGAGCGAGGTACCTTCAGATAATCCACGAATGCAGGGTATCAAACGGCATGCATGTGTTGACTAGACTTAAACCTGGTCCATATGACTATTGGTGAGAAGAATCTCAACAATTCGCCCATTAGATTTCCACCCCATGGTAAAAGCTGCATAAAGTGGTGTTAAGCTGAAACGTCCAAAAAGGACAGGAAAAGAACTAAAAACTCTTTGAATGTTACTATAAAACACAACAAACAATTGACATCAGCATACTCGAGACCTAAAGACATAAGGCCTTCGTAGCACTTATCTTTGTATTCTTCGTGCTTGACAACGTCATATAGAAGGTTAAGGTCCCTGCAAACAATATATCAGGGCAGATCAGGACCATCTACAAGACCCGGAAACTTGGGCCAAAGAATCCAAACAATCATCTGTTATTATGAGGACTAATAAGAATAGACTTAATATTTGATAATCGATCCCATTAAGACACAAGATGGCATGCATATCTTTATGACAACAATGCTACAAAATGCAAAAAACCTTCGAAAGTAAGACAACGTTAAAAAGTATTGATACATTAATCAATCTCTTATCGGTAGGGCTTTTCCTCTCACAGTGGGACACGTATACTCAAACGTGGAAAACAAAGGCTTGTAGGAAATCTATGTAACTTGTGAGAAGCAATGGCTAACTGAGCCTGAGCGGTTGAGGGCCACCACCAGTCCCTCCAGGTCTGTTGGCGGTGAGAACATTGATAAAATACCATATCACAAATGTTCACAAGTGTAAAAACACGCATACATGATGTGATCAAACTACATAAGACATGGACGGCACTTATAGCTAATGAAATGATCATACACTAGTATCTTTAAGTTGTAATTTCAAAAGTTGAAAATATATATTCTCTTTCTCAACCTCTGAGAAAGATACTGACTAGATTAGCAAAAAGAAAGAAAGGGAAAGACACTAGTGACAGAAATACAATATGGAGAAACAACAAGGGCTCAGGTTGCATGTATTCTCATGACATAGGCAAGATCAATTAAGAGCCACTGTAACATTCTTCGGAAGATATTCCTTGTATTCTTTTTTATAATTATTAAATAGTACACGATTCATCATTTTCTTAACATTCGTATCAGGGGTTAATCATATGCTGAAAAGAAAAAAGAACCTGAATTGTTCATCAATTTTGCTCTTTGCTGGGATTTCATTGCAATCAATTCGTGTCTCTGGATTGAATTAATCAGCCAATTAATTAGTTTGTCTTGGTGCTTGGTCCCTGGTAAATCATTCTGGCTGGGCAATTCAATAAGTTTGTTGATTCAGGTTTATGAAGTTCTTTGGCAGGGTTGATGAACCGTATCGGTTGTAAAACATGAGCTTCGAATTTGAGCTCCGCGACTTTCTAGAAAAGGTTAATATTCGTCTTTCCATTATACCTTTTCTCTTGCGATTTGATTTTTTTTTTCTTTTGAGGTTAGCTAGCTTAATGACACGTTACAGACAAATAGTAACAGTGCCAGCAGGACCACAAATTCTCTATTGCCTAGGATGGGCACCCTGAGGATTAATTTTAAAATGTGAAAATTTACTTTCAAATTGGTGAGATACAAGAGCAAATATCAAATGATAGCCAAGTCTTTAAAATGTCAAATGCTAGTTTCAAACGTGTTTAATTTCACAATTCATAATTTTAGAGAAAAGGAATAATAATTTATAAGAATCGCTAAATGAGAAAAATAAATATTAGGTATTCGGAGGATATAAATATTGGACTGTCAATTTTTTTAATGTTTTCTGATCGTGTCCACAACGATTAGGCTTTTTTTATGTGCACATTGAAGAACAAGTTAGTCTCTCATTATGAAAAGAAATTTCACTAGTCTCTTCTACTAATTTCTAAGAATTGTTAAATGAGTATAGAATTTGACTTTTTAAACTTCATTTTGACCACAAAAAAAAAAAAAAACACTTCATACATTAGATTCTTAAACTCGTATAAAAGGAAAATAGTAAAGGAAAGTATAATTCTTTAAAATGTGATTGAAGATTGATTTTAAAAAAATGAAATAAAAATCAACTTAAATGTAATAGAAGAATTAAATCAACTAAATATCATTTTTCATATTTGTGATTATATGAATTTGGATCATTAATAAAAAAATTTCTTTCTTCTTTAAACTTACTTTTAGAAAAAAATTGTTATTTATGGGAACTGATTTCTCAAGGAAACTGGACAATAAAGTCATCTGGTTTCCTTGGGAAATTGTGGGGTGTAGATTGCACCGTTCCTCTGGACGAAGCAACGGTGCAATCGCCTAAGCAATTTCCATATTATATCACTTGAAAGCAAGTAAAAAGTTAGGCCTAAAAAAAGCAATCAAAGAGGGAATTGTTTTGGTCAAATGAGCGTCTTATTCATATAATTTCACAATTGAAAGAACTATACATACTTAACTTGACAAATTTTCCTTTTAAGGTCAATTAATTTTTTACCTGTGAGCGGAGGATCCAATAATTAGAAATCAAGGGTAGATCAACCATACACTTGCGTCAAATTATCGAAGATAGTCCTAAGTATCTCACTATAGGAGATTAAAAATATCTAAGGAAGTGGACGTATTAATTATTTGAAAGGCCCTTTGTACGGCCTATTTGGCTGCACAACAATTTTTTTTTTTTTTTTTTTATGAACGACCTAAATTTGCACTTTAGTTAAGTCGACTGGACACACCAATACATGCTTGCAACGTCCAAGCCATGCATGCAAAATTGCGAGACATGTTACATTCTTTGTGGAAATTGGAATTTTTTTAGAGATTCTGTTTGGCATCAGTACTAAGGATATATCAAATGAGATGGTCATTGATTACAAGGGTCATTAAGGGTATATCGCGTTTTTTAAAGCTCGAAAATAATATACATTATTTTGTCTTTTAGACTAACTACAGTAATTAATTAAAGATAGTTTTTTTTTTTGGTGACCAAGGATCCGTCGGAGCATGCCCTTGTCGGCTTACGCCAATTCAGGGTCTCATGGGCCACCGCGATGGAAGCCCAACAGCAACTATATCTCGGGGGAAGTTGGCCCAGCAACCCACCACCAGGGCCCCCCACTTAAATCACTAGCACTGCGGGGCTTCAAACTCTTGACCACATCAAAGTGAGGGAGAACGATTACCAGTGCGGCTGCCCACGGATGGGCAATTAATTAAAGATAGTTTCTTTTTTAATTAGCCAATAAGTGATTTATCAAACACGTTCATTGAAATTCAACTCATTAGCAAAAAACTCAATTTTTTTCAAATGAAATATGTAAATTGATTTATAATTGGATGGTACGTATATTTTTTGTATTTAGTTAAAATAAACTATCGATTATAACATTTTATACATATTCGTTATATAAGACTCAAGCATTGAGAGTACCGAATAATAATCATAATTTTCAAATTTATTTGGAAAAGCAAATCATGGCTTCCAAGTCTTGGTATTTTGTATACATGGATATATTATCATTGAAGAATTCTTGTTACATAGCCAAATGTGAAATCAAAATTTTAATTTTAGTTTGAAAATTGACAAAAAGAACAATGGCATAAACGGAATTAGTTAAAGATCGTCTATGAACTCTAATGCCGAAAAATAAAGATAAAAAGAAAAGGTATTATATATATATATATATATATATATATATATATATATATATATATATATGAAAAACCTACCTACAAAATCCCCACCTCAATGAAAACATGAAATGAAAATCTATGGATTATATTTTCACCGTTTTACTAATGCCATCAATTGACTTTAATATAAGAATTTAGGAAAAATGGGCAAATAGTCCGTGAATTTTGGTCCAATATGTATTTTGATATTTGAACTTTTAATTTATTCAAATTAATACTCAAATTTTAGTCCAATATACAATGTCTCTTTGAATTTTTAATTTATTTGATGTGATCCCTGAGTTTTTTGTAAATACTCAATTTAGTCATTGTATAATATTAAATATTTTCATATAATTTATAGACTTAATTAAATATATAATTGACAGACTAAGGATCACATTAAAAATATTAAAAGTTCAGGGATAAATTGTACGTTAGATCAAAGTTCAATGATCATATTGAATAAATTAAAATTTTAGAGACCACATCATACATTCAAATAAAATTTTAAACTAAAATTTAGAGACTACTTATTTGTATCATTTTGATTTAAGAAATTGCTATATCAATGCCCATTCTTGGACTCACAAATAGAGGTTGGTTGCCGTGCATACTTACGTCATTTTTTTGTCCTCGTGTTCTTATTCTTTCTTCATCATCTTTACTTTCCCTCCCACATGGGTGCATTTATGACTGGAGTTTCTCTTTCTTTTCTTTTTTCCTTGTTCCCTTGATGCGACTATGTTTGCTTTTTAATTGTCTACCTCGTGGTAGGGGTTAGGTTTTGCTAGAACTGTCCAGCATTAACAATTTTTTTAGGTCGTTTTAATGATATCTTAATTTTTTAATGACTTCAAAAGTGTATGCCGAGATGTGTATAATCTACCTTATGACACGATAAATATGTGTGTTGTATGAATAAGAGGTTAGCATTTATCTTTTTCATCACTCAAGTATTGCTATTTGCATTTATCACGAAATTCATCCATCCAATTAGTTTTAAAGTACCCAAAAACAACATTGCATGCCCATGAGAACTAATAGAATTATATAGTAAAAATGAAGAGTGAAAGATCTGACAGTTTTCTACACAATTTAACTCATTTATAAATGGTTATATGGCAAATCCGAAAATGATAGGAATGAACGCAAATTTGACATAGGTTTCATTTCATAGTTAATAATGTATGGAGTTTCCTAATGACGCAATAGCAAAACCCAATCATGAAATGTGAACTTGAAATATTAGCTAGCCAATTTTTTCAATAGAAAATACATATTTGGTAAATTTTAGATTGAGCAAAAAGTGAAAATTGCAGGCAAGCCCCATTTTTTTCCCGACAATAATCAACTTGGCATCAATTATTGGTTTATTTCCAAATCGCGGCAAAAATAATGTCATCAATTATCGTATGTTGTGGCCGGAGCAACGTGCGTAGTTTTTCTATATAAATGGTCTGATCATGGGATTATGTTAATAATGCATGGCTTTTTTTTATATCTTTTTTTGGGTGCCTATGTTAAGGCGGGTGGACAATTCGGCGATGTTGTGGCAGATTTGCTGAAAACAAGGGTCGATTTATAAACTTAGGATTTGGATGAGAAGGGTACAAATCTTTTTATGTATTTGACTAGAGGAGAGAGCCTCGGAAAGACCAAACTAGGGGAAGATCTTTTAAGATCCCCATGCTGCCTCAGTGCTGATCTCTATGCCGTTTTGGTGTTTCCTTAAGGGTTTGTTCGTTTCACAGAAAATTGGCCAATTCCGGAAAATATTTTCCTGGAAATCATTTTCTAGGAAAATGACAATAACTTCCGGTGTTTAGTTAAAACTTGAAAATGTTTCGGAAAATATTTTCCAGTGTTCGGCTAAAACTTGAAAATGTTTCAGAAAATGTTTTCCGGTGTTCAGCTAAAACTTAAAATATTTCGGAAAATGTTTTCCGATGTTCGGTAAAGAAAATATTTTCTAACCATTATGCTTGGGAATAGTTTAACATGGTTTGGATTCATGTTTCGCATCTATTGCCATTTTAGATAAAAGGATTCAGCCCCTACATCGAGTTTGCAGATTCAATGAGTAGGATTTTACTTCAAACCGTTTGTAAATTAAAATATTATGTCCTCATATTTGAGGTAATTTGTAGAGTTTGAGCAAATCGGAAAGTTGGAACGGTGTTTCACTCTTGCAAAGTAAGGTTCTTTGTGCCAATCAAAACTAGGGGTCAAAATCATAGATTCAAAGCAAATCGAGTAAATAATCCCTTGTAAGATAAGCAAAATGGCATCGTTCTGGCTCAACAGACATGTAACTTCATCGTCATTGGTCACATCGGATCCCAAATAAGCTTTCTTGAATGAAAGAGTTAACAATAAACATTTTCTGTCCTTCAAGTAAAGGTTTGTCTCCACATTTTTTTTTCATTCGACCGAAAATTTTTATATGAAATTGAACGATATATTACAATACATTTATTGATAATACTCACGTTAAGGGATGGCAGTTCCCATTGCTCATAGATAATGTCAATGCCCAGTCGACACGAACCGGATCTTGTTTCTCTTCTAATCAGAGCTGTGGGAACTCATGCAATTCAGCACTCGAGATTTACTGGGCTTGTATGCACCCGGAGCCCACCGATAATTTCTTTTTCTTTTTCTTTTTGGGGACTTGGGTTAGTTGGGGGGTGGGTTTGGTTCTCATGGACAGTCGTTTCTTGGTCTTCTTGCCACTATCTGTTTCTTACCCATGCTAAAAAGTAGTTCCAAAATCTTCCACAATATTTGTGGAACCCATCCTGGTAATCATCAGTGGAATATTAACAAGTAAATAGTGGCGAATTCTCCATATGAATCCATAAGAGCATCATAGATAAATTAGGCAAGCAGAGGGTCAATTACAAAACACTGCTATTTGACTACAGGTATTAAATGTCTGAATCCAAAAGACAATAATAACTACCCAGTTGACCTATGGATTTCATAAAGGCAAAAGCACCCCTGCTTTAAGCAACTCATTCAGTTCATACTCTTTTGACCAGCAAACTCATCAGATCAAGCTATCAAAAATCTTGTGTTACCTCTGTTACCTTGACACTTCTACTAAGTCCCTTGCATAAAATTACACATTAGTGGAATTTTGGCAGCCATAATATGTCTACACACCTATCTCTTCATCTACTTTGCAGTAGGTTGTCTAGCCAAAAATGCTTGTTGATGCAGTCAACAGAGCATCAAAAATCAATTCTCGATCACCATCACAATCACAATCACCAACCATACACCCAGAGACAAGTATATCACTAATGATGATCTCCTTTGCTTAGAAATTTATCAATCCATACTTTGCGAAGAGTCGCACTCTTCACCACGAATGCTTTTCCAATTTTTTCAATTTCAATTAGATGGTCAAAAACTAATCCAAGGGTAATTTCATCGTATCCATCCACTTTCATCACCTCATTGTAGAGTTGAGAGTAATAGACTTGAGAGTGATCCACATCCATATGAGCCAATGACTTAATTGCCGAGGCCATCTCTCCAAGTTGTGTTGAAAGTGCAACATACTTGTCATTATTGTTGGAACCTTTTCGCCTTTCGCGAGACCTCTTTTCTAAATGCACAGTAGAGGAACATGTTTTCGAGCCCTTCATCAAGTCATCGATGTCATCGAAGTCATCATCTAAGTCGACAAGTGAGGAGTCAAATTCCGTTGCATCAATGTCCTCGAACTGCTTAGCAAAGCTTCCGGTGGCTATATCTCTCCCAATCACCACAGCCATCTCATCATACTTGTCAATCATTTTATTCAAATACTTTCCATGAGAAGGATGGACTTGTAAATGCACAATATTCATTCAATTATTAGTTCCACGGTTAGATATGAAAAAGAAGCTATTAAGCAGATAACACTTAGGCTTCAAGCTATGATAAAAACACGTTTGAAGCCCTTCATTTGTTTGTTCTTTTAGTCATTTTCCCTTCACAATTACACCTAAATAGAAATTGCATTGTCAATCCATCTTTGCAAGAGATGCAAGATCAATAAGATCTAAAGCACGAGGTTTCGAAAACGCCTATCAATGTCAGAATTAGCACCTCATTTGTGAACACCTAAATTGCAGAAGACATGGTGCCTTCTTAGTCTCTCACCACCTAAATTGCAGAAGATAAAGAGAAAAGAAGCAAACTTTACCAACCCTAGTCGCATTCCAGATATACCCAACAATCAAAATCAAAATCGCAGCAGCAAAAGACATTGAGAAAATTTCCAGACATATAAATTGCTAGTATGATAGTTAATATTAAATTATGCATTGCACTTGTAACAAAAATAGATACAACACCAACACGATAACCTACACCAACATGATAACCTATGGCTTCAGTGAAACAGGGGTGACTAACAAGTTAATAATCTGCTCTCTTTTTCTTTTTTCCGTCCAGCATGTTAGCAAACGCATTAAAGTTTAAAAATCTTGACTGAGATGGTTAGGAAATTATCCCTTATATGCTGAGTAAATATATAAAGACATATAAAACTGCTTATGTGAAACATTGGCTAAAAGAATGTATTGAGCAAGTGATGAGAAAAATTACCGACACATATTGATCAAATTCATTTTTCCCAGTTATGACCATTTTCAACTTGTCATCCCAACTGAATCCACTCTTGCCACGCATAGTTTGAATCGTCTTCCAATTGCTTTTGGCTGTCTTCAAATGGTTCTCAACATGGTCGGGCTCACAACAAACACTAAACTTCTCATTTATTGTATTGACAACTCGAGTAATTGAAGAGGGTTTGAATGTACTTGAAGGCTTGTTTCCTTTATTAGCTTCATTAGCAAGAATTTCAAGTAAAACACGTTCCATAGGCTTTGACCATCTAAATTGCTTGACCTTCTCATCGTTTGCCTTACTTTTACTCATCATGATAACTACGTAACAGCTTTAAACATTAGAATAAGAAAAAATATGATGAAGATGGACACATAATAAATATTTAGAGATGATTATCATTAAAGAAATGAAAGCACATGTTCAAAATAAAGCACTTAAAAGAAAGAAAAGTAAAACTATTGGCTTCTTCTAATATTTTGATAACTAATCCACATTGCATGTGCAATCCTATCCCTCTTTGATGCCCATATCCTATTTTCCTCCCTTTTCTCCCTTTGAGAAAGTTGGATTCTTGGATTTTCTCTTTGAGATTCCATTTCTCTATTCATCTCTTCTATGATAGAGTCATTGGGATTTGCTTTCATAATAAAATTGTGAATGATACAACAAGCTAAGACAACATCGACTTGTGTTCTAAATGACCAAAAAGGTTCTGAACCCAATACTCGAAAACGCTTCTTTAGAACTCCAAATGCTCTCTCAATAGTAGTTCTTAGAGATGAATGCCGCAAATTGAATAGTTCCTTCTCGTTTTCAGGAGGGCGATCACTAAACTCCTTCAAATGGTATCTAACACCACGATAGGGAGAGATGATGCCATTTTGGATTCCATAACCAGCATCAGCAAGATAATATTTTCCTACAAGTTGTAAATAAGTTTATTATCAAGTTACTAATCTCAATTCACATAATGTGTGTAGATTCAATTTTCTTACCTCTAGGAATGTTCAATCCATTCGGCCTTGAAAGTGCATCAGACAAAATAAGTGAATCATGAGATGTGCCTTCCCAACTAGCTAATACATAAGAAAATCTCAAGTCAAATGTAACGGCGGCTAATAAATTTTGTGTTGTTCCATCCTTCCGGCCACGAAATCTTCCTTGAATTTCAAGAGGAACTGATGCACGTACATAAGTTCCATCTATTGCTCCAACACAATCCTAAAATAATCAATATAGTTACCAACCAAATACTAATGAAACTTCTCAAGCAATTTATAGACTTGTTTTTTCAAATTCCATACCTTAAAATATGGATAAAACCTTCGACTTTTACTTATCTCAGGAGGAGTGGAATTGCCTGGTTCCTTCACCACATGCTTGTATAATTTCAAAATCGCTTGCAAGACGATTTTGAAATATCTATGAATGGTGTCTATTGATCTATGAAATCTTCCTCCAATGACTCTAAACCTCACATTATGTCCAATGATATGACAAAATATCATAACTTGCTCCATAATAGAAACATTTACAGTAGAACGCAACAAGTTACTTGCACCAAGTATCTTACAAAGGTCTAAAAAAGCATTCAGCGTCATCCGTATTTGATCTACACAATGAGTATCACCACTATATAACACATGATTCATATATAACTCTCTCTCATAATCTCGATTCACATGAGGCTCTCTCGGTATGCGATTCTCCGAATGATCATAATCATCCATAACTAATGTGATAACTGTCATAACCGCTGCAGCTGCACCCGTTACCACTGCTTGAATTTTGTTATCCATCTATATTGGAACATAATAATCATGAAACACAAATTCATATGAAATACAAGAACATCAATACTAGAAAAACCAGAAAAATAGGGGACAGCAGATGATTGTAAGAATGTATTACCTTACATTGTCCGTGTCAATGTGGATGTCTAGCTTAATCAATTTCCCTTTGTAGATATCTGTAATGTTATCAAGTTTAAAGTGAGAAATATATCATCTTCAAAGAAATATGATTTAACTTATGTATTAATCATGCAAACGAGTATAGTTGCTGAAATATCCACCAATTCTCAAAATGTTAAAGTGAGAAGACATACGATCTTACTAATTATTCATAATATTATAGGACCCATCATCATATAAAAGAATGATAGAAAAGAAGAAAGCTGATGAAGAATCAGAAAACCACACATGGCTGACACCACATTAAGGACATGTACATATACATGGCAAGAGCGACAAATCTTCAGTTTTTACTCAGCTAATCATTGTAAAGTTCTATTTAGAAATCATACATTACGGCTTACCATAATATATACCCGATCATAATTATGATAGTAATATGTTAGTCTGCAGATATAGGCATATATCCATGAATTCCACATAAAGAGACATGGACCGAGGAGGAGGATAAGATACTAATTCAAGCACACGCGGAGATTGGTAATAAATGGTCTGAAATAGCAAAGAGACTCCCCAACAGGACCCAGAACTCGATCAAGAATCACTGGAATGGCACCAAAAGAAGGCAATACACTAATTCATCTACATCTGCATCAGACTTGGACTCGCTACATCATGCTTTAATGTTATCGCCAATATTGGTCAACTTTTCTATAGCATTAGCGTCCTCCTTCATGAGAGCCTTACAACTGGGCAATAGTCCTATAGTACATGTCTCCATTGCCCTTCCCACTAGTTCTCTGAATCACGTCTTATTCCACATTTTTCACCTAATCTATCGTCTTCAGTATATATTATTGAAAGAGAAAGCATAATATTAAGAACGTTTGGTAGTAGAAGAACAACTCAACTTCGATGACTCGACGAGATAGGCTTTGACCCATAAGAATTTAAGGTTCTCACTGTTGAGGTAAAAAGCATCAAGAGAGCTTGTTATACTGGAGCAGAGCGAGATGTAAGAAAGAACATAAATTGGTTAGGCAGATATGGTTGAGAATTTTTTTCTTGGCACAGAGCAGGCTAGAGATCCCCAACGCGCATTCAATCGAAGGATCGATGGAATCCTCCCCCAAAAACCCTTTATACATGCAAACAAGAGGAGAGAGATCTATGAGGATGCTTCAATCCGTGCATGCGCCACTTGAAGACAACTATGTGTGGAAGAGTATGAACTGACTAGCAGTGAAGAGGAAGCAGGGCAGGTCACGGAGATCAAGCACCACTGGACGAGGGGGAGGCTCCGCTGCTACTAATCATCGGCATTGAAGGAGGAGGACAAGATCACAGGGCTTCGTGAGGGCGGAGATCCAGCACCGCCGGCCCTGCTGCTGCTAATCGTCGGCGTTGAAGGAGGAGGACGAGATCAAAAACCTAGGGCTTTGTGAGGGCGGAGATCCAACACTGTCAGCCCCGCTGCTGCTAATCGTCGGCGTCGAAGGAGGAGGACGACGAGGTCAAAAGCACTAGGTTTTGTGAGAAAGAGGGCAGAACCAGAAAGAGGGCAGAATAGATTAGTAATGAAAGATGAGAGCACGTGACGGGAAAAGATTTCCTCGGGAAAATGATTTCCTCTTTTCAAAAGAGGAAATCATTTTCAAAGATTTGATGGGCAAATTTTCCTTTGATCGGAAAATATCTTCTTTGACCATTTATTTTCCGCCATCCGAACACCGGAAATTCTAGAAAATATTTTCGCGGAAATTATTTTCAGCGAAATGAACGGAGCATAAATATTATCATATTTTCTTCCCAAGAGATAAAGAAATTGCGCAAATTGATCGGAAACTCTTTTCTAGGGCAAAGATGATGTAACAAAAAATATTGAGTGGGCCAACCCATTCAATGCCGACATGCCACATATCGGTCAAGTGCCACCTCCCATGTACTCTCTCTTTCCGTGATCTCCCTCTCCGCCCTCCTTCTCTCTCTTCTGTGCTTGCATTTCTTTTGTTTTTTTTGGTGGCCGCCGTGGCGACGGAGCTCGGCCTCATCTACAGTCGCAGTTGCTATGGTTGTGGACCACAGGCTTGAGCCTGGAGGCGAGGTCAAAGCAGCCATGGTCGCTTGAGCACAAGCTCGCTACCGGGGTTACTTGAGCTCGAGCTCCTGGCCATGGCGGCCATAAGAAGAAAAGCAAGCAAGCACACAGAGGAGAGAGGCCATGGCGGCCCCAAGAAAAAAGAAGAAACACAAGCACAGCGAAGAGAGAAGTAGGCTCGAGAGGAGAGATATCACAAGAGAAGAGAGAGTGTGGTGGGACACTGATGACACATGGCGTCATGTGTCAACAACTTAATTGGCCGGTCCCATGATGACGAGAAGGCCTTCCCAGTATTTTCTCGTAAAACAACACTTATTCCTTGAGCAATTGATACAACACCATTAAGGGTGCGTTTGTTTATGTTTTTGTTCAAAAATTGTTTTGGGCAAGGGAAATAGTAGTTCCCTAAAATAATTTTTGACTAGAAAAACGCGTTTGATAAACTTGCTCGGGAATAAAAAATGAATAGAAACACATTTGGTAATTTTGTGTTCTTTTTTTTTGTTTCTTTTAATTTTTTTAATTTTTTTATTTTATTTTTCCTTCTTTTTTTTTTTTTTTTCTTTTGGCCGGTCGCCGGCCTCGACCATGGCCGGTGACCCGCCCGGCCATGGCAAGGCTCGCCAGCCCCGGGGAGGCCCGGCCTCACCGTGGTTGGGCGAGGCTTGGCCTCGCCTTGGTTGGACGAGCTCAGCCTCGCCGTGGTTGGGCGAGCTCATCGAGCCTCACCCCGCGCGGCGTGGCTCGGCGAGGCTCGGCCTCCGGATCCGGGCGAGCTCAATCTCGCCAAACCAAGGCAAGGCGAGGCTCGGGGCCTAGCGACGCTCGGCCCCATCGGGGGCCGGCGACCCTCCGGTGAGGTCGCCGGCCCTCAACAAATGGTTGCCGGCCATGGCCGAGGCTGGCGACGACCAAAGAAAAAAGAAGAAAAAAAGAAGAAGAAAAAAAAAGAGAAGAAAAGAAATGAGAGAGAAAATTTGTTCTTTAAAAGTGTTTCTGGAACAAAAAACCAACTTTTTTTTGTTTCTTATTTCTGTTTTAATTTTGTTATCGGAACAAAAAAAATAGATTTTGAACAAAAACACAAACAAATGCGTTTATGTTCTTTTTTTTTTTGTTCCCGAGAACAAAAAAAAGGAAAATTTGTTCATGAACAAAATTTGAAAACGCAACCATGCATACCCTAAGAAATCACATGTCAAATTCGTGGCATTTTCTTCTTATCCTTTCTTCAAGAATGCGCGGTGTTAAAAACTTATGACTTGTCAAACGGCAGATAGCCCTTGTGCTGAAAATTAAAGATTCACCAAATAATGTTATTAAGCTAGAAATTGACTTATCTAATACGTGGAAAAAGGAGCCACTTAATTCATTTAGTAGAAAAAAAATAATTGATGATAATTAGAATCTTGTCAATTATAATGTTAAGACTTATCAATCATGATTGCATATCTAGTGATTGTCGAACAACTCTTTCTTTCCTTTTGTACATTTAAAAAATGAGTTCTTTAAATTCTTACCACTAATTTCTCAATAATGTCAAATAGGCCAAAATGCGTATAAATCAATATATATATGTAGATCGAATAAATCGACCAAAGAGAAATGTAGATCGAATAAGGCTTTAAAAGAGTGATCAGCGTGGCCTTCAATTTCAAATTATTTTGAATTGAAGATGTAATACAATCAAGCATTTATCCATGCAGCTTTCTCCATTTTCATTTAGCCATAAAACAATATAAACATAATGTTGATTGGGTAAAAGCCAAGGAATGAATAAATGTTGACACATGGGCTCTTTGCAAATGCACGAGCGGCATCACCCTAGAGAAAGAGGCATTATAGCTTGTAGGAAGAAAGCTTATGAGAATAAATAAATTTTTCTGAGGCGTGCAAGCGTAATTACTGATCTTAAAGATAATTCCGCCTCTTGGAGTGCGAAACTCGGTGCGATAGGCTTCTTACGGCTATCCTCCCAAGATACAGACCTTCATCTATATTTCGCACTGAATATAAGGAATAGAAACAACATTGTGTATAATCCAGCAAGGAAAAAGAAATGAAAGATTTCAAAAGGAAAGAATATTCTCTATTTTATTTAGTGTATCTATTTTTAAGATTGCCTAGATTCTATATTTAGACAAAATAGAGCCGTTAAAAAAGTCATTGTAAAATAATGAATGATTTATTTGAGAAATAAAGTAAACGTTACAAAACGATTGAAAAGCCTTCTATGATTGTTAAAAAAAACCATTATGTGACCGTTAAAAATAATGATAGTTTTCAATGCGGTCATAACTATTATCGAAGCTATTATTGTAAATA
Source organism: Eucalyptus leucophloia subsp. euroa (assembly GCA_017140325.1). Lineage (NCBI taxonomy): Eukaryota > Viridiplantae > Streptophyta > Magnoliopsida > Myrtales > Myrtaceae > Eucalyptus > Eucalyptus leucophloia. Next base: position 26,001,567 of record CM029474.1, on the reverse strand, counting down.
TTTCAAAATATTATTGAAATATCCAACAATCCCCCACATATTTCAAAAGATTTTGAAAATAAAAAAATAGTATGATGCTGAGTTATTGGAGTGTAATGCATCAGAATTGGTGCTTGTTAGACTATGAACCAGCCCTAGAAAAAATGAAATATAATTCACGAAATTATTTGTGAAGTTTGAAACTTCTAAGAACCAAAAATTTCATTTGTGAATTAAAATTTTCATTAATCACATTGCACTCCCACAAATTTTATTGTTCAACGCGGTTTTGCTCTAATAGGCCATGTGCATGCTTGGTTTATAAGTGCTTTAGAGATTTTCGCCAAAAATTCTTATAGGAGCGGCCCCACTCCACACTTATATAAGTGATTCCATCAAGTGTATTTAGTAGCTTAATATACTACCAATAATGGCTATGGAATTTTATTAAGAGCTTAGCTCAACCTCTTTTTTCCTTGCAGTTTTGCACCATTCTCATCTTAAGATGGACAATAATTTTTAATAGTGCATCACTAGAACAACAAATGACTTGTTATTACACATGTGAACCTAATTCATGGGATCGCCAATCACATAGGTTGGGTTACCATCACTGTTGTTTTTCCTCAATTGGCTTAAGTCTCATTCCCTTCGATGTGTCATAAATTAATTTTCTTCCAATAGGTTTAATCAAAGGATCGGCCAAATTCACTTCTGACTTTACAAAATCGATTGATATAATTCCATCTTTAAGCAAATGCTTTACTACATCATGTCTCAATCGGGATGTGTCTATTTTTACTATTGAAAGTTCTATTATTTGTAATAGCTATTGCCATTTGGCAATCATAGTGCATAGACACCGAAGGTGGCGGTTTCATTCCCAAAAGAATATCCGCTAAGAGGTTCCTTAACCACTCAGCCTCATTGCGAGCCAATTCTAGAGCCACAAACTTTGACTCAATGGTGGATTTAGCAATTATTGTTTGTTTCGCTGACTTCCAATTTACAACACCTCCACCAAGGGTGAACACATATCTACTAGTGGATTTTGTCTCATCTGAATCTAAAATCCAATTAGCATCACCGTATCCTTCTAATACAATGGAAAATCCATTATATAAAATATCATAATTCATGGTTCCTCTAAAATATTTCATTAATCTGCTCAAAGCAGTCCAATGATCATCATTGAGATTTTGTGTATATCTGCTCAGTCCACATATATCATAAGCATCAAACTCCCAATAATTTGAGCATACTTAGACTAACCAGACCATCTCTTTTATTTTTTATTAATTGGATATTAGAATAATAAGAAGTATTCATAGGTTTCACATCAAAGTGATCATATTTTTTAAGTAGTCTCTCCACATAATGTGCTTGAGTAAGCATTAGGCCACTATCACTCTTTATGATTCTAACACCCAAAATATTATTAGCTTCCCCCATGTCATTCATATCGAATTTAGAAGTCAAAAAACATTTTGTTTCATTCACTACATTAATACACGTACCAAAAATAAGCATGTCATTAACACATAAGCTAATAATTATAGATTCACCATCAACAATTTTTGTGTATACACATTTATCTACTCCAATAGAGAAAAAAAAAACTATTATTAACTAGAAAATCATCAAATTTCTTATACCATTACTTCAGTGCTTGCTTTAAGCCGTATAAGGATTTAACAAGTTTGCAAACTTTATTTTCTTGGCCAGAAAAAATACAGCCCTTAGGTTGCACCATATAAATTTCCTCTTCCAAATCACCATTGAAAAAGCTTTTTTAACATCCATTTGATGAACAATAAGTTTGTAAATAAAAGTCAAAACAATTAAAACATAAATTGATTAAATTCTTGTAACTAGAGCAAAAGTGTCAAAATAATCAACATTTTGTTTTTTAGTAAAATCTTTTGTAACTAATCTTGCTTTATATTTATCAATAGAACCATCAAGATTATATTTTCTTTTTAAAATCCATTTACAACTGATCGGTTTTGCACTGGGTGGTAAATCAACTAATTTCCAAGTTTGATTTTGTAAGATAGAATCAATCTCGATTTTTATAGCTTCTTTCCAAAAATTGCTTTTTGAGGAAGATATTGCTTCAGAATAAGTCAAAGAATCATTATCAATAAGATAAGTATAAAAATCATTCCTAAAGAAGTTTATATCCTTATTCTTTTGCTCCTTCTTAATTCATCATTTGAATTTTTGAAAACGTTTTTATGAAGAGGTGCAAGAGAAATAATATCAACACTTAATGGAAAAATATGCTAAAAAAAATTCTGCATTTTTTTTCTTAACTATAGTATTATTATCAAGCATGTCACTTTTTAATACAAGAAATCTATATGTAGCACTATGTTTAGCATAACCAATAAACATGCAGTCAGATGATTTAGAGCCTATTTTTTCTTTTCTTAGAACTAGGAATCATAATAACCTTAGCAAGATACCCCCACACTTTCAAATATTTTAAATTAGGACGATAACCTTTCCAAAATTCATAGGGTGTTTTACCTTTTTTCTTATGAGGTATTCTATTTGGGATGTGACATGCAGATAAAATAGCTTCACTCCATAAATTATTTGGAGCATTAGAACTAACAAGCATAGAATTCATCATGTCTTATTTTTCTTTTCAGCTATGCCATCAAATTCAAGGGAATAAGGAGGCGTGGTTTCATGAATTATTCTTTCCTTTTCACAAAATTTGTTAAGCAATACATATTCTCCACCTCTATCCGATCTAATTCTTTTTATCTTTTTATTCAATTGGTTTTCTACCTTAGTTTTGTACAAAAGGAACATATCAAAAGCTTCATTTTTATGCATAAGCAAATAAACTTTAGTAAATCTAGAATAATCATCAATGAAGGTCACGTAATATTTTTTACCTCCTCTAGTCATAGTTTGTTTTAAATCTCCTAGATCAGTATGAATTAAACTCAACAAATCGGGTTCTCTATTTACAGAAATACAAGACTTTTTTGTTAATTTTGTTTCGGCACATATTATACATTTATTAAAACATGGGTTTTTAATTCCAGAAATTAAATCCTGTTTTTGCATTTTCTTAATATAAGAAATACTAACATGACCTAATCTACCATGCCATAAATCAACAGATTCAGCCAAGTAAGCGAAAGCAATAGCATTTTCATTGATAACATTGGAAACGTTAAGAACAAAAAGTCATTGATTACAATAATCCTTTCCCACAAAAACGTTATTTTTTGTCATTACAATCTTATTAGATTCAAATGACACTTTCACCCCAACCTTTCCTAAAAGTGCTACTAAGACCAGGTTTGCCCTTATATTAGGAATATATAATACATCATTCAGGGCCAAAGTCTTGCTAGATGTCAGCTTGAGAAGAACGTTTCATTTCCCAAGAACTTGAGCTGCTCTTAAATCACCAAGATAAATAATTTCTTCTCCTTCTCCTACTGGCATGTAGGAGGAAAATGCATTTTTGTTTGCACAAATATGCCTAGTAGCACTTGAGTCTACCATTCACTCTTTCACATTGGCCACAATGTTGGCTTGGGAAATAATTGCAACAATTATATCATTAAAGTCATTTACTTTAACCAAATTTACTTTTGGTTTAACAGGATTGTCATTTCTCATTATTCTCTTTCTACAGTGCGCTGCATGACTTGGTTTTCCACAAACGAAACAAGAGCCTTTCTTTTTGAAGGTGGGGTGAGCAACCTTGGGTTTGTAATCGGGTTTTTTTTGTTATAATACCTGTTTTGACGATGTTGAAATTTGCCTTGTACCAAATTTGCCCTGATAGCAATTTCCTTAGCTTTGGCAGCTTTGATCTCCTTGTGAGTTGTATCCTCAATGATAATATGCACGATCAGATCGGCTAGTGACAATTGTTTGTCTTTGTGCTTGAGTTGTTGCTTGTAATTATTCCAAGACTTAGGCAACTTTTCAATCAGTAGGCCCACAATAAATTCTTCTTGTAAATTGATGTTTTCTGCCTTCAAGTCCTCCACTAGCTTGTGATATTCATTGATTTGTGTCTTGATCTCCTTATCATCGAACATTTCCCATCGATAATAATTTCCGATTACAAATTTTTGTTTGCCCACATCTTCAGCAATGTACTTTGCAGTCATTGAGTCCCATATTTGTTTCGCTTTCTTGTACAGACAGTAGACATCAAAAAATTCATTAGAAAGAGTACGAATAATTGTGTGCCTACATACCTTATTAGCATGTATCCATTGATTCGTTATCAGTTGGTTTGGCCTCCATAAGTGTGAAAGCCACACCGTGCATATCTAAGATAAAGAAAACCCTTTCTTGCCACATTCTAAAATTGTTACCATTGAAAACTTTGATCTTCGATATGTCGAGGAATGGTTTGGCATAGGACATATGTGGTAGTGGTGATAGAGCAACTAGAATGGTGGAGATTGAGGCATCAGCAGTAGTATCAACTTGATGCTCTATGGGCAGAATTATCCTTAAGATTGTAGGAAAAAAAGCTGATGAGAATAAATATATTTGTCTGAGGCGTGCAAGCGTAAGCACTATCCTTAAGGATAAGTCCGCTCCTCGGAGTGCGAAACTCGATGAGATAAGCTTCTAACGGCTATCCTCCAAAGATACAAGAGACCTTCTATATTCTGCATTGAATATTAGAAGAAGCAGAAACAAATTTGTGTATAACCCAGCAAGGAAAAGGAAAGGAAAGATTTCAAAAGGAAAAAATATTCTCTGTTTCATTCAGTGCATCTATTTTTAAGATTGTCTTATGAGATTTTATATTCAGACAAAATAGAGCCATTAAAAGAGCCGTTGTAAAATAATGAAGGATTTATTTGATAAATAAATTAAACGTTACAAAACAATTGAAAAGCCTTATATGACCGTTAAAAAACCGTTATGTGACTGTTAAAAATAATGATGGTTTTCAATGCAATTATAACTATTATTGAAGCTATTATTGTAAACATTTCAAAATATTATTGAGATATCCAACATAGCTTAGTTATGTTATGATCATAATAGCTATTACATTATAACCTTAACTATTACTGCAATCAAAACAAACATGCAATTACAAATTTGTTCATGGGGAGGATTAGAGAAGTAGCCCAAAGGGTAAGTAGTAAACTTGCATCTCAATATTACTATAGCAACCTTCATGGACCAAAAAAAAAAAAAAAAAGAAGAAGAAAGTGAATCAAAGTGACAGTCCGATAGTAGCTTTTGTCATGATGAAAACTCTCCATGTAATGGGGTTGAGCAAAATACAAAGGTACTTAGGGAAAGAATAAAAATGATGGAGCTTGATTTCTTTGCCTTTTTCGGTGAGTGCCACAAGAGGGGATAGTGGCTATAACAATTCGGATGACAAACGTTTTACTCCTGGAAACAATGAGGATGACGAGGGTCAGGATAGACAAAGATTCTCCTTGTCTAGTCTAAGGTGTGACTATGAGAACCTTGTTTTTGAAAAATGAATGAGATTTAAATCTCCATCTCAATTTAAACACGCTATCTAAAACAATGCGAATTACTGGATACTTCGAAGCAATATGCAGAGAAAAGTAGTGTGACGGAGCATGAAATAATTTATGCTTTTTGAGGTAAAGTGTGCATACATAATGGTCACAAAGTAGGAAATACCTTGGCCATTTTTAAGCCAACATTCGGTAACATATGTGGAGTGAACAGCCGATAAAAACTCCAATTTGTTCATATTCCTTGACCTAAAGTGTATACTTTCATGTGTGATGTCGAGGAATGGTTGATGAATCAAGACAAACGTTTCATTAGTAAGAGCATTGAGATTTCATTACTAAAAGATGACACCAAAACAAATTAAAAATGATGCAAGCCTAGGATAGGCTTTCTCAAACAGTAGGATCGGGAGAGTGACTCGCACACGGAAACAGGACTAGCAGAAATTTCAGCACTGCGCGAGCTCGGGAGAACAGTTGTATCTTTGTCAATACAGATTGGATCGACCTGATTCCAAAGCCAAATGAACAAAGGCTTCTGGATCTACAATTTCTCTGTTTTGGGTTTTCTGAAATAAGCACTGTAGGACGGTCGAAATTGGTTGGAAATAACGAATAGAACAGAAACAAATAGACACTCCGTTGGTTGCTCTTCCAAGCCTCCAAGGAAGTTGAAAGGGACACCGATTCTTCTAGATCGATGACTGCAATTCTTCAAGGATGCATATTTTGAAAGCTCCGACTCTTCAAGGATGGAGTGAAAACTCTTTTAGGTTTTCAAGGTATGAACTCTACAAGGTTCATGATACTTACTTCAAGCAAAGTTTTTCATTTATCAAAAGTCGTCTGTCTTCTACAAGGGATTGGATGGCTTATATCATCAAAGAAATAAAAACAGAACATTGAAACTAGGAGAAATAAAGGATCATTGAAACTAAGAGGAATAGTAAAGAGCATGGAAACTATAAACTAGTAAAAGAGCATGGAAACTATAAGCTAGTAAATGCGTCACGCGAGCTCCCAAGTTGTCTTTCAAGTTTCTGGAATGGACTCAAGATATTGTTACGGCTTCTCGGTTTCTTCGAGCTTGAATGCGGGCTGATCTTCTTGGTCGAGAGAGTTGGTCTTCAATGCGGGCTGCATCATCCTGCCCACCTTTAAAAGAATTTGTCCTCGAATTCTTGCCATCATCATCAAAAGAATCTCCCACCCTACTAGGTGCCAACGTAACCTTCTTGCCTCCAAATTCAAAAGAATATGTATTTCGATAACCATCATGTATAGTCCTTCTATTGAATTGCCATGGTCGACCAAGAATAATGTGACTAGCATCCATCGGTAGAACATCACACCATATCTTGTCACTATAAACAGAACCAATGGATAGATTAACAAGACATCATTTTGAAATAGTTACCTCAGCGCCTATCTTCAACCACAACATTTTATAAGGCGTAGGGTGCGCTTTTAATTCCAACTTCAGCTTGTTTGCCGCTACTTCAGAAATTATATTCTCACAACAACCAGAGTCAATAATTAATTGACATACCTTTCCCATGATTGTGCAAGCAGAATGAAAGATATTGGTACGCAGCCACCTATCTCTAGTGTCATCTCGAGGAGTAAGAAAATTTTTCCTGACCATAAGAAGTTCGCTAGTGTCAGCATGCACTATTTGTTCATCATCCGCAGCTTCTTCATCATTGTTCAACTCCTCTTCATGTGGATCCTTAGCATTCTCATCAGAATCATTATCCACCAAGAAGGCTTTACCGGCTAGTCGATTCTTATTGATTCGACAATTGCTAGCACGATGACCCAACTCTCCACAAGAATAGCAACGTATTTCGGATGTAGCAGGTTGCTTCGAAACATGGGGCTGAGTAGAAGGCTTACTAGCATATTGCTATCTTCGAGAATGAGAGCGCTCCATTTTGAGTGCCCGTTGGTGTGCATCTCCTAAGTCCCAAATGTCGAGGACTTCCAAGGCATCTTGTTTTAGATTTTGGTACCGTTGGTAGAGCTCTCTCTTATATCCTTTGGGAAGAAAATATTTTTGAATCTTGCCCTCCATCTTTCTCCACGAAGTGACTGGTGCTTTGCCAACGGCTTGACGAGTTTGTTTTTCACGTCTCCACCAAGCAATCGCCTTGCCTCGGAATCGCATAGCAATGATCCCAACGCGACGATTCTCTGGAACATTTCGATGCTCAAACACCTCATTCACAAGTGTTAGCCAATCAACAATTTCATCAGGAGACTCGGTACCTGTAAATTCTGGAACATCTTTCTTGACTTCCTTTTCCCAATCTGGCTCATGAATATGTTGTAAATGATGTCAAACATGCCTCCGACTGTGAATAGATTGAACACTCTCTGAAGAGGAAGAGTCACCATGGGAATCTTTAGTCCTAGAACAGGGTGGAGAATTATTTGCTTCAGCCCTCAATCGATGAACTTCTTGCGTCAATTCGTCAATTTGTTGTTGCATATTCTCAACGAGTGTATGTAATTCATTGAGGGGAAGCATTCTGCCGCCACGACGCCTAGCTTGTCTTGGAGGCATTGTCCTCTCCTCCAAAGCTCTGATATCAAATGATGCAAGCCTAGGGTAGGCTTTCTCAAACAGTAGGATCGGGAGAGTGACTCGCACACGGAAACAGGACTAGCAGAAATTTCAGCACTGCGCGAGCTCGGGAGAACAGTTGTATCTTTGTCGATACAGATCGGATCAACCTGATTCCAAAGCCAAATGAACAAAGGCTTCTGGATCTACAATTTCTCTGTTTTGGATTTTCTGAAATAAGCACTGTAGGACGGTCGAAATTGGGTTGGAAATAACGAACAGAACAGAAACAGATAGAAACTCCGTTGGTTGCTCTTCCAGACCTCCAAGGAAGTTGAAAGGGACACCGATTCTTCTAGATCAATGACTACAACTCTTCAAGGATGCAGATTTCGAAAGCTCCGACTCTTCAAGGACGGAGTGAAAACTCTTCTAGATTTTCAAGGTATGAACTCTACCATGATACTTGCTTCAAGCAAAGTTTTTCATTTGTCAAAAGTTGTCTGTCTTCTACAAGGGATTGGATGGCTTATATTATCAAAGAAATAAAAACAGAGCATTGAAACTAGGAGAAATAAATGAGCATTGAAACTAGGAGGAATAGTAAAGAGCATGAAAACTATAAACTAGTAAAAGAGCATGGAAACTATAAGCTAGTAAATGCGTCACGCGAGCTCCCAAGGTGTCTTTCAAGTTTTTGGAATGGACTCAAGATATTGTTACGGCTTCTCGGTTTCATCGAGCTTGAATGCGGGCTGATCTTCTTGGTCGAGAGAGTTGGTCTTCAATGCAGGCTGCATCAAAAAATATCAACTACAAAAAATCTTTTAAGATCTTAATCTAGTTAACAAGATATCAGATTTTTCAATTCATTATGATAGTGTACGAGCAATGGCTAGATGTTAATAATGCGATTGCAAAGCTTCTCTTGGTTGCTTGCAAATCTGAACTACATTTAATCGAAGCATCCCCACAATCCACTCTTTGAATCGTTGCCCCACCCATTAAAAATCAACCTCACTTACTGACTCTTTCAGTCGTCGCCATCAGAGTAGAAGATTGGTAAAAATTACCTCTACTCGATCAGTTGAAATAACATGCGCAAAATAGTTAGAAAGCCCCATGTCTTTGACTTCTCCCACAAATTAACAACGTACAGCTTTAAAACGTTTCGAATTCAGGATATTGTAGAGCCGTCGATATGGTTTAAAAACACATTTTACGACTTACTTTTAGGGGGGCAAGCTATAAATGGGTCACTTAAAATTTTACCAAGGGGTGGAAATGGGTTTAAGATATTTGACTTTATATGGGTCTCTATATGAGTTTGTCCATGACCTATACTTGACCTGTTTAGTTTACTAGCCCAACTTATATAGCTGTCTTCATTTCGCTCGCTTGACTCGCTTAGGAAGGAAAGAAAGGAAAAAAAAAAAAAGAAAAAAACTCTGCTCGACGGTAGCGCGTAGCTGACATTCGCACTCGGGGATCCGCAGCTCTTGGGCAAGCTGCATCGGAACAAGCAAGGATGCATTGTCGTGAGCACTGCAGTCTACAAGTCCTCTGCGGGGTCGGGCAATTGAGGGAGAAGCGGATGGAAGGAGAGTGCTGCGCAGGGTAGTGGAGGTAGATGTGCGTGGGGAGGAAGATCTGTGGAAGGAGGTGAGGGTGGCGGCAGTGGAGGTGCGGGATGTAAACGTGAAGGAGGAGGAGGAGGCAGATGAGGACGGCTGCGCGTGAAGCCTGGACCACCAACCTACTTAGCCCGGGCTAGGTCCTTCTTATGGTGGTCTCTGCCATTTTTTGGGATAAGTATACTAATTGTGCCATAAGTTGTGTACGAAGCTCACTTTGGTGCTAAAAGTTTCCGTTAGATCACTTAAATGCCAAAAAATTTGAAAAACGCTCACTTTGGTGCCAACGCCGATCTGAACTGTCGGAAATCCAACGTGACCTTTTTTTATTAATTTCTTATATTGATGTAGCTTACCGGAGAGTCCAGTCAGCGTGTAAACCACAAAACGACGTCGTTTGGCATCTTAAATCCCAAGTCAAAACCCTAAATCCCCAAATTGAGAGAGAGAGAGAGAGAGAGAGAGAGAGAGAGAGAGGCCATGGCGGCGGCGTTGTCTTCTTCCTTGAAGAACAACACTAGCAGAGAATGAGAGAGAAACCATGGCGACATCGTCTTCTTCTCCGAAGAACAACACCAGCAGAGAGAGAGAGAAGCCATGGCGATGTCGTCTTCTTCCCCGAAGAACAACACCAACAGAGAGAGAGAAGCCATGGTGGCGGTGTCTTCTTCCCCGAAGAACACCAGCACCAGCCACTCTTTGAACAGAGCCCAATCCACCATCTCCATCTGCGCCCTCTTTGTTTCCCTCGCACTCCTCGTCTTCTCTCTCTCTCTCTCTCTCTGCACCTTCAATCCCCCTTCTTCCTCCTCCTCCTCCGCCCTTGCCTTCTATTTTCCCATCACTTCTTGGCCGGGCGATGGTGGCCAAGCACACGTGGCCGAGCGACGGTGGCTGAGCAAGCTAGGTCGGCAAGGATGAACAAAAAAAAAAACCTAATTTCAATCACAATTGAGCTATACGGCGTCATTTTTCCTAAGCCATCCACACAGGATGGCAAAACGACGTCATTTTCTTAAGTAGGACAGAAAACGGCGTCATTTAAAGGGTTTAACGATTTTTTTTTAAATATAAAGCCACGTAATCATTTTGGCCGAAATTTTTCACCGGTGGCACCAAAGTGATCGTTTTTTCTCTAATTTGACACTTAAGTGATTCGGCAGAAACTTTTTGTACCAAAGTGAGCGCTGTACACAACTTATGGTACCATTAGTGTACTTATCCCCAATTTTTCTACTGAGAAAGTGGATTTCTTTTTCAGAGAGAGAGATAGTGGCTTATGTTCTCAATGGGGGAAGAAAATATTTTTTTTTAAATTGATTTCATTTTTCAATAAATTATATTTTTAATTTTTAATTTCTTTTTTGTTTTTCATTTTTTAATTTTACTTTTCATATTATTTTATTGGATAAGTATGAGATATCCCTACATTGAAACATATTTGAGTAGTAAAGATATCTAATCTCCATTATTTTTTAGCTCGATTTGTAAATTATCTATACATTATTTTTGTTTATATATGAATCCATCAATTTCAAAGTCATTGATTGAAAAAACCCAAAAAAAAAAAAAAAAACCTTTAAAGTCATTGCCCTTAGAGTCTAAATAGTTAAAAAAAAAAATTGGAGGAAAATTACAAAAAGTTTTGAAATTTGTTGATTTTTTTTTTTCTCAAGCAATTTATAACTCATTTAAAAAGCAAACGAGTTACTCATATGAGATTGACCTCATTGAATTTGAGTCACAAAATGGGTATAGAACCCACTTTTCCAACCGTAAGTCTTTATAAGTATTTCAATTCATAAGTTTTAAAATTTTTTATTTTATTTACTAATTTTTTATTTAATTAATTTTTGTTTTCATTCGCCATGAAGTTTTTATCTAAATAATATATATGGAGAGCTTGAAATGGGTTAAATAAGTAGGTATAGGTTTTTCCTATTATATTAATTTGTTTTGATAATATGGATCGGATTGGGTATGTGTTAAGTACAAGTTAGGTCGGGTATAGGTAATTAATTTTACAGTACATGAAAATGGGTCAATATAGATTGAACCATTTTCAACCCGATCCAAACCTGATCTGACGCAAACTCGATGCGACCTATTCATTTGACAGCCTTAGGGCATTACCAATTGAAAACCATTAGAAGTTTGGATAGAGAGTAAACTTTGAAATTCTCTTCTATGACTTTCATGTGTACAATTACATCATCTTTTATAATACAAGAGATCTAAATCTATAAGGAAGGAAAATATACAATAAATCAAATAAAAGAAAAATCCCCCCAATCATGATCATTTAAGATCAATTCCTATCAACACGAGATCAATTAAGATAACTAACTATTAGCAACCGTATCTTCAACACTCCCCCTTAAGCTTGGCGGCCTATACACATAAAAAAATGCCTTGCTTGCTTAATAGATACGAATGTTGCCTTTGACATAAGGCCTTGGTAAAAATGTCCACAGGCTGCTTCATTCTTATTCCTTTTGTTATGATCACCCTACTTTGAATCTTGTCTCGAATGAAATGATAGTCAACCTCTATGTGCTTTGTCCTTTTATGAAAAACTGGATTCATTGCAAGTTTTAGAGCAGCATCATTATTGTAATATAAGATGGTTGGCTGATTCACTTGTATACCGAGATCTTGAAGAAGGCCTCTTATCCAGACTATCTCACAGCTAGTTTTTGCCATCGCTCAATACTTTGCCTCAACAGATGATAAGGAAATAGTTGATTGTTTCTTCGCATTCCATGAAAGTAAAGAATCTCTCAGCTTTATACAGTAACTCGTAACGGATTTTCTACTCATAGGACAAGTAACATAATCCACGTCGCAACATGCTGACATCTCCATGTTACTATCTCGAGATAACAGTATTCCCAGCCCTGGACATCCCTTCAAGTATTTTATAACCTTTAATGCTACATTCATGTGAGATTGTTTTGGAGCATGCATGAATTGATTGAAAGTCTATACCGCATAGCAAATGTCAGGTCTAGTCATAGTTAAATAGATGAGTTTTCCAACAAGTCTTTGATAAGCAAAAGGGTCCTTAAGTAAAGGATCCTTGTTTACGGGTGACAATCCTTTGTCATATTCAGCTGTTGTCAACCTGACATTTTGTTCAATTGGAATCACATCTAGCTTGGATCCCGACAATCCTACTTCCGAGATAATTTCCAAGACAAATTTGCATTGGCTAAGACAGATGCCTTTATTTGACCATGCAATTTATATCCCAAGGAAGTATTTGGAAGATCCTAAATCCTTAATGTGAAATGTAGAATGCAGGTATTTCTTAAATCTATCAATGCCAGATGCATCATTTCCCATAATGAGTATATCATCCACATATATGAGTAAGTAGATTGATGATGTACCTTGTTTCCATGTGAATAAAGCATAGTCATGCCTGGATTGCTGGAACTTTGCAGTTACAAGTGCATCAGTGAATTTGGCATACCATCGACGAGAAGCCTATTTGAGGCCATATAGGGATTTACGAAGATGACATACATCATTCTCCCCCTGTCTACGAAATCCTTGTGGAAGATCCATATAAATTTCTTCTTCGAGATTGCCATGAAGAAAAGCATTGTGGACATCCTTCTGATGAAGAGGCCAATCGCGTAGAGCATCAATAGAGAGGAAAGACCGAACTATGACTTCCTTTGCAATAGGAGAGAAGGTTTCCTTACAATCAAATCCTTCCCTTTGTGTGAATCCCTTTGCAACTAATTTGGCTTTATAACGTTCAATAGATTCGTCTGCTTTGTATTTGATCTTGTATATCCATTTGCAGCCTATGGGTTTCCAATGCAGAGGTAGGCGAACTATATCCTAGGTCTTATTCTCCATAAGCGCTCGCAATTCATCTTCCATCGCCCTGTTGCCAACGAGGATCTTTGGCTGCCTCTTCATATGATGAAGGTTCCTGTTGCTAAGAAATTTTGCTAATGCAACACCTCTGTTTGGGCGAGAGGTGAACAAAACTAACATAGGAGGAGATGGGATATTGTGTACCAGATTTGTGCAAAGAAGAACAAACATAATTTGCTGTCAACAAACATAATTTGCTGTCCATGTAGGTGGTCAAATTGTGCGACCCGATCGCCAAGGATTAACTGGTACAGGTAAAACATCATCCTGTGATGCAGTAGGGGAATCTCTTGCTAGAAGAGGCAACTCTAGGGATGCTTCATTTTCAGGTCTTGCTTCATTGTCAGGAAATGCTGTAGAAGGTGACACCTGTGGAAGCACAATTACTGGTGCCTGTGGAGGATCATCCTTGCTTAAAAAAGGACGATGAGGTGTAGCAAGATCATTCTGTTGATAAGAAGTTGATTTATCCTGGAAAGGAAAAATATCTTCATGAAAAATAACATGTCTACTGACAAAAAAATGCCCACTGGATGGATCAAGGACTAAATATCCTTTCTGTTGAGTTGGATATCCCATGAATATGCACTTCAGAGCACGAGGACCCAATTTTTCCCCAAGACCTATGGTAGACACATAGCATAAACATCCAAAAACACAAAGATGTGAAATGTCTGGACATTTCCTATATAGCAATTCAAAAGGAGTCATTCCATTGAGAACACGAGATGGCATCCAATTGATCAGATACACTGCCGTGACCACACAGTCTCCCCAAAACATTTTTGGAATTGAGGCTTGGTATTTAAGAGCTCAAGCAACTTCAAGTAGATGACGGTGTTTTCTTTCTACGATCCCATTTTGTTGGGAAGTATAGACACAAGAACTTTCATGAATGATTCCATTGGAAAGGAATAATGAAGAGCATTCATGATTAAAAAATTTGTGAGCATTATCAATGCGAACCCGTTGTATGGATTTGTTGAATTGATTTTTAATCAGAATGAAAAGATTCTTCAGATTAGAAAGTACTTGGGCCATGGATTGCATGAGAAAGACCCAAGTTGGTTGAGTATGGTCATCTACGATTGTAAGGAAAAAACGAGATTCATCACGATGTGGAGTATGGTATGGTTGTCATATGTCCATGTGTAATAGTGCAAAAGCTTGATTAGCACGTGATGTGCTTTTCGGAAAAGGCATTCGAGACTGTTTACCCAATGGACAAATAAGGCATTTGGGATGAGGAAAAGCGGCATTGTGTCCAAGACGCTGATGAGATAAAGAAATATTTTTATTATTGTTGGCATTACATGAAATGCTCTTAGTTAAAGGAAAAGATGCAATATCAAAGCTCTTTGGAAAAGTGTCCCAGAAATAGAGACTCTCATGATTTCTACCCAAGCTCATCAGTGTCTCAGTCGAAAGGGCCTGAAAGAGACAGATATCAAAATCAAAAAAGACCCAACAGGAGTTGTCTTCACAAAGTCTAGACACGGAGATGAGATTAAATTGGAAATCGTGAATGAATAAAACATTTTTGAGTTTGATGGAAGAAATGAGTTGGACATCCCCAATTTTAGTAACTAAAGTGTCACTACCATTTGGAAGACGAACGGAAGTATGTGTTAGGGGTTTGTCAATTTTGGCAAAGAAACATTCGTCCCAAACTATATGGTCACTAGCACCTGAATCAATAATCCATGCTTTATTAGAAATAGTGCTCATTAAACAATGAGAAATATTGTCTTGTCCTGAATTCCCATTTGATTTAAGGCCCTCATAATTTGTTGAAGCTGATAATTATTGAAGGGCTGGTTGACCTTAGCATTCGCTACGATGGAAAATTCCTGTTGCTTTTTATCTGTCGGCTTTCCATGCAATTTCCAACAATTTTCTTTAGTATGATAAGGTTGTTTACAATGATCGCAAAATTTACCTTTTCCTTTGTTGGAAATAGCTTTGTTGGATGATGTGGAAGAATTCTGACTATTTGATCCCTTCCAAGTAGGTGCTAACGTGGCCAATTTCGGGCTATTAGATCGCGGTGCAACAAGGATTAAATGTGGGCCGTTTGATTTCGCTAAAAACCCTCCACCATCTTATCCAAGGAATGAATCTTGGCCACTCATCTGTCTGCCATATCCTTGGCCGTTAGATCCCCTGAATAGATCTTGGTTGTTCCCTTGGAAAAAGACTTCATCTTCTTCCTCATGGAACCCTAGCATTCTGCCTGGGTTTCGCGGAGGACCTCCATGGCCGTGTGTTGCCACGACCAAACGTTGCTCCGATGAAGCTTTGGTTGCAAGGATGAGTCGGTCACCTATTTTGACGTATTCCGACGACGCCAATCGTTGAGATTCCTCTTGAACAACAAGCTGGTATATGCGGCTGAGAGGGGGAACTGGGTCCATGGCCAAGATTTGGCTTCGAAATGGCAGGTACATTTCATTGAGGTTGAGTAGAAATCACGTGAATTTCTCTCGTTCTTTTATCGCTTGATACTGTGCCAAGGTATTCTCAGGCCCCTCCAACTTCTCCTCCGCCATTTGAAGTTCATTCTAGAGAGCGGATAAATGGTTAAAGACGACAGAAATGGAGAGATTTCCCTGTTTGAGTTCTAATAGAGTTTGGGTTAGCGAAAATTTTTTTGCTCGATTGAGCTTTGCATACATTTCTCGCAGATTCTCCCACAGGCTCTTGGCGTCTTCTATTGATGGTATTCCGGCAGCAACTTTCAGCATGAGGTAATTCCCGATCCAGGTCTGCACCAATTGATTGCATTTCTTCCATTGCCGGGCGAGACGATTGTCAGAAGGAATCGGAATAGAACCGTCCGAGAAACCATCTTTGTCTTTGGTCACCAAGGCTCGCCGCAGCTTGCAAGACCATACGGAATAGTCTCGGTCCCAAAAGTTGCTGTGCGATGAGACAAAGCTTAGGTCTGTCGGTGGCGGATGTGTACAACGGATCTCTAGGTTCCGGCCATCCTTTGGTGAGACTTGCAAGTGGAAAGAAACCGGGTCCGTAAGTCGGGTAGGGATTTCCTCCCAGACCCGGCGGACCCAATTCACGATGACCTGGAAAAGACCAAGCCGCCACATATCCATGACCGGCCCTGGCAACATGTGATGGGCTTCCTCCCGATCCACCATTTGTTCTGGGTTCTTCAAGGCTCGGATTTTGGGCTGATCTTCCTAGGTTCGGCTGAACGGGTATAGGTACCCATTGGATGTATGGACCTGAAAAAATTTGTCCAGGGTTATATTGTCTGTCCCGAGCATGTTCAACGGGACTCGATTGTCCTTCAATATACGATGGTCTGCAGCAACGTTGTCTCCTCCTCGGTTGTTGAGAGACTGTTCGTCGCCTTCAGACACACCAAAATTTGTACCTTGATTCTTCGGCATGGTGCTCCCTTTGTTGATTAAAAAGAATTTTGGCGTTGATGCTGTTGAGCCAAAAAAATAAAGAACTGAAAGAAGTTTTCTAAAGAATAAAAGTATAGCGGAAGCTAGATAGATGAGGGAGGCTCTGATACCATTCAGAAGTTTGGATAGAGAATAAAGTTTGAAATTCTCTTCTATGACTTTCATGTGTACAATTACATCATCTTTTATAATACAAGAGATCTAAATCTATAAGGAAGGAAAATATACAATAAATCAAATAAAAGAAAAATCCCCCCAATCATGATCATTTAAGATCAATTCTTATCAGCACGAGATCAATTAAGATAATTAACTATCAATAACCGTATCTTCAACAAAAACAAGCCCCAGATCAAAAGTCCAATTGGTCAAAAAAAAAAAAAAGTTTGATCGAAACTCTGACTTTCCTCACATCCCCTCCTCCACTTGATCGCGCTCCCTCTCTTGACGAGAGAAGTTTTCTATAATACTCTAAAATTCTAATTGATTGCTTTTGGATGCACACGAAACAACATGTTTTTCTTTTGCCTACCTAACTGCTGAGTATTTAAGATGACATGTCAATCGACAGAAATGCTATTAAACGGTGGTTTTTGCGGACGGAATAACGCTTTTTTGATTTTAAAGCAAAAATTTAATTTTGTGTGTCTTCATGGTCCATTTTAATGTTCGTGTTTTTCTTTTTAACATAAAGTGGATAAAGTTTGCTTACTTTTTTTAAAAAAATAATATTCTGCTAAAAAAGAATGGTTGATCTTGATTTCCAGAATAAAAATTATTATATTCATATTGCTTCATATAGAATTAGAGTTAGAGACAAGTTCGCAAGGAAAATGGGGAGTTTCCAATTTCATAATTTTCGTCGGTGGTGCCCATATAGAATGTAATTATGAATTTTTAACCCTAAAAATCAACTAACTTTAAAAGGGGCCGAGCATTTCTTTCCATTCCCATTATTATATTTAATTCAGAGGAAAAAAAATATTTCCAATGAAAATCTATCAGTCATTGCATAATACTCTTATTAAACAATCGATTCAGGAGAGAGAGTATCAAGCTTTTTTTTTTTTTTTTTGTCAGTCCTACTCTATTCCTACTCTGTACTCACTCTTAGACTTTTGCCCTACCCCTTACAAGGCGTGGGAGTCGAAACCCACTCCTGAAACTTACGCGTTCCCACCCCATCCCCCCTGAGAAGATGGGGATTTGAACCTCTCACCTTCCCCTTCCATGTTGGAAGGGTGGCCACTGGGGCGAATCCCAGTGGTTGTATCAAGCTTTCAATGTGATAGCTTTAGTATTCTCATGTTGAATTATTTAAAATTAAGTACATTTAATATAAATGCACTCTAGTTAACACGTGCCCGATAACAAAAGGCAATGCTACTAATTTCTTTCCCTTTGACTATTATAATTATTATTTTTGGGGGGGTTTTCAACTTTAAAGCACGAGATTAAAAAAAAAAAAAAAAACTTCATCTACATGTCCAATGACAATGGAGATCCTCCGCCACGAAATTTGAAGAGTACCTAGCCTCATCAAGCCACAAACATCGTCAACAACAGCTTCGACAACACTCCGTCACCTCTCATCCTCTGGGCTTACCTTGATACTAGGCTCTTCAAATCGAGTGAGCGTGGGAATAGTGCCCCAAAGAATCAATGCATTCACTTTCGCATATTTTGGGCCACAATCTATGCATTGGTAAAAGATACCTCTAAGCAAGTGAGCGTCGTTAACTTTGTGACCTCCTTTAGCAGATCCATGATCATAGTCCCTTCAAGATCAAGAACCTCAAGCCACTGAAGTTCTCCAATTTATAGGGATAACACCCTCAAGAGATCACAATAAGTTAAGAATAGTCTTTTTTAGGTGGGCTGACTAGAACAGAGACTCTGGCAAGGACTTGATCCAAGTTCAGGACAAATTCAGGATTTCGAGAGGTGGCCTGTAATCAAGAATTTTGATTATAATTAGTTATTGCACAGCATGTGTGTTGTTATTTAAGTCAAGAACTTCTGCTAATTTACTAATGCATATTGGATAAGGTCAAATTTAATCAGACATAGATCATGAGTTCACATAGCCTTTAAGGCATTTAATTTCGCATTCATATGACAGAAAAAATTAAAAAGAAAAGGGGGCCACGTGCACCTAATGCACTCACAATTTGATTGGGATTGCCTAACTCTAATACCATGTTAAAGGAATATAATACGACTTACTAGTTGATCTAATTAACATCTTCATAAGACTTCAATGGAGATGTGATGAAAGACATTGAGTTTTTGTTAGAAATTTGTGTTCCTAAAATAATGCACGACAACTGCTAGTGAATATTCTTGGAAGTATGAGGACCAAAAGTATATTTCCACTGGACCCACCCATGAGTAGCACTGGTGGTATTCACTCTTTCCTGCAACGCTGCCGTTGAGAGTTCGAATCCCTCATTGTCAACACAATTTAAGTGGGGAACCTTGGCAGTGGGTTGCTGGGCTAGTTCCCTCGAAGTTTTACGTCTAAATAGTGGCTTGCGATGACGCTCGACAATGCCACCAAGCATCGGAGGGTGGTGTGATCCCGTAAGGGGTCTTCGGCGGTTCCTAGATCACCAAAAAACAAAAAAAAAAAAAAAGTATATTTCCACCGGAGATAGGTCGGGGTGCTAAATATGCATGAAACACAATACACGGGTCGAAATTGTATTTAGACATTACTACGAGGACCAGTTTAGTAAATTCCCTTATTTTTCAAGTACAAGACCATCTTGGAGTCCTCCAATCAAACCGAATCTTCCTTCACGTTCTGCTCATTTCAAAACAAGTAAAGGAAATTTTAACTGTACGTCCATGCATGGAGAATAATGTATGTCATCTCCGTAAACCCCTGATCTCGGCGAGTTTTCGCTGTCTCGCTGTTTGCCGAAACCGAGACCGGTGCCTCAATTCGCTCGCCGCCGTATGCTATTCACGAGCGAGAGAGCAATTGACCCGACTCTGAGAAGAAACAGCAATAGTGACGACGATTACGGCAACAATGGCTTCCGATCATCTCTTTGTTATGTTAGGAATTTGTAAAGAACACCTTGAGCTTTCTAACGATGCCTAGTTTGTCCAATTTGCCCACCATTTTCCCTGCTTTTTTTTTTTTTTTTTTTTTAGATGAATTTGTCTTGACTTGTAGTGCTATCTTGTCTCTATGAATCTGACTGTCTACCAATTTTGTGTGGTCTTATACAAAATGATCTTGAGGATAAATTCTCAATGAAAGCTGTCCATAATATCCATATCCATCCCATGCCGAAATTTGAGAATTTTAATCATCATTAAATAAGGTCAAGTAACCTTAGAACTCAAGTCGATATGTCGCAATTGAAAGTGTTATGCATTTCGAAAGTGTTATGCATTTTGCTCCTAATGACAAGTCACATATCAATGTTAATGGATTTGTGTGACCTTTTGCACATAGATTTAGGGTTAAATGTCTTAACCAAACTTGTTCTTCACATTTAGACCTACGTCATGTTCAAATTTCATAATTTTTGTGCATTGATTAGGTGGCTTAACAAGTCAATTACCATGCATCATTTTCTGATTTGCCATGATGTCTTGCTTTTGGTTGTTTTGATATGTTTGTTTGTTTCCTTCCATTGTACATACCTAGTTATAAGATTTCTTAGACTAGGTTTAGATTAGGGCCCTAAAGATGAAGAAGGCGTGAAGATGGTGGAGGTTGATGTCCACTCCAACCGTTATTATGTAATACTCATTGAAATATATGCAAATTTCATTTGCCATCCTTCTTCACGTGGACGTCGAGCCTTCTCGTTTCCTTGGTAAAGATCTCATCCATGAGCTTAGCACTTCCACCAGCATTGGCCGAGCTCTTAGGAGATGGTGATAGCAACATGAGGATCGTGAGGGAAAGGGTGAGCCCAGACTTGATCCCCACCATCGAGATCGCAAAGATCGCCTGGAAGGTGATTTTTTTCGTAAAAGAAGGTTTGGAGAGTTTTTGCCTTTGAATGGTGATGTTGCACGTATATTTAAAGACAAACGTTAGATGAAGAAGAAGCGGTTGGGGAATTCTCTGATGCAATTGATTTCGGTTCAACAAAAAATTGCCTTTCGCCCGATTCGATCAAGAAGGCGATATCCGCAATGTCGATGGCTGGGATCAAGTCTGCACTCGCCCTTTCCCTCGCAATTCTCGTGTTGTTGTCCCGATGTCCAGAGAGCTTGGCTAGCGCTCGTGGAAGTGCTGAGCCCCTTGATGATACTTTAGTCAGGAAATGAGAAAGCTCGATGTCCACATGAAGAAGGTTGGCGGTGGGGGTTGCGATGGCCGTGGTGGCAGCACTAGTTACAAAGGTGGCGTATCATCTATTTGGTACCTGCAGGTGCCAGTGGGCATAAGCCTAGCAATGGAACTCAAAGGTCCTCAACCATCAAACCTCGCCCATCGTCGCTTGCCTCGATCACTTTTGTTCCTCTCTAATTCTCTTCAAAACTAGTTTGATTGCCAATTGTTCAGTCTATCTGATAGAGGGATTTTTTTTTTTGTGATTTTCCTTTTCAGTATGAAATGAAAGAAAAAGAGCCTAAATCTTTCTTTTACATCAACTTTTTTTTTAATTTGCTCCACGAAAAAAAGAAATAAATTTCTTTTTCTATCTATCTATATTTTCTTAATCACTGAGGTTTAATTCAAAGATGAATTATTTATGATGATAAATGCAATCTTTAGGAAAACTTTATTCAAATAGTGATATCCAAGTAGGTTTTTTCTTTTTCTTTTTTTGAATTCAATAACTATTTGAATTGAATGATTTTTAATGATTTCTTATGAGTATTTGATATTCAACAATCTTAGACTTCTTAGGAGTATCAAATACTCCTAAGAAATTATTAAAAATCATTCAATTCAAATAGTTATTGAATTGAAAAAAAAAAACTACTTGGATATCACTATTTGAATAAAGTTTTCCTAAAAATTGCATTTATCATCATAAATAATTCATCTTTGAATTAAACCTTAGTGGTTAAAATACTCCTAAGAAATTATTAAAAATCATTCAATTCAAATAGTTATTGAATTGAAAAAAAAAACTACTTGGATATCACTATTTGAATAAAGTTTTCCTAAAAATTGCATTTATCATCATAAATAATTCATCTTTGAATTAAACCTTAGTGGTTAAAAAAATATAGATAGATAGAAAAAGAATTTTTTTTTTTCGTGGACTAAATAAAAAAAAAGTTGATGTAAAAGAAAGATTTAGGCTCTTTTTCTTTCATTTCATACTAAAAAAGAAAATCATAAAAACGAAGAAGAAGAATTCCCTTTATCAGATAGATTGAACAATTGGCAATCAAACCGGTTTTTAAGCAAAGCAAACGGTAGACCGACGATTAGAGAGGAACAAAAATGATTGAGGCAAGCGATGATGGGCGAGGTTCGATGGTTGAGGACCTTTGAGTCCCATTGCTAGGCTTATGCCCACTGGCACCCACATGTACTAAATAGATAAAAACGCCACCTTTGTAACTAGTGCCGCCACCATTGCTATCGCCGTTGCCATCGCCACCCCCACCGCCACCCTTCTTCATGTGGATGTCAAGCTTTCTTATTTCCTGGCTAAAGGTCTCATTTGCAGGTTCAATATGTCCAAGAGTGCTAGCTGAATTCTCTAAGAGATGAAGACAACAACAAGAGGATTGAGAGGGAAAGGGCTAGCATGAACCTGATCCCTAACATTGAGATCACGGAGATCGTCTTCTTGATCGAATAGGGCGGAAGGCAATTTTTTTTAAAGGAAAAGGTCCGAAGGGTTTTTGTCTTTGGATGGTGATGTTGCACGTATATTTAAAGACCAACGTTATATGAGGAAGAAGCAGTTGGGGAATTCTTCGATGCAATTGACTTTAGTGGGACAAACGTTAAACAAAATTCTCCAAATGCATGTATATTTGGCAAGGGTTGGCAATTGAGGTCCAGGCACGTTGGCTACTAAAGGAAGCCCTTCAATCATGACCTTGTTTCCTAGTTCTCGCTCCCTCTCACTCTCTCAATTTCTCTCCCCGGTCCCTGAACCTCCCAAAAATCACCGCTTTTAAGCTCGCCTAGCAAGCATGTATGGCCCCGCCATTGCCAGCTTGTCGTGCCAACCTGCCCTGGCTAGACATCTTACCCAACGATCTCTATTGCTCTACTTGTCCTTTGCATCCTTCCTTTAGCAAGCGTGAAGGGAGAGAGGAAGAAAGGGGAAAGGAAGGAGACTAGGCCGGGGGAAGAAGGAAAATAGAGGAAGTAGAGCCAAGCCTAGGTGAAAAGGAAAGGAGGAAATATGAAAAATTATAAATTATTGATAGCCTTTGATAGCCTTATAGGATGGTGAGTACCTCACAAATGCCTTATGCTTGATGTCCACATCTCAATGCCTAATGATGGTTTCGAGATTCGAAATGATGAAGAAGTTGTTGACAAGAAAACCCAAGGATTTTTTTTTTCAAATTAAGACCCCAAAACGCAACCTAACTATTCAACAAAAGCAAGCAAATCAAAACTTAGGAAAGCAATATAAAAGAATCACAATCAGTTGATCCAAGAAAGTAATGAAGAATGAGTAAAAAAATATAGTAGGGTAATATAACCCAATACGAGTTGGATAAAGAATATGACATGGCTCTATTATCAAGCCCTAAGATAGCAACCCCATGAGCTATAATCAAATTGAATCCAATTATTGTCTAAAAAAGTAATCTACCAAAACTAAACTACAATCAAGTGCTCACTAACATCTCCAAACTACATAAATGTCAATTAAGAGACAGTAAGTTAAATATAATACTAAGATCTAATTATCCAATCAAGACCTATTTTCTAAAATTTTCTATGTTTTAATTTTCCGAATTTTTAAAAGAAAATTATTACTAAAAATTGGGACATTGGGCTGGGCTGTTGAGCCCAATCTGAATATGGTCCAACATGTTTTCACAAATCTGGGCCAAAATATACGATTGGGCTTTCATAGAAAGCCCCTTTTAGTTCTAAACCTTCAAAGCCCATTTTCTTCATTATTTCTTATTTCTTATTTCCTCTTTTTTTTTTTTTTTTTTTTTTTTTTTTGGGGGGGGGAACCATTCATTTTCTTCCTAAACCGAGAACCAAGCTCACCATTCCTAGAGGTTTGTTCCTTATCAAGCCCACAAACTAAAGCTTTCAAATTATCAGCAAAATGGAAAGTAGTTCAAGTTCGAAAATTGAACCGAATTCCACTATTGAAACAATCCTAAACATCCAGAATCCACTATTCCTTTTTTTTTTTTTTAATTCTTCTTCTTATATCTATTATCTATGCTCACTGTCTTCCCCTTAGTAGACTGAGAATACAAAAAACCATAGCTAGATCCAAACGCCGACAATCAAACTTCCCTTCACAAAAATATCAGCATGTTACTTCACCATCAATCACCTGTTGTCTATCACGGGATCTCCATTATCAGGCGTTGCATTCGCCTATCAATATCAACCACCAACAGATGCCATCCTTGCTTCTCCTCCATCAATCTCTACTGTGCACCATCGTCATTCACTTTTATTGAACAGCTCCAGTCATTGAACAACTCCTCTAAGATTGTTTTGTTCAAAGCTTAAGCAATCAGCAAAACTCATCTATATCTAAATTCAGGCATATCCTTAACCCTCCTTGTTGCATTTGACATAAAACGCAGCATGTACATTTAACGATGTCAAGCAAAGAATCAATGAAAGGAATTCAATGGTAGAAGAAATTTGAATGCACTCTATATTGTTTGAAATGATATAAATCATGTATGGCACGATGGAGTCATTCCCTGCACACGAAAAGTATATAGGGTGCAGATGGTACAGGTTCTTCATATTATTTTTGTTTTTTGTTATAAATGATGCATAAGATTTAGATATTCATGCAGAGTGTTACTACTTCTGTGTAAGTTAGCAGAGAACAAAGAAGAATAAGGGGTAAGTATGAGAATGGGAAAATTATCAAAAAAAAGTCTTATCAGTGCTAAAATTGTGTTAATTCAGTCATTTTTTTTGTTGCTAATTTAGGCTTAAATTTTTTGCATTTGTGTTAGCTGTTTTTATTACTAGCTGTTCACATTCATAGCGACGAATCAAGGATATAGTTGAATAACACACCTTGATGGATGAACGTCCTAAAAATAGGCTTGCCTCCACACTGTTTGTCACAGGCAATCACCAAGGAACCATCCAGCGCAGCGGGAATAGCAAAAGCCCAGAAGCCTGAGAGAGGAAAGAAAATGAAATGTTTAGATTTCAATTTCACCCACGACAACATAAGAAAACTTCACATATACTCAACGACCACTGAATTAAATGAGGCATCGGGTTGCTACTCAAATCAATTGTTAATAGAAAGTTGTTTACAGGAAAGATAGGCGCATTTAA
This sequence comes from Eucalyptus leucophloia subsp. euroa, assembly GCA_017140325.1. NCBI lineage: Eukaryota > Viridiplantae > Streptophyta > Magnoliopsida > Myrtales > Myrtaceae > Eucalyptus > Eucalyptus leucophloia. The sequence continues at coordinate 25,976,110 of CM029474.1, read as the reverse complement.
ATACGTGTAGCTGCATTTTCAAACTCTTGCACCATATTTACAGATCAAGGTCTTATCCTATTGCTACAAGAATAAGCAAAATTTCAAATGACTAAACTAACAGTTTTGCCAATGTGAGGGATAAATAACCAAGCCTGCAAGGAAGTTTCTAGCCTGAAGAGAGAAAAACTCACTTATGATGCACTAGTTAAGTGCAGTAGAAAAATGAAACAGACCTGGAAAAGGTGGCAACAGAAGTGCAATGAACAGGGCAAGTTAGTCATTACAGTTTCCTATAAATTCGCCATTCCCGAGTATGCTTCTCTTCTAATTGACTCTTCCTTCTTGACATGGATATTCTGGAAAGTAATCCAAAAATGTTTTGCTGCCTAGTGAATCAACTCCGTCAAATAGGAAGCTCCGGACTTCATTCTATGTTTCATGACAAGAGATGAGTAACTGCAATTCTAATACGCAATGGGGATGTAGATGTACGAATAGCTGTAAATGACATTTCTATCTTTGCATGTGTCTCCCCTAATAACCTTTTCAAAACTTCATAACCCAGATCTTTGACTCAAAACTCAAATAAGTTATAGATTGAAAAGGAATCAAAGAAACATAAGAGCAACGGCATAATTTTAGATGCACCTATAGCACATTGCTTAATACTTTAGACCATCAGTGGTAGCACTGGTCTCTGCATGTGCATGTAATAAATAAACTTCGCAAGTAGGCTGTAGATGAAGATAGGGGAGGAGATGAGTGACCAGGTGATTAACCTTTTCTGCTCTCAAAGTCGGATACCGATGCTGCGCTTCACGGTTGGCTATAATTTGAGATGCATCAGTCTCCCTTATTCCTAGGTCCATCAAAACAAGCCAAGCGTGAGAAGAAAACAAAGGTCAGAGGAAATTAAATAGAGAAATATTCTAGCCTAAAAGAAACAATGCAATCCCTTGAAGAGACAATTTATTGAGCGACGTACCTTGAGATAATCCACCAATGCATGTGTTGACTAGACTTAAACCTGGTCCATATGACTATTGGTGAGAAGAATCTCAACGATTCGACCGTTAAATTTCCACTCCATGGTAAAAGCTGCATAAAGTGGTGTTCAGCTGAAACGTCCAAAAAGGACAGGAAAAAAACTAAAACCTCTTTGAATGTTACTATAAAACACAACAAACAACTGACCTCAGCATACTGGAGACATCAGGCCTTCGTAGCACTTATCTTTGTATTCTTTGTGCTTGACGATGTCATATAGAGGGTCAAGGTCCCTGCAAATAATATATCAGGGCAGATCAGGAAGCCTTATGTACAGCAATCAAAGTTAATATAGGATTTAAGGGCGATGGGCAGCATTCAGCTATTATTTTCTTTCTATATTCAACTATTATAAAAGAAAATTGAAACGCATCACTCCTGTTTTGAGAAATTTAACATTGTTGAAATACTTATTGTACATCTTAACAACAAAAGTATACACTCCAACAAGATGCTAAGCTCATCAAGGAGCATTACATATCTCAAGCCATATCTCAAGCCGGAAGTTCATTATTGCACGTCTAGCTTGACAAACATTGTCCAGCATACTACGCCGTGCCAGTAGGTACTAGATAGTTAGACGCCAAATGTGTGACTGCTCAAAGCTTCTGCAAAAGTCAGCTCGTGACACTCAGGTAGAACAGCTACACCGCAACACATTCAACTGTTCAACACTTTCTTTTATCAGAAAGGTGCTAGCACGTAATTTCAGCAGAAAAACACGCATGGCCACTAATTGGCTTGCTACACATGGATATCACATGCACATGCACATGCACATGCACATCTGCTCGAGACATACAGTTGACCATAGAGCACATGCAAAGTTGGAGCACATATAGTTGACCATAGAGCAAGCAACTGCTGTCATTTTCATCAACTCGCGTTGTTTCTTACAAAAAGGAATAAGTTAAAAAACAAGAACAAAGAATTATTCTTACAGAACAACTATAATTGTCCTTACAGAACAACTATAATTGTCTCGGCAGCAGTGAAAAAGTTGGCGCAGAATATAGGCAGATCATATTCTGGTTCTGGAAAAATAGCAAAATGCAAAACCTGCATAGAGTATCTTCAGAAGAACAAACTGAGGCCGCTAAACATCATAGCAAAATAATTTGCTCAAGTAAACTTACTTGAACAACCAATCCCTCCATCAGCACAAGTGGCAAATTTAATTAGAGGAAAAGCTTTACACGGAAAATACAATCTTCCAAAAACATGAAAGTTTCCATCAGTGAAAAGTCGGATCAATTAATTCTACACTTAATTCAAAAACTATCAAATTCGTACACCCATATGGCACCAAAATTCCTAAAGTTCTAATAACAAAGAAGTGAAGCCATAGTACCGATTAAGCACAACCGTACTCTCTCTCGAGGAAATTTCCTCTGACCATCATGTTCAACTTACAGAGGCTTTTCTGGAGCTACAGACTGGAACTACTAGCTACTTTTGCTTAAAAACCATGAACTTAAGCTGTCTGTCTAGATTCTGTAGACTGATTCCTCATAATTTATATATCAAGTGGCAATGATATTAGACAATCATAACTGCGGTCCCTTGCTCCCTTGAATGCTCAAACTCTGAAGCAACCTTATTTTCGGCACTTCACACGACAACAACTCGATCTCTGTTTTATCATCCAGTGACATCATGGAGCCGAACCTTTCCTAAGGACACGAAGAAGGACAAGCCTTGATTAACCAAACAAACGGCAAATAGAGCAGACGCCCAGAGAGAAAACCAAAAACCCGGCGACAGACATTCACAGTCAAGCATCTCTCTCTCTCTCTCTCTCTCTCTCTCTCTCTCACGCACGCCCGCACGCACATACTGAGCAGCATAGTCAGAACTTGAAACGGCGGATAGAAAACGATAGAAAACGAAACAGTGGAATGCAACGACTACGTCTGGAGTGCCGACACAAGAAGGTCCGGAATGCAACGCGCGACGAGAGGATCGAACTTGAGTTCACCAGCAAACAGCCGCGATGCCAATTCGAACTCCAATTGAGCACGAAGCCCAGTCGTGAAACAATCGCATAACCAGCAAAAGAGAAAGGCGAAAAGCCGAAAACGACCCACCTGCGGAAGAGAAGGAGCCATGCGAGTGTGAAGCGCGGTCTCGTCCAGAGCGAATTGGACGAACTGCCGGTGCGCCAGAGCATAGACGCGAACGGACGGCCGCCACGCTTCCTCGCGTGCAGTGCGGAAAGAGAGATGCTATTCTGCTGGAAATATGATTTGATATCTTAACAGATACGGATCCTCAGTATCAATAATTGGTTCGATAATTGACTTGGTAAAATAGTGGGGTGGCCAAAACGGTTAACAAGAGACACGATCGAAGCAAAAGACTAATTATCCGGACGCGCGATGCTTGTGAAAACGACATGAGCATTCGAAAAATCAACCTTGAAAACAGATCGAGGTTTTCTCCGTAGGGGAAGGGGCAAAACAAGGAATTCGCCGTGCCAAGTGACTTTGCTTGCGTCGCTTGACGATGCAGCGACGCGGCGGGTCCACCCCATGCCCCGCAAGAAGGCCGTCGCACGAGAAATGGAGATGGATGTGAGTTGCGTCCTTGCCTAAAGATCATTGTTCCCACTTATCGTCTTGCCTCTGCCTGCAGAAACAAGGCAGCAATTCAATCCGCACACGTTCCATCCAATAAATTAATAGACAACCAAGCAGCACACTCTGTCGAACGAGAAACCAGGTCAAATGATGCCGATGCCCAAAAGAACTCTCGCCCCCACATTCCAAGAAACAATTTTAGCTTCATCGGTTCATTGATCTTTGCTTACTTTTTTTATTTTTTTTTTCCGGCCATCCACTTTACTCATGTGAATATAATTAATGGTCGATATCTTTTTGTACGACAAGAAGAGTCAATTACAATCCTGATACATGGAGTATGTTAATCAAGTTGAACAAAAGCTAAATCACAATTACTGAGTGCTTAATAAAGTACTAGTGACAATTTTTTTGTTGGTTGGTTTAATAATAAGGTTAGTTTAAATTTAGACTACAATTCTTATTTTAACATGTCGGCATCCACACACCCCATATCCCTCGTTCGTAGTTAACTATTTTCCCCCCACTAACTAGGGAATATGAGAGGCACACCAAAGCATTTCTTCTTTGCTTTTTTTGTACTTGTCACTAAATAGCACGTCATTTTCATTTAGTCCTCAACCTTTCTAGATAGAGGTTAGAATTTAGCTTTTATTACAATTTTCTTGTGCTTATTCCACTGCATCTAAGCACAAATTTGATCAAACAAGAATTTAATGGGTTTGATGATTTGGTTGCACTTATAATATATATATATATATATATATATATATATTTACAGTTTTTCCGTCAAATAGAAAATACAAAATTAATACCACAAAAAGTCTCAAATCGATATATTCGTGTCACATTTATCTCAAGCTAATTTTTATGTCTCAAAACATCCCAAATTAGTATACGCATGCGGCATTTATAACAAACTAGTGCGCTCGTGCTACATTTATCCATAATTGCCTTTCGGTTCTTTTAATGGTTTGTTGTTGCAACATCAACCTTGCAAACAAACCAGCCACTGAATAGGAATTTTTTTATACCTGTGTCAGAAAAATTTCAACAAACCATCCAGTGGAGGAACCCCCAACTCACCCCAACGAGTTTCAAATCCAACACTGGTTGATCCAATATAAGAAAGCGTGATTCCTCCTCAACCATCAGTTATGGCTTCACCTGCTTCCGTTCAAATCTAGGGCCCGATTCAATGGCCTCACTTTGGCTGGTATCCGTTTCAAGGCCAATGGGCCATTGGGCCTAGCCACACGGGGACCCAACAAGGCTTACCTGGAGAGGAGAATGCACTAGGCTCTAGAACTCAGCCCGAAGGGCATGGGCCAACACCCCCTTCGCAGGAGAACCATCGGAGTGATGGATCGGGCTGGACAAGAAGGGGTCTTGGACCCGGATCCATCCCACTGGGTCTGGGGACGAATCCATACCCAATTCCCCAACCTGGTTTTCAACCTAGTTTTTTGCCCTACACGTTCCCTATCAACAGCGGCCGTCCCAAGCCCAGAGACCCCCTATACACGTCGCTGGCAGACAGATATACATATACATATACATATACATACATACATACATACATAAATATATATACACACACTTCTTTGTGTGATAAGGAAAATCCACTATAATTCCAACACGAATAATAATCAAAAGAATTTTAACACGTGAAATGATAATTAAAAAAGACCGACGCGATAATTATACTTAAGTGTCATATGAATTTCTAAATTCAAATTGAATCAAATAGAATTATTATTACAATATGCTCTTATAAATTCGAAGAAGAAGAAAGTCCTTTCGACTTTTATGGATTAGAAATTGTAAATTTTCTAAGAAATTACATTTTTATTAAATGATATAGGTTTAGTTTCACGCACTAGTTTAAATTTGTTATCCTTTCATGAGCAAGAGGGCAGATAGAATAGTTGAGTATGTGCTTGTATCAACTAGTTTGAGTGTAAGTATTTTGTATGTGTTGAGTGAGAAAGTATATTGTAATAGTTGTGTGAGTGTTTATTTTGATTGTTATACTTGTACATAATTTAGTATAACGAGTGTTTTTAGTTGTATATTACAGTTATCTCGTACTACTGCCACAATGCTTTCGCATACTTTACAAGATGTATTAGAGCAACATTCGCATACCCTAGAAACTTTGCAAGAAGGAACAACAGCGAGAGTCTTTCGGTCTAGTGTGTCGCAACTATTGTGGCTAACTGGTGAAGGGAGCAATTCTCTTCTTCCTCCTCCCTCTCTCTAAAAATTTTCTGAAATTGTGAGCCCCCTTCAAATTGTATGCACCCCTTGATGAGCTCAAAGGAGATTTTCTCTTCTCTGTACATTGTACGCAACCCTCAATGGCCACGTTTTCACACATCACAAAAATCGAAGTGAATATATCAAATAAAATATCATCAATCTTTCCTTAAAGAAAATTGAATATATATCTTGCAGAAGTTTCTCTCACTTTTGTATGGTCAACGCTAATATATGAAGCGATGAGAATCATAAAATAATCATCACGTGATAATTGTTCTTTTGAGTTTTGGTTGGGTTGTGTTGCATTCTTTTGGAGTTGTAAGCGGAAATTGAGGAGCTCCTAATGTGAAAGGTGTTTTTGCCTGATGCTCGTCAATGATAAGTATTTGTAACTATTAATAACAATCAAAATTTAACTTTGTTTTCTATTATCAAATCCATTTCTCTTTAAAAATATTTAGAAACTCTTCATATATAAAATATAAATTTTTTATTTTGATCTATTACCAAATATTAATTTATTCCTTTATTTTGTACTTGCCATATTATAGTAGGTGAAGAACAAAGTAGCAATATTCCGTGATCTGCAGGAGTTGAGGTATTCTAAAGAGAGAAGAGAGAACGAGGGAATAGAGAGAGAGAGGGGGGGGGGTGAAGAAGCAAGAGTTCCTGAGCAAGTTACTACCTTTTTAACAAGGTCAAAGTTGCTGATTTTTATGTATTAGAAATTGTAAATTTTTTAAAAAATTACATTTTTATTAAATGATATGGGTTTAGTTTCACGCACTCGTTAAAATTTATTTACAAACAAAAATTATACTAACTAACAAAAATATAATCAATTGACACCAATTGATGATTAATGCAATGCGACTAATATAGATTGCAAGTTTATAATACCGCTCGCAGGCATGCACGTTCACACATATACATATACATATATATAAGAGGCACTATAGCCTCTATAGCTTTGTGTGAGCGAGTTATCCCTTCATGAGCGAAAGGGTGGATAGAATAGTTGAATATGTGCTTGTATCAACTAGTTTGAGTGTAAGTATTTTATATGTGTTGAGTGAGAAAGTATATTGTAATAGTTGTGTGAGTGTTTATTTTTATCAATATACTTGTACGCAATTTAGTATAATGAGTGTTTTAGTTATATATTACAATTCTCTCGTGCTACTACCACAACGCTTTCGCATAACTTACAAGATGTATTAGAGCAAGGGTCGCATACCCTAGAAACCTGCAAGAAGGAAAAACAATAGGAGTCTTTCGGTCCAATGCGTCGCAATTGTTGTCGCTAACTGGTGAAGGAAGCAATTCTCACCTTCCTCCTCCCATCCTCTCTAAAAATTTTCTGAAATTACGAGCCCCTTTCAAATTGCATACACCCCTTGATGAGCTTGAAGGAGATTTTCTCTTCTTTTTACATTGTATGCACCCCTTGATGGTCACATCTTCACGCATCATAGAAATCGAAGTGGATATATCCAATAAGATCTTGTCAATCTTTCCTTAAAGAAAACTGAATATATATCTTGTGGAAGTTTCTCTCGTTCACTTTTGTATGGTCGACACTAATATATGAAGTGATGAGAATCATAAAATAATCATCACGTGATGATCACTCTTTTGAGTTTTGGTTGGATTGTGTTGCATCGTTTTGGAGTTGTAACCGAAAAGTGCGGAGCTACTTCTCAAATCCCCCTTATCTTTTCCCACGCGCCTCCCCTAGACTCTCTCTCTCTCTCTCTCTCTCTCTCTCTCTCTCTCTCTCTCTCTCTCTCTCGCCTCCATTAGATCTCATATCATCACAATGTGAAAGGGGTTTTGCTTGATGCTCGTCAATGATAAGTCTTTATAACTATTAATAGCAATCAAAATTTAACTTTGTTTTCTATTATCAAATCCATTTGTCTTCAAAAATATTTGGGAATTGTTCATATATAAAATATAAATTCTTTATTTTGATCCATTACCAAATATTAATATTTGTTCTTTTATTTTGTACTTGTCATATTATAGTCAATCGAATATGCTGAATCTTGTCGGTATATTGATTTTGTATAATGAGCAAACACATCATCATGGCATCTTATGAAGGCCATGCCACTCGACATGAGAGAAGATCCAATCTACTACAAACCATTTTAATCGTCTTTGTCAATTGCTTACTAGATGATCTCAATGTAACTATTGATAACCTCCCTAGAATTGCAAAGTAAAATCTGTTAGTATCTACGTTTAATCTGCCTTCATCTATTTGTTGAACAATTTAAATTTTGTAAACTAGTGATAAGTTATGTTGTTTTTCATCATGCCTCCGTGTTCATTTAAGAGTTAACCTTGTGAGTAGTTATGAAAGTGCATGCAAACAAAGTTTGGTGTCCATCCCATATTCTTCTCTCTCTTGCCTGCATGAAGATGGCAGCTTTTGGTACCAGCATTATGAGAGTGCTAGTATGAACACCTAGAGGGGGGTGAATAGGTGTTTAAAATAAATCTTGGCAAATATATGCGGAATAAAATAAACTTCAAACAAAGGAGTTAAGGAAGAGAATAAGAACATAAGATTTATAGTGATTCGGCTTAATCCAAGCCTACGTCCACTCTCCCACGCTAACAACCTTCTTGGCTGGATTCCACTATGCAATCAACAAAAGATTACAACTTTGAGTGCAAACACTTAGTAGTAGATCACACTATCTCACTAAGTCACTCGTTTGGTATTTTTCTCACGATCACAAACATTTAAGCTCTCCAAAGACAAGTGTATAATCGAAGGTCGCTCAGACTTTGGAATTATAAATTCTACGCTCTATCTCTTACTTGCTCATCGGTCCATGATCTCCTTAAATACTCCTCCACTTCCAAACTACCCATTGGACAGTATCCCAGAGAATCGTCTTCCAATATACCCATTGGACAGCTCTGTATCTAGAAAATTTGGTAGCCATTGAATGATAAAGGTAGAATCCCAAATTGATTCCAATCGCCCATACAAACGGAATCTTGATTTCCATAAGTAAAGCTTCTTCGTATAGAAAGTTCTTGTCTTCAAGATCTAATCGTCAATCAATTAAATTGAATCAATCAAATCAATCTTGATGTGGAATCCAAACCAGATCACTAGCCATTATATGATTGGGCTTGAGTTACGATTCATCGAATCTGGATGTAAAGTCTGATAGCAATAGACTTTATAATTTGAGTCTGAGTGCGATAGACTTTACAATCTAGGTCTGAACATATCTACTTCTGAACAGATTTAGCTTTAAGGTCTATACTCAGTTCAGCTTTAGAATAGAATCTATCTTCTGGTTCAGCTTCAGCATAGAATCTGTCTTCTAGTTCAGCATTCACGTTCAGTCTGGAATTAGTCAGAGTTGACAGACGAACAGACTTTGACACTAAAGTCTGGCAGTCTTCAGACTTTGATACAGAAGTCTGGAAATCTTCATAATATACTTTGGACATATGTTACGTTCAGTCTTCTGGCCGTCTTCAGACTTTGACAATATCCTTTACATGTTCTATTATCCGCATGGTCTATTACTTAACCATTAAACATGTTAGTAGCATTTGATTTATTTTGTCATTTTCAAAACATCATAAGGGATTTTCCCTAACACATTAAAGCGGGTACCAGCATTAAAGCGGAAATAGTATGCATAAGCGTGTATGACTTCTTCTGTACCCTCTTCTTTCCTAGGGTCTTTTTCTTTTTTGGCTTGTGTATCTTTAATATATGCACAAGGCCATGATGGTGCGATGATGTTGCTTTAATTTCTTCGGTGGGTTTGCCGATTTCATCTTTTACTTTTTGGGCACTTGTATGTCTCGTTTGTGTGTAGGTTTGTTTGTTGTTCTGCTGCTAGAGGTTAGGTCAGCTAAATTGTAAGTGACGGTGGAGTTTCAATTACTGGTCTTTTTAGCTAGGACTCATGAGCATATCATACAATTGTTTTGTGTAGCTAGAGTTGTTTAACACAAAATTAAGGAGTAATAGAGAATGAGGGCATAGAGTTTGCAAGGTTTCCATCAATGTAGCATCCTTTTGCAAAATCTCATAATGCCCTAAAATGGAAAAGAAAGAGTTCAAAGTGGAGACTTGTGTTTTGAAACATTTGGTGAGATGCCATATTGGCCATTTGTCGTGCTGCGTTGATGCTGATTAGCTTGCATTTGTGAATTTGATGTTTCATGCAAACTGTCGGTTCCTCTTTGTTCCTTCCTTTAACTTGCGTAGGTCAATGTCGTAAGTGTAGGAGTCACAATGAATCACGCACTTAATTTTTCGATCTAGTCTCTCGTACCAAAGCGACAGATGTAGGAATGAGGATACTGTATCAAAGTCCTCAAAGTAGAATCAACAAGTGAGGGAAATTAAGAACGGTAATAGTGAAGACGTATTGATTAGAGCACTTTCGAATGGGAAGATTACATCTATTCTTCACATAAGCCACATGTGAAGTAATTCACTCCGATGTGTTGTCTGTTTCAATGCTGAGCATCTTATTCAACTTGCAGGGCAATTGTACGCTTTACTTCGAAATGAACAAGAGAGTGAGGCTATCTAAGATGTTCGGCATCTACTACAAAATGCAGCAACTGGATGTGCAGACCGTGTGGTTCTTCTACGAAGGCAATCGCATTACTGGCAATCAAACCCCTCAACAAGTAAGTATCGACCACCTAGGATCAACTTTTCCATCATTTATTAGTAGCATCACTTCGAATTCATTATGTATTTCGTCGTAACCTGTCGTTGGGATTGGAGGACCATGCCAAAATCTGCACTTTTGTCCACCAGTTGGGAGGTGGAAAACAACAGCACGGACAAGTCACATGGTGAAAGGACATTTCTTCTATGCTTTTATGAGACATCCAATGAAATAGAAACCATCTATGAAGTATGGAGGGATTTATGATATTTTGAATTAAATTATGCGTATGAATCCTTGGACTTGCTCTCTTTTACCTTGATTGTTCATCCACTATCACGAAACAATACACTTGCATGCATGTACTCTCTTCAACAAAAAAAAAAAAACACAGCATGGGCCGCTAGGGTGCCAATAGAACACCAAACTATTAACTGCTGAAAAGCCATCCATCTAGCGACGATATAGCAATGAAGCAGACTGCCAATTATAGTCTTTCAAGGGCACTCGGATGGGCTCCCAGGAAGTGACACAAGTAAACTTTCCTCGAGCAGCCCCTCTCCAATACCAATCAAACCATGTAAACATTCCCAAGTGTATCTCATAACTAGATGAGATGGCTTAACCATTTTTTTCGCTAACATAACCATCATATGGTCAATCAGAACTAAAGTGGGATGGTTTAGCCAATTTTTGTCTGTGTCGTAGAAGGTCCTGCCTAAATCCCCAATCCCTAATGTAGCCTAGACATAATTTGTACATTTTAGCCGTTCACTTCCTAGTTTCTAACAAAGTAATTCACTTCCTATTAGAAACTGGTCTTAGCAAAATCTTTAATGTAATCAATTGAACTTGGGAGAGATGCAAATGGAATCCAAAAGCACGTCCCTCCAGGTTTTAGAGTTTGCGGTAGCAAGAAATTGATACAATACATAAGACTTCTACTAAGCACCTCAGCTAGAACAAGATACAATCTTCCAACCAAGCAATCTTTCATAAAAAAGGAAACTCTAATAGCACATACAATTGTGAACTCAAACTCTAATCACTTAAAAGATAGGGCAAAAACACAAATCAACAATCCATACCCTTTTCCAAGGGGGTAAATACAAAAGGGAGAAAAAAATTTAAGAGAAGGAAAATAAAAGTCCGCAGGGAATAGAAGGACTCCAATTGAAAGTCGGAAATTGAAATGTCTAACACAAGCTCACGGCTCGGCGAAGAACTATTTCCTAAACAACCATAAGGCAGAAGCATATGAGCAGAGACGTTTCTTGGCAATGTCAACTGGAAATTTTGAGAGGAATGAACAAGTGGAAATGGAAAACCCCCAAGCCATCATGTTTCTCATTTAAAACGCAAGTTTTTTACCTTTATCCTGGTGGCCTTGACAGCGAAACCTATTACAGCTTAAAGCAGCCCCAAGAACCCCCACAACACCACATATCATCACACCCTTCCTGTCCATCTCTCTCTCTCTCTCTCTCTCTCTCTCTCTCTCTCAAAGTATGACACCTCACAAATGACGAAATCTCATAAGGGTAGAGTAGGTGAAGAACATAATAGCAATATTACTGTTGACTCTCGTGATCTATGGGAGTTGAGGTCTTCTAAAGAAAAGAGAGAGAGAGAGAGAGAGAGAGAGAGAGTAGCAATATTATGGTTGACTCTCGGTGATCTGTGAGAGCTGAGGTCTTCTAAAGAAAAGAGAGAAGAGAGAACAAGGGAATACACAGAGAGAAAGAAAGAGAGAGAGAGAGAGAGAGAGAGAGAGAGAGAGAGGGGAAAGAAGCGAGAGTTCCTAAGCAAGTTACTCCCTTTTTAACAAGTTCAAAGCTACTAATTTTTATGTATTAGAAATTGTAAATTTTCTAAGAAATTACATTTTTATAAAATGATATGGGTTTAGTTTCACGCACTAGTTAAAATTTATTTACAAGCAAAAATTATACTAACTAACAAAAAGATAATCAATTAACACCAATTGATGATTAATGCAATGTGACTAATATAGATTGTAAGTTTATGATACCGCACACACACGCGCATCCACACATATACATATACATATACATATACATATACATATACATATACATATACATATACATATTATAAGAGGCACTACAGCCTCTGCAGCTTTGTGTGAGCGAGTTATCCCTTCATGAGCAAGAAGGCAAATAGAATATCTGAGGATGTCCTTGTATCAGCTAGTTTCAGTATGAGTATTTTGTATGTGTTGAGTGAGAAAGTATATTGTAATAGTTATGTGAGTGTTTATTTTGATTGTTATACTTGTACGCAATTTAGTATAATGAGTGTTTTTAGTTGTATATTATAATTCTCTCATACTCCCACCACCACGTTTTTACATACTTTACAAGATGTATTAGAGCAAGGGCTTCATACCCTAGAAACTTTGAAGAAAGAACAACAATGGGACTCTTTCAGCCTAGTGCATCGCATCTGTCATGGATAAATAATGAATGGACCAATTCTCTCCTTCCTCCTCCCTCTCTCTCTCTAAAAATTTTCTAAAATTACAAGCCCCCTTCAAATTGTATGCACCCCTTGATGAGCTCAAAGGAGATTTTCTCTTGTTTTTACATTGTATGCATCCCTCAATGGTCACGCCTTCACACATCATAGAAACCGAAGTGAGTATATCCAATAAAATCTTGTCAATCTTTCCTTAAAGAAAACTGAATATATATCTTGCAGAAGTTTCTTTCACGGTCGCTTTTGTATGGTTGATGCTATGAGAATTATAAAATAATCATCACATGATGATCGTTCTTTTGAGTTTTGGTTGGATTGTGTTGCATCGTTTTGGAGCTGTAACCGGAAAGTGCAAAGCTCCTTCTCAAATCCCCCTTGTCTTTTACCACGCGCCTCCACCAAAATCTCTCTCTCTCTCTCTCTCTCTCTCTCTCTCTCTCTCTCTCTCTCTCTCTCTCTCACCCAAGTCCATTAGATCTCATGTCATGACAATGTGAAAGGGGTTTTGCCTAATGCTCGTCAATGATAAGTCTTTATAACTATTAATAACAATCGAAATTCAACTTTGTTTTCTATTATCAAATCAATTTATCTTCAAAAATATTTGGGAACTATTCATATATAAAATATATTCTTTATTGTGATCCATTACCAAATATTAATTTATTCCTTTGTTTTGTACTTGTCATATTATAGTCAATTGAATATGTTGAATTCTTGTCAATATATCAGTTTTGTATAATGAGCAAACACATCATCATGGGCATCTTATGAAGGCCGTGCCACTCAACACGAGAGAAGATCCAATCTATTGCAAACGGTTTTAATTGTCTTTGTCAATTGCTTAATAGATGATCTCGATGTAACTATTGATAACCTTCCTAGAATTGCAAAGTAAAATATGTTAGTATCTACATTCAATCTGCCCTCATCTATTTGTTGAACAATTTAAATTTTTGAAGCTTTCAACTAGTGCTATGTTATATTGTTTTTAATCATGCCGTCATGTCCATTTAAGAGTTAACCTTGTGAGTAGTTACGAAAGTGCATGTATATAGAGTTTGGTATCCATCCCATATTCTTCTCTCTCTCTCCCGCTTGCATGCTGGTACCAACATTGAAATGGAAATAGTAAGCATGAGCGTCAAGGGCCAAATATGACTTCTTTTGTACCCTCTTCTTTCCTAAGGTATTTTTCTTTATGGGCTTGTGTATCTTTAATATGTGCACTAGGCTATGATAGTGCGATAATGTTGCTTTAATTTTTTCAGCGGGTTAGCTCGATTCCATAGAAGGTTTTACTTTCTGGGCACTTGTGTCTTTTTTGTGTCTGGGTTTGTTTGTTGTTCTACTTCTAGAGGTTAGGTTAGCTAAAGATCCAATTTTATTGCAAGTGACATTGGAGTTTTAGTTGTTGCTTTTTTTAGCCAGGACTCATGAGCAAATCATGCAATTGTTTTGTGTTGCTAGAGTTGTTTAAACACAAAATTTAGGAGTAATAGAGGAAGAGGGCATAGAGTTCACAAGGTTCCCATCAATGTGGCATCCTTTTGCAAAAACTCAAAATGCCCTAAAATGGAAAAGAAAGAGTTCAAAGTGGAGACTTGTGTTTTAAAACATTTGGTGCGAGACCATATTGGCCATTTGTCTTGTTGCATTGATGCTGATCACCTCGCACATTGTGAATCTGATGTTTCATGCAAACTGTTGGTTCCTCTTTGTTCCTTCCTTTAAGTTGTGTAGGTAAGTGTAGGAGTCACAATGAATCATGCACTTAATTTTTTGATCTAGTCTCTGGTGCCAAAGCGACATATGCAAGAAGGAGGATACTGTATCGAAGTCCTCAAAGTAGAATCAACACGTGAGGGAAATTAAGAACGGTAATAGTGAAGATGTATTGATTAGAGAAATTTCGAATGGGAAGATTACATCCATTCTTCACATAAGCCACATGTGAAGTAATTCACTTTGATGTGTTGTCTACTTCAATGCTGAGCATCTTATTCAACTTGCAGGACAATCGTATGCTATACTTCAAAATGAATAGGAGAGTGAGGCTATCTAAGTTGTTCGGCATCTATTGCAAAATATAGCAATTAGATGTGTAGACTATGGGCACGCATGATAACCATTCTGTTCCAGAAATAGTTTCTGGAACAGAAATAGATTTTTTTATTTCTATTTCTAGACGAGTTTCTGAGCAAAAAAATATGTTTGATAACGATACAAAATTTCTGTTTTAGAAATAGAAATTCCTTTGATAACAGTATAAAATTTCTATTTCTTAAAACAAAATTTTCTTTTTTTGGAGCAAATGAGATGTCCATTCTTACAAATTTTATATACTTATGAACCCATTGACCCAAATACAAAGTAAGAGTTTTTTTTTTTTTAAGTAAAGTCTCCCTTTTTTGAAAAAAAAAATACAAAGTAAGAGTTGTTATATCAAATTTTCTAAATTTTTACACAAACTTCTTTAGTATCCACCTAGATAGGCAATTACGGTCAAACAATATACTTATCAATAGTCTCCATACAATAGCAAAAAGAAATCAATATGCATTACTTTTGAGCATGATAGAAGGTTCCCAAAACTCTAGTAGAATGAAGGTGGGCAACCATATTCTAATCCCCTTCATGTTAGTGTGTCATGTCGATCACCGCCACGGTTTACGATATTGAGCAATCTTTTCAGAAAGAAACACAAAGAAGTGTATTGGGCAATTTGCGACAAATTTTACAAAATCAGCGAATTTTACGAAGTGTAATAGAGCTTGTCATAAATGACCATTACAAATAAGGGAAATCCTCAAGTAGAATATCACATTACAAGAATTGAGATAGGAATCATTAAATATATCACATTACAAAAGCAAAGATTGGGAATCCCCAAATACAAAATAATATAAATACATTACAAAAGTTGAAAACACAATCTCATGAAATCTCCGATATATTATGATCTCTTGCCATCTTATTGGCAATACTTTTTCTAAGCATATTCATTTTAGTAGAAAATTTCATGGAGAAATTATTTCTGATTTCTGTTCCAGAAATAGAGAAGTAGAAAATTTCTATTTTTGATTTTTGATCAAAATCTATTTCGGAACAAAAATCTATTCGGAAATAGAAAAACAGAATAGATTTATCAAACGGATTTCTAAGGAAATAGTGCGGAATAGAAAAATTGTTTCTGTAATGTGAAATTCTGGTTTGTCATTTTTTTTATGTTGTTCCTCTACACAGGCAATCGCATTACTAGCAATCAAACCCCCCAACAAGTAAGTATCAACCACCTGGGATCAACTTTGACATAACTTATTAGTAGCATTACTTGAAATTCATTATGTATTTTGTTGTAACCTACCATTGTGATTGGAGGATCAAGCCGAAATCTGCGCTTTTGTCCACCAGTTGGAAGGCGGAAGACAATAGCACAGACAAGTCATGTGTTGAAAGGACATTTCTTCTCTGCTTCTTTTAGACATCCAATGAAATAGAAACCATCTAGGAAGTATGGAGGGATTTATGATATTTTGAACTACATTCTGTATATGAATCCTTGGACTTGTTCTCTTTTACCTTGATTCTTCATCCACTATCACGAAACAATACACCTACATGCATGTACTCTCTTCAACCAAAAACACAGCATGGGCTGCTAGGGTGCCAATAGAACATCGGACTATTAACTGCTGAAAAGCCATCCATCTTGCGATGATATTGCAATGAAGCAGAATGCCAATTATAGTCCTTCAAGGGCACTCACATGGGCTCCCAACAAGTGTCACAAGTAAACTTTTCCCGAGCAACCTCTCACCAATCCTTGTCAAACCATGTGAACATTTCCAAGTGTCTCGTAACTAGATGAGATGGCTTAACCATTTTGTTGCTAACATAACCATCATAAGGTCAATCAAAACTAAAGTGGGATGGTTTAGCCATTTTTTGTCTATGTCATAGAAGGTCCCGCCCAAGTCCCCAATCCCTGACGCAGCTTACATTGTCAAGGCTCCTCTAGCTTGAAATAATTATTGAAATGCCCTTAAACTCAGTTTTACAGGTAATTATACTAAACAAATGCAGAAACACGAAACTTAACAATTCGTTAAAATGAGGGGAATATTTATGATTTGTTACAAGTTTATAATACCACATATATATATTATATATATCTTCTTTGTATGATGGAGAAACCCACTGCTATTTCCAAAGCCAAAATCCAGATTTTTTTTTTTCCAATTACATGCATAACTGGTACTAACGAATGATAATCAGATGATTTCAACACCATGCGTGAAATGGCAATTAAAAAAGATCAGCATAATAACCATATTTAGTACTTATAAATTTCTGAATTTAAGTTAAATCAGATAAAAGGATACTTTCTCTTCCTTGTTGCACACACGAAAATACTTTTTTTTTTTTCTGGTGAAACAGAATTGACCTTGAATGCATAACTAAATGTTTAATCAATAATAATCCGCTATTATGTTGTACTATTAAAGTCTCTTTTCTCATTAGCGACGAAAAACGACCGCCGGCTCTTCAAACCAAATCTTTTCCCCAGAAACAGGGGACGACGTGGCGGGCTTGAAACTACAAACGAAACCAAAAGACACGACCACAAACGACCGCAACTGCAGCCTCTCCCTCTCTCCAAATCGAAGGCTCGCAGAGCAGCTTTAGCTTCAACTTCTACTTCACTCGCACTCGCTCGCTCGCTTCTTCTTCATCTCTCCCCAGAAGTCATCATGGTACTGGCAAGCGTGCAGGGCTTGCTTCAATGGAGTCCTCCTCTCTCGCCTTTCAAATGCGTGCGTAACCCCAAGAGGCAGCGAGCCGTTTCGGCGCGAATCTCCACCGACGACTCCCCTCCTTCCACACAGGAGAAGAAGAAGTCTCTCCCAGGTTCCCTCCTTCATCTGCTTATCTTCAATAGTGTTTTTAATATCCGTCGCAAATGCAAGAGCAAACTTGAATTGAGTGGGGATTCAAGTCATTTGCTTGTTGGTGGGACGGTAATTTTGTAGGTACCGTCAGTTATAAGCAGGTATAACGCATTAACACTTGTGGGTTGGTTTTTTTGGGAATCAGTGATTGCCCTTTTTAGTTCCCTTCTCAAATGCTTATGGGTTGGTTTTTGGTTTTGATCCAGATTGCGTTTGTTATCACTGCTGAAATAGCTATTTGGAGAGTGTAGTATTGTTTGGATGGAATTTTTGCACTTGAATTGGGTTTCTTTGATAACGTGAAGTTGTGTATTTGGGTATCAGGGAAGCCTGAGGCTGATGTCGTGGTCATTGGAAGTGGTATCGCTGGTCTCTGTTGCGCTGGGCTACTTGCCAGATACAACCAAGACGTGCTCGTGCTGGAGAGCCACGACCAACCAGGAGGCGCTGCTCACGCGTTCGACATTAAGGGGTACAAGTTCGACTCTGGTCCTTCTCTGTTCTCTGGCTTCCAATCTAGAGGTCCTCAGGCAAATCCCCTTGCACAGGTAATCTGATTTCCATCACTCTAAGTTGCACTGTTCTGTTACTAGCATGAATTAAGTGCAGATTGTTTATGTTTATATAGCCGCTTTTCCATTGGTATACTCCTGTATCATTTCCACCTCTGGATGATATTAATAGATTACAACATTTTCTTATGTATCAGGTGTTAGATGCATTAGGAGAGTCCGTTCCGTGTGCTAAATATGACTCCTGGATGGTGTACATACCAGAAGGTGACTTTTTGTCACGTATTGGTCCAACAGAGTTTTTCAAGGTGGATCCTTCTTTTCCCTGTGGTTTTGTATATCTATAACATCACATTCCATTGGACTTAGCTTTAGTGCATCTATGAATACATGAATGTTGTATCAGTTTTAAAAATGATACCTTACCAATTGCCAAATTCATCTATCTAATTGAAGATAGGACAGAATGGTGATTTATCATGTTCTACTTAATGTGAAATGGATATGCTGATAGTCAGACAGCTGAGCCCAAGTTAGTTTGATTCTGATAATGTTCAGTTGTCAAGGATATGGATGTTAACGTGGAAAAAGCTGGTCATCCCTTTTAAATGGACAATAAGGTAGCTTAACACAGTGTCCTTAATGCCAAAACGATTTATGATGCAAGGCATTGTGGTGCGACTATCAAGGGGAAAGAATGTCTTTACATAGTTTTCCCAGATGATGCTAAGTGTGTCTGGCATGAGCTGAACATAATTAACTTAAACAATGGAAATGCTCACTGTGGCAAAAGATGATTACCAAGCTGTTATGACGAAAGCATTCATTGAGCCAACTGCCATGGCCGAGAATGTAAAGATTGTCATTTCCTTTAGGTATACTGAAGAATTGGACATGCGTAACCAAGATATCTTATGGAGGATCTTTTAGATACTTGTAGTGGTGGACTGAAATCTTTGTGTTTGAGGTAGAGAAGTCTTGTCTGGATTGAACATTACCTCATGCATGTGTTGACAGATCTCCAGTGTAATTTAAGGAGCGTCGTAATCTGCATCGTAGGCTACAAACCCAGGGAACATTCAAAAGAGACAGCTGTAGACATAGAATTGACTATAATTGCTTCATATGTTCTTGTAAGAATTTATGTGATGGCAATTTGTGAACCTGGTAATATTCTCTGCAGATCTTCAGTCAATGCCCATGATGTTTTAAATTTTATAGTATGTTTCTGCTTATTCTTTTAATTAAATCTTTATCCAGGACCTCGAGAAGTATGCAAGTCAAAATGCCGTGCAAGAATGGAAAAAGCTCATGGTATCTCCTGTTCTGTTCTGTCTCATTTGTAAAGAAAGAACAAGATGGCTTTGTAGATTCAAATGCCAAAATAAGATTTTAGAATGGTTTATAAGCAAAAGTACTTACTATTGATGTTGACCTCACTGTGAGAAGTTGATTTAAATTGGAACCTCTGAATTTAATGCTTGTTTTACAATTTATCAGTGACCATTATGATAAAACGGTACTCTTACGCTACATTTTATCTGTAATGAATGTGTTTGTTTGAATTTGAAGGGTGTGCGTCTTTTTCTGTTGGTTTGCTGCTATTCATCTTTTCTTAGATAATGTAAATTTGCAGGATGCAGTGCTTCCAATGTCCGCAGCTGCGATGGCTCTACCTCCACTATCTGTTCGTGGTGATTTGGGTGTCCTTTCCACTGCTGCCGCTAGATATGCTCCTTCCTTGTTGAAATCTTTTATCCAAATGGGACCTCAGGGTGCTCTTGGTGCGACAAAGCTTCTTAGACCCTTCTCTGAAATCATTGACTCATTGGAACTAAAAGATCCTTTTATAAGGAATTGGGTGGACCTTCTTGCCTTTCTTCTTGCGGGGGTGAAATCTAATGGTATACTCTCAGCAGAGATGGTAACTATGACGTTTTTAAATATTAAAAAGCTCCTAAGATTGGTCATTGTTATCCTCGGGATGTCCATATTCTCTTTCACGAACTTATTTGATACAAGTTCTGCTTGTGTAACTAGTTCCATGTGAATAGCCTGTTCCCATTGTAACAGTATATGAAATGATTGGCCCTAGTCCTCTTTTGAGAGTATTTTCTGGTAGTTATATAGATTGTGATAAATTGATTTGCAAACTTTAAAACCTCGAAGCATGCACCATGTTGCTCAGTGAATTAAATCTTTACCCACTTGATAAAGTTTTAGAAGTTAAGTATCTGTTATTGAATAATTTAGGAGGATAGTCAATCATTTGGAGCTTTTATATTCTACCACATTATGCAGTGTTGTGAGTTGCTTTCGGGTGTTGTTTACCATCTTGCAGAAACTACAACTCTAGCAACTTCTTTAGTAAATAAATGATGGGGTGGTGCTCAAATGGTTATGTTGAATCCTGATGTTAACAAGAGAGATATTCTCCTTTCCATGCAGTTATTCCTGCTGTCCTGAACTGATTAATTTCTGAGTTCTTGCTTGTAACCTCTACTATTTGAAGTTTCTAGCTGGCTGGTTGTTTATCAACAAATTGCTTGGATGCCTTAAATATGTATCTTACTTTTGTTTTACCTTATATCCACCCTTCTGAGGGGGTGACACCTTATATCTGCAATTTTCAGATATACATGTTTGCCGAGTGGTACAAACCTGGTTGCAGTCTTGAGTACCCTCTTCATGGAAGTGGAGCTATTGTTGATGCTCTCATCAGGGGAATGCAAAAATTTGGTGGACGGATTTCTCTCAGGAGTCATGTGGAAAAGATTGTTGTTGAAAACGGTCGAGCCATTGGAGTCAAATTAAGAAGTGGTCAAGTGAGTGGACTTTTTAGGGAAACTTCAAGACTTGAAAATTGTTTTAACTGGATTTTATCATAAGATCTACACAAATTAATGAACTGCATCTGGGATATTGCAGTTTGTGCCTGCCAAGAAAGCTGTCGTCAGCAATGCATCTATGTGGGACACTTTAGGTTTGTTACCTGAGGACTTTATCCCGAAGTCGTATTCAGATAGGGTTAAGAGGACTCCCCAGTGCGAATCTTTCATGCATCTTCATCTTGGTTTTGATGCTGAGGTGAGCATTGCAATTATTCTAGGGACAGTTTTCTCAGTTCCACTTGGTCTGTCTGCTTTATAATTTCGCAGGATGCCGGATGTCTTTTTTCCTTTTATACTTTCTCAAGCATTACACAGCAAAGGGAAAAATGTTGTGGCATACATGATGTAGCCTCCCTACACTTCATACTCTGTAGGTAACCACGTTGCAACATGTTGCACACTTTTTCGAGTACTCTAATTCTGCATCCGCTTAGTTTTTTATCTCCCTGCTGATGAAGGCTATCTGGAATTTCTTGATGATGCATAAGTTTCCAATCCAAATCTCTCGAGCCCTTTACTTTATGAGTTTTTTTTTTTTGTCGTTAGATTTGCTGTTCTTCTTCACTTTCACACACTGAAGCACAGTGGAATTAGTGTGCACGCGTGCAGAGAGAGACAGAGAGACAGAGAGAGGCGATGTACTGGAGGTATTTCTGGCGATAGCACCTCATGTTCCTTGCTATCTTAGGGTCTAATTATGAGTTTCTTGTCCTGCTTAATGTTTTGCTTCTTTTTTTTAAGGCTAGTTGCTTTATTTTGTCTTTGTTGTTTCAACATTTAATTTGTCTGTGAGGCTCTTTAGAAAATTTGTTCCCTCTCAGGGTGTACGTGAGGATTTAGGAATTCATCATATAGTTGTGAATGACTGGGAAAGAGGAGTCGATGCTGATCAGAATGTGGTTCTATTATCCGTACCAAGCGTACTTAGTCCAGATCTGGCGCCGCCAGGGAAACATGTTTTGCATGCATACACCCCTGGCACGGAACCATATGAACTCTGGGAAGGACTCGACCGCAGCAGCACTGAGTACAAGAAACTGAAGCTTGAAAGATCAGAGGTATTTCTACATAGATCTGCTCCTCCTCATCGAGGAGCTGGTAAAACTTTCAAGTCAAGGGCAGAAAGACCCTAATTTGTGCATTAATCCACCAGGTTATGTGGAGAGCTGTTGAGCGTGTACTCGGACCAGGATTCAACCGGGACAAATGCGAGGTGAAGTTGATCGGAACTCCATTGACGCATCAAAGATTTCTTCGTAGAAACAGAGGAACATACGGTCCAGCTATTCAAGCAGGTAAGGACTCTTTCCCCGGACATTCAACCCCTATCCCTCAGCTTTTCTGTTGCGGCGATTCTACTTTTCCGGGCATCGGGGTCCCTGCTGTTGCAGCCAGCGGCGCTATTGTGGCCAATACATTAGTTTCCGTGAGTCAACACTCGGAGCTTCTCGATGCTATTGGGATTTAATTGCTCCTGTGAATTTCCTCCTCTTATCCTTATAATTCCCGATAGATGTCGGTACCATCCCGATCATTAGATCTTATCTAGTCCTTCCTTGAGGTCTCTTAATATGCTCTGCAAAGTCTTTCGATTGAATGACTTGTATTTACCGAATGAGATCATATGGATATGTGCATTGTGAACTATAACTACCAAAACGTGTTTGTACACTATGGAATTCTATAACATGACTATCGGATCAGTTTGGCGTGCGCTAAGTATGTTTATTATATGATGCACAAACTTCTTTGAGCATCTTACAAATGTGAAGAAGACAAACGACCTCGGTCTTGTCCTTCATTATATGATAGTTAACTATGATGTTCGTTTATTTCATCTAATCCACTTTCTAAAGTTTTGCATTTTTTACTTCTAAATTTGGACCATTGAACTTTCGATTCGATTAATGCGAACTGGCCTATTCACGTGCCTTGAATTGAATAAGACATCCACCGTAAGGGAAGGAGCATCGTTTTTAAGAGCCAATTGACCCGAAAATAATGAGTTTGTCACAACTAAATAAAACAATTTGCTAAAGCAAAAAAGGAAGAAAGGATTGCTTGCAGCTCTCTCTCTCTCCTCAAAGGACAAAAAGGAAGAAACGATCATACTTGTGTCACGGGCCGATCGATTGGGATCGTGACCACGCGGCGACTCGGGCATTTTAGGATCGGAATGGATCGCCGAAACACCTAAGCCAAGCCTTGCACAGTCGAACGCTCACTCACTCGCCTTACTCGGATCGTAGAGAGAGAAAGAATCTAGAGAGAAGAACTCTAGAAAGAAGACTTGTTTTGTATTGCGGAAGTAGTGAATGTTTACAAATGAATGAGGACACCCCTTTTATAGTAGAGGGCCTCAGATTACATCCATTGATCTAGAATTCTATCGGCGGACGAGATCGCACCGCCTCAACTACCAAACATAATGTCAACTACCGTCTCCCGACATAAATAGCGGAACAGACACGTAATATAGCTCAATGACAGTTTCGCCCGCCCTTGCAATCTTCGGGGAGAAGGCTTGGTGGGAATCTGAGTGAGAGCAGGAGGTCCACGGGTGAGTCTAGGTCGACTCTGGGGAACCTCTCGGGTCGTCCATCTTTCGGCCCGTGACATTCTCCCCCACTCAATCGAGCGATGTCCTCGTCGCGCTTAGCTTGGCGGTCGGCCTTCTTCGCACAAGCACGGGCTTTGGCACGAGCTTTGTTGTTCTTGTTTCGCTTCGCTCGGACGCTCATGAGCGAAGGCCCACAACCTTCGATGATGAAGTCGGACTTGGCACGCGGCTCGGTCTTCGGCTTGGACGGAGCACGCGGCGCGCACTCAACCTTGGGGAAGAGCGCTTGGATTGGCATGGCATTTGTTGGGATAGGATCCAACTCAACCTTCGGCTTCACCTTGGACAGCTTGTTGATGCACATGACGGCCTTCAAGCTCTTGTCGAGGCGTCGGATCGATGCAATGGTCTTGGTGTCGACCACCCCTTTGATCATGAGGATCATCGACGGGCACTTTCGATCGAAGATCATCATACACTTGGTCCTCATGTCGATCATGGCTCCCACGCTTTCAAAGAATTGCATGCCAAGAATGAGATCATAATCGTCAAGAGGAATTACCTCAAACGCCATTTTGCCCTTCCATCCACCAATCTTGACGTCTACGTCGGGTGTTGATCCTACGCCATGGAAGTCGCCCGAATTGATGGGCTTGTATGACTTCCCAGATGGTTCCACGTGAAGTCCCAAGGTCTTCGCAACCTCGGTCGACATGAACATGTTGGATGTGCCGGTGTCGACCAAAGCATAAAGTGTTCGGCCGCCCACTTCGACCTCCACGAAGAACATGTCGGTGTTTGGAGTGATACCTTCTCCTTTGGTCGGCGATCGGGCTTGGACCGAGTTGATCATCTTCACCGCTCCAATCCGGATCTACCGTTTGTCTTCTTTGGGCACCTCCTTCTCTTCTTCGATGGCAAGGAGGGCGTTGATGCGGCCCCTCTTCAGGCACTTTTGGGTATAGTGCGGACCTTTGCAAATGAAGTAAGGAGAGGGTGGAGGTTGATCGAACTTGCGTAATCCATTGGTGGTCGACCTCTTTGGAAGGACGGCTTGGAAGACTCTTCCCCCCACGTCTTGGCTCGGCCGCCTTGATCGGGCATGCCTCGGGGAGTGTTTCTTCCTTCGTCGTCGGGTCGATCTGACCTCCAATCTCTTGCTCAGTGGTTCCTCGGCTCAACCCTGGTGAGGTCGATAAGAGACTCGGCTATGCTCAGCGCACGGGCCAAACTACTCACATCCCATCACTTCAGCTCAAGTTGTGCCCATGGCTTAAGTCCATTCATGAACGCTCCGAAAGCCTCCTCTTCGCTTAGGTTGTGAATTTGGAGTTTGAGCTCCGTGAACTCCTTCACATACTCTTGGATTGCGCCTCTTTGCTCGAGGCGATGGAGCATGCTTCGGGCTTCTTGTTGAGCGAACTCAGGGAAGAAGTAGTTCCGGAACTCCCTCACGAAGTCGTCCCATGTGTTCACGGGGTTAGCACCACGTCTACTCTCGTCACACCTATTGCGCCACCACAGCATTGCTGTATCAGACAGGAACATGGAAGCGGTTCGTACCTTGATCGACTTGTCGTGTATGTTGACGGCGCCGAAGTATTGCTCCATGCTCCACACGAAGTTGTCCACCTCTTGGGCGGACCGGTTGCCTTTGAAGTCCTTTGGCTTCGGCACCTCGATCTTGGGCACCGCTTGAGTAGACACCGCACCGTTCGTGATGCTCAACTTTCATAGGGCGAGCTCAGTCTTGAGCTCTTGGATCTCCGCCTTCATGGCTTCGACCTCATCCCTATACGGGCTTACCTCCTCAATTATTTGGATGCGCTCGTTCAAACCATCAATTGATGCTTCAAGAGCTTCGTCCTTGTCGAACAATGGAGCCGTGGCTTGGTTGATGCCGGTCGTGAAGTCTTCGCGGAGCGAGCCCTCAACCTCCATGATCCGGTCTTGCATGTCGTCAAGACCTTCCATGAGTTCGAGCACGGCACTCCGGACCTTCCCGATCTTCTCATCGAACGTAGCCGTAGCATCCACCGAGTGATCTCTTTTCTTTGCTTTGTTGCGTGTGTCTATGCCAAGCACAGACTCTCCAACTATAGCTACATCATGGCTTGACATTCTTTCGAACAGTTGGTGCTCTTCAATCTCTTGGAAACGGATCTCTCTTTGGCTCTGATATCACTTGTCACGAGCCGATCG
This sequence comes from Eucalyptus leucophloia subsp. euroa, assembly GCA_017140325.1. NCBI lineage: Eukaryota > Viridiplantae > Streptophyta > Magnoliopsida > Myrtales > Myrtaceae > Eucalyptus > Eucalyptus leucophloia. The sequence goes on along the minus strand of CM029474.1, from coordinate 25,949,957 downwards.
ATTGGGATCGTGACCACGCGGCGACTCAGGCACTTTAGGATCAGAATGGATCGCCGAAGCACCTAAGCCAAGCCTTGCACAGTCGAACGCTCACTCACTCGCCTTACCTAGATCGTAGAGAGAGAAAGAATCTAAAGAGAAGAGCTCTGCAAAGAAGACTTGCTTTGTATTGTGGAAGTAGTGGATGTTTACGAATGAATGAAGACGCCCCTTTTATAGTAGAGGGCCTCGGATTACATCCATTGATCTAGAATTCTATCAGCGGACGAGATCGCATCGCCTCAACTACCAACATAATGTCAACTACCGTCTACCGACATAAATAGCGGAACAGACTTCTGTAATATAGCTCAATGACAGTTTCGCCTACCCTTGCAATCTTCGGGGAAAAGGTTTGGTGGGAATCCGAGTGAGAGTAGGAGGTCCACGGGCGAGTCTAGGTCGACTCTGGAGAACCTCTTGGGTCGTCCATCTTTTGGCCCGTGACACTTGAGTGGCAGTTAGGGTAAACTTTAGGATAGAATAAAATTTATCATATCCCATGTTTAGTGTATGCTTAAGATAAATAAAATCAGAAATAAATGAGATATAAGTTGGATAAAGTTATTTCATAAAAGAAATGGGATAAAGGTGAATAAGATTTTTAATATCGTAACAATAAAAAAAAATTCAAATTAAAAACTTCTTAAATTAACAAATTTAAAATTATATTCAATATAAATAATATTTGAATCCCAATAGAAGAATTCAAAATAAAAAAATATTTTTTTAAAATTTAATTTAATTTTATTTATATATTCAAATTTAATTCAATCTTATAATAAAAGTCAATATACAAATATATATTTATATTTATTATGTATTTTAGGTATTTTAGTATTTTTAGGTATATTAGTACAGTTTTCTATTAATAAAATTTTATTAGAAAATGAAGGAAGGGGAAAAGAAATAAAAAAATTAATTAAAAAAGAGAGGAAAATAAAATATAAATAAAGTTGACAAGAATGTTTCGAGAAATTTTGATCATCTTCATTTGTAAAATTTGTGATTAATTTATGTTAATATGACGTTTTGATTAAACAATATATATGATATGATGTAAATATATCCAACTTTATTATTATAATCACCAAATAGTGAATAGAATATAGCCAAATCCCTTGGCTTTCATATCATTTCCTATTTAATCCTATCATGTAAAATATCTAGACAATCAAACGTAGCCTAAGTTCAGGAAATTAATAGCTCAAGTCAGTGTAATTGGGAAGCACATGCTCTTTTCGTGGGAGCTCGCAAGACCATGGACCGGTTCAAGCAAATCTCCTTAATCCACTGTACAAGAGAGTCCAATAGTGTGGCGGACCGGACCTGTAAGGTATTATATCGATTAAAAACTCTACCTTATAATTGGGTAGTCCATCATCCTCAAGCCCTTTGATGTCCCAGCTGCGGGCTTTGGTGTTTGAGTACTTTTAGATATAATCAAATTTTATTTGAGCAAAAAAATAAAAATAAAACAATTGATCATTCATTCAATCCCATTGACGTCAATTTTGGGAAGATTGTTGTATTGTCAAATTTACAATAAGGTGTAATTATACCCAATAGTTGTGACGCTCAACGCCTTGCAGATAGATGAAACATCAAGGTATTTTCAGCATAAATCATCCGTTGAAATTATACCAAATGCATACAGACTGCTTGTTAAGTCGGACACGAGTCAAAAGCTTGGACTTTATCTATTCGTAGGATTTATAGAATTTCCTTTATGAACAATATGTTTTATAATCTTCAAATAACTAGATCTCTACACTTGTGTCCGTAAATAGTAACAAAGATGAATTGTGATGGTTTTCTTAAAGTTTCGGGTATCTACTTGAATAATAAGATGGTGAGAGTTTTTTTAGAAGTTTATTTGTAAAAACAAACTAAGTGTATATTTCCTCGTCCCACATAGAAAAAGTGGGAGGAAGTAGGCCAATAATAAGTGTGGGGTTTCTTTAGTGTACATAAAGAAATTATTGGGTGTGGGCTAGATGCAGGTGCGCGAATATTAGACGCACTTAGTACTTTGTACGCTTGTGACTTAATTAGCATTAACCCCTTTGTTATTTTATTTTATTTTTCTTTACGGTTATCTTATTAATTTTAATCAATTCAAAGGTTGTTTTTGCTTTTGAGAATTTTCGGAAATTATTTATAAAAAAAAGATCAAAATTTTATTTATTAAAATAATAATTTTTTTAATTATTCTGAATTTTTGTTTGTGTCTTTTCAAGACAATCTTTGGTAAAAATATCTGTTTAGTTTACAACTTTTCTTGAAGGGTTGCATTTGTTCATTTTTTCAACTTCTTCCGAATGGACGCCTTTGTTCATTTGAGCAATTTTTCGAAATGACACATTTATTCTTTTTTGCAATTTTTCATGAAGAGTTGCTTATGTTTTAAGACTGTTTATATATATATATATATATATATATATATATATATATATATATATATATCGTTTTTCAGAAGAACAATGAATATAATCATTTCATAATGTGAAAAAAACTATAGTAATCTTTTTAATTGTGTACGAGCGAGACACTGGTCTCATTTGAGACTTTGTTTACCGGTGACCATTAGCAATTTTGTGATACAAATAAATCCTTTAGGAAAGTGATATCACACCTCAAAGTCTGAATTAATTACTCTAAAAATCTGTCTTTATTATTCTACCAAATTGAAGCCATATTTTCCCAACAAGTTTGTCGCTCGAAAATTACCATATGTCGTGTGGTTACATTTTGAGTACTAAAAAGCTTTGGACAATACATTCTTAAATCGAATATTTACAAAATATGCTTAGCATTTATTTTGCTAAGCCAAAAAAAGAACAAAAGATTAGGGTATTGTTGGCATTGCTCATCATTTTGTGTTTTTTGGTCTAATGGCATTTTGGTCATTTGGATTTTGAAAAACATAGGCAAATTCTAAGCAGCACCGATTAATTGAAGAAAATTTGGGGGGAGAGAGAGAGTAAAAAGCAGCCAAATTTCAGAAGCACCTCGACCATTCCAACAGTCCCCGACATGGCCGGGCGGAACCAGATCGTTCTCGAATTTTCCCATGTTTCGACACTCTTCTATATTACACTCTCTAGGTCCTCCTCGCTGCCCACGCCAAACTCGACTCTGCAAATTCATGCAAATTCAACCCTCGCCAAAGAGAAAATTGTCTTATTGAATTGTTACCCGTTTGTTCACTGAAAATTCAAAGGGGAGAAGAGAAAGAACAGAGAGAACTTCATTTTGGCTATTCTGTCGAGGTTTTGGCCTTTTGGGTTGGCGTATTCAACCGCAGAGATGGCGTCCTGCGCGGCTCAAATCCACAGCCTGGGTCTAGCTCGAACTGGGTCGTCTTCAAGAACCCCCAAGAGAGCGGATCGCCGATCAAGTTCCTTGTTTTTCGGAGAGTCTCTGGATTCAAGAAAGGTCTCGTTCTTGAAGCTGACCGTCAAAAGTCCGAATAGGAGGAGGACGAGCAGTGTGGGACCGGTGAGAGTGGTGAGTGAGAAAGTGGTGGGCATCGATTTGGGGACGACGAACTCGGCGGTGGCGGCGATGGAGGGAGGGAAGCCCACCATTGTGACCAACGCCGAGGGGCAGAGGACCACACCCTCCGTGGTGGCGTACACGAGAAGTGGTGACCGGCTGGTCGGGCAGATAGCGAAGCGGCAGGCCGTGGTGAACCCGGAAAACACCTTCTTCTCGGTGAAGAGGTTCATCGGGAGGAAGATGTCCGAGGTGGACGAGGAGGCCAAGCAGGTTTCGTATAAGGTGGTAAGGGATGAGAATGGGAATGTCAAGTTTGAGTGCCCTGCTATTGGCAAGCAGTTCGCTGCTGAGGAGATTTCTGCTCAGGTATAGTCCATTGTAGTCTTTTTATTAGTTCTTTGATTTTTTGAATAGCTGCAGATAGGATGATATGTTGTTGAAATGGCTGTTAATAATTAGTGTCTTGCCATCATATTTGTTTCGGTGACTTGTATCATTTCATGTCATTAACGAAATGTTTTGGCGTGTGTTTTTATTAGAAACGAGTGAAGACGTGTCAATTCATGGTATGTTCGGGTTTGTTGAGTTGTTCTCAATAAATTCTTGTCCTTTCAATACCCTAGCCGTTGGTTTGTCATGGCGGGCTGATAGAACTCCTCTGTGATATAAAATTTGTGTGAAGAAAGATTGAGGGCTTGTGGTTTTGTTGCTGCCGTGGATGTTAATTCAATTTGCAATTGGAGGATAGCTGAAGACTATGGAAACAGGACAGTTGCATTTACTGTGAGGCCAAACTCAAAGCTTGTACGTTCTTCTTGATTGTGGTCAGGGGTCGTGGGATACTGATTTTGATTGCCGGTTCATGGAATAAATTCTCAGTTAAAACAGAGTTTAGAACATTTAAAATTAGGTCAGTTGGAGCTGTGTGCTTAGCTGGTGTGGGTCTCTTTTTTCGTGGATCGGACTGCAGGACAAATTGCATGCATGGTGGCCAGCTTGTTCAGCTTGTTAAAGGGAGAGTCGTTCGCTTAAGAGTACAGGGTAGATTAATGAGTTCCGGTATGCCAAATTGTTCTTTGTTTTGTTGATGATCTTGTGTGATCTTAGCTGCTAAGCATAATGTATTGTGAAGGTCATAAGCATGAGCTATGCACCCAATCTTCAAAGATTGAATGTTTCATTCTTCATGATCTATGTTTAGTGTGTTGACGTGATTTGATTGTGGTGATACTGGAAACTGGTTTCTTTTTCAGTTAATGTGCTGATTGATAGTTCGCTTGACTATACGGTCTAGACACTGAATTGTAACATCATAACACATCGGGTGTAGGTGCTGAGAAAACTTGTGGATGATGCTTCAAAGTTTCTGAATGACAAAGTAACTAAAGCAGTGGTCACTGTTCCTGCTTACTTCAATGACTCGCAAAGGACTGCAACAAAGGATGCTGGACGTATTGCTGGCTTAGAAGTGCTTCGCATTATTAATGAACCTACTGCTGCATCGCTGGCGTATGGGTTTGAAAAGAAAAACAATGAGACCATTCTGGTGTTCGACCTTGGCGGTGGAACTTTTGATGTCTCAGGTACACTAATAGTGATAGAACATCACAAATGTCTTTATTCATTCCAACAACTGGGTGGAACTGCCTTGATTATCATTTGCTGTCATTTGCATGTGTGATTTCATGTGGACTTTATGATTCTACTTGCTATGTAGTTCTTGAAGTTGGAGATGGAGTCTTCGAAGTGCTTTCAACATCTGGAGACACACATTTGGGTGGCGATGACTTTGACAAGGTATGGATGAGCTTTCTTGCTCTTTTTTGACTGTCACTGGTCCCCCTTACACAACTTCCTTTTCGTAAATCATATTAGTTCTTAATGTGTACTTTAATTATGCAGAGAATTGTGGATTGGATAGCAGCAGACTTCAAGAGGGATGAAGGTATAGATCTTCTGAAGGACAAGCAAGCCCTTCAAAGGTTGACTGAGGCTGCTGAGAAAGCTAAGATTGAATTGTCATCTTTAACCCAGACGAACATCAGGTATTACCATGACCAGGAGAGATGCATATGCACCCCCGACACTCTCTCATTCTTGTCACTGATGACAATCTCTATTTGTCCAGCTTGCCGTTTATTACTGCCACTGCAGATGGACCAAAGCACATTGAAAAGACACTGACAAGGGTCAAATTTGAGGAGTTGTGTTCGAACTTACTTGACAGGTAGACGATTTGTCTTGTAAGTGGAAAGCTTTGTCTTGTTGTAAATGCTTTAATCGATATTGTTTCTGTATATGGGTTTGCAGCCCTGTGGTGCCCGATAGTAATCTTTTCTTTTACCTATCAAAAAATAAGGTATCTGAGATGGACTGTATCTGTGGGTTTGTTCTCATGCACCCTGATGCTTCATGGCCTCTATAGTTTTCGTATGTACTTGGGTAATTTTGATTGCAATAGATGCTTGTTATGTCGTCAGTTTGTTGATAGTACTTATGTTTCTTTTGCAGGCTTAAAACACCAGTCGAAACTGCATTAAGAGATGCTAAACTCACCATCAAGGATCTGGATGAGGTCATCCTTGTCGGAGGTTCAACACGTATCCCAGCCGTGCAGGAGCTTGTACGGAAGATGACTGGGAAGGAACCCAATGTCACTGTCAACCCCGATGAGGTTGTTGCACTTGGAGCTGCTGTTCAGGTTTGTCAAATATCTTCAAAGAATTCTCTGTATATTCAATAATTATTGTTAGTTCGTACTTACTTTGAACTGAAATTCATGTACTTCTTTAATTCAGGCAGGTGTTTTGGCTGGAGATGTTAGTGACATTGTTCTTTTAGATGTGACACCACTATCTCTTGGTTTGGAGACACTGGGTGGTGTCATGACCAAGATCATTCCAAGGAACACAACTCTCCCGACTTCTAAATCAGAAGTTTTCTCTACTGCAGCTGATGGTCAAACTAGCGTCGAGATTAATGTCCTCCAAGGGGAGAGGGAGTTTGTTCGGGATAATAAATCTCTCGGCAGCTTCCGCCTTGACGGTATCCCGCCAGCTCCTCGAGGTGTCCCTCAAATTGAGGTCAAGTTTGATATCGATGCCAATGGAATTCTCTCTGTTACTGCTGTGGATAAAGGAACTGGAAAGAAGCAAGATATCACTATTACTGGTGCCAGCACTTTGCCTAGTGATGAGGTAAGATCATTTTCATAAATTGACAAATGAAATCAGACATGAAGTTGCGTCCTCTTATTCCATGTTGTCTAGTTTGATTTTACAGATGATGTGGATGTTCTGGTTGATCGTTGCAGGTAGAAAGGATGGTGAAGGAAGCGGAGAAATTTGCAAAGGAGGACAAAGAGAAGAGGGACGCCATAGACACGAAGAACCAGGCAGACTCGGTGGTGTACCAGACCGAAAAGCAGCTCAAGGAGCTAGGTGACAAGGTCCCTGGCCCTGTGAAAGAGAAAGTCGAGGCCAAATTGAAGGAGCTCAAGGATGCAATGTCAGGTGGTTCAACCCATGCCATCAAGGATGCGATGGCTGCGCTTAACCAGGAGGTGATGCAGCTTGGTCAGTCTCTGTATAGCCAACCTGGTGCTGCTGGTGCAGGCGCAGCACCAGGCGCCGGAGCCGGGTCTTCAGACTCCTCCAGCGAAACGGGCCAGGATGGAGATGTCATCGACGCAGATTTCACTGACAGCAAGTGAGAGAACAGAGGTTGGGTGCCCTGTGGTTTCTTCAGCTCATTCTCGAAGTCGAGTAAATGATCATTGCTGGTCGAAATTCTAGTGTTAAACCTTTGAGTAGGAGAATCAGTATATACGTGTACAGGAAGTGGAAGATGGAAGTTTACTTTTTTACGGTTTTCTTGACTAAGAGGTCTATATGAAATTCTAGTGTTAAACCTTTGAGTAGGAGAATCAGTATATACGTGTACAGGAAGTGGAAGATGGAAGTTTCCTTTTTTACGGTTCTCTTGACTAAGAGGTCTATATAATATATGGAAATCTATTGCGTAAGTGAGATTTAGAGATTTTGTGCTCATGAAAATATAGTCTAGATCTGGTGCAGTTGCTCTGCACGTGTTTTAATGTGTTATTTTTTCGGAACATGATTGGTCTCTGTAATAGTAGGATGGAATATGGTCAATATGACTTTAATAAGTTGTTGTTGTTGTTGTTGTATGACAAATTTTTTCACTATTTGTATGACAAATATCTAGAGTAAGCACCTGAGACATTAGAGAAATGTTGCCCCTAAATGTGGATAAACGAGGGTAAAAATGACTATGTCAAAATTACCTTGATCTCTTTAGTTGCAATTATGATTCTTAAGTGATTTAAGGGACTTAGTTGCAATTATAATTTTTAGGTAAGTTCAGGGGTGTAATTCGTGTATATGGTGTAAGTTCATAATATTGGTGTGATTCTAGGTAATAAACCACCTCTTGGAGGTGTTATCACCAAAATAAGACTAGTGGTGGTTGTGAATTTTTATTTTCGCCAAATGCAGCTAATAATTTAAATTCTAGTTTTATTATAAGATCGTAAATAAGAGGTGTGCAATACTCTGATATCATCTCTCGGGGTTCAATTTGAAAGTACAAGTTACTAAGTGGATCTGGCCCTAAGACCATTATAAATCTTAAACAAGCAAAGTTGGGTATTCTAAACTTATGTATAGTGTTATAAAATACATGAATATTCATCTTATATAATGTACTTATTATGGTACATTTATATCATACATTCTAAATACATATTCCTATACAATGAACGTTTATCTTCCTATCCAATATATGTATCATTCAATATATTGATATTAATGATAAGTATATTCTTGTTTTCCTATAAATAGGAGCTTAGTTTTTATATTAAATATAACAGCGGAACATTGGAAATAAAATTCTCTCATCTGACTTTCTCTATAATTTCTAATGTCTGATTTTCTCTACTCAATCTCTCTATTCTCTCCATTATATATTTGCAACGCAATATTTTACAATATATAGCTTGTTATTGTGGATTTATAGTCTAATTTTTGTGTTTCGATGACTCATGCATTGCTGGCAAGTGAATTTATTTTTTGTTGTAGTTTCTATTTTTTTAGTCTTCGGTTCATATTATTATTTTTCATTAATGACCAAATCTCTGCTATGCCCTTGAAGTGCACAGCTAACCCCCATCAATTATGGTACTTTTAAATAGGATGCGTAACCATTAATTAATGTAACACATGCCCAAAGGATTCTTGGTTTAGAATGAAGTAGGTTTCTTTTAGCATCACTTCCTTTCCATTACTCCGTCTATTTTGTGAAATATAAATAACATATACAATATTTTCATAAAAATGATTATTTGTATTACTTGAAGTAATTAGTTAATTAAAAGCATTTTTATTATTGGCAACAATTTATGTCTAAACACTTTCGTAGGTAATAAAAAAAATTTTTGTTTATTCATTTTTATAAGTGATATAAGCGATAAGTTTTCGAAACAATTTTTTTTTAATATTCATTTTTTGCAAAATAAAACTCATCCTAATATGGCATTTGTCCGTCCCACATGCACTAGATAGTTGACGAAAATGTTGATCCAAATAAGGTATTATATCTTGTTTTACATGTATTACATCATGATTTGTGTGTTTTCTCATTATACTTTACTTTTTATCATTTAAGAGTAGCAGATTTAACTTTGAAATTATTAAAAAGCCTGTTGATTTATCCTATACATCTATTGATTAAGAATCAAAACTTTCTCTCTTTTCCCCCCTTATCTACACACATCCTTATAATTTCAGCGAAGCAATGCATTGAAAAGCATTCACTTTGTTATCGTAAATCCAGATTATCTTGACTTACAATTTCTAAGAATCGTCATCATTGTCATTGCTAATTAATTAGCTAGTTTCATGTCTATCATGCTATAAATTACTACTTTGCTGAAGCCATGGATGATGTATATTGTAATGACGAGAGAAGCAATATTGTACTTCGGAATTGCCAATAAAATCATAATCTAGGCTTTAGTACACCTTTATTCCACTGATTACTTTGGTAATTTCATGATCAATATTGATATTTTTCTTTCCAAAATGATGTGCAGAGTTCTTACCTAGTATAATCATGCCAAGTTATTGTTTCGGCCTATGAGGTCAATTGCCTGTTTGTGATTGCTAGAGGTAATTAAGATATTAGAAGAGGGGCACTTCGTGGATTGTATTTATATCTAAACAGGACCAATTGGTACTTATTTAACTATTCCCATCTAATGACTACATATATACTAGTTTTAGGGCGCCCACAAGAGAGTGTGATGTTTGGTGTAATTCTGTTGGAAAGTCTGACTGGAATGAGAGTCATAAACAAAAGTCGGCCTATTGGTTGACATAACCTTGTTGAATATGTTTGGTCAAACTTATGGAGGAAAAGAAATTTGTACAAATTGATGGATGCAAGGTTCAAAGAGTTCTTAGAAGAAGGTGTCCAAATTTCTTTTAAGTTCGTTACTCGTCATCTTAGCCGAGATCCAAAAGCTCGTCCCCGGATGAGTGAAGTTGTTAAAGTTTTGAAGGTTATCCAAGATCTTCCATATATAAGAAGTTCGTCAAATGTTCATAAAGAGCCGAGAGTGATGACAATGAAATGTCATCTAAATATGACCATGGTTCAAGAAATGTAAGTCTTTTAATTCCGGATGGAATCAATGCAAATTAGTGCAACCACACCATCAATATCTGGAAGCCAATGGTAAACCACAACAATGTGTCTAGAAAAAGCTGTCCTTCAATCCCATTTGTTTCCTTTTCTTCTCTTCCTTCATTGGTGCAGGAGTCTCGACTTTCATCTGGACATTCACTCCCGATTACTATAATGTTAATGGATTAAAATATAATGGGAGTTATGTAGTGTTTGTAAAGTAATCCTTTGAGAAGTTGCAAAGAAAAAGCTAAAATTGGTGACAACTAATGAGAAGTATGCTTAAGCTTCTAATCCTTTTCCCCTCGTGACCTTTCCTCTTTAGCTTTTCGATAATATGGATTGCCCTTGATGGAGGAAATATCATATGCCGTGATTCATACTGTTTCCTGCTAAATTTCTTATGCTAGTGTTTTTCATGCTGTTGCATGTCTTTGATGTATGCTGTCATTTTCAATAACCATCTTGTTTCTCAGGTAACTAGGGCTTTTCGTTCATTTGGACTGCCAGTTCGTCTTCTTCTCTATAAGGTATCAGCCACGATATATTGGAAATCTTTTGGGCCAACATTTTCTGTTGAAACTAGTGTTGAATTTTCTTTATGCGATACTGACCATTTAATGTGGGCAATTGTTTGTCCCGTGTGGCCCGCCCATAAGAATGGTATGGGCCGGGGCCCTGCTCGGCCCAAGAACAACCTAAATGGGCATGTTACCCACTCTTAGGACAGAGATTGGAATGCTGGGGCGTGGCGCATCCATTTCTTCTTTTAATTTTTTCCATCTTTCAGAAACTTTCTTTTCCTTTCTTTTCTTTTTCATTTAGTTTATTTTGCTCATAAATAAATAAAACCCGTACTCTGTTGTAAAAGTTGTTATTTTTCCCTCCTACTTTTCTTTTTCTTTCAATCTAACCAGTGATTTTCTTGCTTCTCTCATGTGAGAGTGCCCTTTCTTTTCGTAATTTGTAATCAATTTATTAATGCAGATGATTATCTTTTCCCTTATTAATAGTCTTTTAAAAAATTTGGAATCGAATCCAATGTAAATTATTTAGTTATTCTGAGTCTACTAATTGCCTTGAGGCAAAGATTGACAATGCTTAAAATTGTAATCAAACGCATAATGTAAGAGGAAGTGTGTTGTTTTTTTAATTTTAATATTAGTGAAAATTCAACAGACATTCTTTGACTAAGAAAAAATAATGACGTTAAAATGATTTTCAGATTCAATTGTGTAACAAAATAAAATCATTTTTGTGTCGCATACCCTTGCTCTACCAAACATGTGTCACGGGCCGATCGATTGGGATTGTGACCGTGCGGCGACTCGGGCAACTTTGGATCACCCAAGCCAAGCCTTGCTCGATCGAATGCTTACCCGCTCGCTTACCCGAATCGTTGAGAGAGAAAGTTAGAGAGAGGAGCTCTGGAAGGAAAGAAACTTTGTATTGCTGAAATGGTGGATTGGATGATTACAACTGAAGGAGGACACCCCTTTTATAGTTGAGGGCCTTGGATTACATCTGTTGATCTACTTTTTATCGACGGGCGAGATCGTACCGCCTCAACTTCCGACATAAATACTTAACTACCATCTACCGACATTAATGGAAGGAAACTTCGGAATCGAGGCAAAATGACGGTGTCGTCCGTCCTTGGAGACTTCGGGGAGAAGCCTTGGTGGGAATCTGAGTTGGAGCAGGAGGTCTTCCACGGACGAGTCGAGGTCGTCCTCGGGGAACCTCTCGGGTCGACCAACTTTCGGTCCGTGACATTCTCCCCCGCTCATTCGAGCGACGCCCTCGTTGCTCACAGCTCGGCGGTTGGCCTTCTTGGCACGAGCACGGGCTTTGGCATAGGCTCTCTTGTTCTTGTTTTGTTTGGTGCAGACGCTCTCATATGATGGACCACAACCTTCATTGATGAACTCGGGCTTTGCATGCGGCTCGGTCTTCGGCTTGGATGGAGCGTGTGTCACGCACTCAACTTCGGGGAAGAGTGCTTGGATTGGCATGGCGTTTGTTGGGGTAGGATCCAACTTGACCTTCGGCTTCACCTCGGACAGCTTGTTGATGCGCATGACGGCCTTCAAGCTCTTATCGAGGTGTCGGATCGACGCTATGGTCTTGGTGTCGACCATCCCTTTGATCATTGGGACCGTCGTCGAGTACTCCGGATCGAAGATCATGAGGCATTTGGTCCTCATGTCGATCATAGATCTCACGCTATTGAAGAATTGCATGCCAAGAATGAGATCGTAATCGTCAAGCGGGATTACCTTGAAATCCATCTTGCCCCTCCAATCGCCAATTTTGACATCCACATCCGAAGTCGATCCTACGCCACGGACGCCCTCTAAATTGACCAGCTTGAAGGTATTCCCAGTCGGCTCCACGCGAAGGTTCAAGGCCTTTGCCACTTCCTTCGACATGAACATGTTCGACGCACCCGTGTCGACCAAGGCGTATAGTGTTCGGTCGCACACGTCGACTTGCACGAAGAACATTTCTGAGTCCGGCATAGCTTTTTCTTTGGTTGGGGACTCGAGTTTGGACGGAGTTGATCATCTTCACGGCTCCAAGTCGGATTTGTTGCCTGTCTTTTTTGGACTCCTCCTTTTCTTCCTCAATGGCAAGGAGGGCGTTGATTCGGCCCTTCTTCGGGCACTTTTGGGTCCAGTGCGGACCTTAGCAAATGAAACAAGGACAAGGCGGGGGTTGATCGAACCTCGCTCGCGTAGTCCGTCGGTGGTCGACCCCTTTGGAAGGTTGGCTTGGAAGACCCTTCTCCCCATGATTTGGCTCGGCCACTTTGCTCATGCGCGACCCGGGGAGTGTTTCTTCCAGCTTCATCCTCGCAAAGTCGATCCGACCTCCAATCCCTTGTTCGACTCCTTGGTTCGGTCTTGGTGAGGTTGACGAGCGACTCGGCTACGCTTAGCGCTCGCGCAAGACTACTCACGTCCCGTCTCTTGAGCTCGAGAACTGCCCATGGCTTTAATCCATCCATGAATGCTCCGAGAGCCTCCTCTTCGCTTAAGTTGCGAATCTGGAGTTTGAGCTCCGTGAACTCCTTCACGTACTCTCGGATCGCGCCTCTTTGTTTGTGGTGATGGGGCTTGCTACGGGCTTCTTGCTGAGTGAACTCGAGAAAAGTAGTCCCGAAACTCTCTCACGAAGTTGTCCCAAGTGCACACGGGATTGGCGCCGCGTCTAACCTCATTACACCTATTGTGCCACCAAAGCATTGCCGTATCGAGACAAGAACATGGAAGCGGTTCGTACCTTGGTCGTCTCGTCATGCATGTTGACGGCGCCGAAGTATTGCTCCATGCTCCAGACGAAGTTGTCCACCTCCTTTGCAGATTGTTCGCCTTTGAACTCTTTCGACTTTGGCACCTCAATTTTGGGCACCGCTTGGTTTGGCCCAGCATCGTTGGTAATGCTTAGTTTGCATAGGGCGAGCTCGGTCTTGAGCTCTTGGATCTCGGCCTTCATGGCTTCGACCTCATCCCTACGCAGAGCTTCTTCCTCGACCACTTGGACGCGCTCCTTCAACACATCGATCGATGCTTCAAGGGCTTCGTCCTTGTCGTGTAATGGCGCAGTAGCTTCATTGAGGCATGACGTGAAGTCTTCACGGAGCGAACTCTCAACCTCCATGATCCGGTCTCGCACATTGTCAAGACCTTCCATGAGTTCGTGCACGGCGCTCCGGACCTTCCCGATCTTCTCATCGAACGCAGCTACGATGTCCCTCGAGGCGTCTCTTTTCTTTCCACGGCCGCGGTCCTCCTGGACTTGCACGGCCTCTCCAACCATGACAGCTTCTTGGCTCAACATTCCTTCGAACAATTGGCGCTCCTTGGTCTCTCGAACGGATCTCTCTTTTACTCTGATACCACTTGTCATGGGCCGATCGATTGGGATCGTGACCGTGCAGCGACTCGGGCAACTTTGGATCAGCCAAGCCTTGCTCGATCGAACGCTTACCCGCTCGCTTACCCGAATCGTTGAGAGAGAAAGTTAGAGAGAGGAGCTTTGGAAGGAAAGAAACTTTGTATTGCTGAAATGGTGGATTGGATGACTACAACTGAAGGAGGACACCCCTTTTATAGTTGAGGGCCTTGGATTACATCTATTGATCTACTTTTTATCTGACGGGCGAGATCGCACCGCCTCAACTACCGACATAAATACTTAACTACCATCTACCGACATTAATGGAAGGAAACTTCTGGAATCAGGCAAAATGACGGTGTCGTCCGTCCTTGGAGACTTCGGGGAGAAGCCTTGGTGGGAATCCGAGTTGGAGCAGGAGGTCTTCCACGGATGAGTCGAGGTCGTCCTCGGGGAACCTCTCGGGTCGACCAACTTTCGGTCCGTGACACATGCATGTGGCTTATCTAGCCGTATCATTGATGACCTATTCTTGTCTAGCCAGCCTGGTGCTGCGGATGAAGGTTCAGCACCAGGCGCCGAAGCCAGGTCTTCGGACCCCTCCAGCGGAACAGGCCAGGATGGAGATGTCATTGATGCAGATTTCACTGACAGCAAGTGAAAGAACAGAGGCTGGGTGTCCTGTGGTTTCTTGAGCTTGTTCCTGAAGTTGAGATGATCATCGCTGGTCGAAATTCTAATGTTAAACCTTTAGGTGGGAGAATGAGTATATATGCGTACAGGAAGTGAGAAGACAGAAGTCTTTTGTTGCGGTTTTCTCCGGACTAAAGGGTCGTCTAATATAGGGAAATCTTTCAGGCAGGTTAGATGGTGGAGATTTTGTGCTCATGAAGACATAGTGCAGATCCAGCTTCTAGTGCAGTCGCTCCGCGCATGTGTTTTTATGTTTTTATATTTTCAGATTATATATGTTACATAATAGATCTCTGTAAGAGCAAGGCAGGATATTGTCAAAATGATTTGTCTAAATTAATGGTTTATCAACTTCAAAGAGTGGATTCATTATAATTCATTTTTAATTACTGAAAATAAATTTTAATAAAAACGAAAATTTCCCCAGTTTTTACACTATCTGCATTATATAACAAATCTATAGATTAGGAACCTGAGAAATTGTTAAGGTTTCAAACCTAAGAGAAATGTTGCCCCTCTGGAGAAAGGAGGGTTGAATTACTTTGTCAACGTTACCTCTTTTGCTTAGTTGTAATTATGATTCTTAGGTAAGCAAAGTCTTTTTCTTTGATGTGGTCGTATAATTTTTAGTATATGGTGGGAAGTTTATAATATTGGTGTGATTCTAGGTGAACCGGCCTCTTGGAGGTGTTATCACCATAATGAAGGCTATTGATGTGAATTTCATTCTCACAGATTGCTATTAGTCGCTAAAACTATGGTTTTATTATGGGTAAATAAGTATTATTCAATACTTTAATATCCTTTCTCATTGTCGACTTTGAAAGTTGAGTTGTCAAGTGGATGCAATCCTTAAGACCATTAAAAATCCCAAAAGAAGCAAAGTTGGGTATTTTAACATTATACATAGCTTGCTTTTGTGGAATTATAGTCTAACTAATTTTGCGCTTTGATGACTCATGCCTTGCTGGCAAGTGAATTCATCTTTTGTTGGTCTCTTTTTTATAAGTCATTGGTTGATATTATTCTTTTCAATTAATGACCAAATCTCCACTATGCCCTTCAAGCACCCTAATTGATGATGGGTAGGATGCACAACCATTAATCAGCGTAACACTGATTCATAACTAAATTTTTTTCTTTATAAATATTTATATGCTTCAACCCTCCATGTCCAAAGGGTTCTTGGTTTAGAATGGAGTAGGTTTCTTCGAGTACTGCTTTATTTCGATCATTGATTTGTTTAGTAAAAAATGAATAATTTAGAAAATATGTCCTTAAAAATAATTGCTTGTTTTTAAAGTAATTAGTCAATTGAAAGTATTTTTTTTTATCAACAACACTTTAAATCTAAATATTTTTGTGGATAATGAGAATGTTATCTTTGTAGGCAGTATAAGAGATGAATTTTAGAAGCAATGTTTTTTCAAAATTTTTATTTTATGCGAAATGAAACCCACCCTAAAGTTGTATTTATCCGTCCTGCACGCACAAGATAACTACCGAAAAATGTAGATCCATAGAAGGTATCATTTGTTTCTTTGTTTTAGGCATTTTAGGTCTACTGTAATACACAATGATTTGTGTGTTTCCTCATTATATTTTTTTATTTATCATTTATGAGTATTAAGTTCGAAATTATTAAAAAGCCAGTCGACTTATCCTATACGTATATTTATTAAGAGTCCAATTTTTTTTTTTCCTTATCTACAGATATCCTTATAATTTCAGTGAAGCAATGCATTGAAATGCATTCACTATTTAATTTCTAAGAATCGTCATCATTCGTATTACAGATTAATTAGTTAGTTTTTTTTTTTTTTTGGGTCATTAATTGGTTAGGTTGCCTATCATGCTATATATTACTACTACGCTGAAGCCGTGAATGATGCACATTATGATGATAAGAGATACAATATTGTATTTCGGAATTGCCAATAATATCATAATTTTTGCTTTAGTACTCTTTTATTTGACTAATTACTTTGATAATGTCATGATCAATACCGATATCCTTCTTTCCACGGCAACTAGCGGAGTTTTTACCTAGTATAATCATACCAAGTTTTTACCTAATATCATAATTTTTGCTTTAGTACTCTTTTATTTGACTAATTACTTTGATAATGTCATGATCAATACCGATATCCTTCTTTCCACGGCAACTAGCGGAGTTTTTACCTAGTATAATCATACCAAGTTATTGTTCTAGCCCATGAGGTCAAGTACATGTTTCTAATTGCCAGGGGTACTTAAGATATTTGAAGAATTGTACTTCGTGGATTGTATTTTTATCCAAATAGACCAACCAGTACTTATTTAACGTTTCCCATCTAGTGACTGCACATATACTAGTTTTAGGACACCCCACATTAGAGTGATGTCTATGATTTTGGTGTAGTTCTTTTGGAAATTCTGACTGGCATGAGAGCCATAGACAAAAGTTGTCCTACTGATCAACATAACCTTGTTGAATACGTTTGGCCAAATATATGAAGGAAAAGAAATTTGTACAAATTGATGGATGCAAGGCTTGAAAGGGTTCTTAAAAGGAGGAGTCTAGATTGCTTTTAAGTTGGTCGCTCGCTGTCTTAGCGAGATCCAAAAGCTCGTCCCCTGATGAGTGAAGTTGTTAAAGTTCGTCACATATTCAGAAAGGGGGAGAACAATGGTAGTGAAATGTCATCTAAATATAACCATGATTCAAGTATTGTAAATCTTTCAATTCCGGAAGGAACCAATGCAGGCCAGTGCAACCACGCCACCAATCTCTGGAAGCCAATGGTAAACCAAAGCAATATGTCCAAAATAGCTTTCCTTCAATCCCATTTGTCCCATTTGTTTCCTTTGCTTATCTTTCTTCATTGGTGCAGGAGTCTTATCTTTCATTTGAACATTCGCTCCTGATTACTACAATGTTGATGGATTAAAATATAATGTGAGTTATGTAGTATGTGTAGAGTTATCCTTTGACAAGTGACCAGGTGGATGGATGGTGGTGGTGGCGGCGGCAGCAGGAGATTCTCCATTTTGACCACCCTTGTAGGAAAAAAAGGGAGAAAAAGAAAGAGTTGAAAGAGGACATTAGCCTTTGATGGCACTATGACCATGTTGAGACATAAATTATTGCATATATCTATTAAGCTTAGGTGGGTATTTATATATCCAAGTGTACTTTCTAGAAGATTTACTTGGAGGAAAATAAATACATAAAATAGAAAACTTTCAAACTTTTAAAGATAAGATTTTAAAGCTTCCAAATTTGATAGTGCTATATTTGGTTGATAAAACCTAAAATGGCGACGAGTAATGAGAAGTATTTTTAAGCTTCCGCTTCCTTTCCCTGTGTTACCTTTCCTCTTTAGCTTTTTGATATTATGCATCACCCCGATGGAGGAAATATCATGCGCCTTGCTTACGTAGTTTTTTCTTGCTAAATTTCTTATGCATGAGCTTTAAATGTTTTGCGTGCCTTTGATGTATGCTGTCATTCTTAATAATCATCTTGTTGTAATTCTGTTTCTCAGGTAAGCAGGGCTTTCCGTTCATTTGAACTACTAGTTCGTCTCTTCTCTATTAGGTATCAGCCACGATATTATTGGAAATCTTTTGGGCCAACATTTAATGTTAGTTTTGAATATTCTTCATTCGAGACTGACCATTTAATGTAGGCAATTGGCCCGCCCAAAACATATAGTATGGGCCGAGCCCATGGGCCTTCCAGCCCAAGCACAAGCTAAGTGGGCCTGTGATAACTCCTAGGACAGGGATTGGAATGTTGGTGCCGTGGCGCATCCATTCCTTCTTTTAACTTTTTTCCATTTTTCA
Source organism: Eucalyptus leucophloia subsp. euroa (assembly GCA_017140325.1). Taxonomy (NCBI): domain Eukaryota; kingdom Viridiplantae; phylum Streptophyta; class Magnoliopsida; order Myrtales; family Myrtaceae; genus Eucalyptus; species Eucalyptus leucophloia. The sequence goes on along the minus strand of CM029474.1, from coordinate 25,931,291 downwards.
GGAATTTTCTTTTCCTTCCTTTTCTATTTTTTAGTTTGGTTTCCTCATAAATAAATATGAAGCGTACTCTATTATGGAAGTTGTGTTTTTTTCCTCCTCCTCTTTTTCTTTTTGTCTCAATCTAATAAGAGATATTTCTTGCTTTTCTCATGTAAGAGTACCTTTTCTTTTTGAAATTTGTAATCAATTTATTAATGTGGACAAATTTCAATTAAAGGCTTGAAGTGTCTTCATTTTCTTAAATAATGGCATGAAATGACTTAAAGTGCCCATATGAATCTCAAAGAATAGCATGAAGTGTTGTTAGCTTCAAATAAAGATTTAGTCTCGTTAGTTGCCAAAAAATTTCAACTAATTAGAGATATTTTAGTCCAAATACAATTTAATTTACATTAAATTAGATTATACATTAAAAATATTTTTAAAAAAAGAGACAAAAAACACAACGGGGAGGGTGCTCCCTTCTGCCTGTGGTCGCCACCCCATTACCAGTGGGGCGACAACAAAGGCTGGTGGGGTCATTAGCACCTAAGGGAGGAAGAGTGACCCTAGTCGACTAGAGAGGCCAATAGGTAGGAGAGGGTGGCGACCCTCTCCCAATCTGGACGAGGGCCCGTTGGCCTCATTAGAGGCTAGAGAGGACAGTGACCTTCTCCCAGATCTAGAGGAGGGTCACTTGCCTTTGCCCTATTTAGCCAATGATCACTAGCTATTGCATAGACCTGGTGACCCTCATCCAATTGCCTCTCACCTCTAGTTGGCTAAGGTTGCTAGCGCTAGCCCTCCTATAGGCATCAGTGACCCTGCCGGCCTCATCACCACCTCACCTATGATGGGGTGACGACCACAAGTGGGAGGGTGCACCCTCTTCTCCTGTGTTTTTTTATTTATTTTTCCTATAGTTTTTGTAGTTTTTTGGAAAAAAAAGGAAAAAAAGAAAAAAAACTTTAAAAAATCTCACATTTAGTGAATTCATGCCCTTCTTTGAAAATTGGTATACGTATTTTATGTACTTATTTGAAATAATGTCCACTTCAGGCCATTTTTTGAGAAAATAAAAGCATTTCGGGTCTTTATTTGAAATAATGTCTACTTAAGGCCCTTATTTGAAATAATGTTCACTTTATACCCTTATTTGAGAAAATGTGAGCACTTTTAGGCCCTTATTTGGAATTTTCCTTATTAATGTAGATGAGTTTATCTTTTCCCTTATTAATAGTCATTTAAAAAACTTGGAATCGAATCCAACTATATGTAAATTATATTATTTATTCTAAATCTATTAATTGCCTTGCGGCAAACATTGACAATGCTTTGAAATTGCAATCAAACACATAATATAAGAGGAAGATTTTAATATCAGTGAAAATTCGGCGGACATTCTTTGACTAAGAAAAAATAATGAACGTAAAATGATTATCAGATTTAATTGTGTTACAAAATAAAATCATTCTTGTGCTGCAACATCGCCCGATTTCTTTTCTACTAAACACAAAAACTAATAGATTTTTTGTAAAAACTATCGTTTGTACCAGCCCTTGCTCTACCAAACACATAAAGACCTTCTCTCGTGGTATGTGTTCTTCATAAGATTACCAAAATTGCAAGCAATAATAAGCAAATACTAAAAGCAAACTTAGGACTTCAGTAAGCCATTCAGAAAAATGAATTTCCAAGGGCATATGAAGTTTCCAGCAAGCACATAGGTTTGGTGGAAAGTTAACAGACAATGGAGATGGAAAAGAACAAAAAACTACTAGTCACTATGACTGAAGAAGCAAATACAAATAGCAATATTATAATTAAGATACCAAAATGAAATAATTACAAGAGAGGCAGAGAAACATAATAAATGTTTAAGAACAGTTGAAGACACGTGACTATTGACATGATGAATTGGCAAGTTCTCTCTCCATTCATGAATCACCTTGCTATTTTTTTTTTTTGATCAGTCCTACTCTATTCCTACTCTACACTCACTCGCAGACTTGTGCCCTGCCTCTTGCAGGGCGTGGGAGTCGCAATCCACTCTCGAAACTTACGCGTCTCTATCCCATCCCCCCCTGAGGAGGTGGGGATTTGAACCCCTCACCTCCCCCTTCCATATTGGAAGGATGGCCCGGGCGAACCCCGGTGGTTCAATCACCTTGCTATTGTCTTGTGCAAAACTCCTGTTGACGCCTAAAAAATTAATTAGATAATAAATAAATAAAAAAAACAGCAAAGCAAAGCAAAAGAAAAACAAAAAGAAAAAAAGCAGTCTTTGTATGGGCCCTCGGCCCATTTCGCCTCAGCCCGGCCCCTCCCTGTCTTCTTCTTCCTCGCACCTCAGCAGCGCACGCGCAGAGGGGCGCGACGAAGGGGAAGGGGGTGAGTAAACGGCAGTCGCGTGCGAGAAGCGAGGAGCAGGTGGCGTCGACGGGACGTGACCGGAGGAGGTGATGATGGTGGATGGAACGCGGTCCAACCGTCGGGTCGAAGCCTCGCCGGCTGGCCACTCCCGTGCCTATAAATAGAGGGGGGCCACCGTCGAGGAAGAGGAGGACCGGAAACAGAGACACGCACAGAGAGGTCCAAAAGGGAGGGAGGTCGGCCGAAGCTCGAGGTCCCCTGAGAGACTTCGGGGAGTTCGAGCATAGGGTCGGCCGTGGTGTGGTGAGCTCGGAGGGGTCCCCGAGAGACTTCGGGGAGTTCGCCGGGTGATCCTGAGTGAGAGAGAGGGAAATCCGGCGCGGGTCCGACCAAATCTGACCGTCCAGGAGCCCCCGTTGCCATCGTCGTTCACTGTGGTTGTCGCCGTCGGTCTGTCCACGCCCTTGTTGCTGTTGCTCGCCTCCGCCGTTGTCACCTTCAGCCAATCTACTCGTTGTTGTCGCTGCCCAGCCATTACCACCGTGGGCCACTGTAGGTAAATAGGAGTCGTTGTCGTCATCGCGCCTTCGTCGCCGTCGCCATTGCCCCTCCCCGTAGCCTAATCGCTGTCGCCGTCGCCGCCGCCGCAGCGCCTCAGCATTCCTCCCTCCGACGCCGCGAATCGAGTCGGGTCACGGCCTCGGGTCATCGGACCGGATCCGGGTCGCGAAGTGGGTAGGGTTTTGTGTGGCGGCTACGAGTTTGGTCGAAAGCCGGGTCGGATCCGGGTAGGGTTTCGCCAAGGGGCGGGTCGTGGAGTGGGTCGTGGGGCCGGGCCGGGCGCCCCGAGCGCCCGGCCATGGCGTCGTTCTGTCTAAAAGCTTTTAAAAAAAAATTCGGGCCCGCTACGTGGGCCGTCTACGTTTCGGGCTAGCCGGGTTGGACTTAACTCGCGGATCCGACTGGGCCAGTTTTTATAATATTTTTAAATAAATATTAAATGATAAATAATTTCAATAAAAAATAATTAAAAAATCAAAAATATTTTATTTTCAAAAATGAAAAATCAAAAAATGAAAAAATCCGAGTCAACGCGGGCCCGAATGGATGACCCGGGTTGGACCCAACCCAAGGATCCGACCCGGTTTGTTTTTTTTTTTTTTTTTTTTTTTAACATTATAATATAATATAATATTTTAAAAATAATGAAAAATAATTTATTTTCCAAAAATATTAAAAAATAATTTATTTTCCGAAAAATCAAAAAAATCAAAAATATTTCATATTCTCCAAAAAATGCCAAAAATCCTGAAAAAGCCAAAAAGACTTGTATTTTCCCAAAAATACTAAAAAATCCCTTTTGTGTCAAAAAAAATAGAAAAAGACCTAGAAAATGTTTTTCCTCCCAAAAATGCATGGAAAACCCCTCAAACATCCAAAAAAACCTCAGGGTTTAAACAAGATTAGGTACCGAAAGGGCATTAGTGATTAACTAGTGTAATCAAGTCCCCGATCCTAATTTCTCTGGTTGCGCGGGAGTGAGTATTTCTCCGATACTTCACTTGGGTTTCTAATCAACCCACCCCAAATCGATTAGTGGCGACTCCATTTTAAAAATTGATTTACAGGTTAAAAAGTTGAACCATTAAGTCGTGAATTGGCGGACTCGGGAGAGTCCGGGCTTAATAAATTCAGCCGAGCCATTAGCCTCCTTAGGCGCTCGTACCCGATCGCGGTTGCCGAACGAAAAAAAGAGGTCGCGACAACTCCAATATTTTTTTATCATAAAAAGTAATGGAAAGGGCAAAACAAAACTATGGATGCCCGGGGCATTGCGATAGGAGGTCCACACCCATTACAAAATGAGCCTAATGCTCATTTTGAGCAAGCTTGTCATCATCTCTTTAGCACAGTGCTAGTGGAAGTAGAACCAGGATTATCTTATGCCATGTCATTGCCCAACCTACATCATGAACAAACCGAGGCTTCTTTGTAGCCAAGAAGCGACTGGCCTCAAAAAGGAAAGTGTAATCAGTTTGCTAATTTCCAGCGCGAAATCATCATTTAATTCCTGTAAATGTCCTCAAGCCATCATATACCGCAATTGTTGATTGATACTGCTCGAACCGATAAATAAGATAGGAAACATCTACACAATTGCAATGGGGAGCATCAATGTGGAAAGGTCCAAAACTTTTGCTGATACATAATTGAAAAATCTATAAAGCATTGAGCACCTCCTGGGTGACTGATCCCAATCACAAATTCAAAGCCTTAAATTGGCTATAGCAAAAGCATATAGTTCGGTCACCAACATATTCTAACTAACATTATGCAAAAAGAGTTGAAAGAATCATTTTTCCAACCAAAAAAGAGCAAACCCAATAGATAAATTTAACCATTAACACTGACACTTTGAATGTGAATTGTAAGTTTCAACATGAATTTACATTGTCCACAGTTTACCAAGGATTTAAGATTGGACGGTTGATAAATGATGGAATTTGATACTTCGTCATCAGTAAACGCGACTGAGTAATGGAAGATGTAGAGAGAGAGAGAGAGAGAGAGTACTCGAAAAATTGGGTTTGGTCTAGATTCAATTCAACGACTAAGCGTGATCCTCACACTTTGAGAAACTTCAAAGAGCATTGTGTTAATTCTATGATAACTTCTGACCAAAAAAAAATTAATTATGATAATAGATATGGAAAAAGAAAAAAATTATATATTTTCCTTAATAATTTAGACAAAAAAAAAACATATTATTAATAATGACTTCTACTTTTTTGTCTTTCTAGTTTTTCTTTTGAATAATACTATATGTGAAATGATTTTTACTTAACGTGAGCTTCCCGATGTTTTTAAAAATATAGCCACAAAGATGCACAGTTGTTGCATTTATCCAAGAAAAAGACCTTTAAATCATTTCCTGCGAGAAATAAACAGAACATTGAAACATGTATCTATACTATAGTATAACATAAACAAGGTCCATTAATTTTTTATGGATGACAATCACTTTCTTTTCCAAAATATCCTCAGTTAGTTGCTTTACGAATGTTTTGTCTAGGGCAAATGCGTGAATTAATAATATTATCTTATATCTTACTTTTTCCAATTTTAAAGTTTGAATCTTACCAAAATAAAAGAAAATTTTCAGTCTTAACATATCATCTCTATCCTTACACGTAATTGTGATTTCGTCATAAATAGTGTCGGTGATTCATTTCTATTGAATAATAATTCGAATAATTTCTATTAAAATGATTTTGTAAAATTCTCCAAATATCATTTCGTTACAAACATGCAATATCTCTACATTTTACTGGTAAATATAAGGGAAAATACCTCTTTGTCTCACTTTTAGATTTCTTAAGTTTACCTTATTTTCTTTTTCTGATATCCACCCATTTCATAAAAGACCACCCTTTTCTTTTCCTCTTCTCAGGGTTAGATTTTCTGAGCTGCCCTTATTTTATTATATCTACTTCATACATAGCTGCCCATTATCTTTCTATACATGATCGAAATACGCATGTCTTAACCCTTATTCATTATATTGTAATATTTCTACAATTGATTATTGAGGAACACCCATAGGCATATATCTTTTGAAAAATGTTTCACATGCGAAGTGCGTTAGCCGTTCCAAAGAATGGTGAGCCCGCTATGGGCGCATTTGATAACGTTTTTTTTTCAGGGAACAACTTTTGAAAAGAAATATTTTTTTTTTTTTGTTAATGTTCCCGAGAACAATTTCTGTGTATAAAAACATGCTTGGTAATTGCAAAAAATTTATACTCCAAGAATAGAAATGTGTTTGGCAAACTTGTATAATTTTGTTGTTTTTTTAGTTTTTCAATATTTTTATTATGTTTTTCCTTTTTTCTTTTTTTTTTCCTTCTTTCTCTTTGTGGCCAGTCGCCGGCGCTGGCCATGGCCAAGGTCGGTGACCGACAAAAGGAAGAAGAAGAAGAAGAAGAAGAAGAAAAAAAAGAGGAGAGAGAAAAATTGTTTCTTGGAATTATTCTGAGAACAAGAAATAAGTTTTTTCTACTTTTTATTTTTGTTCCAAATCTGTTCTCGGGAACAAAAAAATAGATTTTTTGTTTCTCGGAACAAAAATTTTACCAAACACGTTTCTATTCCTTTTTTGTTCCCCGAAACAAAAGAATAGAAAATTTTGTTCCGGAGAACAAAAACAAAAATAAACAAACAAGCCCTATATGACTAAGCTGAGCAATCTCATGCTTTTGAAAGGCAAACAATTTAAATTAACATTTCAGGTAGGGGTGTGCAACCGGACCGGGTTTACCTGATTCCCGGTCCAGCCCACCCGGAAAACAAAGTCGGGATCCGGTTTCGATTGAGACCCTGTTTGAATCGGTTTAGGAACCGATTCTGAGGCTTTACCCACCCGGGAACTAGATCGACCGAACCGGTTTGGGAACTGGTTGGAGGACCAGTTTGAATCGGTGCGTGCTCTTGACCGCAAGGAGTTCCCATTCTTGCTTTCTGGTTCTGGGGAAAGAATTTGTTTTGTTTGCGGTTCCATGTGGTGTTGATGATTCTGAGACGTGGGTTGTGATAAAAAACCGAAGTTTCCTCTCAAGGTGAGCGGGGTGTGCAGGAAATGGAAGTGTGGGGTGAAGTTGTCGCTGGGGCGGAGGGAGAGGCTCAACTTTGCTGGGCTGATGATGGACGACGATTCCACCGCCCACGTCATTCGCCGCACATATGCCCTCCGTGAACTTGACATGTACTCCCTTTGTCTCTATCTCTATCTCTCTGTTTACCGTGCAGCAAGATTGATGGAGGGTTGTTGGCAGTTTGTTAGGATTCTTCTTGAATTTGGAGATTGGTACATGGAGGATTAGTTACTTAGGAATTGTTTGATGATTAGCTTATGATGTGTCTCTATGGATTTTTGAACTTTTGCTGACTGAATTGTCTGTAGTTCGAAGATTTGTTGGGCCTGCCATATTACCGATGAAGGGTTGTACAGAATTTCACTGATGAAATGCACGACGAAGCTTACGTCCATCTCTCTATTGGGGATGACAAGGCTCACCGACCAAGGTGTTGTTAAGCTGGTATGTTTGTCGTTTCGAAGTGATGGTTCGCTTCTGCAGATGTTATGTGTGTAGGCTTTAGTCTTGTTCTGTGGTTGGAGCGATTTCTAGGTGTTGATGGTCGTTTCTTCATTCAGAATTCTAATGCTAGTGTTTCTCAGTGATAGTGTCAGTGTTGCTTATTAGTCATATTGTGCAATCTATTAAAAATCAGTGCAAGAACTTGAAATTGTCAATACCTTACTCTGTTGATGATTATATGTTTTATTCGCATGCCACTTGTCTATGGGATATCTAAGCCTGAAGTTCTCTCACAATCCAGTCCTAAATTTTTGGAAAAAAAGTTTGACCATCAAGTCCTTTTGATGCACGAGGCTTAGAACTTATTGTGTGCTTTCCCCATCATCTGACATATGGTAGTCGATATATCCTGAGAGACCTACTCTTTAGATTGATGAAGTGTCGCAACAGTTTGTCACTGAGCATCATTCTATAAAACAATCACAATCCATACACTTGATTTTTTGTCTCAACACATGCTCCCTCGTGGACGTGTTGTGTAGCGTTGTCCACCTCATATGTATGTAAATTTAGCTTCCTGATTGAGCCATTTCTGCAGATTGCAAGAGCTACTGCTTTGCAACATTTGAATATCGGCAGCACATTCATCACCGATGAATCATTATATGCAATTGCCAATAGCTGTCCACATCTGAAGGTGAGTTGCTCTAGGTGTTTACATATGAGTGTTGTACAGTAATTTTTTTGCAAAATAGGTTCTAATATAAACAGGGTTAACTCTGTTCTCGAATCGGAAAAACAGGATGGGTCAGGAACAGGGTCTAATGCAAACAGGGTCGGGTACATGGTCCAAAAAAAGAGAACCAATTATAATAGGGTCAGGTACAGGGTCCAGGTCTAGACCCTACCCACCCTAGACCCAATCACCCCTAATTTTAGGTGACTTACATTACTTTGAATCTGATTCACATAAAATTTGAGGCAGCATGAAAATCTATTACGTGTAGTTAAAGTCTAAGTAGAGAGAATATCTACCCTTATATTCATCTTGTCAGAATTTGAAAACCAATATTCAAATCTCTTAAATTATTATGATGTTGTAAAAAGGGGAAAAATGTTCCAAGGAGATATCAAGTGGAGATATTCATGTTTTGAATGCTATATTCACCTTCTGAATATAAAAGTTATATTAAAATAATCAAATAAGTTACACCATATCACGACAAAAACTTTGTCAGTTAAGTGCTTATGTTGGTATTTCTTCATGTTGAAAATGTTCAATTCTTCATTCATGCAAACGTACTTTTTGTCGAAGAGGCTTGGAAACCATTTTGGTTTCACAGAATCTAGAACCAAATCACCTCTCTCTAGAATAGGTGCAAACCAACTCAGTTTGACTTTTGGGTTGAATCGGATCCGATGCACACCTTTGCAGAAGCTTTGAACTTTATTATTTTCAAAAATTTTCAAGGTCTACATTTAGTGGACAAAGTTCTTGCTAGACATAATTTTCAATTTGTTTATAAATTTTGACAACTGAAATATAGTCAACAAATTGGGCACACAATTTAAACAATAGAAAAGGAACCAAAAAATTAGATAGATTGATAGATATATAAACAAAAGAGCAAACCGACAAATATAAAAACTAAACAATCATTAAATAAAGAAGAAAGGAGGTTTAATTCGGTGTCGATCAAATTTTCAAAGTCAACGAGAAGAGCCTGGTTAAAGAACAGAGGCCCATCGTAAATGCTGATGAAGCATGATCGCTCAATAGATAGAGGCCAGCCGGTCAAAGAAAAGAGGCCCATCGTAAAAAATTAAAAATGCCCACAAATAGAATGTCTCTCTCCCTCTCTCTCTCTCTCTCTCTCTCTCTCTCTCTCTCTCTCTCATTTTCTCGACTGAAGAAGAGGAGTGGCGTGAGCAGTGACGCGCGCAAGGAACGGCAAGAATGTTGTACTATCTGACTCGATCATCAACAGCGCACTGATCAGTTTCATTACCAAGGTCATCTTCTATACGTTATTTATTACGCTCATTTTAACAAAAACTAAGTTGATGCCACTTCGATCCCATTCGAGTCTCTCTATCTGATTTAGAACATTACTCAGGATTTTCATTTGAGTCAATTTAATAATCTCAGTTTGAAATAGTTAAAATTTATCATTCACCATAAAGTGTTCCACGATATGCCTATAAAAAAAAAATTGTGAAGGAGTTCTGAGGATTGTTAAATCAGAAAACTTTTGTCGTGATTTACATTATATAAATTGATTCATTAGCTATCAAACACAATTTTAATGTACAAAAAAATCATCAATAATCTCTCTCTCTCCCTCCCTCCCTCCCTCCCTCCCTCCCTCCCTAGGTGATGGTGTCGAATCCATGGCCTGAGTGTTAATCGCTACACTCAATTCACATGTATTTTGTCTATCGCGTTGCTCTTATTTGTGTGTTGCTATGTCTCTCGTTCTCCATGTCTGTAGAAATCGTAGTTGGTGTACATTGGTGGTCGACGATGACCGCTGAATGTGGCGGTCAACGATGGAGCTCTGGTGATGAGTACATATGCACATATCAATATAACAAATGACTTGACATACTTTTTCTATAATATGATGTTAAGTTTCTTATCAATCTTGGACTTAATATTTCCGAATAATTATGAAAAATAGGAAATATAGGCATGAAAAATATTATGTTCATTAGAGAGAAGGTGAGGGGGGATAAGTGAAGAATGAATGCCTCATCCACCACTTGTCTTCTCAGTGAAAAATTTGTCTAGTTTCCTGAGAAAATCATGATTCCCATTTGGGGAGTGAGATTCTTCAAATATATATATTAACCGAAAAAATTTATCAAGGAATAAAGAAAATACCTATTAAAAACATTGTCAATATAGTATATTTTTACATTCAATGTGGAATTGAATTTCTCCATAGTGAAATTTCATTGCATTTTATGAAAGTTTATGAAAGCTTACTTATTCGTGATCAAGTGCAAAACACTATGGCATTTGGCTTACTTGGAGAGAAATCAAAATGTAAATTTGTATTCCACACAGAATAAAATTTCTCGAACAACACGATATCAGATCAATTACCTAGCTACAATTATTACTGCAGTTCCACTTCCATATTTCTATAACCTCAAAACTATCAAAGCACAACTCCACCTGCCACCTTCATTGGTCATCGGTTGCTGGAAGTTGCCGCCACCAGTCATTGCCCGCCTATCGCCAATGCCGCTGCTAGTCGCCAACACTAGCTGCTTCTCTAATTCAAGGATTAATGACTCCACATTTCTGGTTACTTTATTTATTTATTTAATTCTGTTGTCTCATTCTAGCTATCAATCACAACAGGAACAAAACGGAAAAAATTCCGTATCCAAGCTATCTAGTTGGATTTTTGCTTACATATCCCCTGATCCAAGCTAGAGATATTTTACGAGTCAAGAGGTCATGTATAGTGATTTTCCTTATAGAAGCATGCATGGTAATAAGCATTAAAATTTAGGGTGTGCCGAGGATAGAAGCAAGACTGAGTGAATACATATGGGAAGTGAAAATTACATTTGGCCATTTAAACTTTAAAAGCGGCTGACTTAAAACCCTAATTTATAGTGCATTGTTTGGGGGGAAGTATTTTTTTGGAACTTTCATCCATTTGATTTGCTCAAAATGAAAGTCAATTGAAAATACTTCACTGTGAAAGAAAATATTCGTGCATAAAATTAGAAAAGAGAATTCCTAAATCTAAGAATGTGAAAACATTTTCCGGAATTATTCATCTTAAAATTTTTTAATATATTATTTGTTATGCGCTCTAAAAGGTCGCCTAAGAGATAATGAATAAATAGAATATGAAAAAAATAAAAAGAATGAAAGGAATTGAATTCTCTAAATATTGTATTTGTCTTTGGATCATTTTAGAAGTGAAGATGTTTTTGTGTGTGTATATTTTGTCACATGCATATATATATATATATATATAGGATTTTGCTGGAAGTATGACAAGTGAAAACATTTTTGTGCCATTAAAAAGAAATGTAAAAAAAAAAATCACCAAATTCAATATTTTCACAATGTTTTTCATTTTCGTAATAAAATGATCATGCTCAATGGATTTGCTATTCATTAGCTCTTAATTATGGTCTTCAATATCTCTGAATTCCATAGCTTTGGTTGCCAAATCCACGCGTACAGGAATTTGTGATCATTGTGGTATCATTATTGATGGTAGGTAAAGGTGCTGTCATATTAGCAAGACTCTTCTTTCTATGCCCTTTCTACCTCCAAAGCTAACTTAGTAGTAGGAATAACTAACAGGGAAATGTTAGGGAGTGGTGCTAATTTAGAAGGATAATATCTAACAGAAGCCATTAAATGTAAATAATTACAAAACAAAACATTTTAAAGTTGTAATTCAACAGAAAAAGGTAAAATATAATTGAAGTGAAAAAAATATGGATATGTAACGCAAGCAAAATTCTGTAACCCACATAAAATTGATAACATAATTTGATAAGAGTTTAGTAAGTCACTTTAATTCAAGTTAGTCTTATCATATAAGAGGTAATAAATTCGAATAGTTCGTGTTGCACTGTCTAACCATGCCATATCTCTTGTATCGAAAAATTTTAATTGCTAAGATCTTGGGGGTGCTACGGTGATTATCTCATCAATTTGTACCCTACTTGAATATTCCGCATTGAGATGTGGACCTTGTAGTGACTTTAAAGGAGACAGGAGCAATTGTTGATCAAGCAGAACAACTTTATACCCTACTTGAATATTCTTGCTTTTCTCATATAACTGTAACTTTTCTTTTTGTATCTTGTGATCGATCTAACTATGTGGCTTAGTTTAACTTTTCTCTTTCCCCTTTGAGTTTACCTTATCAATAACTTTTTGAAAATCTTGAAATCAAATCCAACTGTATGTAAATCATTTTATTTTTTTTTCAAATCAACTTATTGCCTTAAAAACAAATTTAGGTCAAAAAATTGATTCTGCTTTGAATGCCTAATATAATTTTTCTTTTAATTTTGAATCAGTAAAAATTTAACAAAGCAGAAGAATTCAATCATCAATCTATATATTACAATATGTGAATGTAACGAACATATGTAGCTATCAATAAGACTTATTCCCTCCAAATGAATTTTAATCACCGCAAATGAACAAAAAGAATATTTCAGTTAGTGTTTCAATGTCGACATATGATTGGAAAAAGACATACAATTGTTTATATGAAGCCCAAAAACTAAGCTCAAATATGAAGAAGCTAATGGCCCCAAATTAGATTATGACAATACGTTAACCCATAATGCCTAATACGCGCATCAATTATAATGTTATAATAATATTATTGGCCCTCTAAAAATCAATGGAATGTTAAACAGAGTTTAAGTGAAGTTCAAGATACATCGTGATGATTGATTGACTTGAAACATGAAAATAGTTGAAGATTAAGTCAAGGAGGAACCATCATCCAATGGATAACTATAGCAAAAGGAATCATTGCTAGAGTAGTGCAAGTCAAGAGGTATTTAGTATTTCTTGCGGGGGAAAATTAGTATAACTGAATGACTCATTAGAGATACAAGAGGAATCAAAGCGAAGCATATACACATTTTACACAGAGAATACAGTATGTTCAATGAGCACACAACATCAATCTGGACATTAAAAATCACGAAGAGCCCATCAAATTTTGAAGAGGAGAAGATTATTCATCACAGATTAATCTGGGCTAGATTTCGTCTAAGTTTGGATTTTTAATTTCCAATTCCAGCACTTGTATATGTTTATAAGAGCTTTACGGTCATACTTTGTAAGCTTTTCCACATACTTCTGTCATCCCAATTAATAAGTTTTATGTTCAATTTTAGCCATCGAGCAAACATGTTATCAAAGAATGTAAGTAATCTATTCTAGTTCAAGAAAGTTTTTATGCGATTTCCTTGCTTTCAACTACGAAGCTCCATAACGTTGTACACAACACAAGATCTTTTGTTAAAACTATTATTATTAATATTAAGATGCAGAAACACAATATATACATCGTGAGTATGACAAATTTGAATGATTTAAAAATACATTCTTACTTTACCGTCCCTCTTCCAAGTATTAATATGGGTACCTAAAGAAACATAATACAACACATTAAGTAGGGAAAATGGTCGGATCTTGTCGATATTTTAACAAAAACCTGTGAACCAAAAACTTCCCATTACAAAGTTACATTACTAAACTACAGATTGATATCCTCGCCCATTGACATGCCATCATCGCACCAAAACCAGGGGTTTATCAAAGTCGTCAAGATTACATTTGGTCATCCAAATTTCTTACCAGGATGGACCGAACAGGATATAATACAAAATCTATGAATTTTAATATATCATATCTACTATTTGGTGATTGCCATCGGGTGTATTCACATAATATCATATACATTGTTTGGTATAAACTCCATATTAATATAAATGAACTAATACAAAAGGAGATAGTAAATATCTCTCGTGAGGCTTTTTCCTACTTTATTTTTGGTTGCTCTTTTTTAATTAGTTTCATTGTCATTTCTTTCTTCCCCTTCCATCATTTGCTAATAGAATTCTATTAAATAGTAAACTATATTAATATACCTTAAATACTAAAATACCTAAAATATGTGATAAATATAAGTATATATATATATTTATATTTATATATTGAATTTATATTAAAATAGAATTAAATTTGAATATATAAATTAAATTAAATTAAATTAAATTAAATTTTATTTTTTATTTTGAATTTCTTATATTAGAATTCAAATATTATTTACATATTGAAGTATAATTTTAATGCTATTAACTTTTTTGGTTGAATAATTTTAATTTTGTTAATTTTGTTAATTTAAGAAGTTTATTATTTGAGAAAAATAACTTTCCTAATATGGATATTATAAATCATATCCATCTTTATCTTACATCTCAATCGAATAATTTTATCTGGTCTACATCAGTGTTGACACCTAAATTTTGACGACCTGTTTAGTCATTTATCGCATAAAAAATAAGGGATTAATTTTACCCTAAAAAAATTATAATTGCATAACATATGGTCATTAGGAGCATATTTCATTTAATTCCTCCGTGGTGATTGATATTACATTTACATGGGTGTCCTAAATTGTTAAAAGTTGATTATGAAATTTCCAGCTCATTGGCACTGACATATTTGTGCATTTAAGGGAACGAATGCAAAGGAAGGACAACGTGTAAGCGGCCACCGATTCGTACATGGGGAAGCCCATCCACGTGAAGGAAAATTGTGCACTTGGCCGTAATTCGGTCAACGTGGGGGGCAAGAAATTGACCAATATTATTTTAAGAGGAAAGAATTTATGCATGATTCTCTGGTCCGATTCACACAATATGGGCAAATCAGCAGAATATTTCAATATGAGCGTAACCCTTCGAGTATTCGCGGCGCCGATTCTCGTGTTTGCAGGACGTGACTTGGGCTTAAAAGGAAAAAATATATTTGCGTAGCTAAAGGTACAAGTTCCGAAAGGAAAACAAAAATCAAAGGAATATATTTCAATTCATCCACAATATGAAAGTAGATCACCTTCTCTTCCTGAGGATCCCATGTAGTCTTGCATTTAAAAGGAAGAGCTCTCATGCAAGAAGAGGGGGGTTGGCACTTCTATTCTAAAAGGCACGTTGAGAGATTTACACGTGAGAGAGAGAGAAAAGAGAAGGAACTCTCTCTGCCGAACCGAGAAGCCCCCACGTTGTGCGAGGCCCTTCGCCGCAGCGTCACACTCGAGCCGCCTGAGTTACCGTCGCTACACCGTCTTTGCTGCGTTTCCCCCTTGCAACAACGACGGACTCACTGCTGTGACCTCTTTGCCTTTCCGACGAGCTGCTGATCTGGTGCCAACCTCCTACCGTCGTGACCAAGCCTCGACGAGCCCAGCTCAACCGAGACGTTGATGGAGCTACTGCCTTCCTCGCGCTCAACTGTTGTTTGATTCGCTGTTGCCCCGGCGGGATTGTAATTTCTCCTTGCCGCAATCACTCGAGCAATCCTCGCATCCCCGACAATCCATGATCTGCTGCTTTTTCTATACAATGAACCAGCACACCCCAGGGACGCTTGAACCACTACGGCCTAGTTCGGAGTTGACGAGGACTCCGCAAGTTCCATCTAGCCTGGCGATGTCACGAAGTGTTTTCTTGACTCACCGACAATCACCAAACAGGCTTTTGCGCTTTGTTCGTATTCATTCTTTGCAGGTTTCGTCGGAGTCCAAAGAGGCCAACATCTCGACCAGCATGAATACCACGTCATATCGTGGCCACCACTTGTGGAGTCCATAGTCAAAAGAGTCGCTAGAATTTTGATGAAATAAGTCTAAGTTGTGAATTGGACTTCTCCAGGTATTGTCCAGAAGTGAAAATACAAAAGAAAAAATTGTCAAAGCTTCCTCTCTGCGGCGTCACCTCGACGTCTTCGACTTTAGACGAGCGGTCCACTATGATCCATCTTGGGCATCCTTGTTGCCACCGGTCCCCCGCCACGTTGTGTCGCTCGCCGCACGCCGTTGCTCACACCGTCGAGCATTGCAAACCACCATCGGTCACCGTTCGTGATCCATTGCCCGGCACTTGAATTTCGAAAGTTATTGTCACAATTAGGTAATACTCCTTACCCGGTGTCATTGAATATTTTATCGCCTTATTTGTCTATCTGATATCCATTAAGCATATTTGAGTGAGAGGCATATCTCCCAATTAAGATTTATTGCCCAATTTGCAACCTCGCCCTTTTTTTTTTTTTTTTTTAAATTTCAGCTATAAGGCTTTAGATGAAATAATTAATCAAGCGGGAATAAAATTGATATTTTGATCTTTAAGGCTTAAGATCAATTTATCAA
This sequence comes from Eucalyptus leucophloia subsp. euroa, assembly GCA_017140325.1. NCBI lineage: Eukaryota > Viridiplantae > Streptophyta > Magnoliopsida > Myrtales > Myrtaceae > Eucalyptus > Eucalyptus leucophloia. The sequence goes on along the minus strand of CM029474.1, from coordinate 25,914,904 downwards.
TTTTACTAGCGAAATATCATCCCTTAATCTGAATGGTGTGTGATATCTTTGATGATTTTGAATGGTCTATCTTGTCTCGATTGCTTTATTCATCTTGACATATGTTTAGGTTAGAATATTGCATGCTTTAGGGTTGTTTGCATATTTAGATTAAGCATTTTATTTATCATGAATTTTTGAAATAAAAAGATAAATTTAGGATGTTAGTTTTAAATTTGAATTGCATGTTTAATTATTTGGCAATTTTAATTTCGAATTTCATAAAAGAAAAAGAAAAGAAATTAGAATTAGGGCATCATTTGTACGTCATTGCACATTAGGATAAAATTGCACATTTTATTTTAAATTTAGATTGATTTAGATAGACTACATCTTAGGTTAGTGATTGTTAAGTTAAGATAATATCTTGGTTTTAATAAGGGCTTAGTCTGACCTAATCCTTAATATAAATTGGATAGAATCTTAATTTAGTTAGATAATTTTCACATTTAGCCTAATTTCGAATTTCATGAAAAATACAAAAAATGCCATAGGTTGAATTAGTTTTATTTTCTAGGATAGATTGCATTCTTTTAGGGAAAAGAAAGAAAAGAAAGAAAAGAAAAATGCCACATGCACATCATTAGGATGAATGTCATGTGGTAGTTGTTGCTAGGTCCATTCAATTAGAAATTACATGTCATTAGAGTTATGTTATTTAGTTAATATTGCATCGCATATTGCATAATTTTCATTAAATAAGTGAAAAAAAGAAGAAGAGAAATTGCGTGTTAATTAGAAGCCATATCCGGGGTTGTTGATATGGCTTTTGAATTAACATTGCAGATGCTTTCGTTGCTACGAGGTAAGTCCTGCATTTTCTATTTGCTTTCTTGGGTGTTAAATCGATGGATTGCGCATCCGCATGATCACCTCACATGTTAGAGAATTAAATTTAAAATCAATCCAAGCTGCCTGCAAAACATCTTCTTTGAAATAAAAAAGAAAGGTACCGAAGGGCGTTTGAAAAGTATAGCGTAACCAAGTCCCTGAATTCATAATCTCTGGTTCGTAGGAAAGTAAATCTCCCGTTACTTTACTTGGGTTTCTAATCGACCCACCAAAAATAGATTAGTGGCGACTCCTAATTGAAAAATCATTTGCATGTTATAAACCTGAACCTAAGTCGCGAATTGGTATGGGCTTGGGAGAGCCCGAGTTAAGTCTAGGCTTAACAATCCATTAGCCAAATTCTAAGTATTTCACACCCGAAAAATTGGTCGCGATAATCAGTTTATATCCGACTTTACTTTGATTGAAGTAGGCACCAAATGCAAGATGCAATAAATTTTATTCTATCTTAAATTTTATTTTGCCAAACGCAGCCAAAGTGGTTTAACCAACTCTTCGTTGATATTGAAATACCATACAACAAATTGATAGGGGATCCACTCTTGCAACCTTGTGTCAATCCACACAATAGAAATACACTTAGCATAAACTATTGCCAAATTGGCTACAAACACATCAAAGGAGTAAGTCGAAGCATCTCTAAGTGTGAGGTAGAAAATTATCTTATCACTCAACCTAGTACAACAAACAATAATCCTCCTAGACAAATATGAAATAACTATGAAAGGCAAATGAACAGGTTTATTCACTATCTTTCCTATAATGGTATGCCAATAAAAAGCAGTTATGCAAAAGATTATTCACAAGATTATGACAATAACATATTGTATAGCCATTCTCAAAAATCAACATTCATTACATGCCATAATCATATGCAATTCATTACCGAAATATAATCGTCATGTCATTTCTATTCATCACTTACATAAGTAGGAGAAACACAATTTCTTATTTGCCTTTCCCATGTAAATGGTGATAACATAGTCAAAGATTAATAAATTCATATGGAAATAGACAAGTTATATGATCAACAACTCAGAGAATCGACAATGTGAATATTGACAATCCAAAGAAGCGACTTTGTGAACATCTACAACCCAAATAATCAACCGATTGATTAATCCATAACACTTAGCTCATAACTCACTGATTTAGTCGAGTTACAAAAATATCACTTTTAGGTTTAGTTTTCGTTATTCTACATTTTTCACACTTAAAAATGCCATTGCATCACATAGAAACCATCATATACTCTTTATGGAATCAATCAAATACATTCTAGGTATGTAACAAGCTTATCAGTTTGATTAAAACGAACACTAGGATTTGACGTATGATCATTGCAACTTACCTACACTTGATAACAAAGGTCAAACTAAATTCAACAACCATCAACTAATAAAATCAAGATTACTAAGTGGATCAATTTAACTTAGTTCATATAGTTTTCACTTGCCTTGAACAAAGACTTTGACAACTCAACACCTTAATCACTTCATAAGCCTTTGAAAGATGAAATTAGAAGCTTCAAGAAAAGAAGTGTAAGAATTTTGCCTACACTTAAAATTTTGGAAAGTGAGATTGAAAAAGAAAGCTGAAGGCTTAAAGAATTTTGCGAGGAGATTATATGGCCAAGGGATATGTATTTGAAAGACTACACAAGAGTCACAAGAAAATAAGAACAATTGACCAAGGCTAAAAGCAATGACAACCATCGTTTGAAAAAAAATTAGTGAAGAATGAGAGAGATGTTCTCAAGCGTAAAACGTTACAAATGGTATAAAACACCCTCTGTATCGATTGCATAAGCAAAGAAATTAGTGTCCGTTCTAAGTACTAATAACACCAAAAAATATTCGGAACTTTTCAAAACATTTAGCAAAAGTTATCAAAAGTTAGGAGAATCACAACTCAAGTAAATTTCGAACGTGAAAATTATTAAACACACAACAGAGCATGTCCTTTATCACCACTATATAATCCACCATTCAGAAATACTCATTAATTTAATCATATTGAAAATACTTTTGGAGAATAATGGACACGGAAAATACACACATCTCCTGCGTATTTCCACATCAATAATCCAGCTTAGATTGCACATTTAACAATTATACACCTCCATATCATTAGATGAAGTAAGAATTTCCGGATGTCACAGAAATTATTTGTTTGTGTGTCATTTGGTAATTTGAGTTTCACAAAGTCCTCGGACTTCAAGACATATTAAAACGCACTCAATTTCAAGTTGAAGTTAGATTTGACAGTTTAATTGGCCATCGATCTTAGATTGGACTTTAATCATTAAGTGCTTTCAGCAACCGCAACTTGACAAAAATACGTATGACGATAATCTATGTAATCATTGGTCTTGCAAATCTCTCTCTTTCTCTTAAAAGCATGCATGCGCTGGTACTTCATTCCATTGCAAGTAACTTAGTGTCTCTTTTGGTCAAGCGATATCTTTATTCTCGATCTATATTCATCAACGACGAGCATCCTTCTCAAGATTTATCAAAAAGGTACATACACGATTGAGTAATAGGTCTCCAAATTATAGAAAATTCCTATGGTCGAGGTTTCTCGAGGAGGTAAGCCCTCTATAAAACTATTTCTGTGGTCATTCTTTAGCTACGTTACATAGCAAGAAAATAATTGATATTTTTCCCACATAATCAGACTTTTTAATTACCTAAATATACCATGTGCATTCTTTGGTTTTCAAGCTAAGCTTTCTAAATTTGGTCACAATTAGAAACCCATTCATTGTGAGTTTTTGTCCATTGATCAAGCTGAAAGCGTTAAATTATCGAGTTGAATGATATGTTGTGATTGACGGGTGTGCCATTTTAGGTTTTGTTCGTCATAGGTGTTCGAGTTGTGGTTTTTTCATAGTAGTAATTTAGTTCAACGGAAATCGATGGGAGATAAATTATCCATTTTGGATTTTTTCTGGTCAAAATATTAATTTAAAATAAATTTGTCAGAAATGTACTCATTTGATGTCTTTCATGATATTAACACTTGATAAAAATAAGCCGTCTAAGACGAGAGTCCAAACTGAGAAATAATTTAAATTAAATCCTAGCGTTGCAATCTATCCAAAAGTCTATCCTAAGAGATTAGGATTGAGTTTGAATACAATAAAAGGATAAGTGCACAAGTGGTTTTAAAACTGATTTGCGAAGATTACGATCCAAGTCGGTAGAAATTTATCGGGTTGGATTTCGATCCCGTCCGAATTGGGATAGCGTGGCTTCTCATTAGGTCATATGTCGGTCCTACGTGGCAGGCAAATCCAAAACGGCGAGGTTTTCCGCAGGCCCAGATGGAAGCAAATCGCTCGTCTAAGCCCTAAATTCGAAAGTCTTACTGTTTGGGTAAAAAGCTTAAATCGTTCTTGCGACTTCTTTTCATTCACAGCCGAGCTCCAATGGGTTCCTACAGCAGCCCCCTCACGTTCAAGCTCCATACCCGAGTAATCTCCAATATCTATGAACACATTTCTCAGATCCACCCGCAGGCTTCCATGAACGACCAAAATAGGATAGATATGTCCGTGAGGCCATTGGCGGATCATCCTCCAACGGTGTACGGGTGCGTGATTGGAGTTAATAGGGGTTGCACTGCGGAGATTTTTGATAGTTTCAAGCTTCAATACGACCCCGCCACTTGTTTTCTCAACCTCGCCTTTCTCAACGAGCAGCACAAGCGCTATTTAGTGTTCTTCTCTCCCTCTCTCTTTTGGCCTTTTTTTTTTTTGTTTATAAATGATTTCTTATTGCGAGCAGATTATTTATTTATTTTTTTATTGTTTCTGATCTTGCTTCTTTTTTTTTTTTTTTCCTTTTTCTTCTTTAATTGGCCATAGATACGGAGACTTGCCCGAATTTTTGTATGCTTGGATGGTATGCCAGTGGGCACGTTGCAGATAAATCTAGTATGGTTATTCACAAAGCTGTAAGTTCCGAGTGTAATCCTCCATTTGGTTGGGATCTTCGCCTGTGTTCACTGTTTTGTTCCATATAATTGAGTCTCATGGGTGCCTTTCCCCGCGTTGGCTTTATAGTTAAATAAGGTTCGAATGTGAGTGTTGCACGTGCGAGTCTGAATTTTTTGACCTCTGTGCGATCATACGACTTTTTTTCCTTTTTTAATGTGGTGTAACCCCTCTTCAAGTTATTCAAAGTGTATTATGAATTATCAAGCATAGTGTAAATTGATAATGTTAGTATATTTTATTTACAGTTGATGAATATCAATAGAAGTCCGATCTGCGTTATTCTCGATCGTCATGCCCTAAGTGCCCTAAAGGATCTCCCCCTTACCATCTGTGGAGAAGGTAAGTGGTTTTTATGCCCTTTTCTGAAGGTTTGTCTTTCAATATGATAGTCATTGTCTGTTTCCTTCTTCTTTTTTTCGTTTCAGTTGTACGAGCCACAATGGAAGATCTTAGCGAATTTTCCCAACCACTGGTCGTCCTTGCTCAAGGTCAGGTTTCCTGCCCTCCTCCACATAAGTCCTGCCTTCGCGTTTAGTCTCTCATCTGATTTTACTTGTTCTTGGTGAAAATTTCAAAGTTAATAATCTTGTATAGCTTTAACGTTTACCTAACTTTTGGTTTGTCTCACTGTGCTCTCCATTTTTTGATTTTCCATAATGTACCCATGACGTATCCTGATTTCTCCATGACATTTGCCTCAAGTTTTTTCCACATATTAATGCATGGCCCTCTGTGCGCATATAGGGTCAAAACTTTCTTTTTTGGCACTTGATTCATTCGAATAGTCGGTGTTAGCTCACAACTTCTAGCCTTTCTTCCCCTTTGGCGCTAATTATTGGTCCCCCGAGCAATGAGCATTTTTTATTATATTTTCGCGATTAGTATGATTTGCACGGTTGATCATTTAAATCAAACACTGTTTAAAACTCCATTCCTTTTTTTGCGGTAAAGAAAAAGATGTCCAAGCCTTTTATTGCAATATTTCCTCAAAAAGACTAGTAATATATGCATCATTGATACAGGTAAATCTTATGTATCATATGTATAATTTATTCAGGTGTTGTAGAGCACACGCGGCACAAAAATCTTTTGCAGGACTATATGCAGAAGAGAAAGGGGCCGATGCCTGTTTATCGTACCATCGATGCTGGATCTACAACGGACGTAGCATTTATATCAACCGTTTTTATAGATGGGGGGGATAGCTTCACATCCGACAAGTTACCACAAAAAAAGCTAGCTGAACAACAGGCTGCAAAAATTGCTTTATGTCATTTGTCACGAAAGAGGAAGGATGAAGGCTGTCGTCCAGCTCCTGAGGTGTGATAATTCTTTACTTGTTGCTGCTATTATTGAAATATACATTGCAAACTAGTCGCTTCGATTGTCTGTGAGAATATGTGATATGGTTGAAATGCTATAAATCATCATCTTTGAATTGCTTCCACGTTCTTCTTACCATGCAAATGAATATCTTGAAGAAACCTTGAACTTATCGATTAATTCATTAAAGGCTTTCCAACTATGAGTGTACATCAGTTAAATATCTCTACTTCTTTTACTGTGAATATTGTCTTATAAAAGCTAATCAAGTCCAATAACGTGCCTTTTTATGGTCGTTAGAATAACTTATCCCCTTCTATGGGCACGCCCAAAGGGACCGACATTTGATTCTGATTATTTAAATGTTCCCATCACGTGGTCATTGGGACGTTGATATCTCCATATGCTCTCTGGAAAGATCAGTGCAATTTTTTGCTGGTCGCCATTACCTGTTTATATATCACATTCATGAGCGCTGGTTGCATCTGCTGGTGTGCATTATTTAGTATTAGTGAGTAAAGAGCCTCCATTATATATTACAAAGTGTGTGGGTCGAGAGTTGTCATTGCTTCGAACTAGGTTGAATAAGTGCAGACAAAAATTTGCCAATATGATCCATGAATCGTCTCAGTATATATTCGTAAAATGCCATGACTGCTGTATGGATTCTGTGCGTTTTCTCCTTCAAAGAAGCCTAAAGCAGTAAGTACAGCTGGTAACATTTCTAGATCGAATAGTATGACCATCAACTTTGATGCCCTTAGGTTCGTATCATCCTTTTGACGTTTTTATGAGAATTGCTTCAACTGAACCATTATCACCCTGCTGAATATTTATTCCACAGGAAAACAGAAAGCGGACTATTCAAAGCACTCAGCTTGTTAAGTCACATGCTGAAGAACATGTCTTAGTGACAGGTATATTCATTCTAAGCTGCTAGTATCTGCACTCTTTTCCACGTGAAACATTGATGGATTACAATGATATGTGTCCAAAAGCTTTTCACTGAGCCTCCGCTCAACATTGAAGCTTTTTCTTTCGTATTTTAAATTTCATGCAGCATGTGTGCTTTCTCGAAGGGCATATTGTTGGATGTATGACCTAAAGCTACTATGTAATGGTTACATATTAGGGATTTCAGTTGTACTTTTATTATTATTATTATTTAATTAATGGCAATGACGTATTCATTCATTTGTCCAATTATTTTATATTTATGAATGATTCCATAAGATCAGTTGCAACTAGACTTATTCTTGAGACGTCAAGAATATATGTGACGGGTTTATAATTAGACTAAATATTTAAATCGTTCCTGGTCAATGGATTATTGAGTGGCTATTAATAATCCTGTTGAGACCGGTGTGTTCTTAACTTTGCCATTAAGTATTGGATACTTAAGGGAATGATGAGTCACCTATCATTGAGTATTATGATACTTGAGTTAGAACATAGGTGTTTGTATTAGACAAATTCATTGAGCATGACGCATATGGAACGACTAGCGACATTGAAGCTTTTAGCGTGGTCAATGTGTAATTGTTCATGCTTTGATCTTATGTAAATAATCCTTAGACCTAAGGCATAGTGTTAAGTTGTGTATTGAACAACTATGGTTCACATGTGCACATAATGCCGGGTTGTTGATCCGTCTTTATACCTGATGGTCATTTTTCGTTCATATACGAAGTTACACGTGCGCGCAATATGAAATTTGTCTCCTTGTTAAATGCAAGGTATAATAATGATGTGCTATGCGATCTAATTATGACACTGTATTGAAATCCTCGGCCGGGGTTGTAACCGAGAATAAATTGTTTATGTCTCGAATAAAATGCATATCAATTAGATTTGTGCATATGATCGAATTAATGACTTGACTAATATTCTATGGTCTTTGTTTGATCGGGACATAGTACGACAGAGGGATTGAATTACACTGTAGCCAAAGCTGACAGATTCATTATGTTCTTAAAGTATTTACACTATCTAGATAGCCATGACATATTGCTAGATGTCAATCGTGGCTTGTAGGACCTAAAAGATTAATCGGGACAATTAATTCTTTTAGAAGTACTTATGTGTTAATACAAGTCTTACTACCAGCTTAGTGATGAACCTAGGGATGTCACACACCATAAACAATTAGGATAACGTGAAACAAGAGAGAAATATAATTGTAAATGTGTTTGCAATTACTACAATCGAATTGAGTTGATTTGAAATTAAATTAAATGAGATTTAATTTGTATTATAATCACGAGCCTACTTGCATATGATACACACGCATGCCCAAAGTGGATACATGCTAATGTACCCTAATTGCACACATAAAGGTTATGTCCTTTATATATATATATATATATATATATATATATATATATAAATGGATTGATTAATTATTTTATCAATTAATTAATGTGTGTTTATTTTAATTATATTATAAAAAAAATAGTGCACATGCACGACTGAATTTCTGCATGGTGGTCAGCAACCGCTGACCATCATGCACGAAATCATGCAAGAACAGTCAGCGGTTGCTGACCATTCATGCACGCTCATGCACGTCGTGCATGAGCAGCTTCGAGAGATCAGCAACTGTTGTTGATTGTGGGATCAGCAACCGTTGCTGATTCGTGTAGAAGTTTAAAAATAAAATGTCGCAAAAGGTTGTGTGTGAGTGGTTTAGGGGTTGCTGAAATAGAGAGAAAAACCGTGTATGCATTCGTGTGGTTTTGGGTGTGTTCTTTTTTTTTTTTTTTTTTTTTCAAGATGCGAGAAAGGAGAGTGTTTACTCTAGTTTGAGCCGTGACTATTATACATCAAGAGTACGACGGATTGTTTCCACGTGATTGCTAGCACGATCAAAGTGGTGAATATTCGAAAGTTCTCTCTTCCGTTCAACGTTCGTTGTTGGTGTGTCTGAACTAGAGGTCTGACGCTTGTGGGACTTGAACTATAGAACATCCGAACCGACTTTTTTCAAGCGTGCTTCAAGAGGTAATTCGTTTAACTCCCTTTTCATATTCAGATTTTTGATTAAAACGCACGAATAACGCCTTAGGAGTAATAATAGAGAGAACACTCTCCTTTCTCGCGTCTTGAGAAAAAAACAAGAACACACCCAAAACCACACAAATGCATACACGGTTTTTCTCTCTATTTCAGCAACCCCTTAAAGCACTCACACGCAACCTTTTGCGACATTTTATTTTTAAACTTCTATACGAATCAGCAACGGTTGCTGATCCCATGATCAGCAGCCATTGCTGATCTCTCGAAGCTACTCATGCACAACGTGCATGAGCGTGCACGAACGGTCAGCAACCGCTGACCATTCTTGCACGATTTCTTGCATGTGCACTATTTTTTTATAATATAATTAAAATAAACACACATTGATTAATTAATAAAATAATTAATCAATCCATTTATATGTATATATATAAAGGACATAATCTTTATGTGTGCAATTAGGGTACATTAGCATGTATCCACTTTGGGCATGCATGTGCATCATATGCAAGTAGGCTCGTGACTATAATACAAATTAAATCTCATTTAATTTAATTTCAAATCGACTTAATTCGATTGTAGTAATTGCAAACATAATTGCAATTATATTTCTCTCTTGTTCCACGTTATCCTAATTGTTTATGGTGTGTATGATATCCCTAGGTTCATCACTAAGCTGGTAGTAAGACTTGTACTAACACATTAGTACTTCCAAAAGAATTAATTGTCCCGATTAATCTTTTAAGTCCTACAAGCCACGATTGACATCTAGCAATATGTCATGGCTACCCAAATAGTGTGAATACTTTCAGAACATAATGAACCTATCGGTTTTGGCTACAGTGAAATGCAATCCCTCTGTCTTACTATGTCTCGATCAAACAAAGACCATGAAATATTAGTTAAGTCATTAATTCGATCATATGCACAAATCTAATTGACATGCATTTTATTCGAGACATAAACAATTTATTCTCGATTACAACCCTGGCCAAAGATTTCAATGCAGTGTCATAATTAGATTGCATAGGACATCATTATTATACCTTGCATTTAACAAGGAGACAGATTCCATATTGCACACACGTGTAACTTCATATATGAACAAACTATGACCATCATGTATAAAGACGGATCAACGATCCGGCATTATGTGCACCGGTGAACCATAGTTATTTAATACACAAGTTAACACTGTGCCTCAAGTCTAAGGATTATTTACACAAGATCAAAGCATGAACAATTAGACATTGACTACGTTAAAAGCTTTCATGTCACTAATAATTTCATATGTGTCACGTTCAGTGAATTTGTCTAATACAAACACCTGTGTTCTAACTCAGGCATCATAATACCCAATGACATGTGATTCATCATTCCCTTAAGTATCAAATACTTAATGGCGAAGTTAAGAACACACTGGTCCCAATAGGATTATTAATAACACTCAATAATCCATTGACTGGAAATGATTTAAAGATTTGGTATAACTATAAACCCATCACATATATTCTTGACGTCTCAAGAATAGGTCTAGTTGCAACTGATCTTATGGAATCATTCATAAATACAAAATAATTAGACAAATGAATGAATATGTCATTGCCATTAATTAAATAATAATAATGAAAGTACAACTGAAATCCCTAATATGTAACCATTACATAGTAGCTTTAGGGCATACTTCCAACAATCTCCCACTTACACTAAAGCCAACTTGTCTAGTACCTCAAACCCATTTTGTCAATATGTCTTTCAAAAGAAGACTGAGGTAAGGCCTTAGTGAAGGGATCTGCCACGTTTTTTGCTGAGGTAATTTTCTGCAAGTCGATATCACCTCTCCCAACAATTTCTCTAATGAGATGGAAGCGTCTCTCAATATGCTTGGACTTCTGGTGAGACCTTGGTTCCTTAGCTTGAGCTATCGCCCAATTATTGTTACAAAACAATGTAATCATTGCTCAATTGAAAGAACTACTACAAGTTCAGAAATAAATTTCTTCATCCAAGCAGCTTCCTTTACTACTTCAGAAGCAGCTACATACTCTGCCTCAGTGGTGGAATCAGCAGTTATGCTTTGTTTGGAACTTTTTCAACTAACTGCACCACCATTGAATGTAAAGACAAACCCAGATGTAGACTTATAATTATTAGGATCCGATTGAAAATCGGAATCAGTATAAGCTACAATTTTAAATTCTCCTTCTCCATATATCAAGAATAAATCTTTAGTCCTTCGCAAGTACTCAAGAATATTCTTGACTGCTATCCTGTGCTCTTCTCCTAGATTAGACTGATATCTGCTAGTAATACTTATAGCATGTGGAATATTAGGTCTAGTACATAGCATAGCATACATTATGCTTCCAATAACAGATGCCTGTGGTATTTTTGCCATCCACTCTCTTTCTTCAAGAGTGTTGGGACACATCTCCTTAGAAAGACAGATCCCTTGCCTAAAAGGCAATAATCCTCTCTTGGAACATTGCATGTTAAACCGTGTTAACACTTTGTTTATGTACGTAGACTGTAAGGGGCCAATGAATCGTCTTGGTCTATCTCTATAGATCTTGATACCTAAAATGTAGGTTGTCTCTCCTAAATCTTTCATGGAGAATTTCTGTGACAAGAATAGTTTTATCGATGATATTATTGGTACATCATTTCCAATCAAAAGTATATCATCGACATACAAAACTAGAAATACAATTGCACTCCCACTGATCTTCTTGTATACACAAGGTTCATCCGGATTTTTGATGAAGCCAAACGATTTGACTACCTCATCAAAACGTATGTTTTGACTTCTGGAGGCTTGTTTGAGTCCATAAATGGATCTCTTAAGTTTACACACCTTCCGTTTTTCACTACTGGATTCAAAACCCTGTGGCTGTTCCATATAGATGTCCTCATCAAGAAAACCATTTAGAAAAGCCATTTGACATCCATCTAGAATATCTCATAATCAAGGTGTGCAGCTATAGCCAACATAATCCGAATGGACTTTAGCATGGCCACAGGTGAGAAAGTTTCATCATAATTAATTCCTTCTTTTTGACGATATCCTTTCACTACCAGCCGTGCTTTGTAAGTTCCAATTTGACCTTCTGTATTCATCTTCCTCTTGAAGATCTATTTAGAGCCAATTGGTATAATACCATTAGGCAAGTCAGTTAAGGTCCAAACTTCATTGGAATACATTGAATCCATTTCAGATTTCATGGCTTCTAGCCATTTACCAGAATTGATGTCTGACATCGCCTTCTCATAGGTTTTAGGATCACCAGGTTGATCACTATCATTCACAATGAATAATGGTTCAATATGATTAACCGAGTGTCTATAACAAGCAGGTGGGCGAGACGTTCTCGCACTTCTCCCAAGAGGTTGTGTATCAGAAGCTCCCATTGAATTAGAGATTGGTATCTAAACTCGGTTGTTTGGCACTTCATTATTTTCTTCTTGTAAGACTATTTTCCACCCAGCACCACTTTCTTGGACGAACTAATTCTCCAAAAAAGAAGCGTGCTTGCATACCAAAATTCTTTGGTTTGAATGAAAATAGAAATAATATCCAAGAGTTTCATTTGGATATCCAATGAAGCAACCTTGTTCAGATCTTGCCTCCAATTTTTCCATTTTTAGCTTTTTCATGAAAGTTGGACAACCCCGGATCTTAATATGATTAAGACTAGGTTTCCTATTATGCCAAATCTCATAGGGCGTAGTTGGAACAGATTTGGACAGCACTCTATTCAGTATATATACAGCTGTCTCAAGGGCATATCCTTAAAGAGATATTGGTAAATCGGTGTAACTCATCATAGATCGTACTATATCTAATAAAGTATGATTTTTTCGTTCAGATACACATTATGTTCTGGAGTTCCAGGAGATAAAATGCCATTCTCTTTAAGTTAGTCCAGGAATTAAGTACTAAGGTATTCACCTCATCGATCCGATCGAAGAGCCTTAATACATTTTCCTGTTTGTTTCTCAACTTCAGCCTTGAATTCCTTGAACTTTTCAAATGATTCAGATTTATACTTTATGAGGTATAAATAACCATAACGTGATTGATCATCGGTGAAGGTAATGAAGTAATTATAACCATCTCTAGTAATTTCATTAATTGGTCCACATACATCTGTATGTATTAATTATAATATATCAGCAGCTCACGCACTTTGTCCCACAAAAGGCGCTTTGGTCATTTTTCCTAGAAGATATGCCTCACAAATCGAGTATGACTCAAAATTTGAAGGATCAATGTATCCATCATTACTCAATTTGTTAATTCTGTCTTCTCCAATATGACCTAATCGAAGATGCCAAACATACATTTTATTTGGACCATCTCTAGGGCGTTTATTAGTTATGACATTTATATCAATTCTATTTTGCTTATTAACATTGGTAATCACATTACCGGACATTGTAATGGTATAAAAATTGTTGGTTTATAAGCTAGAACCAACACATATTCTATTATGATAAATAAAACATTCATCATCAGCAAAAGAAAATTCATAATTCTCTTTACCCAAACGAGGTATAGAGATAATTTTCCTAACAACATTCTTATAATGCAAACAGTTCTTTAAAACCAATACATGTCCAGAAGGCAAACATAAATGAAAAGTCCCTATAGCTAATGCAGCAACTCTTGCTCCATTGGCAAACGTCAGCACAATCTCATTTCGTCTTAGCATCCTGCTTATTTCCAGATTCTGTAAAGACATACAAATATGTGAAGTTGCGGCAAAATCTAGAACCCATGAGCTAGATTCAGCACTAACCATAAGATTAGTTTCAATAAGCATAGACACCATACCTTCATAAGGTTTGTTTTTGGGCTTGACCTTCAAGCTCGCAAGGTACCTCCTACAATTCCTCCTCTAGTGCCCTTTGACACCACAATAATGACATTTCCCTTTATCAATATTGGGTTTTGGTTGCACAACAGGTTTGGCAGGTCTCTTCCATTTATTTTTCTTTAAAATAGTCTTACTCCTTGAAGAAGAAGCCTTAGCCATAGCCACTACATTTGGCCTCGTGTTATGCATTTCCTTCTCATAAACTACCAGCATGCTATGTAACTCAAAAAGAGTTTTCTCCATCTTATGCATGTGGAAGTTTTGTACAAAACTAGAGAAGGAATCGGGTAAAGATTGGAGGATCAAATCCACAGCTAACTCATTGTCCATAACGAGGTTCAGCCTTGTCACGCCCCGATCCTCAGGCACGCACACATCCATCTCGCTTGGTCGATTTTATAATGCGATATCCCAGGACAATATATCGCCGTCCCTTTCATTTTTAAGCACATGCGGAAGCAGTTAAAATCCCCAGACAATAAAACAATGGGATAGAAAAGCAGGGCCATATTTTTCATATTGAAATTTATAACCACACTTTTATACAAACCACAAATCACTTCATAACTATTAACATCAAACCGGAGATTTCAAAAGAAGACACAAACTTAGACGAACTGGGCCGAACTCAAGGCCCCTCTCAGAATTGTCTTCTTCTTCCAAAAATCTTTCTCTTCAGATCTCACCTCCGAGTTCTCCTTCTCGGATTCCTCCTCCTCAGCTTTTCAGCGGGGTCCTGAAATGGTTTTCCCAAACTGGGATGAGACTACGTCTCAGCAAGTTCTACCCCACTAAGCCCGATTAGTAAACCACTATACTAAAGGCTGCCTAAACACGCACAGGGCAGAGGACTTACCTTGGCCTCAGATCCCACCTGCAAGTCAGTACAATTCACAATAAACATCCATTCACTTCAAACAAATCGAACCAGTCGATTACATGTCATATGAACCAATCCCCTTTGTGGGATATTTAAAAACTAGGCCACGTGCATTCTCCAGGACGACCTTCCAAGTCTCCGAGTTCATGTGCCTCGAACCTTGGGTCCACGTGCATTCTCTAAGGCGACCTTTTCGCCAAAGTGATGCATCAAGTCACCGAGCCCACGTGCCCTTTTAGATGCCTGGGCCCACGTGCATTCTCTCAGGTGCATTTCACCAAAGCAATGCATCAAGTTGCCGAGCCCACGTGCCCTTTTAGATGCCCGGGCCCACGTGCATTCTCTCAGGTGCATTTCACCAAAGCGATGCATCAAGTCGCCGAGCCCACGTGCCCTTTTAGATGCCCAACTCTGTCACCGAGCCCACGTGCATTCTCCAGAGTACATACCGAGTCTCCGAGCCACGTGCATTCTCTCAGGCGACCTTTTCGCCAAGGTAACATATTCAACCACTGAACTCATGTGCATTTTCCCAGGTGACACTCCAATTCACCGAGCCACGTGTCCTCTTTGCGGTGGTTACCAATTCACTTTCAATATCGACAACCAATGCCCAACGATTTCTCAATCAAATAATTAAATCAACTCAACAAAGCATTAAAATACTGAATAACATACTTGGCCATTTACCAATCAACAATTCAATCACAATCAATTCCAATCAATTTAGGGTAAATCCCTAAAATATCACAATTTAATTAATTCCATACAACGTAGAGCTCAAATAAATAAACGAACTACGCCACGATGATCAGCACGAGATTTCGGTCGTCGGCCATCAAAATCTTAATTTCCGAAAAATAAATAATTAATTATTAATTTCGAAAATTAATTAATTAATATTAAAAATTTAATTTAGCTCCAAATAAAGCCCGATTCAATAAACGGACTTCACCACGGTCATCAGCATAATTTCCCGATCACGGGCCATCCCAGTTGAATTTTCGGAAAACAAATAATTATTTAATTAATTTCGAAAATTAATTAATATTAAAAATTCAATTTAGCTTAACATAAAGTCCTATCAAATAAACGGACTTCGCCACGATCATCAGCAAAATTTTCCAGTTCTAGACCATCTCCCTTGAATTTTCGGAAAATAAATAATTATTTAATTTAATTCCGAAAATTAATATTTAAATACAAAAAAATCCACTTAGGCCCGAAAAGCCTAATTGGAGCCCACTAAGGGTCGGGAAAAATCCCGAGGCACTTCCAATAATTAGTAGACAATGTCTACTTGCTAATCACACATTCAATTTATCTAATTCACATCACAATTGGCTAATAATTGCTAATTTATTCTAATCTAACAACCTAAATATAATTAATTAAATCTAAACCAGCTTAAAGCATAATTAGCCACTAATCCAGGATTAGTGAGATTACTCACCAAATCGCGCGCAAATCGGATCAATCCGACGGCGGCGACGCGAGGAACGATTGTTCCCAAAGCGATTCGCGGATCCGGGGCCGGGAAACGGCCCAAAAGCGGGCCCAAAGTGGCTGAAACCCACTTCGTGGGTATGCTGGTCGCGCGGCTGATCGGGGCAGCTCCGGCGGCTAGGGTGGCGAGGAAGGCCGGCGGAGGGCGAGGGGTCGCGGGGGTGGTCCGCGAGGTTGGCGGTGGCCGGAGGTGGCCGGAGATGGCTGGACGGAGCTGGAACAAGCGAACAGCAGCTGGGCGGCTGGATTGCGCGGCCTGAGCGTGCGCGGGACGGGCGGCGGGCGCGAGGGCGCGGCGGCGGGCGGCGGCGCGGCGGTGGGACGAACGGCGAGCGGTCCTCGGCGAGCTGCGATCTCCGAGCTCCTGGTTCGTACGCGAAGAAAAGAAGGGGAAGAAAGGAGCTGGTTCGGTCGTGCAGGGGAAGAAAGAAGAGAGAGGAGAGAGAAGAGAGAGAGAGAGAAAAGAGAGAAAGGGGATGAGTATTGACTAGTCAAAGGAAAAGAAAGAGAGAGGGTGGACGGTGGGGCAATTCGCACGAGGGGGAGGGGAGAGGAGAGAGAAAGAAAAGAGAGAAAAAGGAAAGAAAAGAAAGAAAAGGAAAGAGAGGGGGAGAGAGAGAGAGGAAAAAGGAAAAAGAGAAAAAGGGAATACTTAATTTTTTTCTCTTTTCCTTTGCCTTTCAAATTTCCTTTTGGACTTCAAATTATTCTTCCGATAATTTCTTTATTGAAATTTCGGACCCGTCAATAAATTGACGAGCGATGAGACCGGATCCTAAAAATAAGAATTATGACGCGCCTAAAATTCGATTCCCGAAATCGAGTTCAATTTCATGGTTAAAAATCGATCGAGACGTGATTTTAGCTCAATCCAACCAATTAGGTAGCTTTTAGGGATTTTACAGCTGATACATCCCTTAACGGCTTTACCCAATAGGTTAGTTAACTCATGAGTGATCAGCTAAGAGAAAAAGGCCATAGGCACGCCGACGAAATGCCCATTTCACTTTATTGAAACGGGGTCGAATTTCAGGATGTCACAACTCTTCCCCTCTTATAAAAATTTCGTCCTCGAAATTTAAACCATTACACTTTGTTCAAAAAGGCGGGGGCACAACTGTCTCATCGATTCTTCAGTCTCCCAAGTCGCTCCTTCAATGCCGTGGTGTTGCCATACCACTTTGACCAACGGGATGGTCTTTGTACGCAGAACTTGCTCTTTACGATCGACAATCTGAACCGGGCTTTCAATGTATGACACACGGTCATCCACGTCCAATTCCTCG
Organism: Eucalyptus leucophloia subsp. euroa; assembly: GCA_017140325.1. Taxonomy (NCBI): domain Eukaryota; kingdom Viridiplantae; phylum Streptophyta; class Magnoliopsida; order Myrtales; family Myrtaceae; genus Eucalyptus; species Eucalyptus leucophloia. Next base: position 25,897,123 of record CM029474.1, on the reverse strand, counting down.
AAATTGAGCACGTGGGTCGGGTCAGGCTCGTACTTCCTTAACATCGACACGTGAAAGACGTCATGCATGTGCGCCAATCTTGGCGGCAACGCAAGACGATACGCTAGGTTTCCGATTCTTTCAAGAATCTCAAACGGACTTACGTACCTCGGACTCAGCTTGCCTTTCTTACCAAAGCGAAGTTCCCCTCATTGGTGACACTTTTAGAAAAACGTGATCACCAACTTGGAATTCCAAAGACCTTCGGCGCTTATCCGCATAACTCTTCCGCGTGCTTGCTCGCGCTGTCTTCAATCTGTCTCGATCACGCCACGGCATCTACCGATTGCTGAACCAACTCGGGGCTGTTATGTTCCTTTCTCCGACTTCATCCCAACACACTTTGGAGTTCGCATGCCCGCCATACAACGCTTCAAATGGAGCCATCTTGATGCTTTGCTGATAACTGTTGTTGTAGGCGAATTCCACCAGATGAAGCTGATCCTCCCAACTTCCTTTGAAGTCTATTACACACGCTCTCAGCATGTCTTCAAGAGTCTGAATCGTCCTTTCAGACTGGCCATCCGTCTGAGGATGATATGCCGTCTTGTCTTGAAGCTTTGTACCCAAAGCACTCGAGCTCTTCCAAAAAGCAGCAGTAAACCTTGGGTCTCTATCGGATGTTATCGTAACCGGCACTCCATGCATTCGAACCACCTGATGCACATACAGGTCTGCGTGTCTATCCGAGACTCAGTCCTTTCGAAGCGCAATGAAGTGAGCCGACTTTGTCACTGTCGACTACTACCCAAATTGAATCATTTCCCCTTTGACTCCTTGGTAGTCCAGTCACGAAGTCCATCGTGATATGCTCCCATTTCCACTCTGGGATTGCGAGAGGTTGCAGAAATCCTCCCGGCTTGCAATGCGAGCTTTTACTTGCGACAAGTCAAGCACTTGGCCACATGCTTGGCAATGTCCGCCTTCATACACGACCACCAATAGTGTTGACGCAAATTCTAATACATCTTAGTGCTTCCGGGATGAACGCTGTAATTGCTACGATGTGCTTCGGATAAAATTTCTTCTCTAAGCTCTACATCGTCGGGTACAACCAAACGTCCACGACACCTCAGTACCCCATCATCAGAAACTTGAAAATCAGCTTTTCTTTTGTCGGTATCCTCTTGAAGAATTTTCTGTACGTCTGGATCTGTCGGTTGAAGTTGCTTGATTCTGACCTGGATAGCCGGCTCAATTCTGAGGGTGGCCATAAAACTTGAGAGGTGGCCTACCTCAAATTTGAATTCCGAATCTCGAGCTTTCTCGATTAAGTTCCACTCCTTAACCAAGATTCGTGCCACTGAAGACTTCCGACTCAATGCATCGGCGACCTTGTTCGCCTTTCCCGGGTGATATAGAATATCACAATCGTAGTCTTTCAGTAATTCCATCCATCGCCGTTGTCTCATGTTCAACTCCTTCTGAGAGAACAAATACTTGAGACTCTGATGGTCCGTGAAGATCTGAAACTTTTCCCCACACAAGTAGTGTCTCTAAATCTTCAATGCAAATATGATGGCTGCGAGTTGTAAGTCATGCGTCGGATAATTCAATTCATGAGGTCTCAACTGCCGAGAAGCGTATGCAACAACTCTGCCATGTTGCATCAGCACGCAACCCAATCCCCTGAATGACGCATCACTATAGATCTCGAATCCTCCAGGACCAGATGGAATCGTCAGCACAGGTGCGGTAGTCAGCTTTTCCTTCAGCTCTTGGAAACTACGCTCGCACTTGTCTGACCATATGAACTTCTCATTTTTCTTTGTGAGCTTTGTTAGAGGCGATGCTATCGATGAAAACCCTTCCACAAACCGTCTGTAATAACTTGCTAACCCCAGAAAACTTCTGATCTCTGTCACTGATGTCGGTCTCGGCCACTTGATCACGGCTTCTATCTTGCTCGGGTCGACGGAGATTCCTTCTCCGGAAATCACATGACCTAAGAACGCAACACGAGTCAGCCAAAACTCGCATTTGCTAAACTTAGCATATAAGCGATGTGCTCTTAAGGTCGAAGCACTAATCTTAGATGATTCTCGTGCTCTTCATTACTTCTCGAATAGACCAGGATATCATCTATGAACACGATTACAAACTGATCTAGATATTCCTTGAACACTCTGTTCATCAGATCCATAAAGGCAGCTGGAGCATTCGTTAATCCAAACGGCATCACTGTGAACTCGTAATGCCCGTACCGGGTACGAAATGCTGACTTAGGAATATCCTCTTTCCGAATCCTCAGCTGATGGTATCCTGTCCTCAAATCGATCTTCGAGAATATTGACGCTCCTTGCAGTTGATCAAATAAGTCATCTATCCTCGGTAATGGATACTTGTTCTTGATCGTTACCTGATTGAGTTGCCGATAGTCGATGCACAAACGCAACGAACCATCTTTCTTCTTAACAAACAAAACTGGTGCTCCCCAAGGCGATGCACTAGGACGAATAAATCCTTTATCTAGTAACTCTTGCATCTGCACCTTCAGTTCCTTCAACTCAGATAACGACATTCGATAAGGTGCCTTTGAGATCGGTTCTGTCCCTGGTGCTAGCTCGATTACAAATTCAATCTCTCTTTCTGGCGGTAACCCTAGCAATTCTTTTGGAAAGACATCTGGAAACTCCTGTACCACTGCAATATCTTCCATTTTTAACTCTTCAACTGTCGTATCCACGACAGTCGCTAAGTACCCTTGGCAGCCCTCGTCTAACAAACGAGTTGCTTCCGGGCGACGAGATTAAGGAAATCGAAGGTCCTCCTCGATTCCCGACAAACTCAAAGCTCTTACCCTCTAATGGATCAAACTGAATCGCTTTGCGATAGCAGTCCATTTTAGCTCGTTGATTGGTGAGCCAGTCCATGCCAATTATCAAATCAAAATCATACATGGCTAGGACTAACAAGTCAATTTTCCCCACTCGCTCACCAATCTCTAACTTGCACCCCGAACATCCCAAAGCAGCAATAACTTTATCTTTCAAAGGTGTAGATATGCAAATTGCCGATTCCAACAATACAGGATTCAATCCTAGCATCCTAACATATTGCTCGGCAATGAAAGAATGGGTTGCTCTCGAATCAAATAAAGCATAAGCAGGTTGGTCGTTGAGCGAGACCGTACCTGTAATCACGCCAGGCGCAGCTTCACGCCGACCTTGGGTAATCGCGTACACAGTGCCCTGAGCTGGAGGTCTCTGCTGTCCTCCTTGCGGTGCATTCTGAGGGGCATACCCTCCTATCTGTCTCATCGGTGGCGGCGGCGGCGGCAACAGAGGTTGTCCTCTTTGCTTCTTTGGACAAAATCTGGCTATATGGCCCTGTTGGCCACATTCAAAGCATGCACCCGTCCTGGCTGGGCACGGTCCTGCCCCATGTCTTCTCCCACAGAAGCGACACTCATTAGTCCTAATAGGTCCTGACCTATTAAATCCACTCTTCTTGCTGGGCGGACTTTGGAATCTATTTCCAAACATCGGCCTCTTCCCTTGGCGGATGTTGTCTCTGTGCGAGCTAAACCTCGATCCAGATGAGGCTGCTTGCTCCGATATACCTCTCTCTATCATTTGAGCCCGACGGTAGACTTCACGATAATCTACTAAATCCAATGGTAATAGAGATTGTTTCAGTTCTGTACGAAAACCATTCCTAAATCTCCGAGCTTTCTCCTCGGGATCCTCAATCAATCTTGGGGCATACTGAGATAGTTCAGCGAACTTAACCCCATACTGATCGACAGTCATCGATCCTTGGCGAAGGCGTTGGAACTCCTCCATCTTCAACTCTCGGGCAGCACTCGAAAAATATTGATCATTAAAAGCTTTAAGGAAGGTGTTCCACACCCTTGGTACTCCTTCCGGGAACACAGCATCCTTGGTGGCTCTCCACCAAATGTTGGCATTATCTTGAAGTTGATACACAGCTAGTATCACCTTTTCTTCTTCATTACACATCAAGACTGCGAATGCTTTCTCCATATCTTGTACCCACTGTGATGCAGCCTCGGGGTCTCCGGTACCCCTAAACCTTGGTGGATCTAACCTTCGAAAGTGCCCACTAACTTCTCGATTGGTCTTTCGCAACCACTATTCCCGGCTGACCTTCAACGTTCTTTGCGGGAGGAACTATGGCAGGTGCGACTGCGGGGGCGGCGGTAGGAGCGGCCTGAGCAGCGGCGGCAGCTACGGCATTAGCGGCGGCCTGAGCGGCGGCTTCAACTGTAGCGGCTTGCTGATCCATTCTATTACCCAATACTTCCAAAACACGCAAGATCCCATCCACCCTGGGATCATTAGGGGCTGCTACCCCGACATCTATGACAGGTGGATTCACTCCACTCGCTAGCCTGTGCTGGCGCTCGACCACGTCCGCCTCGGGTTCCGACACAGTCGGAGCTCTACCGAATAACGGCCCTACGGGTCCTCTTTGCAGGAGTTCTCGGCTCCTGATCGCTCATGGTGTAGCTTTACTCAACTAACACCTGTTTCCAATTCAACACCGAATTAGAAACAGAGCGATCCAAACAACAAACAATTTTAGCACTCAGCTAACATAGACATGCACCAGCATGAATTTAAAGGCCATCCTACTAACTATCTCATTAACCATCGCTCCTTATCACTCCAATCTTCAACCTTGCTCTGATACCACTTAAACCGGATGTCACGCCCCGATCCTCAGGCACGCACACATCCATCTCGCTTGGTCGATTTTATAATGCGATATCCCAGGACAATATATCGCCGTCCCTTTCATTTTTAAGCACATGCGGAAGCGAGTTAAAATCCCCGAGACAATAAAACAATGGGATAGAAAAGCAGGGCCATATTTTTCATATTGAAATTTATAACCACACTTTTATACAAACCACAAATCACTTCATAACTATTAACATCAAAACGGAGATTTCAAAAGAAGACACAAACTTAGACGAACCTGGGCCGAACTCAAGGCCCCTCTCGAATTGTCTTCTTCTTCCAAAAATCTTTCTCTTCAGATCTCACCTCCGAGTTCTCCTTCTCGGATTCCTCCTCCTCAGCTTTTCAGCGGGGTCCTGAAATGGTTTTCCCAAACCGGGATGAGACTACGTCTCAGCAAGTTCTACCCCACTAAGCCCGATTAGTAAACTACTATACTAAAGGCTGCCTAAACACGCACAGGGCAGAGGACTTACCTTGGCCTCAGATCCCACCTGCAAGTCAGTACAATTCACAATAAACATCCATTCACTTCAAACAAATCGAACCAGTCGATTACATGTCATATGAATCAATCCCCACTGTGGGATATTTAAAAACTAGGCCACGTGCATTCTCGGGACGACCTTCCAAGTCTCCGAGTTCACGTGCCTCGAACCTTGGGTCCACGTGCATTCTCTAAGGCGACCTTTTCGCCAAAGTGATGCATCAAGTCACCGAGCCCACGTGCCCTTTAGATGCCTGGGGCCCACGTGCATTCTCTCGGTGCATTTCACCAAAGCGATGCATCAAGTCGCCGAGCCCACGTGCCCTTTTAGATGCCCGGGCCCACGTGCATTCTCTCAGGTGCATTTCACCAAAGCGATGCATCAAGTCGCCGAGCCCACGTGCCCTTTTAGATGCCCAACTCGTCACCGAGCCCACGTGCATTCTCCGGGAGTACATACCGAGTCTCCGAGCCACGTGCATTCTCTCGGGCGACCTTTTCGCCAAGGTGACATATTCAACCACCGAACTCACGTGCATTTCCAGGTGACACTCCAATTCACCGAGCCCACGTGTCCTCTTTCAAGTGGTTACCAATTCACTTTCAATATCGACAACCAATGCCCAACGATTTCTCAATCAAATAATTAAATCAACTCAACAAAGCATTAAAATACTGAATAACATACTTGGCCATTTACCAATCAACAATTCAATCACAATCAATTCCAATCAATTTAGGGTAAATCCCTAAAATATCACAATTTAATTAATTCCATACAACGTAGAGCTTAAATAAATAAACGAACTACGCCACGACGATCAGCACGAGATTTGGTCGTCGGCCATCAAAATCTTAATTTCCGAAAAATAAATAATTAATTATTAATTTCGAAAATTAATTAATTAATATTAAAAATTTAATTTAGCTCCAAATAAAGCCCGATTCAATAAACGGACTTCACCACGGTCATCAGCATAATTTCCGATCACGGGCCATCCCAGTTGAATTTTCGGAAAACAAATAATTATTTAATTAATTTCGAAAATTAATTAATATTAAAAATTCAATTTAGCTTAACATAAAGTCCTATCAAATAAACGGACTTCGCCACGATCATCAGCAAAATTTTCCGGTTCTAGACCATCTCCCTTGAATTTTCGAAAATAAATAATTATTTAATTTAATTCCGAAAATTAATATTTAAATACAAAAAAATCCACTTAGGCCCGAAAAGCCTAATTGGAGCCCACTAAGGGTCGGGAAAAATCCCGAGGCACTTCCAATAATTAGTAGACAATGTCTACTTGCTAATCACACATTCAATTTATCTAATTCACATCACAATTGGCTAATAATTGCTAATTTATTCTAATCTAACAACCTAAATATAATTAATTAAATCTAAACCAGCTTAAAGCATAATTAGCCACTAATCCAGGATTAGTGAGATTACTCACCAAATCGCGCGCAAATCGGATCAATCCGGCGGCGACGCGAGGAACGATTGTTCCCAAAGCGACTCACGGATCGGGGCCGGAAACGGCCCAAAAGCGGGCCCGAAGTGGCTGAAACCCACTTCGTGGGTATGCTGGTCGCGGCTGATCGGGGCAGCTCCGGCGGCTAGGGTGGCGAGGGAAGGCCGGCGGAGGGCGAGGGGGTCGCGGGGGTGGTCCGGTGAGGTTGGCGGTGGTCGGAGGTGGCCGGAGATGGCTGGACGGAGCTGGAATAGAAGCGAACAGCAGCTGGGTCGGCTGGATGGCGCAGCCCTGAGCGTGCGCGGACGGCGGCGGGCGCGAGGGCACGGGCGGCGGTGCGGCTGCGCGGCGGTGGGGGAACGGCGACGGGCGGTCCTTGGCGAGCTGCGATCTCCGAGCTCCTGGTTCGCACGCGAAGAAAAGAAGGGGAAGAAAGGAGCTGGTTCGGTCGTGCAGGGGAAGAAAGAAAGAAGAGAGAGAGAGAAGAGAGAGAGAGAGAAAAGAGAGAAAGGGGATGAGTATTGACTAGTCAAAGGAAAAGAAAGAGAGAGGGTGGTGGGTGGGGCAATTCGCACGAGGGGGAGGGGAGAGGAGAGAGAAAGAAAAGAGAGAAAAAGTAAAGAAAAGAAAGAAAAAAAGAAAGAGGGGGAGAGAGAGAGAGGAAAAAGGAAAAAGAGAAAAAGGGAATACTTAATTTTTTTTCTCTTTTCCTTTGCCTTTCAAATTTCCTTTTGGACTTCAAATTATTCTTCCGATAATTTCTTTATTGAAATTTCGGACCCGTCAATAAATTGACGAGCGATGAGACAGGATCCTAAAAATAAGAATTATGACGCACCTAAAATTCGATTCCCGAAATCGAGTTCAATTTCGTGGTTAAAAATCGATCAGACGTGATTTTAGCTCAATCCAACCAATTAGGTAGCTTTTAGGGATTTTACAGCTGATACATCCATTAACGGCTTTACCCAATAGGTTAGTTAACTCATGAGTGATCAGCTCGAGAAAAAGGCCATAGGCACGCCGACGAAATGCCCATTTCACTTTATCGAAACGGGGTCGAATTTCAGGATGTCACAAGCCTAGCCAATTCTTCAATGTGCCAGATCATTTTCAAAGCATGATCATTAACTGATGATCCTTCAGCCATCCTCATACGGTACAATGCCTTAGATATCTCATATCTAGAGGTTCGACCATTCTCATCAAAGTATTCCTTTAAATGCAAAATGATCGACCTAGCATCTTCCATAGATTCATACTTCTTTTGTAATTAATTATTCATCGAAGCAAGCATATATGACCTAACCGTTAAGTCATCATAATGCCACTTATCATAAGTGACACGTTCCTCTTGGGTCCCACCCTCAGGAAAGGAGGCTGGCATATTTTCATCAAGCACATACCCAATTTTTTCTAAATTGAGAACAATCCTCAAATTCCTCACCTAGTCAGTGAAATTGGGTCCAGTCATACAATTCTTGTCAAGTATAGAAGCAAGTGGGTTTGTAGTCACCATTTTCAGAGTAATAATATAATACAAAACATCTAGACCTGATATTGCACATGCTATAAGTATTACTAGTAAATATTAGTCTGATCTAGGAGAAGAGCATCGAATAGCAGTTAAGAATATTCTTAAGTACTTGCGAAGGACTAAAGATTTATTCTTGATATGTGGAGAAGGAGAATTTAAAGTTGTTGCTTATACTAATTCCGATTTTCAATTGGATACTAATGATTATAAGTCTACATCTGGCTTTGTCTTTACATTCAATGGTGGTGCAGTTAATTGGAAAAGTTCCAAACAAAGCATAACTGTTGATTCCACTACTGAGGCAGAGTATATAGCTGCTTCTGAAGCAGCAAAGGAAGCTGCTTGGATGAAGAAGTTTATTTCTGAACTTGGAGTAGTTCCTTCAATTGAGCAACCGATAACGTTGTTTTATGACAACAATGGGGCGATAGCTCAAGTTAAGGAACCAAGGTCTCACTAGAAGTCCAAGCATATTAAGAGACGCTTCCATCTCATTAGAGAAATTGTTGGGAAATGTGATATCGCCTTGCAGAAAATTGCCTCAACAGAAAACGTGGCAGATCCCTTCACTAAGGCCTTACTTCAATCTTCTTTTGAAAGACATATTGATAAAATGGGTTTGAGGTACTAGACAAGTTGGCTTTAGTGAAAGTGGGAGATTGTTGGATGTATGTTATAAAACTACTATGTAATGGTTACATATTAGGGATTTCAGTTGTACTTTCATTATTATTATTTAATTAATGGCAATGATGTATTCATTCATTTGTCCAATTATTTTATATTTATGAATGATTCCATAAGATCAGTTGCAACTAGACCTATTCTTGAGACGTCAAGAATATATGTGACGGGTTTATAGTTAAACTGAATCTTTAAAACGTTCCCGGTCAATGGATTATTGAACGGATATTAATAATCCTGTTGAGACCGGTGTGTTCTTAACTTTGCCATTAAGTATTGGATACTTAAGGAAATGATGAGTCATATGTCATTGGGTATTATGATGCCTGAATTAGAACACAGGTGTTTGTATTAGACAAATTCACTGAACGTGATGCATATGGAACGATTAGCGACATGGAAGCTTTTAGCGTGGTCAATGTCTAATTATTCATGCTTTGATCTTGTGTACATAATCCTTAGATCTAAGGCACAGTGTTAACTTGTGTATTGAACAACTATGGTTCACGGATGCACATAATGCCGAGCCGTTGATCCATCTTTATACCTGATGGTCATAGTTCGTTCATATATGAAGCTACACGTGTGCGCAATATGGAATCCGTCTCCTTGTTAAATGCAAGGTATAATAATGATGCCCTATGCGATCTAATTATGACACTGCATTGAAATCCTTGGCCGGGGTTGTAACTGAGAATAAATTATTTATGTTTCGAATAAAATGCATGTCAATTAGATTTGTGCATATGATCGAATTAATGACTTGACTAATATTCCATGGTCTTTGTTTGATCGGGATATAGTAAGATAGAGGGATTGAATTAAACCGTAGCTAAAGTTGACGAGTTCATTATGTTCTTAAAGTATTCACACTATCTGGGCAGCCATGACATATTGCTAGATGCCAATCGTGGCTTGTAAAACCTAAAAGATTAATCGAGACAATTAATTCTTTTGGAAGTACTAATGTGTTAGTACAAGTCTTACTACCAGCTTAGTGATGAACCTAGGGATGTCACACACCATAAGCAATTAGGATAACGTGAAACAAGAGAGAAATATAATTGCAAATGTGTTTGCAATTACTACAATTGAATTGAGTCGATTTGAAATTAAATTAAATGAGATTTAATTTGTATTATAGTCACGAGCCTACTTGCATATGATGCACACGCATGCCCAAAGTGGATACATGCTAATGTACCCTAATTGCACACATAAAGGTTATGTCCTTTTTATATATATAAATAAATGGATTGATTAATTATTTTATTAATTAATCAATGTGTGTTTATTTAATTATATTAAAAAAAATAGTGCACATGCACGATTGAATTCGTGCAAGAACGATCAACGGTCGCTAACCTTTCGTGCACGCTCATGCATGTCGTGCATGAGCAGCTTCAAGAGATCAGCAACCGTTGCTGATTCGTGTAGAAGTTTAAAAACAAAATGTCGCAAAAGGTTGCGTGTGAGTGCTTTAGGGGTTGCTGAAATAGAGAGAAAAACCGTGTATGCATTCGTGTGGTTTTGGGTGTGTTCTTGTTTTTTTTTCAAGATGCGAGAAAGGAGAGCGTTCTCTCTAGTTTGGGCCGTGACTATTATACATCAAGAATACGACGGATTGTTTCCACATGATTGCTAGCATGATTGAAGTGGTGAATATCCGAAAGTTCTCTCTTCCATTCAACGTTCGTTGTTGATGTGTCTGAATTAGAGGTTTGACGCTTGTGGGACTCAAACTGTAGAACATCCGAACCGACTTGTTTCAAGTGTGCTTCAAGAGGTAATTCATTTAACTCTCTTTTTATATTCAGATTTTTGATTAAAACGTACGACCAACGCCTTGGGAGAATCATGTATAAAATATATCTTTGTTTTCGTTGCGTTCATTTCATTAATTTTTCTTATACATGATTCATAAAACCCCAACACATATATCATGCAACTACGTAATTGAGTCGAGGGGCTTTAGCTAGAATACCCTACTTGTTTAAGCATCCAAGCCTAATGTGCTTTTATGATATACAGTCTTCCTACTATGTGAACAAATGGTTGAGTTGAGAGACATGCTGTACGCTGAAACAACCATGAGAGGAAAGGTCATTTGGTCTGACCTATGCACTTCATTTTTACCATCAGTTTGTTTGACTTGTGTGCGAGATGTATGTCCAGTAAGTTATTCCGTTCTTTACCGTGCGTTCTGTTGGCTGCTTGCTATTTTGCCTATTGGGAGTGTCGTTTGCATGTCAATTAGACCCAAAAGGAAAACGTAGGTGTAAATTTGGACTTTCTGTTCACGATTCTGCTTAGCTAAGGAGAACTTTGTTAGGAAAACTTCGTATGATTTGTTCATCACTTGGGAAATACTTAATGTCTTAAATATTAAAATTGCGGCATGAGCATTGTCAGACTCCTGTACGTGTATAAGGTAGCTTTGTGGACAAAACGTACTAAAAGGCTGCTCTACTAGTCGGACTGTAGTTGAAGGTGGGACAAAAGGAATTTTAGGCTTAAAAAATCCTCCGTTCTTCCAAGTACCCACACTTTAGTTCCAGCTTCAAGTGAAATTTTTATGCTTCATGTGTTGCAGAAAGTAAGGGGATGAAAATCGCCTCTAACTATCCATTTCTTGCTGGGTTTCTCTATGGATGTATCGTAAGTGTGCTTATCTAAGTACATACTTAACCGCAGGGCGAGAAGGAATGGTGGCAAAGGGAGCCGCCAGGAACGCTGACTAGCTGTGGATCTGCGGGGAAATATCCTCCTCCTTTTTAGATATTGCTAGTGTTGGACTTGGAAGCGTTCCGCTTTTATGTTAGAGGTCCTTTGCATATTGGTAGGCGATGGAATGTGTAGGTTGTAGGTCGAACTTGTCTTTGTCTTGAACATTTGATATGTCGCACGGGTGATTGGGATACTTCAGTTTAACGGGGATGACACTTATTTTATGGCTTAAAGTTCAAGTTTTGTTGCTCTTTTTACGGTTCAACTTTTGCTGATCTTGTTCTATTTCTACACGGTTTGTCGAAATCTGTAGAAAGTTTGAGCTCGGATGGTTTAACATAGGTTCGGCATTCGTCTCCAGATTTAGTGCATGTTTTGGTCATTACGATCCCTTTAAATATGTCGGGAAGGTTGACCATTTCGGGTTGGATGCTCACCTTACTCCACAATTCTTTGCATTTCATTTCCTTTCCTCCACATTCCTTCTAACTTAGACTTCTGTTTTTCTTTTAATGTTTTACTTCTAATGTCAAATGCATGCCTTTTTTTTTTTTTCAGATGCCGACTCCCAAAATCTGCAAGAACATATGTAAAAATAAGTTTTTTGAGGATATTGCACAAGTCCATTTTCTGCTTATCGACCTAAAAAGGTGAAAGTGCCAAGTCTTGGCTGACGTTATACGTGTAACAGTCGGTGGGGGTAAATAAGAATGGCATAATAGTTTAGTTGAGACTATAAATGAGGGGGAAAAACAATTTTCCTAGCAAGGAAGTCCACGTAAACAAGAAGAAACTTCCTTCATTCTCGTGAGTTACTTCTAAATCTCAACTTGAATGCGTCGAACAAGAATCTATTGATATTTAATTTGGAGAAATCAAACTTATAAAATAGCCAAGAAAACGGAAAAACAAAATTGTGCCCGACAATTCACTATACCATACAATTTTAAATAAAATAGTCATGACATTTCAAATTCGATTGCCAATATATATATCAAATGAATTTACAAAATCATCTTTTTCATGAGATACAGATCATAGAAAAAAGCATTGACTCTTCTCATTGCAAGTTTTTAGCATCTTTAAAAACATATGAAAAATGTTTAAGAAGTAATGCACCTTTTTTTTATACTTAAATGGTTTAAGCTTCTAGAGAGCTAGTGATACCAAGAAGGAGCTAATCTAGTACAATGAATTCCTCGGGAATTTCGTTATAGGCATGCCTTTGATTGAATAAGAAGTTCAATTTAATGCAGGCCATTAGAGCAACCTAAAACGTACCATGGGGATAAAAGAAATGTTGAATTGTTGATCCAATTTCTAGAAATTTCAAGATAGACTTTAGCTAGAGAAGTCAAGAAAAATCCACCAAAAAAAAAAAAGAAAAAAAGAAGAGAAAATATAGCATGGGCAGCTATGAAAAGTGTAAAAGCATAAGTGTAGAAGGGTCTAGGAGAAGAGGGAAAGTGAAAAATCTCTGGCAAGAGCAGAAGATTTTCCTTGGTAAAGTTGGTGATGTAGGCCTATAAAAAGCCTTGTGGTCGTCCATTTTGAGGGGCAAACCACAAAGTAAGCTCCTCCCCTTCCCTTTGTACTACAATAAATAATAATAAAAAGTTTTGTTTTGTTCCCTTGTGCTCTTTTGCTGTCTCTCTCTTTTACATATTCTTATTGTTACTTTGCCTAATCATTTCTTGTCCACATTGTTCCCTAGTTCTTTTGCTCTCGTGATAGTTTACACACAAAATACTCCCTTGCACACATATCAAATACACACTTCCCCAAATACCAACAAGAAACAAGGCGGTACTGCTATTCTTTGAGGACGGACGGAATTAGAATGTAAAAAAAAATCCAAAAAAAAAAAAGAGGAGAAAATCTAGCATGGGTAGCAATGAAAAGTGTAGAAGCACAAGTGTAGAAGTGTCTAGGAGAAGAAGGAAAGTGAAAAAATCTTCAAAATCTCTTACAAGAGCAGAAGATTTTCCTTGATAAAGTCGGTGATGTAGCCTTATAAAAAGCCTTGTGGTCATCCATTTTGAGGGGCAAACCACAAAGGTAAGCTCCTCCCCTTCCCTTTGTACTACAATAAATAATAACAAAGTTTTTTTTTGTTCCCTTGTGCTCTTTTGATGTCACTCTCTTTTACATAGGGATAAAAACACTATAAGTGCCATAACTTAACAGAAAGGGACACTTAAGTGTCATAACTTTCGAAAGGTACACTTAAGTGCCCAATTTGAAGAAAAGTAGGACACTTGAGTGTCACCTCTGGCGAAACCAGCCAGAAATCATACGTGACAATTAAATATTAATATTTTTTGCTGAGATGGCTCGCCGGAGAGCTGAATTAGCTCTAATTCACCCAAAACGACGTTGTTTCGGGTGTTGGCCAAAATAGAGCCCTTAAATCAGCTAAAATGATGTTGTTTTTAGCATAATTTGAATTTTAATATAATATAAAAATTAATTAAATTAAATTAAAACAAAATTCATTATTATTAAAAAAAAAAAAAAGAGGAGGAAGGCAATTGGCGACTACCCTCACCACCCGGTCGGCTGGAGCCACCGGCTCGACAACGCCAGCCCTCCCGCCGGCTGCCTCCCTCTTCCTCCTTCCCCCGCCTTTTTCCTTCCTCCTCCTTCCCCCCCCCCCAGCGGCCTTGCCTAGATCCGGCGAGGGTCGGTGGCCCTCGCCCAGCCGGGCCAAGGGTCGTCAACCCTTGCCCGATTTGGGGCAAGGGCTTGCGAGCCCTCGCCGTTGATCGGCCGGGGTCGCCAGCCCTTGGCTAGGGCCCGACGACCCTGGCCGACCCTCCCCCTCCGTCGCTGGCCCTTCCTAGCAACGGTGGGAGGCGCCCCCCCTTTTTTTAATCATTAAAATTATTATTTTTAAATATTTTAACTAAATTTAAATTTAACTTTAATTTAATTAATTTTTATATTATTTTTTTACCACGTTAGTCCAAAACAACGCCGTTTTTGCATTATTTGGCCACGTCAGCGTACAAAACAGCGTCGTTTTGCACTCACTTCACCAGAAAAATGTCACGTATGCAATTTGGCTGAATTTTGGCCGAATTAGCACTCAAGTGATATTTACTCCAATTTTGACACTTAAGTATACATTTCGAAAGTTATGGCACTTAAGTGTCCCTTTCTGCCAAGTTATGGCACTCCAGGGATCCGCACCTTCTTTTACATATTCTTATTGTTACTTTGCCCAATTATTTCTTGTCCACATAGTTCCCTTGTTCTTTTGCTCTCTTGATAGTTTACACATAAAATACTCATTTGCACACATATCAAATACACACTTCCCCAAATACTAACAAGAAACAAGGTGGTACTTGCTATTCTTTGAGGATGGATGGAATTAGAATGAGACAGAAAAGGGGAAATAGGGGGAAATTGGATAGGGGTTGGAAGAGCAGCAAATCCCACCTGATGACAAGTATTGTTTGTTTGAAAAAAAAAAGGGGGGGTCCTTTCCTCAGGCTTAATCTATCCTCCAAGAAAAGAAAAATGAGGATTGATTTTTATTTGATTTGTGTTTGTTAATACTGTTGTGAGTTAATGACACCGTTCGGCATTCCCCAGTGTGCCCTGGCGAGAGCCTCCACCGTTGCTCCTGCGCAGCAGACACTTCAGCATCATCGGCAACGTCCATAGCAAGTCTTTAGATGACATCCCTGTAGCGCTGACGTGCTGACAATCGCCTTCAACACCTCCACGATCAATATCCTCAGCAATTCACTCTTGTAAATCCACGGCAACACGATCAGGCCAGGTGACTTGAACCGAAAGGTAAAAGAGAAGTGGAGAGGGAGAAGAGACGATCGCAAGAACAGAGGGCACAAGAAAAGAGGGAGTGTTCAGGAAAAAGGAAAACAACAAAGCTCTTGCACTCCACTCGTTGCCCCTTCCCTGCCTCTCTCCTATTATTGCTGCCTCGCGTTCCTCTGTGACCAGCAGAGAACTTGGCAACCCGCCCGGCGGCTATAATCAGTGAAGTGATCTAGCAACACCTGCCTCCATCCGAGGGCGAACCAGGAGCCTCCACGAAATCATTCATCAGGTCAGCCCTAATGAACCTCCTGAGGGTTTTTCAGCATCAGCAAGGAAACGCAAACGATACCCCTTAGTGGCCTCTGCAGCCCCCACAAATTCCCAGTCAAGCACCGACGTACTGCTGCACCTCTCACCTCTCTGCCCACATCGACGCAGCAAATCCCAACGACGTACGGCGGCCTCATCCAAGCCTTAGCCGCTCCAGGTCATATTATGCCAGATCCTCAGCCACACCCCATCCTTATTGCTGTGCTCAATGCCTCTTTCACCGCATGGACTCGGTTTATTGTCAACATTACCTTGATCGCTTAGTTGCAATTATGATTCTTAGGCCAGCCAAGCCTTTTTCTTTGACGTGGTGGTTCAATTTTCAGTACACGGTACAAAGTTTATAATATTGGTGTGATTCTAGGTTAAGCGGTCTCTTGGAGGTGTTATCACCATAATAAGGGTCGATAGTGGCTGCTATTGATGTGCTTCCATTCTCACCGATCGCTATTAGCTGATAATTTAAACTATGGTTTTATTGTAAGATTGTAAACAAGTGGTGTTCAATGCTTGGATATCCTCTCTCATGGTCCAATTTGAAGGATTAATGCAGACCACAAGACAATAATGTAAACCCAAAAGAAGCAAAGTTGGGTATTTTAACATTATTTATAGCTTGTTATTGCGGATTTCTAGACTACTATAGTTTTGCCCTCTGATGATCTGTGATTGTTGGCAAGTGCATTTATTTTCTGTTTTAGTTTTTTATTTATTTAAATTTTAATTTTTATATTTTTGTTGATATTATTATTTTCAATTAATCACCGAATCCCCGCTAGGACCTTCAATCGACCGATTAATCTCCACTAATTGTAGTACTTTTGGATAGG
This sequence comes from Eucalyptus leucophloia subsp. euroa, assembly GCA_017140325.1. Classification (NCBI taxonomy): domain Eukaryota; kingdom Viridiplantae; phylum Streptophyta; class Magnoliopsida; order Myrtales; family Myrtaceae; genus Eucalyptus; species Eucalyptus leucophloia. The sequence goes on along the minus strand of CM029474.1, from coordinate 25,880,516 downwards.
ATACACAACCATTAATTAATGTAACACTGATTCATAATTTGTGCTCAACCCTACATGCCCGAAGGTTCTCGGCTCATAATGGGATTCTTCAAGTACCACTTAATTTCCGCCATTAGTTTCTTTCACAAAAAAATAAATGATTTTAAAAAGTATTTTTCTAAAAAAGATTGTTTGTATTACTTGAAGTAATTAGTCAATGAAAAGTATTTTCATTATTGACAATGATTTATGACCAAATACTTCCGTGAACAATGAGAATTTTATCTTTGTAGGTAATATAAGTGATAAATTTCATTAAAAAAAATGTTTTCAAAATTTTCATTTTTTGTGAAACAACCCCCCCCCCCCCTAATGTGCTATTTATCCATCTTCCAAGCACTAGATAATTACCGAAAAATGTAGATCCATAGATGGTATTATTTGTTTCTTTGTTTTACACACTTTAGGTAGGAGAATTACCAAAAAAGTCCTAAATCTATTGCAATTGTGCCAATTCAGTCAAAATTTTGTTTTTTGGCCAATTTAGTCCTAAACCTTTTACAATTATGTCAATTCAGTCTATTTGGCCAAAATTGGTTGACTAGCGTTGACGTAGACCGGCGAACGCTGACGTGGCATTTTTAAATATATATATATATATATTGAATTTTTAATATTTTTTTGGAATTTTTTATTTCTTTTATTTCTTTTTCTTTTTTCCATCATCTTCTTCGCCTCTTAGCTGGCCGACGTCGGCTTGAGGCAAGGGCCGGCGAGGTTAGCCTCGCTAGCCAATGGTGAGGCTCGCCCCCGCTGGCCGGAGGCAAGGGCCGGTGAGGGTGACGCCCCACCAGATCTAGCAAGGTCAACCTCGCCGGCCACCGGCGAGGGTGAGGCCCCGCCGATCCGGCGAGCTTGGCCCTCGCTAGATCCAGTAGGGGCTCGCCCAGCCAAGGTGAGGGTTGACCTCGCCATTGGCCGGCGAGGTGACCTCCTCAACGAGAGGATCTACGGGTGGCTATCCTCTCTCTCTCTCTCTCTCTCTCTCTCTCTTTTCGTTTGAAGTTGTGATCGCTTTCTTGGAACCGTTCTCTCTCTCCGCCTCAATCCGTGCCTTGCGATTGTGCCTACGAAGTGCGAGCGAGCTCGCGACTTCCGATCACCGCCGCATTGTGGACGGCGGGCGAGGAGCCTCGCCGACCACTAGCGAGGTCGACCCCTCGCCTTGGCTGGGTGAGGCCCATCGGATCGAGTGAGGGCCGAGCTCACCGGCCCTTGCCTCCGTCGGCGGGGCAAACCTTGCCATTGGCCGGCAAGGCTGACCTCGCCGGCCCTTGCCTCCCACCAGCGCCAGCTGGCTAGGAGGCGAAGAAGATGACGGAAAAAGAAAAAAAGAAAAAAAAAGAATTTAAAAAATTCCAAAAAAACATTAAAAATTCGAAAAAAAATTTAAAAAAATTTAAAAAATGCCACATCGGTGTTCACCGGTCCACGTTAGTGCCGGCCAGCCAATTTTGGCCGGATGGACTGAATTGACACAATTGTAAAAGGTTTAGGACTAAATTGACAAAAAACAATGTTTATGACTGAATTGGCACAATTGCAATAGGTTTAGGACTTTTTTGGTAATTCTCCCCACTTTAGGTCTACATGTATCACATCATGATTTGGGTGTTTTCTCATTATACTTTTCTATTTATCATTTATGACCCTGAAATTATTAAAAAGGCAGCTCAAGGAAGACCGACATGGACACTGGTCTTTAGTGGAGAAGGAGATCAGCGTTGGATGGGCCGATCCAGTGATCACCGATGAGCACAGTGACCACGACGGGGACAGACAAGCAACATAAAAGCTCAAGGATGCAAGCACATCGTCGGAGGCGGTGATGCGTGGTGGCGGGGGGAGTGCTACGCGCATGAGAGAGGAAAGAGAGGGATGGCGAGAAGAGAGAGATTCAAGAGTGAGAGAGAAAAACTGTTTTAGAGAGATAAATTATTTTAGAAAATGAGCGCCCCTGAAAATTTGGAGGGAAAAGTCTTTTACAGCCCAAATCGGCCAATCTTAACTGTTGATTTAATTCGACGGTCAAAAACTTGGTCTATTGGCCAAATTAAGTTTTAAAGGGCTAATCATGCTTAAGGCATATCATATGATTGATCGGATAGGTTTGATTTGCGAAAATTTAGATTTAATGCGAGAATTGTGCTTAAGGGCCTAATTAGAGGCTAAATCGCGAATTTCCAAAATTCAGGAATTAATCCACAAAACTGTGAAAATGTAAGGCCACAAAGGTAAAATTGGCGAGGTGAGAAGCCCGAAATTGACCACTAGAGGTCTAGAACCAACCGGCAAGGGGCTGAATCGGCCTATCCCGCTGATCAATAGAATTAGTTAGACCGGTTCACATTTGTTTGACCTATTCTTGATCAATTATGGCCGGTTCCTGCCTATTCTAACCTGTATAGTTCTTATGGGTTCAAAATCTATGCAATTTTGTCAGAAATTACTAATATGGACACCAACCATTTTACATGGCACGGCCGATACTGATTGACAATTTTTCAAGTTTTTTTTGTTAAATTTTCGAATTATATATTTAATTATTTTCTTTTATTCTTTTCTCTTTTTTTTTTTTCCCTAATGTGGCTCACTGGCCACTGGGCAAAGGCCATGAAGCCCTCATTGGCCGCTGGAGAGGATTGCAACCCTCACCCAACCTCGCCCAAATTTAGGTTATTTGAAGGACGTGGTGTGGATTTTACCTTAGCAACACATTGATTGACTAGCCTTTATAAAGGAGAACACTCTACCCCAAGACAATTAAGGAACCCCTTAAATTACATTAAGACCAAGATCCTCCGATTGCGTTGATAAATCATATAAAAAGTTGTAGAAGCCATTTGTAAGTCGTCTCTTGTCATCTTGATTGTTGGGGGCTATTTCATTGTAGGTCTCTCGATTTTCTGTCTATCTCGAATAATTTTTTAGAATTGTGTTTGCAAGCCTTAGACAATCACCATTTCATGTCCTATCAATGGCTCTCAAAATTTTTCACAGCAAATTATGAAGCAAGGATTTTATATTTCAAAGGTTTGTCAAGATTGATTTGTATTTTATCCTAGAGCTCAAAGAAGAGAAGGTGTCTAGTTTGAGGGACTTATCTAATTTGCTAATCTGTATTCTCTTGAGCATATATCTCGTGCATGTCATAGGAAACTCGATGATGAAAAATACTTATCTGAATCCAGTCAAGTGAACCAAGTACCTAACCATCATTGATTTTGAGGGGCTAACATGTGGATCCATGTAGACGCATAAAATCAACGGTAATGATGCACCTTGTTTGGGGATCAGGAGGAATCCAAAAGTTCAAGCTGCTCGAGAAAGATCAAGGATAAGAAGAAAGCATTGGACGTCCTAAATCCTATGTGCTTCCTCGATGGATAGTTCTCTGTTGCCACTCCTGCAAGTTTTTAAACTTTAGAAGATCTGGTTTTTAAAATTAGATCCTTACAATGTATAAAATTTATTCACATATATAACTAATCAATCAAGAAAAACGGATCCATATATGATTGTAAAATACTAAGATTAATAAATATAGCAGAATTAAAGCGTACCTGTTTGAGCATTTGCTTCACTTTAAGAAAAATAGATCACTCTGATAATTAGGGATCTATCGGAATGCCAGATCTTCCTCTCTATGACCTATTTCGATATAGCAACTTTCAATGGGATTAAAGCAATTGATAGGTATAAACTATCCTTTTATAGGCTAGAGAGGAGACCTAGCAAACCCTAATCAACAGTGTGTCAACTGGGCCCTTCCCATTACGAGTTTCAGTCAAACACAATTGCCTACACTTTGCTACTCAACTAGGCCCGTTATCAATAGATGCCAATACCCAATTCAATCAGATCACTGTAGGGTTCAACAAATATTAGAATATTCATTAACCCGATTATTTAAAATAGAAAATCAATTAATTAATGTAAGCCCATATTATAAGAAATTTCCAACATACAAAGCATGTCACCACGTTAGACAGACCCATATGGGATTTGATCAATATTTAATAATTAATGGTGCATAGATTTGGCACATGACATTGATATGATATATATATATATATATATATATATATATATATATTTGGTAAGGGACATTGATATGATATTTCGTAGCATTAAATGTAAATAATTACATTTTTATTCCATTTATATGAATTTTGGACTGTGTCGTATTGTGGTCATGAGGATATTGAGATAGTTCATAGACTTGACGATAAAGTGGACTTTTTCTATCATTGAAACAACATCTAAGCAACCTTGAGGTTTTATAATTTATGTTTGAATGTAATTTTTGATTTGGTTGAAAAATTCGAAAAGGCTTTTTTTACTCGGAGAGAGAGAGAGAGAGAGAGAGAGAGAAAGATTTTGGGGTTGGCGACAGCCGATGAGAGAGGTTCAAATGAACTACATTCATGGTCAATTGTAAAGTTATAGCTATTAGCAAAAGCAATCCTTCAGAAAATTGAAACTTGGGTGGATAAAATTAGAAAATTTGATGGAGTATTCAATTTTTTTACTCAATTTCTTGCTAAATTAGTGAATTGCGATGACAGCTTTGATTTTTTAAATCTGATTTTATTGGATTATACTAATGTTTTTGTAGTCCACAAGCCCTTTTAATGAATCATGAGTGTATGTAAGATCGGACTCAAAGGAAGAGTTGAATTGTCGCATCAAGATTAAGGGTGAGCATGGTTTCAAAATAGAATGTGGAATCTGGGAACCAAACCAGTAGGAACATATAGGTTCCAAGTTGTAATGTATGTTGGATAAGTTCTAAATTCCAAAAAATGAGGAACTTGTTTTAATTAGTAGGTTCCAAGTTCTTAGATGGAGAAACCTAGAGCTTAGAACCTATAATCTAGAATCTGAAACAAGTTTTAATGTTTTTCTTGGCCCATGTTTTCACACGATCCTTTAATATTCCATACCATTCGATAGGAAGTACTAATCTGAGCTTTCATTTTATAGCTGGGACTTCTACTTTATTAATATTCATATCTTTCGTATGTCTAAATATAAGTCATGTTCAGTAAATTAAAGCGGCAAGTGGTGATCATTAAATGTTTAAATTTATTGCAATCGTTCAATTAATAATATAAGTAAAACCTAGGTAGATACTGTAATCAATCTTGGAACCCGTGACATGATAAGTTCCCAATTCTAGAGTATGTAAGGTAGGTTTCAGTTTTGAAAAATAAAAAAACCTATTTCGATGAGTAGGTTCTAGATTCCTGTGTGGAACCTGAACTACTCACTCCTAATCAAGATGACTAACTTTACTAGAAATAGAAAAGACCGAAAAAAAAGGGTAAAAAAAGATAATTTTTTAATCAAGTACACAGGTATGTAGACTCGTGGACAAGACATTCACTATTAGTGAAATTTTTATCTTTTCTTTATTTTACTTTTTTTCTCTGTATCCCTGTTTTGCTGTGAAATCAAAGCTTGTTTTCTAAGTCCGAGAATTTGGGAAAATTTTTACTCTCATTGCATCGCTCCTCAAGAATATCAGTTTTTGTGAGTATGAAAATGCAAGTAATATCTTCAACTAGCATTGAAAGTATGGCTATTTAAGCATGTAAAAATCTCATTCATATACTGATTTGGCTGGCTATTTAATTGACTATTGAAAAGGTGTTGTGTTGTGTTTTTTTTTTTTCACTCCCTTCAAAAAATTATAGTGCGTTTTTATGTATATATTTTATAATTTAAATCTTGTAAATGACACACTTTAACATTTTCTTAATCCATAGTACCTGAAATTTTCACAATATATAAATGTTGAAGCATACATTCACTTTTTAAAAAAAAAGATTTATACCTATGTGTCCAATTCTGTTATGTTCCTCTGTTTCTGTTCTGCTACGCTCACCTCTTCCTCTTTTTGAACTGGGCCGAGTGCTCTTTTATTCGTCTTTTCTTTTTATTAGTAAAGGCTAATACCGTGAAATGAAAAATGGGCTTAGAGTGTCATGAGTTTCAAACGGGCCTCCACTGAGATTAATGGGTGGACGAGCTGAATTCAAATCCTATGGGCTTAAGGGAATGGACTGATGGACTGACTCGGGCTAATAGGCTGTGCATTAGTGGGCTCACATAACCGAATTGGACTCTCCTTCTCTTTTTTTCATTTGTTTATTATATTAAGTATGTTTTATCTGGAATATGTTTACTAAAAATACTAAAACTTGTTAAAATTATTCAATCGAGTCTTTCCGTTAATTTTATTCAATCTGGTTAATGGAAAATGTGGAAGTGGTGATGATGTAGCTTTTTAAAATTATTTTTATACAAATTTAATTTAAATTAAAATTTAAAAATGAGCTTAATTTAAAAGGAAAAAAAAAAGAAAAAAGAAAGAGAAGTAGGTGGGAGGGCTGCAAGCCCCTACCCCTGCCACTACCCCACCATCATCAAGAGGGGCCGATGAGGGTGGGGGTGACCTGGTGGGGGTCATGTCACCCAAGTCTACACAAGGGTCGATAACCCTCGCCTATTGTTGGCGATGCCGGGCCCGTGGTTGGGGCTTGGCGACCCCCCTCGAGTCACCCCCACCCTCGTCAACCCCTTTTGGTGATGGGGGGGGGGGAATAGCAAGGGCTTGTAGCCCTAATCGTTTTTTTTTTTCAGATTTAATCTAAATAAAATTAGTATTAATGATTTTAGCCACATGAGAGAAAGATAATATTAAAAAATTCATGTCAGCATTTTCTATTAGCTAAATTATACAAAGTTAATGAAATAACTCGATTGAATCAATTTGACAAAATTTATTACTTGATTATACTTTTTGCAAGTTTTAAGATTCAATTATATTTTCGTAACAAGTTTTAATACTTCTAATGAATATATTCTTTTTTATTTATCAAAAAGCATGCTTAATATGTTGACTGGATCCTAGCGGGAGCTAAGAAGTCCGAAATGGAACCCTTATCTAGACTCGTCCATTAATCGCGTAAGCCGTAAAGACCCGACATAGTGCATCCGTCATGGACTATAAAGCCATACCGTTTACTCTTTCCTCTAGTAATTCTTATCTTCCATAACCCAAAATTACTTTCATTTTCAAATGACAATGATCATGAATACTGCAACATATGTGTTCATTTTACGATTATATCCTGTTGCATGCTAAGTATAATTACACTAACGTCCAAATTATGAAACAGGGTTTCTATACATCAAAGGTTGATCAATGTTAAATTGTATTTTATATTAGAGCTCAAAGAAGAAAAGATGTCTAGTATGAGGGAATTATTTGATTCGCCATATATTCTATTGAGCATATATTTCGTGAACGTAGGAAACTTGGAGAGAAATTACTTATCAAGGTCCAATCTAGTGAACCAAGTGGGGATGAGCATGGTTCAGATGGACGATTCTCACCTTAGATCAGGGAATTGCCCACTAAGGACTAGTTTTGAAAAATGAGAGTCGGGAACCACCCATTGATTTCATGGATTGATCCGAAAACCGGACCACTGTTCCAGTCTAGTTCCCAAGTGGGTTCATAAAGCTAGTCCTACCAAGTTTCGCTAACAAAGAATTACACAATGGAATCACTTCATCAAAGACACACTTCATAAACAACACTTCCAATTAAAGCCAATAAACCAATAATATTAGTATGTTAGGAAGTGTGTAAGTAGGAGAGCATACTCAGCAAACTTATTATGAGACGGCAAAAGCAAACAGTTATTTAACATAAAAACTAGCAAGTAGTCTAGGGATTTAAGATTTTTCATTTTTTTATATTAAAAATTAAATATCTATTATATATATATATATCATCAGTTCGGTCCGGGTGGATGGTTTCACATTCCATACCAAACCGATATCCACCGGTTCCAATAAGTTGGAACCAAAAACCGGACTGGTTCTCTCAAGAACCTTCACTTCTTGAGCGGTCCGGTCTGGTTCCATGCAAATTGGGTGATTCAAGCAATTCCTAGTTCCTTTGCACACCCCTAAAACCAAGTACCTAATCAGTGCTAATTTTGAGACCAACATGTGGATTTGCGTAGAGCCACAAAACCAATTGTGGTGTTGCACTTATCTAGGGGATCAGGAGGAATCCAAAAGTCCAAACCGCGTTAAAAGATCAAAGGATAGGAATAACGAATTGGAGTTCCCAAATCCGTGTGCTTTCTCGATCAAGAGTTCTCTTTTGTCAATGCGGTAAGTTTTAAACTTTTGATTTTTCTTTTCACTTTTGAAGTTCTGGTTATTAGAATTAGATGCTTACAAAGTATGTCATAATGTTAGATGGACCTATATGGGATTTGCTTAATAGTTAATAACATATAGTGCATGCATTTGGCACACGGCATTGATATGAATTTTCATACCAATAATATAAACAATTACATGCTTAGTCCATTTATATGAAATTTGGTCGGCATCTTACGTGGTCACGAGATTATTGGGATAGTTTATAGACCTGACGATCAAGGGGGATCTTTTTATCATTTAAAGAACATCTAATGAACCTTTTTAATAATTAACATTTTGATAATGGTAAACACTGTTCATGAATTTCAGTTCTTGTAAGTATGGAAATGCAAGTGGTATCTTAGACCCGCATTGAAAGTATTGCTATCTAACCATCTAAGCAACATTTTTTTATAATTAATATTGGATAAAATTAAACGCTACTCATGAATTTCAGTCCTTGTAAGTATGAAATGCAATTACTATCTTAGACCCACATTGAAAGTACTGTTGTCTAGCCACGTAAAAATCATATTTTTATTTGGCCGACTGTTTTTGAAATTAATGTGATCACTTTATCCTGTGGAGGCACGGCCGTGAGATGTTTGGCTGTGAAATACTCTGCTGTGGCCTTCCACTCCTTTCTCTGTGTCTTCCTCTTGTGTGTTCTCAGAATAATGAATTGCCGACGGGGAATACCTGGATTTGTTGTGGGTACGGCGCGGAGAAAGGCTCGGTTGCCTTTCTTTCTCGTGACTTTTTGTGTAGAGTCCGTAGCCTCCTTTTTGTCTTTTCCTTCGTATTGTGGCTGGGAAGAACTTCGCTTTTTCGAACTTGACTGTGAGTGGATGTCCGATCAAATTGTCAAACTGCACTCATGAGAAAGGCCGCAAACATCGCCGCTTCATCACCATCTTCAGTCTTCAAAAGGAGGAAGGCTACAAACATCGCCACTTCATCACCCTTCAGTCTTCAAGAGGTACTCACGATCTCTCTCTTGGCTACCACTCACGATCTCTCTCCTCTATCTATTGTGGCCGTGAATTATGTGAAGTCCCACGACAAATCCAGATTAGCATTCAGAGTTCAATTTGATGCAGCAAGGATGGCACACTTGTGCAAAAAATTAGCCGCCATATCAAGCTAATATTTTTCGATAAATAAAGAAAGCTAATATTGTTGACATCTAAATTTTGATAAATTATTCAGTAATTAATTATATAGAAAATTAGAGGTTAATCTTTAATCCCTAAATAAAAAAAAGTAAAATTGCATTTCATGAAGTTGTATTTGCATCGGTACCAAAAGGTGATGATAAGCAAGGGCTTGTAGTCTATGCACAAAAGAATGGTCTCTCTTTTTTGTTGGCCTAACGACACGCAAAAGAGACTAAGTCAAAGAAAGAGGAAAGAAGAACTCATATGTGACATCCTGAATTTCAAGTTCTGCTTTCGACTGACTGAGTTCGGCTTTTCATCGACACGCCTATAATTCTTTTCTCTGAGTAGGCTACTCACGAGATAATTAGCCTATTAGGTGAAGCCGTTAAGAAATCTAAACGCAATAGACTTAAGAATTCGACTAGGAATCGACTGCTCGATCGCGATAATATGCAATGCTCATTATGGTACAGATCGATTAGAGACCAGAGATAAGTTGACTCGACAAAGGTATGTGATTAAGTGTGGATGATTTTCCCTAATTGCAAAATTCATATCGATCAGTACTAGATCGATTTCTCTTTCGTTTTAGTACCTTGTGTCCATATTTGAAATTTCGAGATTTTCACGACAACCAAGAGTTATCAATGTGTTGAAGATATACTTTGCGGCTTGAAAATAATTAACCATGGGTCAATTGCATGAAAAATTCCTAAAAGCTACCTGGTAGGTTAGGACGCATTAAAATCACGTTAGATTGAAATTAATCAAGAAATTGAACTCAATTTCAGAAATTGAAAGTTCTGTCATGTCACAAATCATTTTAGAAATGTCAACTCATCCTCCGAAGATTTTTCTACAAACCAAGATTTTTGGTGAAAAATCAAGAATTGGCGGAATTGAATCGGGAAAGTTCGAGGGACCATTTTTGAGTGCACCCATGGCCGTTAAGTTGGTTCAATTGATGAGGAAAAATCATGATTCAAGTGTAAACAACTTGACTGGATTGTTTGGACTTCAATGGAATCGAATTGAAGATGAATTGAATGGAATTGAAGGGATTTAAGGGACAAAAGTCACAAATTCGTATGCCATGGGGGGAGCAACCTTTTGGACCATTTGGGAGACTTCTTGAGGAAGCTTGGGAGTGGATAAGGGCTGAGGATGATGGCTAAGCAAGTGGGGCATGTTGGTTGAGCTCAAAGGGGACAAGAAAGCCATCTAGAAGGTTTGGTGGCCCCTTTTCAAGCTTTCAGCCCTATCTTCTTCCTCCCAAGCCTTACTTTATCCATTGATGAGGCTTTGAGAGGCCTTAAAGAAACCAGAGAAACCACAGCTCCCTTCCCCCTTGTTGTCGAGCAGCCACAAAGCCATCGTCGATCGCTGTTTCCCCCTTTGTTTTCTCTTATGCCTGTTTCTGCTCCTACTGACCTTTCATCAAAGATTTGAGTTAAAAATTTTCTTCTTCTGCGAATTAGCTCATGTGCCACCCACCATTGTCTTCAGCACATCCAAATTGTATGGAGGAGCCTAGCCTCGCGCTGAACGGAGCTACCGGCCGACCCGTACGCCGGCAAGAAGAAATCGATCGCTAGTCCATCGATCCGCCTGGCAATTTCGCCTGTTTCGCCCATTTCAGCCATTTTCTCCCCATTTCAACCCTACCTTCACTCGTACCAACCACTAGCAAATCCCCCTTGACCCTTGGGTGTTGCCGATCGCTGGCCATCCCCTTGCTAGAGCTTCGATTAGCGCCTCTTCGCCATTTAGCCACTGGTTTCCCTCCTTCAGTCCAAGGGTAGAAGCTGAAGTTCTAGCAAAGCTTTGGGACTTCGTGGCCCATTTCTCGAGCCCTTCCGGCCTTGGTTGGTGTCACCTCCTTGAGGTTTGTTGCCTGCCGCACGTCGCTATCGCCATGGACTCATCGGAACGCTAAACCGGTGAGTTTACTCACTAATCTTTGCTTATGGAGTTAATGATGCTTAAGGTGTGTTTAGATTAGTATAATAATAGTTTAGGTGATTAAATTAGTTTATTTAAATGTTAATTAAATTAGATGAATGATTAGATCAATGGATGGATTAATTAGTCTAATTATGCAATTAGATTAGTGTAAGCATGCTTAGATGTTAATTAATTAATTAATTAATTAATTAAAATATTATTATATATTATTTAAATTATATGATTTATTATTTAAATTAATTTAATTTTTGGAATTTATTTAATAATTAATTAATATTTTTCGGAAATTATACTTTGGGAGAGCTGTTTGTTAGAATTTCGTACTAACTGCAGTGGTGTGGTTAGTTTATACAATTGCTTGTTGGATTGTGCAATTGAGTGATGATTGTGGAAATTATGGTATTTGATTAGAAAATCCTGGGCATCAGGTTTTAACACCGAAAATGGTTTTACATACTATATAAAGCGGTGGGATTTTAAAAAGAAAGATATTAATTTTTTGGGTTCGATCTAATCGTGTACTCACACACAATATTTTTACCGGATGTTTTTAATAAGAAGAAAATAGGCCAAGGTCGTTATCTTAATTGAGGCATGTGAGTGCAAAGCATGATGCTCTTGGCCGGAATTTAATAATCGTGCACTGGTTAAAAGGACCTATCCCCGACATGTGTTGGTGGATATCACCTATCCCTAGTGTGTGTCGGTAGATATTATCGTCCCCAGTGTGTGTCGGTGGATGTCACCTATCCTTGGTGTGTGACGGTGGATAGAGGATGGGCGTGTGTCAGGTAAAACTACTCATGCAAGTAGTAATAATTAATTGTAACGTATGTTGAGTGAAATTGATGAATCGATGTATGTCAATAATTCTTGCTTGTGTGAGCAGTGATTGATTTAGATATTTCAAGTTGTGATATGAATGGTGTTGACGTGTAGGAAGAAACCGAGGCGAGGTAAGTCCTTTGTCCTAATTGTGCGGTTGTGTGGTTAAAGCGTCTTGAGGCATATTTTTTTTACTAATAGGAGTGTAGGGAGTGGACTTGCTGAAACATTGTCTGTGACTAATTGGAGTTTAGAGTTTACCCTGGACTAATGTTCACCCCTAACATCCATTGTCTCTTGCTCATTAATGCATGCACATGCATGCACAAAATTCGATAGACGTGAGAATTCTAGAGAAAGCCTCGAAGAAGCAAAAAGAGATCATAATATATTATAAAATATGTTGAGAATTGTTTGTATTCCCGATAAAATATTAGGTGCAGCTCTGTATTCCCTGCTTTATCAAGTACAAGTTGTCAACTTTAGTGAAGCAACAAGAAATTTGCTAAAGAAAGAAGCAAGTAACGAACAAGAAACGTCAACAGTTGGGGCTAGCTAGCAAGAAGTGCCAATTGTATGAGTCTTAGGCAGTGGCTACCATTTTTTAAAAGGAACTGAACGTGAACAAGGAGGAACAATTTCGGCCACCTTTGGTTCATACTAAAGTCGGTTGGACTTCAAGAGGCGGTGAAAGTTGCCTATAAATAAGCAAGGGTTCTTAGTTCAAGAGGGGGGGAGCTGAACGAAAACAGAAAAGTTCATTTGAGGGACTTCTCTTTCGTCGACAAGATGAGAAGAAGAAAAAGCGAGAGAGGAGAGAATAGTTAAGAGAGAAAGAATACCAAAAAAAAAAAAAAAAAAAAGAAAAGATAAAGAAAGTGGGTGGCGGTCAATCTTCTTCAGTAACCCACGACTGAATATCCCCCACTCGCCACTGACAACACTGCTTACTCGTGTAGCACTGACATTTTTAGGAGCCTTTGTGTCATGTCGAATTCACGTCAGATACTTCGACATGTATCCGACACTCTCGAACACTCTATGATACTCGGTTAATACGTGTCTGAAAATCCGACACTTGATCAATTTTTTCGACACTTTTTAACACTTTGAATCGGAATTTCGACATATGGTCTCGATATACAAGGTTAATTTTAAATATTTTCAATAAATGAAGGTTCAAAAAATATATGTAAAAATTGGTGGGTCCTCCCACTTACATGCCCCCCCAAATTTACTCGCCGGCTGTTGGCTATACAGGGTTCTCAGATCACCAATATGTGTGTGTGTGTGTGTGTGTGTAAAAATCACTGCCTTGGTGGCCGTGATGATTTGGGCTCTCTCTCCTTCACAAAAGGGGAGGAATTGGAATTCCCTCACGGTCGCTTGAGGTCTTAAGTGGGACGCCAGGGGTAGTGGGTCCTCCCGCTTACATGTTTCCTCAGGTTTACTCGCCGGCTACCGGCTGTACAGGGTTCCCGGATCATAAAAAATATATATATATATGTAAAAAATAAAAATAAATAATAAAAATAAAAAATTAGGAAAGAAGAAAAACCTAATATTTTCTTCTCTTCTCCTTTGGCTCACTTCCAGTGATACATAATTTACCCTCAAGTTTTTTTTTCTTTTAACACATTAAACACACAAATCTAGAATGTGAATTACTTTTTTTTTTCTTTCCAAGTTTTATGAATTTATTGAAATTGAGTTAAATTTATCAAATTGAAAAGAAAAATGAAGGATATTAATAAGTGGTGGATTAATGTTTTTAATGTAAATTTATTATAGGATTTTTTTATCATTTATTTATTTGTGAATTTGAATAAAATTGATTAAAATAATTATTTATCATTTATATATAAAATATACATATAATAGATAATGTGTCCTAACGCGTCAGAATTTTTTTATTTTTTGAATATGAAATATTGCCGTGACGTGTCACGATCGGGTGTCGTGTTGGTGCTACTTAGCACCTTTATTTCTCTCAACGATGACAAGACTTGCTACTGCTGTGTCCGAGCCACTCATGATGAGCCGCTACTGAACACCCCAACGCTGCTGCCCCCTCACTGTCATCACTGCTCCTTTGTTGATCTGTTGCACCGAGAGCCCCCTCGTAGCTGCAACACACCGTCCGCGGTTGCTGTTTCTTTGTCAATCGCCACTGCTACTCATCCAAGCCAGCGCCTGCATCACTACCATCACCACTTGCCGAAACCCAGACCGACACCACAAGCAACCCGACGACGCTGCAACTCTGACCACTGCACGCCTCAACCCTTCAACGCTGGGCTCTACCTGACAACGCTGCTGCTGCCCTGAGCGCCACCGTACCCTTGCCCTCTGCAAGTCACTGTCCCAACACCATCCCTACCTAGCCACTGACCCACGGTCGCTGATCCGCATTGATGACGAAGCCAGCTGCTATCGACACCCTTGCCGCACGACCAACTGAGTTGCACTTAACCCGCATCTGCCGCCACGCTGCTCCTCCAGTCCCAGCTTGCCTTTATCGTGAGCTACAGCGTGATTCTTCGACCGTTTCTTTTGAATATTTTTTCGTGTAGGTTGAGCTTTCTCGTGGAGACGACATAAGCGATATAGTCAAGCAGTGAAAAGAAGAGAGGCACGCGGAACAACATTTAGTGGGATATGCTGTTCTTGGATGAGGCCAAATAAAAGACACCCTTAACCATTGACTTCAGCTTGTAAGAAAGGAGATTGGGCCTTCGTTTTTTTTTAAATAAAAAATAAAAAATAAAAAACACGTACTCCTGCAAATAGGTGTCGTCTCCTAGCGTCCGCCTTCCTCCGAGATCACTAGCTGCAAGCTCGCCCACACCGCGAGCTGTGTAACCGCCGTCGTTCGTGAGTCCTTTGTCACTTGTCCCGTTTTGGAAACGAATCATCAAAAATAGATAATTTTCTTCAGCCAAATTTCATCTCGATATGTTATTGCCTAAATTGGATAATAGGATTTGATATTAATTCTATTGAGATGCTAGACCTTACCAGATAGTAAACCCGTTAAACGAGTGGGTCGGGTCATAAATGGTTTGACCAAAATCGATCCATTTAACCTGTTTATAACCCACTTATTATAGTGCAAATTTTTTGACCCATACCCGGCGACCCGACCCGACCCGTATTCGACTCATACCGACCCATTTAACGAAACCTAAAAAAGCTTATGTATATTTTAAAAATAGTATTGCTAAAATGGTTTTATACAACACAAATTTAATGGACAATTTTTATAATTTTTAAAATAATTCTTTTAAAAAAGCGAATTTTAATTAATTTTATTTTTTAAAAATTGATATCTAATTAATTTTATGTTTATTTTTAAGAATATAATATTTAATTTTCTTTTTCTCCTTTCTTTATATATTATTTATTTATTTTTTTCTTCTTCTTTGGCTCGTTGCCGGCCACAATGACAGTTGGCGATCGACCATAGGCAAGCCTCGAGCTCGCCTGGCTTGTTGATGTGGGCGAGCTTAAGGCTCAAACCTCACCAGATGTCGACAAGGCCTTCGCCTCGCTGGATCCAGTGAGCTCGAGCTCGCCCCTCGTTGGATCCGGTGAGGCTCGAGCTTCATTGGACGTTAGCGAGGCCTCCACCTCGCCAGATCCAGCGAGCTTGAGCTCGTTCGATGTCGGTGAGCTCAAGGCTCACCAGATTGGCGAGGCTTGAGCCTCGCTTTGACACCGGCGAGTTTGAGTCTTGCCAAATCGACCAAGCTCGGGCCTCACCGAACATTTGTGAGGCTCAAGCCTCGCTCAACGCGGCAAGTTCGAGTCTCATTGGAAGTCGGCAAGGCCTCCGCCTAGCCGATTCAGCGAGCTCGAGGCTTGCCCGATCGGCGAGACTCAAGCTCGCCTGATGCCAGCAAGCTCAAGGCTCACTTGGCTAGTCACCGGCCATCGCCATGCTAGCCACCGAAAGAAGGAAGAGGAAAGAAAAAAAAAAGAAAAGAAAAAAAGAGAAAAAAGAAAAAAAATTATAATTATAATTTCAATCTCTATAAAAAAATATTTTTGTAAAGTTAAAGAGGGAACATGGAGATTGTGTGATTTTGGTTGAAAATGGGTTTTAAATCCAACCTATTTAAGACCTACTTAAAACCCACATATTTTATGTATTTAATTATTAAACCCATTTAACTAGCTTCTTAAAAAACAAGTGACCCATATATGACTCATTTATGATTTAAATGGGTCATATATGGGTCTAAGACCCATTTTCCACCTCTACTTAATAGTAGGGGTGTCAGGAACCGAACCGAAAACCGAATCAAACCGAACCGAAGAATTCGATTTTTTCGGTTCGGTTCGGTTTTCGGTTAAGTTCTCATTAAAAACCAATATTTTTTTATTGGTTCAGTTTTTATCAGTTAACCGAATCGAACCAAACCAATAAACCAATAAAATAGATCAATTAACCAAACTGGCAAACCCTATTTCTAATTCTCCCCTGTCTCCTCTCATCTTGACCAAGACAACGACAACGGCGACGGCAGCAGGGACGACGATGGCGACGGCGACAAGGACGGCGATCGATTGAGGGATGTGCCTGTGCATGTCCTGCACACTTGCGCAAGCAAGTCTCTGATCTTGGGGGTGGGATTTGGGTCGGTGGATATTGACCGGTTTCCAATTGCGGGTGCTGGGTTATGGCTTTTGTGCTTAGTTCCTATCTAGGTTTCGATCGCATGGTTCGTGCTTGTGATTTTCGTTGTCTTTCGTGAGTAATAGAGGAAAATGCGGTTCTGGGTTGACTAGTATGTCTTTCTAGACTCGCGGTTTGATGTTCATAAGTGTTGTGTTTTCACGCATTTCGTAGCTGGTCAGATTTGGACCGAGTAGCTTTGGAGGGCCTGTGTCTATTTAGGTGAATATTGTAATGGACCAACGATGAGTGTGGACGGATCATGAATGTTCGAGTGGACATGAGAAATGTGATTCTTGAAGGTCTCGAGGGTGGTTCTTTCAATTTTACTTTTATCTTCTTGAGTGTGGCTGTCAATGCTTCGTGATTATGATCGATCATGGTGTTGACGAGTGATTATGTGATGGGCAATGGGCTATGTTTCTGTCAGCCCACTTGCTTTTCCACTCATTTGAAACCAATGCTTGCTTAATGTGATTGAAGCTTCAATGGCATGTTAGATTAATATCCCGTGTAGATCTTTGAAGCTAACATGCTTAGTGGAGATGGCAAGCTGATTTGATGTAGTTGCCATACTGGAATCGCCGTTAGGGGGCCGAGAGAGATGCTCATTTGATAAATTCAGTTTGTTTTGGAAATGAATCTTGAGTAACTTTGTCTCACCAAACCTATTGTCGTTAACCTTGGATGTTTTGAGAGATCATCATTTACGTTGGCTGATGTTAGCAGCGGATGCTTCAAAGATGACAACCTCATACATATTTCTGATGATAGCTACTTATTTTCCTCTTTTATCCAATAAGAATAACTATGAATGTTCTGCTTTGACATATGCAATGCCTGTTGTTGAAATACTAATGCGACAAGCCTCAGCCATATTGGCCCTGCCTTACATTCATCTACCGCTTCTTTAGAATGATCACCATATTGGCCGCAATTTCACCTTCTGAGCGTGTAGTTGACAATTTGGAATTACTCCTAGCAAAAAGCATTTCTTACCTTCTACATTCAAACTCTGTTAGATAATACTTTTTTGTGCAGCTGAAGATCTTAAATTGCCATATTTGAGTCGATTGAAACTCTGTTATATCTAGACTCGATTGAAACAAATTTTAGACACGGTGCAAACTTTGCGACTGGTGGCTCGTCCATTCGGCCTGGTGGCTACAGCCCATTCCATCTTGGCATTCAAATATCGTAGTTTGTGAGGTTCAAATCTCGCATCACTGAACTGTATAATCGGCTCAACCGGTCCAGTGAGTTTCCTTCACATACCTCTCTGCATATAGTCTTGCTTATGCGAGACCTGCTGTATGTTGTTTGTATCTTTTCAGATTGATCTTGTTCTTAATTTCTGTACATCAAGACTCATGTCATATTTTTCTTTAGATTTCTGAAAGCAAGACATATGTTGGTTGAAATGATTCAATGGAGGTTTACCAGCAGAACTAGTTGCAAAGTTAGTGGTTAAGGCAATTTCCCATGCGATCTCTAAAGTATGTGGAATGTTTATGACTTTTCTCACATTTGTTATCATGCTTGTTCTACTATTCAGAAGACAATACAACGAGCGAAATTGTAGAGCGCTCTTTCACCAACTAATTTTTTCAATCTCTTCTACTTATATAAGGTTATTTGTCCTACCTTTTCTATAGTTCTTATTTGTTTTGGTATGTTACTTCTCAAACATGGTTGTTCAATGTCTTATATTTATTCTCATGGCTTGTTTTAATCTAATTTATTGATGACTTTAGACAACTTTTCAAATTTGTGAATTTAAAAAGGGTTCATCCATGGTATGGTTGAGGGTTTCCAAAACCTCTTACTCCCCAATGATGTATTGAACCTTTCGGTGCCAAATATCATAATTGTCACCATTCAACTTTTTACCCTTATTGAGGTTAGCCATAATGGTCTTAAATGCCGAAACTATAATCAATTGCTCTAACATATTGATATAATAAACGCATAATCAATATTAGCACACTTTACAGAGTAACACACATATTTAATTTGCAGCAAAGAAAAACTAAATTAATGATATTAAACTATATATATATGATATTATCGAACCAAGCTCTACACATCATATATGACATCATTTGCACAAGCTAGCTACTGTATTTCCTAAACAACAAGAAAATACAAGCTACAAATGAATAAATTATACATTTGTACCTTAAAATACACGTGCATTGGGTGTCGTACACATATCTATGCATTTATAAAATTCAAATATCAAAAATAAATATACCAAAGTGTAGAGGACACTCATATGAACCAAACGCCACCGACCACGCTTCAATTAGAGCTCGCACGCGCCCACATGCGTCGCCTGAGTGCGTGGCGTGTGTGACGCATGCGCTAGCGAGCCAAATGGCTCTTGGCCGGTCCGACTGTTGACTTGTTGTTCGGTCAACGGTCGGGTCAAGTTGGGTCACGGGTTGGGTCGCCGGCCGGTGACCAACTGGCCAACCGCGTCGGCAATGACGTCATCCCAACCATTAGATGACGTCACAGAGACGTCATCATGTGCTGGTTTGTTGATGGGCGCATGTCATGTAGGTGCCAGTTCGCCGGCTAGCGTACGTTGCGCATGTGCTGGTTTGCTGATCGGCGCGTGTTGCGCACACGCTGGCTTTCTCAGTGCTTCAAGCGCATGACGCACACTCGCAGGGGCTTTTGGCCGCGCGTGTGGGTGCGTCCAGCTTCCTTCGGCGGGGTTCAACCCATCGCCGGACTCGTCTCGATGAGCACTTGTACCCTGTATGTTTAAAAAATTATTTTGGCTAAAAAAAATATTTCGAAAATTGGCTATAACCGCACAGATGCACGCGACCCTGAACCCGTTCTTTGCTTAGGTTGGATTTTGAGTTTTCAGATGGCAATTCCGACCATTAGACATCCAAATAATGTAAAATTCATACTCTTGATCTCGATATCTAATGGTAAACGAGAAAATTCAATGAAAAACAAGGCAGAAATCAGGACTTGGCTTTGATACCAATGATGGATTTCAAGTTGGCGGAAGATGACTTACCTTTATCCGATGCACAAACAACAATTAACCCCGGAACGAATGTTGAATTGCGGACGAATCATGAACAAAATTACTATCTCACGTTGGTCCGAATGCAATCATGAGGAAAGCATTTGATTTCCACGACGTAAATGTAAACTGTTCTCGTAAAGAAGAAATGGAACGCCTTGATGGAAAGGGGAGAGAGAAGAAGAAAACTTTATGAACGTACGTTTGTCCAACTAGTCCAACGGTTGTCTTTAGGGGTCTTTTATATGACCCCATCACACCCCTTCGTTGTAGCATATCAAGTCGAAATGGTACGTGACAATTGAAATGGTACGTGACAATCGCACCTCATCATGGACATACTAGCTAAAGTACAACAGTATTCCTTATTAATTTCATTTCAATATTTCTAACTTCACAAAGAACAAAGTGTGTTATCTGTCGCTTATTTGAATTAAAAATGAAATCCTTCTTATCTTACAAGTTAGGTGTATTTTTCTCAAGACAAATAAAATCTTTGAATATTATCCTTCTTTTTACCTAATGAATTTTTTTTTTCAATTTTTTTCCAAACACGGCACCATAAGATTTTTACCTATAGAGGATGAAATAAAAGAAAGAAAGAAAGAAAGAAACGAAAAGAAAAGGAATACATAAAAAAGACAAAAAATGACTTTTGTCCTTCTAGAAATTTGGATGATCTCTACCAAAAGAAAACAAACACGAGAAGATTTGTGCCTATGTCCACATGCGTTTTGTTCGGCCACATCAATCGACCATATCCAATAGTCACAAAGGCAAATGCTCAAAATGGATAGCCAAGTGAGGTCCACGATGGCGATGTCCCAGTTGCTATTGGCATGTCAGTATTGTTTCATCTAGAGAGTTGGTGGATGAATATATATATGACAAGAGCTCATTTTTTGTGTATCCATTCGAACCTAAGTTTTAAATCATTTTTAATTTTTTTTGTATAACATGTTGCCGTTTTCTTTTCTTCCTCTATACGAAAGCAAGAGCATCCCTAAACTGACCTCAAATGTTCTAAAACAAGCAAGTCATAGCTGTCTGAATAAGTAAAAATGAGCTCTTTCCTCACTCTAATCAACTCCAGTTGCATCACTCTCCTCACTCCAATTCACTCCTCTAGTTTGCTCCCTTCATAGAGAGAGAGAGAGAGAGAGAGAGAGAGAGAGAGAGAGAGAGAAGAGAGCGTGTGTGTTTGTGTCATCACAGCTACTCGGTTCTTTCCTTCGAGAAGAATAAAAATGAGAAGTGGGGTGTGTGTCATCATAGCTACTCGGTTCTTTTGCTCAAGAAGAAGAAAAATGAGAAGGGGGTGTATGTGTTATCATAACCATTCGGTTCTTTCCCTTGAGAAAGAAGAAAAATGAGAATGTGCCCCACAGTCTCTCTCTCTCTCTCTCTCTCTCTCTCTCTCTCTCTCTCTCTCTCTCTCTCTCTCTCTCTCTCTCAAATGTTCTTTTAATGAGGTGATTCCATCGTTAGCTAACCGGCTTATGCAAGTAGGGCTAATATATGATAATCATTTGATCGTAATTTTCTAAGAACTATGAAGAATTACATAGACAAAAATAAAGTATGAATCATGTTGTACTTTAGCTAGTATGTCCATGATGGGGTGCGATTGGAACACACCGTTTCATTTTGATGCATTACGATGGAAAAACACTAATGGAGGGGTACAAAGGGAGACATATAAAAGTCTCCCGAACACAACCATTGGATCGGTTGGTAGATCATTCACACCAAAATTTTTCTCCCTTTCCATCAAAGAAGAAGGCATTCCATTTTTCACTTTTACAAAGAACAACTAGCATTTATGCTATGGAAATCGGGTGCTTTCCTCGTGATCACATTTATGCACCAACGTGGAGTAATTTTTCATGTGATTCGTCCACAATTCAATGTTCGTTCCGGGGTTAATTGATGTTTGCACATTGGAATTAGGTAAGTCGTCTTCCGCCAACTTAAATTCCAACATTGGTATTAGAGCACATTCGTGATTTCTACCTTGCTTTTCATCGAATTTTTTCATTTACCATTTGATATTGAAATCGAGAGATTGTATTCTACACTATTTTTGATGTTTATTGGTCGGAATTGCAATTTAAAAACTCGAACTTGAACCGAAGTGAAGAACAGGTTTGGGGTCATGTACACCCATACAGTTTTGGCCATTTTTCAAAATTAATTTTTGGCCAAAATTAATTTTTGAATATACAGGGTGAAAGAGCTCGTCAAGACGAGTCCGGTGATGGGTCGAGTGCCGCCGGAAGACGCCGGACACAACCACATGCACAGCCCGAAGCCGTTGCACGTGGGTGCCACGCACCTAAAACGCTGGCAAAGCTAACGCGTGCAACACACGTGCCGGTCAGTGAATCGGCAGGTGTGCATCACGCGTCGATTGGTGAACTGGCGCGTGATGACATTACCGTGACCTCATCCCAACGGTCGTCACCCAACGGTTGATAACCTTTGGGATGACGTCATCGATGATGTCATTGCCAACAGCAGTTGGCTGGCCAGTCACTGGCCGGCAACCCAACCCGTGACCTAACCCAACCCGTGACCCAACCCGACTCAACCGTTGCCCGGTCAACGGTCGGACCAGTCACCGATTGGACTAGTCGGACCGACCAAGAGCTGTTTGGCTCGCTAGCGCATGTACCACATGTGCCACGCACTCAGGCAGCGCATGAGGGTGCGTGCGAGCTCCAATTGGAGCGTTGTCAGCGGTGTTTGGTTCGTATGAGTGTTCTCTACACTGTGGTATCTAATTTTGATATTTGAATTTTATAAATGTATGAAAATGCGTAGGAAACCCTATGTACGCGTATTTTTTTGGGTTTAATGCATAGTTTATTCATTTCTAGCTTGTATTTTCTTGTGGTTTAGGAAATACAGAAGCTAGCTTGTATGCAATTAATGTCATATATGCTGTGAAAAGCTTGGTTCGATGATATCATGTATATAGTTTAATATATTTATAATTTTCTAATTGCTAGAAAATTCAAACAATGGTAGGAAATCCATTACATGTTGAATTGCGATTTTGATTATGGTTGAAGCATGATTGTTATTTGCACATTGGTTCATATTAGGCTATGTTTTTGTGTTAATGAAAAATGTAGAAATTACATGAGGTCGTGTAATTAATTTTCCTAGTAGGAGTTCGTAGGTTGGTAGAATTTGAAAGAGTTCTCACCTAGAACTTAAAATTTGCGCATATTAAACTAATTAATGATAATAGAATAATTGTACATAGAAGTTGATTGTGAACATATTGGAATTTTACTTTTATGTCTTTTGTTGAATTATTATTAATTTAGTTTGTCTTTGCTACAAATTAAATATGTGTGTTACTCTGTAAAGTATGCTAGTATTGATTCTGCGTTTATTATGTCAATGTGATATAGCAATTGATTATGGCTTTGGCATCCAAGACCATTGTGGCTGATCTCAATAAGGATGAGAAGCTGAACGGTGACAATTATGATATTTGGCATCGTAAGATTCAATACATCCTCGAGGAGTAAGAGATTTTGGAAACCCTCAACCATACCATGGATGAACCTGAGCATGAAACTTTAGCTCAACACAAGAGAGATCTAGAAGCTTATCAAGCTTGGAAAAAGAAAAATAGCATTGCTCGCATCACATTGTCGAGCTGTATGCAAGATGATCTTATGTGTGAGTTTGAAAGTTACGATAAAGCTCAAGCTATGTGGGTTACCTTGAAAGATAAGTTTGTGGTACAATTGCCACTAAGTTGAGGAGACTCACCATCAAGTTTAACACATTCTGAAAGTGTCCAAATGTAACGATGAGGCAGCATTTTCAGAAGATATCAAACATGATTCATGAACTAAAGTCGGTAGGTCACTCCCTTACTGGTGAACAACAAGTTCAGCCTATTATAAGGTCTCTTCCTGACAATTGGGAGCATATGAAGATCAATATGACGCACAATAATAACATTGTCATTTTTGATGATATTGCGCGTCATTTGGAATTAGAGGATGAGCACCTAGAGGTTGCGAGATCCTCTACCCATGCTTATGTTGCTGAATCGAGTTCGCGCAAGGCTTTGGGCTTCAAGCGCAAAAGGAACTTTCAATTCAACAACAAAGGGGAGAAGACTAATCAGGTACCAAAAAGGGCTAAGACCTTCCAACGCAAGAAGCGTGGTGAGAAGAATGATAAGGGCAAGATGGAGTGTTATAATTGTGGCAAGATGTGTCACTTTGCTCGTGAATACACTGAGCCGAAAAAAGTACCCTATTATTCCATTACTTTGAGTAATGCTTTTATTTCTAGTACTGTAATACTTGTTGAATCTCATTCAATGTGGACTGTAGACTCAGGAGTAACAGACTACGTATCTAGAGACCGAGAAGCATTTGTAAAGTATCGTCGGATACTGCCTGGAAAATTGATATATGTTGGGAATAACTCAAGAGTTGAAGTGAATGATATCGACACATGTAAATTAATCTTACGTGGTTGTCGAAACCTATTCCTACATGATATCTTTTATGCTTCAAATATTCGATGAAACTTGGTCTCTGTAGTTGTTCTTCTTAGCTTAGGTTATGTGTTTAATTTCCATGGTGATTGTGTTGACATTTTGTATGGAACAGTTTATTATGGTCCAAGTCATGTATCGAATGGTTTTATGGTGTTAGACATTGACTATGATCAGTACAATGTTAATGTTGATGATTGTTTTTCTTTAATTGCATATTCTAATAATGTTGAGATTGATGCAAGTACTTAACATGCTAGATTAGGTCACATTGGATTGCGAAGAATGCAAAGATTAGCTAGAGAATGCCTTTTAGGGTCACTCACTAATGTTAATCTATCCGTCCATGAACATTGTCTAGCGGGAAAAGAAAATAAAAAACCATTCGGTAAAGGAACTAGAGCTGAATTTCCATTGGATCTCATACATTCTGACATTTGTGGTACTTTGAATGTGAGGGCAAAGCATGGAGCTTCATATTTCATTACTTTCATAGATGACTTCACACGTTTCAGTTATGTTTTTCTGATCTCTCATAAGTCAGAAGCATTAGACTGCTTTAGACGATATATAGCAATGGTAGAGAATCAATTAACAAAACAATAAAGGCATTGAGAACCGATTGTGGATGTGAGTATCTATCGGAGCAATTCAAGGCTCTTTGTGATGAAAAGTGAATTGTACGACAATTGACTATTCATGGTACTCCGCAACAAAATGGGGTAGCTGAGAGAAGGAATAGAACACTATTGGAAATAATTAGGTCTATGATGGCGCAAACAAATTTACCTATCTCCTATTAGGGAGATGCATTATTGATTGTTGCCTATATACTTAACCGAGTGCCCTCAAAATCGGTCACTTCCACTCCTTATGAATTATTGACTGGTAGGAAACCAGACTTGAATAGTCTACGTCCATGGGGATATGCAGCTTATGTTCATGATTCTTCTCATAATTATGGCAAATTAGTTCATGGAGGGAAGAAATGTATCTTTATAAGATATTTCGAACACTTCAAATGGTATGTGTTCATAGGTGAACAAGCTGATGAAAGTGTGACCGAAATGGAGTCACAAGATGTCATGTTCTTAGATAACGATTTTCCTAATAGAGGTGAGATTGATAAGGACTTCTAATTATATGAGATGGAAGATCCCGATAACACACCCACTGATGTTGTAGAGGAAAATGAAAATTTACCTCAACATGTAAGACCTAGTGGGAGTGTTGCATCGCCTAACGAATTGAATTCAAGAAAAATACAATTGTATAAAAGTAATCGTAGAAGTATTCCTCGTTGTCGTTTTGAGATTGAAAGGAAAGCATTTATGATTGCTCAAAAAGATGATGCCAAGCCTAAAACTGTTCAAGAGGCTCTCTTAACCTATGATAAGGAAGAATGGAGAAAAGTTTTGGAAGATGAGATAGAGTTTATGAGGGCAAATCATGTCTGGGACTTAGTTGATCTACCACCCAATCGTAAGGCCATTGAAAACAAATGGGTCTTCAAGATTAAGCGTATGGCAGATGGATCCATTGAAAAGTATAAGGCTTGTATTGTGACAAAATGTTATACTTAACAAGAGGGTATAGATTATGATGAAACATTTTCATCAGTTGTAAGGTTTGCCTCAATACGCCTTATTCTAGCCATCGTTGCACATTTGGATCTTGAATTACATCAAATGGATGTAAAGACGGCATTTCTCAATGGAGAACTAGATGAGGAAATCTATATGAAACAACCAATTGGTTTCATAGCTAAAGGTCAAGAGCATAAAGTTTGCAAGCTTTATCGCTCAATATATAGCCTTAAGCAATCATCTAGACAATGGTATCTTCGTTTTCATCGAGCAATAATAAATTCTAGGTTCACGATGATCGAGGAAGATCATTGTGTATATGTCAAACGGTCCAGAGATAAATTTGTGATTTTATCACTTTATGTGAACAATGTTCTATTGGCTGGAAATGACAAGGTTTTAGTTATCACCATAAAAGAATGGTTGTCCTCTAATTTTGAAATGAATGACATGGGAGATGCTGCTTATATATTAGGAGTTAAGATCGAAAGAGATCGATCAAGGAAACTCCTTACTTTATCACAAGAGTCTTATATTATGAAGATTCTTGAGCATTTCAATATGCAGCATTGTAATCCCATTGATACCCCTGTCATGCAAGGTGAAGGCCTAAGTATTGAGATATGTTCTAAGATTCCAAAAGAAATCAAAGTGATGGAAACTATTCCTTACGCTAGTGTGGTCGGAAGTTTGATGTATGCTATGATGTGTACTAGACCTGACATATGCTATGCCTTGGGATTGGTGAGCCGATATCAATCAAATCCCTGTCAAGCACATTGCAAAGCAGTGAAGAGGATCCTGAGATACTTGAAGGGCACCATGGACTATCGACTTTATTACCAATGAAGTGATTTATGCCTATCAGGCTATTTATATCTGATTAGGGTGGAGACCTGGATGAGCATAAATCGACTTTTGGATATGCGTTTTTGCTCAATAGAGGTGCGATTTCTTGGAATAGCAAGAAATAGACATGCATACCCTTGTTTATGATGGAGGCAGAATTTATTGCATGTTCTGCTGCAGTACAAGAAGCAGCATGGCTAAAACGTTTCTTGGAAAATTTAGCCATTGTCACTGAGATTCCAAGACCGGTGATAGTTTATTGCGATAATCAAGTAGCCATTGCCTATGTGAAAGATCCCATGTATCATGGAAGGACAAAGCACATTGACATAAATAATAACTTCATCAGAGATATCGTAGCACAAAAAGAAGTCATCTTGCAATACATTTTGACAAATAGAATGGTTGCTGATCCATTTACGAAGGCTATTCCTAGAGACATATTCTTGACCCATAGGATGTCACTAGGATTGCGTAGAATGTGATATCTGTTATTGTAGAGTATATTGGTTTATGTATTTGTGGACAGATGTATTGTACTTGTTTATTTATTAGTGATTTGATGTTTTATCAATAAGTACAAATCTACTATGAGACTAGCACAAACACACATGTATTATTGAAAAGTATGTTAGCAGGCAATGATTGACTTACTCATACGAGCAATCGCCTCAAGTGCTTTAGATAACATGTTGAGATGAGATGCTATGTACAAATAAATATTGAATAGCAAATCTAGTACATAAAATATGTCACCTTGATTGAAGTCAAGATGAGGTCTGTGATTTGTTTATAATAAGACTGAACATGATATTCCCACAATCATGTATGCCTGAAAGATGCGGGATGAGAGTACTTAATTGGGTGCTATGGAAAGCGAGCTAATATAACACTCGGGCTAAACATGAGTACGTGAGGAAGTACATGATTATGTTTAGGCTAAGATCCATATAGTATATATATTTAATAAATAACATACGCTCTTATAGAAAGAGTAATCCACTATAACATGTAATTCATATTACATGTGCATTGTACGACTAATAAGGGAAGAAGAGTAAGATTATCCCTATTTACACAACATGTGAGCCATTGAAGAAATTTATAATTTATCTCAATTTTATGCCCTATGTTACTTCTGACTATGTTCTCGAAGTGAAAGATCAATGTTACTACTTTAGCAAGTTACGGGCGGTCATGAATATATACGGCTTATGGGATGTGTCTAGGAAAGTAGTTATTCTGAAATTGAGAAAGAAATGAGTGCGAAGGAAGACTATTGTTGTTTTACATCTATCACATGTATTTACTAATTGACTAATTATATTGCCCTCTGTGGTTGCGGATGTAATTGTAAATACATGGTGTTTATGAGAATAGTCAAGTATAGCTTTTAAGGGATAGGTATACTTGGACTGATGTAAAAAATATGTTTGGGACATTACGAGACATCGATTGTTTATTTCTTTTCGGGGTTGTAGCCATTATGTCATCCCTAACGGGTGCATAATTTGAGCTCCCAAGTGCAGGTGTACTCACTAGTCGCACAGCTTACTTGCCAATATGAATTGTTTTGTAAAGTTGATGAATGTTGAATGCCTTGCCTTATATTCTTGATAGAGCGCTATCAAGCCCATCATGTCCGAGTGGGAGATGTTGTACTTTAGCTAGTACGTCTATGATGGGGTGCAATTGGAACGCACCGTTTCATCTTGATGCGTTACGATGGAAAGACACTAATAGAGGGGTACAAAGGAAGACCTATAAAAGCCTCCCAAACACAACCGTTGGATCAGTTGGCAGATCATTCGCACCAAAATTTCTCTCCCTTTCCATCAAAGAAGAAGGCATTCCATTTTTCACTTTTACAAAGAACAACCGGCATTTACATTGTGGAAATCGGGTGCTTTCCTCATGATCACATCTAGACTAATGTGGAGTAATTTTGCTCATGATTCGTCCGCAATTTAACGTTCGTTCCGGGGTTAATTGTTATTTGTGCATTGGAATCAGGTAAGTCATCTTCCGCCGACTTAAATCCAACAAATCATTTCATAATGGAATACTTCATTACAAGGAAATTCATGTGCATTTTGTCTAGAATATAAAGGAAAATTCATATATATTCAAACTAAACAAATGAAGGAAATTCCCCATACATTAAAATTAAGACATAAAAGAAATCCCTAGATAAAAAGCAAAAACAAGAAATATAAAGTAAGTTCTATACCAGGGTTGAGACCCAATGGAGTAATGGATACTCTCCATGAAGCCATTTGTTTTCTACAATAAAACGGTCCTTCTTAGCAAATCGCATGAATTGAGCTGTCTGCTCATTGATTTTATTATTAAGAATGGCGAAATAGACATTATGTTCCTCGATCCCTTCTTGAACAAGAACCATGACATGAGATCCTTCTTATTATATGTCAATTCCTTCTGTCTTGAGCTTTTTATTCTTGCTGCTCGAGATCGTGTGCGGATGGGCAATCGCCTTGAAGTTGTAACTTTAGCACCTGGTTTTTGTGAAAATAAATGAAGAGAAAAGATAGTATACATAAGGGAGATCAAAATAAAGCTTAAATCCTTCAATTTTATTTTCTTACGATGAATTAAAATTAAGAAACCCTTCTATAAGCCAAATCTCATATAAGTGGTTTCTTATTGAAATTTCATCATAGGAAATTATACAATTAAAGAGGTAACCATGATGATCGTTCAGAATGATCATCTCATATTCCATTAGAACCGAAGAAAGTACAAAAGAGGGAAATGCTCCACTAATTATATCAAAATTTGTGAAGGGAAGTCCCTATGCAATCTCTAAAAACTAAAGAACAACTCCCACATATTGCCACTAAAAGGTCATACGAGGAAAACTCTGTACAATTTTTCTAGAAAAGAAATGCATAAAGAAAATTTCCAATAGGATATGAGTAATCTTCCAAGTGGGGTCTCCTCAAAGCAATAAAGAAACTACTTGCTATTCCATATTCACATGTAAAGATGTTCATGAGGAGCATTGGTACGAGAGTGTACAATTTTCCCGAAATTCTCGGACTCTAAAGACAAGCTCTAATTCCATAGCAAAATAGAGATAAAGAGGAAAACAAAGGAAGACAAAGAAAAGATAGAAATTTGAGCAACAAGATAAGGACAGATGGTGAATGTATTGTTAATGGCTCTGCATACCTAAGCATTTGAATGGAAAATCCTCAATTCTTTTTGGGTCTTTTCTTTTTTCTGGTAAAGATAGTTATCTCGATACGGCAATTCAACTCTTCCTTTAAGCCTAATCTTAGCTAAACCCACTATATACACTAAAAAGGGTCCGTGGACTACTAAAAGATTGGTATGAGGAAAGAAAATCATATTAAAAAAATCGCACATGTCATCAGATTTCACTACTTAAGCAAGAAATTGGGTACAAGGATTGAATGTTCCATCAAATTTCCCTATTTTGGCTACCCAAGTTTCAATTTTTAGAGGATTTCTTTATCTAATAGCTATAATTTTACAATTGACTAATCCACCGTGAATGGAATGTTGGATGCAAATTGCGCAATCACAAGATCTTCATAACCAGAACAATAACATGCTAGAAAGGTTAATATACCTATTTTGAGATCCATCATTCTTGAAGCGGAAGGGGAAAATCGATGTTCCACACATAAGTTCTTCTCTTCTATTGCCCTCTATATCACTAGCTCAATGAGACGCCCCACACCCTTTAGCGCTAGGTTAACGCTCCTTATGTGAGCATACATGTGAGAATTAGGGTTAAAGGAGAGACTTGAGCACTATTTATAAAATTTCCAACTAGGCCATCTCATTATGGGCTAGGCTCAACTCGGCCCACACTAACCAACCCCATATTAGACTAATTAAGAAACATTCTATCTCACCTTAGATCAAACCCCGTTTTACAGTGACTGTAAAATGGTAAATTACAATATCAATTAATGTAGCCCACATAAAAAAATTCTTACATTCTCCCATTTGGACTATATTATTTGAAATTATATTGTATATAAACATATTGTTCCAGAGATAATTTTTAATAATTAATCCTATCCCATAAAGTCTCAAGTACCGAATTATGGCGGTAATTGTATGTATACGCAGAAAGCCTTCCATGGTCACGAATGTTTTCAACTTTATTGATATAGATTCAATATGGTAATGTGACAAATGGATAACATTTCTCATAGAGAGATCCTATTTGTCAATCACCATTCTCTTACCTTAAGCATCACAAAAAACTTGTGCCACTAGAAAATGCTTTTATAGTTCTAATGAACCCACATATGACTTATCCTTACAGTTAACATTTCTTTGAGTTTGAGACACCTGGAGTGCCAAAACTTGGCACAAAGGGACACTTAAGTGAAAATGTACAATTAAGTACAAGTTTCGAAGTAAAGTGGAACACTTAAGTGCTACTCCGGCCAAAATCCGACCAAATTGCTGACGTGGCAATTTTCCGGCGAATTCGCTGTCGTGACGAGAAAATACAAAAACAACGTCGTTTTGTATATGATGTGTAAATAATTAATATAAAAATTAATTAAATTTAATTTGAACTTAATTTTATTTAAAATATTCTAAAAAATGAAAAACTTCAAATTAAAAAACTTAAAAATTTAAAAACTTAAAATTAAAATAACCTAAAAAAATAAAAAACTTAAAATTAAGAAACCTTAAAAATAAAAAAAAATAAACCTTAGAAAGGGGGAGTTGAAGGAAGCGCCGGCAATGAAGGAGGGAGGGTTGGTTGGGTTCACCGGCCCCCGGCCAACCGGCCGGCGAGGGCCGAGACCTTTGCCCCAGATCTGGGCGAGGGCTCGTGAGCCCTTGCCTCCTCGTCGTCATCGCCGAGAAGGGCCGACGACAGTTAGGGAAGCATCGGCCAAGGTCACTAGGCCTTGGCTAGGGGCCGACGATGTCGGCTGATCGGCGACGAGGGCTCGCAAGCCCTCGCCGCCTCCCCGCCGCTAGGAAGGGCCGGCGATGGTGGGGGTGCACGGCGATGCTGGCCGACCGGTGGGGAGGGCCGGTGAGCCTCGCCCGGATCCGGGGGCGAGGGTTGCGGTTCACGCCTAGATCCGGCAAGAGCTCCCAAGCCCTCGACGCCGGTCGACCGAGGGCCGATGACCCGGCCAACCCTCCCCCTTTGTCACCGACACTTCCTAGCAAAGCACAAGGAGGCGGTGGTGGTGAGGACTTAGCCTTCAACCGCCCCTTCGACTCACTCTCCCTTTTTCTTTATTTGAGGTTTTTTAATTTTTTAAAATTTTTAGAATATTTTAAATAAAATTAATTTTTATATTAATTATTTACATATCAGACACAAAACAACGTTGTTTTTGTATTTTCTCACCACGTTAGTGAGCGAAACGACACCATTTTGCACCCAACTCGCTGAAAAGTTGCTGCGTCAACAATTTGGTCGGATTTTGGCTGAAGTGGCATTTAAGTGTTCCATTTTACTTCGTAATTGACACTTAAGTGTACCTTTCCGAATTTTTGGCATTTAAGTGTCCCTCCGTGCCAAGTTTTGGCACTTGGGCTATTCTTCTACCATATTTCTTTATATATAACAAGACATATGCATAAGGCTAATAATTAGATACCCTTAGCTTCCACTCAAGGTTTATACAATACATTGAGACTTTTATCAATATATATTCAACATAATAACAACACATTCAAAAATATTTTTTGAATGCAAAAGTTGATATATATCGAACCGTTACAAAATGTAATGAGTATAGATGTAAACTTTATCAAAGTAAAGCCATAATAACTCCCACTAAACAACAGCATCTCATGATGCTCTTAAGCTCATATTAATGATATGTCATTCAAGAACAGAAAAGCAAAGTCATTTAATTAATAGATCTACAACCATATCATATGTGAAAATATATTGTATGAAAATGTCATTTTTCTATACCGTTTATTTATGGTCAAAATTTTGACTGCCATATATTTAGATCATTTTAGACTTTTGTTGTTAATAAAAAATACTACAAATTTATTGTCTCAATACAATCATATGGGTCAATTTATAAAGTTAAAAACGGCTAACTTCTTAATAAAAATCCAAAGCAAAATAGTTTGAGTAGCAGCTAAAAAACATGTTATAAACTCCGCTTGCATGGTAGAAGAAGACATAGGGTATAAGAAAAATAAATTTCCTCTCATTGACCTCGTAGTATTTAGAGAAAAAGAAATTTCTTCCGATTGCCATGTTCACTCTGAAAGAATCTTTAAAAATACTAAAAAGAAATATTTATTTCTTAATATCTATTAACTATTCACCCCTCTTTTAGAGTGAAAACTTTATCGTCTTTTATGGCATCTTTATGTAGTGCAGTAAGTTGATATACCATTATTCAAATGTTCCTAAATGGAATGCCTCATGGACAGTAAGCAAATTCTTTTGCTATTTTCTCAAGCAGTAAATCATATGTCTACAACTTAAAATTTGAAGCAGTAAAAACCTCAATCACAATGGAGTTATTAATTACAAAAAAAAAAGTAAATGAAAAAAAAGTAATGTATGTATTAGCATTATGTGAGCACTGTATAACTTGACGTACAAGCACACATCTAGAGAATTACATGCAAAATCATATAATCACCTTTGGGTATAATACATGACATGCAAATGTATTCTCTCCAGATGATAGCGGTTACGAAAATATATTTTAATATTTGTGAATTCATCACATTTTGGCATATGAACCACTAAGATCAGTCACTCCTCCACCACATATCCCTCCATGAATTAATAAACAATCACCACCTTTGGGAGTTGTTGACACCTAATTTTTTGCCCAAATTATTGCATATAGATTATCTAGGTGTTTAAAATGGAAGATGTTTTCCCTAAAAAAAATTAATTAATTAAAAAAAGATTTAAAAAATTTTAAAAAAGAAAAAAAGAAAAAAGTTGTGGCCAATGATCTAAATGTGACTAGCCAAGCCCATGAGGTCAGATTGGAATTAAAATGGCAAATTAGGGCAAAAATGCAATTTCCAAAAGTTGATGGACCAATTCGCAAATTTTGCAAAATTTCACCCGAGCCCTTAAATCATTATCCTAGCCCCCAATTAAGTTGAAATTGAACTTGGGTCAGGTCTAATTAATCAAATCGGGCAAAAAGGACCTAATTGTATTGAATTTGACATTTTCGGGCAAGAAAATGGCCAAATTTGAGGGACTTTTTTGCAAAATTGGGTGGAGACAATTGCGAAAAATGGTCAAGATCTTAAACTATTATACATGAGCTTTCTAATTGATCAAAAAATGCATCCAAATTAGTGGATTAAAGCACTCAAATCAGCAGCCAAAACTTAGTCCACGAGTTGGTCTTAATTCGGAGTTGCTGATTAAGCAATTTGGTGGCCCCACCATATCCTCCTCAGTTGCCCAACCAGCCCGATCTTTGCACGTGATGGAAGACTATATACAATAGGGCAAGTGGACGAAAATTGGCCAGGGATAAGCTGCTGACAGCACCGGAAAATCGCAGCAAAAGCCGCACACTCAACAACTACAGAATTGAAAAAAAATGGCCATGTCAGAGAGTGGGTGAAGTAGCCCTATTGACAAGCTTGGTAGATGGACAAAAGGCTGACCAAAAATCCTCTAATTCAGGGGATAAGATCACTAAAGCAAGGTCTTTCTAGGGATGAGAGAGAGGAGACGAGAGGGAGAGAGGAGAGCTCGGAATCGTTCCCTAAACACACCTTCAAAAGCAACTCCAGAAAGAAAAAAACCCAGAAAATCCAGATTGACCTTGAGAGAGAAAAGTGAGATTTTCACATACCTGCTGCCAAAATTAGCCAACACCTTCAACTAGAGAGTGAAACTTCACTCAAAGATCTTTCCAACCATAGGCCGCACGTCCCAAATGGAGATTGGCAAGGCCTCCTAAAGCCCCCCCGAAACAGTGCCCTCCTGGCGGGCCAAGAAATTTGAGAGACAAATGAGGAACATCTTGACTTTTAACCCAAACTAGAATACATATAGTTTGGCGTGGTGTCAAGTTTTCCAATAAAATACATCTTGAAGTCTAATGTTAGAGGTTAACGAAAACCTTCGTTGTCAGTTCCTTTTTTTGCAGATCTCATTTCCAGTTGAAGAAGCCAACTTCCACAGGCCCCCGAGGATAATTTATCGGTTTCATCGGCCAAGAACCACTTGAAAATGAAACTAGGAAGCAAGGTAAGCATCCTAGATGTATTTATTTTCGATTTTGAACATGTTTTGATCATGAAAATCAAGAGGAAAACCAGCCAGGAAAACTGATTTCTGAGGCTAAAATTTTTCTAAAGTGTTTGAAATTTCTTCAAGAGTTTTGCATGTGTGCTTCTTGAAGAGGTCGTTTTGATGCGTTCATTCGGTCATTCTTTGTGATGCTCATTATATTTGAAAGCTCATGTTACCTACTTTCACTTGGACTAAATAATGTTTCCCTTAGATCTTGCATGTGATAAGTGACGGGGCTTGAATATGGGCATGCAACCTGTTTGTTTGATTTGGGTTCAAACCCAAATTTGTAAAATCAATTCAGACTTGCATATTTGAGACCGATTTCAACCTAGTTCTTGTGTGTTTTAAGTTATTATTTCTATCTGACCTTGCTCCCTGCATGTGGTAATATGATATTGATACTTTAGTTCCACATAAAATTGCTCATGCGTTGAGATTGAATGCCGCAAACATGGCCTGAGGAAGCTAGTTTGGGATGATTTGATGCACGCCAAGTGTTCCACGAAATGCACAAACTAAGTTTTGATCTTGAAACGGTCGATTTGAGCTTCATTATTATGATATTCATGTATTGTGTTACTCCATGTTAGCATAAATCGGTTTAAGGAATTATTATTAATTTTTTTAAAAAATTAAAAAAAGAGAAAAATATGAAAATTTCAAAAATATCAAAAAATGTTAGATAGCATCAAATTATGATAGAAATGACATATATTGAATTTTCCTAATTTTTAAAGGTCATTTTCCTATTTTCCTAATTTAATGCTATTTTGGTATTTTATAACCATTTTTGTAAATAATCCATTTTGCGTAGATTAAAATTATTTAAAGTAATTTCATGCATATTTGAATTCTCCTTTTGCTCATGGGGGTCCTGTCCCAGGGCGTGATAACAAGGCCATATAATATTATTTGCCCGACTTGTATCGGGTTTATCTTTTCCGCGTTTATTTTCAAGTCATTTCAATTTCTTGGATGTTTACTTACGCGCTGCTTTTCATTAATTTGAGTGTAAATTTCTCTTCTAAATTATGTTAGGATTAATCTAGACATTAAAAAAAATTACAAAAACATTTGCATGGACACTTAGTGGTTTCATAAAGATTATAATTGGTAATCAAGAATGTGTGGCCATTTAGATAAATAACTTTCCAAGTTAGTGGTACCGCAAGGGCGCTAATAGAAACATTGGCGTAAACAAGTCCTCGTTCCTAGAAATCTCTGGTTGCGTAGGAATCGAGACACCAGTCCCGTGTCTCGATTGGTTTCTAGCCGACCCCAATAGGCTAGTGGTGACTCCTAGAAATATTTAGGTTGCTAAGAATTGAAATATGAAATCCAATGTCGCACGAGGTATGAGCTTGGGAGAGCCCGCGCCTAATTTTGGGCCATTGGTCCGCTTCTTTAGGCAAATACCCCTAAACCTTCTTCCTTTTCCCTCGGAGGAAAAAAAGAAGTCGTGATAGCTTGGCGACTCCGCTGGGGACTTGGTTGCAAACCTTAGAGGACTTAGGCCATAATAACTTGGTTGGTTGTTCACTGACATGGTCTTCATTTGATAGCGCGTGTCAAAGTCACGTGGAAAATAAGATTAGCCCGCTAACAATGTGTTAAATGTTTTTGTAGGTTTGAAGTAATAAGGGGTGGAGTGTTTGTTAACCCATCTCTTTTGTAGGGAGGCATAGGAATGTATGCCAATATGGATGAAATTGAAGTGTTGTTTGGATATCAATCGATGTGTGTGCATTTATACTTATCTTAGCACTACACATTTACACACACCACCTGCGATCTAAAACCCTATCGCATTAGGAAACCCATAGAAGGTGCCAAAAGATAAAACCCGTGCGGGGAATGTCCCATGGTTATCCACTTTTGGTCCCGCTCATTTTGATTAATGATAAAGAGAACTGTCTGACGTAAGCGTGAAGTGGGGAAAACTCTCTTGATCTAATCAAAATGGGGACCTTAAGCCTTTAGAGTTCCACCTTTATGTGTCAAACCTCACAAGTTTACATCCGCATGTCTATGTGATTTTAAAAAAAAAAAAAGGTCTCTTCACCCATTGTAAGTATGATTTCTCTATCTACTTGCTCACCTCGGATTGAAATTTTCATTTTTTGGAGATTCGCGGAAATCAATGGAATGCCCTTGAAAATATAGGCTTGGCACTCACTTTTGATAAATAAGCATTTCAAATACCTATGATCTACTAAACATATGTTTTTGTTTAAATTTTCAATTATGAACTTAAAGTCACATTTTGTGTAGAAATTCTTCCAAATCAAGATTACATTTTGGGGGCATAGAATTAAAATCAAATTTTCAATAAAACTCTTTATTGGTCACATTTCAAAATTAAAATTCAAATCCCATTTTTTATATTGATTTTTCAAAAAAATCACCTTACCTTTGCATGAGTGAAACCACAAATTAATTTTTCAAAATCAATGCCCCATTTGTGTATGAAACTTTTGGAACAAAGTGGGCATTCAATTGATAGTCGCGGATCGATCTTTTAATGAAATCTCCTCTTACTAATAAAATTTTGATGAAATACTCTCGTAAGTGGATACTACAGAGAAGGTATCGTTGCCTTGATTTCATTGTAAGAGGCAGCTTTATTGAAAGATCAATTTTTCATTCATATATTGACATTATCTTCCTTTCGCAGGTCATGCGTGACAACCATTCCTTGAACTCCTCTTGCTTAGCCATGCCAAAAGTGGACTTTAAAGCTAGGACGAGAATTGTGCTTATTATGCTCCTCTACGAAAGAGCTTATTGTACTTTATCCTTGTCATTATTCCTATTAGGAACCGTGTTTTACGTTTTGAGTTTTGATTGTGAACCCAATCAAATGCTTTTGTAAATCATACAACTCACATTTTCTAATAATGAAATTAGAGTTCATAAAAGTTATATTCTTTAAAACACTTGAAGTGTTTCAAATGGACCCTCTGGGCTGAGTTTTATGCCTTAGCTTCAAAATGTGTGAAAATGAGTTTCAAGAAGAACTTGCATAATACTTTATCTCTTCACTTAATCGCTTTTGCAGGTTGATCCGTAGAACGATGCTTTGAGGGGGTAAGGTTGTAATCGTTCCAATAGGGATTTCTTGTGCAACAACTAACTCAGTCATCCATTTTTGTCAAACAGGCAAAATGACGGTTTTGTTCAAGATTGACATTTACTTCCTCTAAAAAGACAAAAGCATGGGCCTTTCCTTAACAAAGCAAGTCATGAGATGCATCAATTCATGCTCATTTTTGGGCATATTTGGTTGAGTCATGAACTTCAAGAATATTTTCACATCATATGAATTCAAACGTTGTGATTAAGTGTGAAAAGAACCATCAAAGCCTCGAAGATCACAAATCTATTGGTCTAATGAAGTTCCACATCATGGACGACCTCATATTAATTTGACATTCTTCGTGGAAGAAGAAATTTGTAGACATTCTTTGGCATCAAACTACTTCATTGGTTGCAAACAAGAAGCAACTTTAATTCCTACACTTCCAATGGTGTCTTGGCATCCATCCAATATGGAGGTAATTATTGGTGGTCTGCAAGACAACACTTCAAGATGTAGATGTACACAACAAGGATCGGTCATCAAATGTTGCCTTCAAATAAAAGGTGGTAATCGTTTCAAGTTAATTTCGATTTATTTTAGGAATGATTTGTCCTTGCACTTTGTGCAGATTTTAGTGAGGCAAATTACTGGCAAGCAACAAGATTACACAGGGAGGATAACCTGGTCCAGTATCACACGATCTCTAAAAGAAAAGGGTGTGTTCGTTCCAAAAGTCAAAACAACTCATTCATAAACTGACATAGCCACCCATGCTTACAGATTGTGAAGTGGGAAATGCATTGACGCAGCAAAAATGGCAAAAAATCACCTAGCCTAAAAGGGGTATGCGGGAAATTGAGTAAAGCATGAAGGGCTCAAATGATACAGAGATTCACCAATCCAACATGATGGAGCTACATATGGACAAGTTATCTAACCTAGTGTGGCATGCATTTGACCATAAGGACAATGTCTTGCCTTCTTCAACAAAGCTATAATGAGATGCTAAATTGCCCGACTTTGAAAAAGGGTGTACTTCATTCCTAAACCTAATGTACCTAAGAATAGAAATAATACATTGTTTCCATATGTGTAGGAAATTTTAATTGGGGTAGATGGCCACAAAATGGATCGGGGGCACGCAATGCCTGAGTCACCCGACTTCTAAAATGGGAAAATTTCAAATGGAATAGACATTTGCCAAGTGAATTACTGCCAATCATGAAAGAAAATCCCTCTCCATAGCCAAGGAAACGAGATGGAACACAGTCATCAGATATGCCGTAAAAGGGAGTATCTCGTTCCTAAAATGAATCAAGTCGAATATGCAAATAACATATTACGTCTCTTTTTCCTTGCAGTTGATAAATGGGGCAAGTCATTCAAAGTAGGGTAACTCTCACTCATGAAGCAAGATGAAACAAAATCAATTGATTCGGCACAAAAAGTGCACTTTCACCGATGGAGCAACACCTTATACCAAGAAGGCATGCTAAGGCCCAACTATCCATTTTGATGGAATAAACGGAGCAAAACATCCAAGGAGCAATGTCCTCACGTGTCAAAACAAGGAGTACCCCTCTCCTTTCATCTTTGACGCTCACTCGAATGAGTGAATTCGCTAACATCTAAATGGCCCATTTGAAAGCAAGATCTTCAAGGAAATGTTAACACCTGAGGAGCAAAAGCACATGAAGAGGAAACACAAGACATTTAAAGTCAGCTGCAGGAGAAGGGTAATTCGGTATCGTTTCCAAAATGCCCCTCTCTAACTTCATTATTTGATGTAGTTCCCTTGTTTGACAGGAAGCGTCGGTATTCGAGGAACAAACTCGAGAAATTGATTTAAGCATAATCTATATTGGCAAAGTAAGCATGTGGAGTTAACACATGACAAAGTCACCTAAGTTGGCTTAAAATATGTGTGATTCTAGAGTCGGTTCAATTAAATAAAAAAGAAGCGCCCCATAGACACTACCGGCGCTTCGGCCTGGTGGTATGGGAATGAATGAACGGTCAGAGAGGTACGGGGTTCGATCCCCAAAAACGGCAACAAGGGTGCCATGTAAATAAATAAATAAATAAAAACTTTTGCATCTCTTATTTTTGCAAAAAGAGGAAAATGCTTGAACTAATGAGACTAAAGACCTGAGATTCTCTTCAAGCTTTAAAATAGTACGTTCATTCTGCTGTTTCCCGCCAAATGGTGAAACTGACCAAGGGTAATGTTGTATCGTTTCCATTTTTACGACCCCAGAGGATTCATGTACTAACACATTCCCTTTTGTTCTTCGTAGGGTCGCTGACTACTAAGGCATAGGTAAGTACCCTTCTTCTCAAAATCAAATGAAAAACAAATGGAGAATTTCCATCACAAAAAAAAGAACATTTATTATTTTTCTAGAAACAAGCAAAAAAAAATGGAAATTGAAGAAACAAGTTTTCCACAAAGCTTGCAAAAATCTTCTTTATCTTTAAATTGTCCATCCACTCGATGGATCACTCATTTCAAATCAAAATTCTCTATGGAGGTTAATCCATCCAAATGATCTCCACAAAAATGAAAGGGATGTTACTCATGCCAAGCAAGAAACATTTAAAATGAGGAAAGGCAACCTATTTCCAAACATGTCCTTTAAACACTCTGGGATTCGAGCGAAAAAGAAAACCCATGTCATTCAAGGTCATTGAATTCATTCGCAAGCGGTACATAGACCAAGATGATAAGAGGCATTTCTTTCCTCTATCATACACACTACATGTGACAATAGTTAGCCCATTCGAGCCTTTTAATGTGAATAATTTTCTACAAAATACCCATGTCAAGAACCACCCCACGATGGGGTAATTATGGAGGTTTGGGTTGACATTATTTGGAGAGGGAAGATGAGAAAAGTTTCTTTACTCTCACTTGCATAAATCTTTTTTTGTGGTAACTTCAGGGAATTCTTATGGAAGCTCGAAGCATCCCAAGGTGAAGAAGAGCATTCTTTTCTCTACCCAAACACCGATACCCTTTGCTTAAACCATATTGAGCCTAACTATTCATTTCTAAAACCCGAGTGGTGATTATCTCCCTACATTGGGGTAGGGCACATGATTTACCAATGCAATTGGTGTTTATATGAGAATATGAAAAGCATCTTGAAAGTCCCAAGAGCTCAAAAAGTTTGAAAGAACAAAGTCAAGTGAAATTAAGGGGCATAAAAAAGCAGTGTGCCTAGTAAAAGCAAGGCCAATGCCTACAAAAAAAGGGAGAGAGAGTGGAAGAAAAACAATTGCATCAAGAGGAATATCTCTGTGAAAGCAAAAAATGGAAAAAGAAAAACAAAATGCTTATATCAAAAAGAGATCACTGCAAATGCAAAAGTCATGAGAGGAAAGAGCAAAGCTCTTATTTTGCGATGATTAGTCAAGGGACTTTCGAGACAAATTCGAGTGCTTTCAAAAAATGGATGATATGGTAATGATGCCATGATAATCACCAACTCTCAAATCCCCCTTTGACAAAAAGTTCTAAGCCTTTTGAGCTAAGCCTTTTGAACCTTTCCCGAAACAACATTACAACCCATTTCCAAAGTCTCTTCAGATTGGGATGATTCAAAGTGGAAATAAGGACTTCCTAAAGAAGATGCCGCTCGAAGAAGTGAGAGTAAGGTTGTCTTATCTCATCGTTAAGGTTTCTTGACTTGTAAACCTGGCAGAGATGTCGATTAGTGATTAATTTATTTCATAGCCAATGATGCTTATCCATTGCTAAAACCATGACCAAACCTACACTACGGTCCTTCTAAAAGACCTCTTTGATTGGTCAATGTGTACTTATTGCGAATGATTCAAAGCCTTGTGCACTGGAAGAGTGAGGTTGAATGATCAATTTATTTCCCACATGAACAGATGGGATCAAACAACCATTTTCTTGAGGATATGCGAGAAGCCCTTTCTGACTAGGGATCCTTGCTTGGCATACTTAACAAACCTTTCTCATAAGTCAGGGTCATTTCGACAAGGACTTTTCTCCCAAGAGAATTTGATGATTAATGATATCATTCGAGCGCGATGACAGTTTTGCGAGTTTGTCAAGTTGTCGGAATTAGTTTGATTTGTTTATGCAATCATTGCTTTCTCATTACCGATACACTTTTGATATTGTTTCTAATGACATATGTTGAAATTGACCTCATCTAGTATGCTTTCGCTACTAGAATACTTGTTATATTGAATACTATTTGATGTGCAGTATCCATTTCAGAATATTCTCGAATGACAGGTTCCTCCAGTGAAACCACACAATTTCAAAGGGTTCATGGATTAGCCTTAAACCATGCATTTTCAAAGGGTTCTTGGTTATCCTTAAACCTTGCAATTTCACACGATTCATGGGTTAGCCTTAAACCATGCAATTTTCAAAAGGTTCTTGGCTATCCTTAAACCTTGCAATTCTAAAGGTTCACACGGTTAGCCTTAAACCATGCATTTTCAAAAGGTTTTTGGTTATCCTTAAACCTTGCAATTTCAAAGGGTTCATGGATTAGCCTTAACCATGTATTTTCAAGAGGTTCTTGGTCATCATTTAAACCATGCAATTCCAAAGGGTTCATAGGTTAACCTTAAACCATGCATTTTCAAGAGGTTTTTGGTTATCCTTAAACCTTGCAATTCACAGGGTTCATGGGTTAGCCTTAAACCATGCATTTTCAAAAGGTTCTTGGTTATCCTTAAACCTTGCAATTTCAAAGGGTTCATGGGTTAGCCTTAAACCATGCATTTTCAAAAGGTTATTGGTTACCCTTAAACCTCGCAATTTCAGAAGTTATTGGTTATCCTTAAACCATGCAATTCTAAAGGGTTCATGGGTTAGCTTTAAACCGTGCATTTTCAAAAGGTTCTGGGTTATCCTTAAACCATGCAATTCTAAAGGGTTCTTGGATTAGCCTTAAACCATGCATTTTCAAAAAGTTCTCGATTATCCTTAAGCCTTGCAATTTCACATGGTTAGTGGGATTGCCTTAAACCACACGGTTAGTGGGATTGCCTTAAACCACACGGTTA
Source organism: Eucalyptus leucophloia subsp. euroa (assembly GCA_017140325.1). Lineage (NCBI taxonomy): Eukaryota > Viridiplantae > Streptophyta > Magnoliopsida > Myrtales > Myrtaceae > Eucalyptus > Eucalyptus leucophloia. Next base: position 25,837,190 of record CM029474.1, on the reverse strand, counting down.
GTGAGACTGCCTTAAACCACAAGGTTAGTGGGACTGTCTTAAACCACACAGTTAGTGGGATTGCTTTAAACCACACAGTAAGTGGGACTGCCTTAAACCACAAGGTTAGTGGGACTGCCTTAAACCACAAAGTTAGTGGAATTGCCTTAAACCACACGGTTAGTGGGACTGCCTTAAATCACAAGGTTCGTGGGACTGCCTTAAACCACGAGGTTAGTGGGATTACCTTAAACCACACGGTTAATGGGATTGCCTTAAATCACACGGTTAGTGGGACTGCCTTAAACCACAAGGTTCGTGGGACTACCTTAAACCACATGGTTAGTGGGATTGCATTAAACCACAAGGTTCGTGGGTATATCTTTAAACCACACTTTTCAAATTGTTCATAGGTACATCCCTAGATCACGCTCTTTGCATTAAGCTTAATTGCATTTTCATTTTGCAATTGTAAAAAAAAAAAAAAAAACATTAGGTGTCACCTTATCTACGAAAGAAATCTCCTTGAGCTTCCTTCCAAAGAGGGGCAGCTGTTGACACCTAATTTTTTGCCCAAATTATTGCATATAGATTATCTAGGTGTTTAAAATGGAAGATGTTTTTCCTAAAAAAAATTAATTAATTAAAAAAAGATTAAAAAAATGTTAAAAAAAAAAAAAAAAAGAAAAAAAAGTTGTGGCCAATGATCTAAATGTGACTAGCCAAGCCCAGGAGGTCAGATTGGAATTAAAATGGCAAATGGGGGCAAAAATGCAATTTTCAAAAGTTGAGGGACCAATTCGCAAATTTTGCAAAATTTCACCCGAGCCCTTAAATCATCATCTTAGCCCCCCAATTAAGTTGAAATTGAACTTGGGTCAGGTCTAATTAATCGAATCGGGCAAAAAGGACCTAATTGCATTGAATTTGACATTTTTGGGCAAGAAAATGGCCAAATTTGAGGGACTTTTTTGCAAAATTGGGTGGAGACAATTGCGAGAAATGGTCAAGATCTTAAACTACTATACATGGGCTTTCTAATTGATCAAAAAATGCAACCAAATTAGTGGATTAAAGCACTCAAATTAGCAGCCAAAACTTAGTCCACGAGTTGGTCTTAATTCGGAGTTGCTGATTAAGTAATTTGGTGGCCCCACCATATCCTCCTCAGCTGCCCAACCAGCCCGATCTTTGCACGTGATGGAAGACCGTATACAGTAGTGCAAGTGGACGAAAATTGGCCAGGGATAAGCTGCTGACAGCACCGGAAAATCGTAGCAAAAGCCGCACACTCAACAGCTGCAGAATTGAAAAAGAAATGGCCAAGTCAGAGAGTGGGTGAAGTAGCCCTATTGACAGGCTTGGTAGGTGGACAAAAGGCTGACAAAAAATCCTCTAATTCTAGGAATAAGATCACTAAAGCAAGGTCTTTCCAGGGATGAGAGAGAGGAGACGAGAGGGAGAGAGGAGAGCTCAGAATCGTTCCCCAAACACACCTTCAGAAGCAACTCCAGAAAGAAAAAAACCAAGAAAATCCAGATTGACCTTGAGAGAGAAACGTGAGATTTTCACATACCTGCAACCAAAATTAGCCAAAACCTTCAACTAGAGAGTGAAACTTCACTCAAAGATCTTTCCAACCATAGGCCACACGTCCCAAATGGAGATTGGGAAGGCCTCCTAAAGCCTCCCGAAATAGTGCCCTCCTAGCGGGCCAAGAAAGTCTGAAAATTTTCTAAGTGTCGAGACTGGTTAGTTACGAGTGAGGAAAGCCAGTGTTTTTGAGAAATTTGAGAGACAAATGAGGAACATCTTGACTTTTTACCCAAACTAGAATACATATAGTTTGGCGTGGTGTCATGTTTTCCAACAAAATACATCTTGAAGTCTAATGTTAGAAATCAATGAAAACCTTCGTTGTCAGTTCTTTTTTTTGCAGATCTCATTTCCAGTTGAAGAAGCCAACTTCCACAGGCCCCCGAGGATAATTTGTTGGTTTCATCGGCCAAGAACCACTTGAAAAAGAAACTAGGAAGCAAGGTAAGCATCCTAGATGTATTTATTTTCGATTTTGAGCATGTTTTGATCATGAAAATGAAGAGGAAAACCAGCCCAGAAAACTGATTTCTGAGGCTGAGATTTTTCTAAAGTGTTTGAAATTTCTTCAAGAGTTTTGCATGTGTGCTTCTTGGAGAGGTCGTTTTGATGCGTTCGTTCGGTCATTCTCTGTGATGCTCATTATATTTGAACACTCGTGTTACCTACTTTCACTTGGACTAAGTAATGTTTCCCTTAGATCTTGCATGTGATAAGTGACAGGGCTTGAATATGGGCATGCAACCTGTTTGTTTGATTTGGGTTCAAACCCAGATTTGTAAAATCAGTTCAGACTTGCATATTTGAAACCGATTTCAACCTAGATCTTGTGTGTTTTAAGTTATTATTTCTATCTGATCTTGCTCCCTGCACGTGGTAATATGATATTGATACTTTAGTTCCACATAATATTGCTCATGCATTGAGATTGAAGGCCAGAAACATGGCCCGAGGAAGCTGGTTTGGGATGATTTGATGCACGCCAAGTGTTCCACGAAATGCACAAACTAAGTTTCGATCTTGAAACGGTCGATTTGAGCTTGTTTATTATGATATTCATGTGCTGTGTTACTCCATGTTAGCATAAATCGGTTAAAGGAATTATTATTAATTTTTTAAAAAAATTAAAAAAAGAGAAAAATATGAAAATTTCAAAAATATCAAAAAAATGTTAGATAGCATCAAATTATGATAGAAATGACATATATTGAATTTTCCTAATTGTTAAAGGTCATTTTCCTATTTTCCTAATTTAATGCTTATTTGGTATTTTATAACCATTTTTGTAAAAAATCCATTTTGCGTAGATTAAAATTATTTAAAGTAATTTCATGCATATTTGAATTCTCCTTTTGCTCATGGGGGTCTTGTCCCGGGGGCGTGATAACAAGGCCATATAATATTATTTGCCCGACTTGTATCGGGTTTATCTTTTCCGCGTTTATTTTCAAGTCATTTCAATTTCTTGGATGTTTACTTACGCGCCGCTTTTCATTAATTTGAGTGTAAATTTCTCTTCTAAATTATGTTAGGATTAGTCTAGACATTAAAAAAAAAAATACAAAAACATTTGCATGGACACTTAGTGGTTTCATGAAGATTATAATTGGTAATCAAGAATGTGTGGCCATTTAGATAAATAACTTTCCAAGTTAGTGGTACCGCAAGGGCGCTAATAGAAACATTGGCGTAAACAAGTCCCCGTTCCTAGAAATCTCTGGTTGCGTAGGAATCGAGACACCAGTCCCGTGTTTCGATTGGTTTCTAGCCGACCCTAATAGGCTAGTGGCGACTCCTAGAAATATTTAGGTTGCTAAGAATTGAAATATGAAATCCAACGTCGCACGAGGTATGAGCATGGGAGAGCCAGCGCCTAATTTAGGGCCATTGGTCCGTTTTTTTAGGGAAATACCCCTAAACCTTCTTCCTTTTCCCTCGGAGGAAAAAAAGAGGTCGTGACAGGAGTATAACAACACATTAGACTAGGAGACATTTCAATTAATGTACGAGACTGATATTTCTCAAACCCAATCAAGTATGCCACTTTGGTAGTCATACCTTAATTGAATTCTTGAAACTCTCTCATACCAGTTATATAAATTTTACTTCTCACATACACCATATACGTGTAATTTTAAATTTAGTGATGGGGCAGTAAATCACTCAAATCACATATCATGCTCATTACACTATTTTATTTATTGATAATAACGCTATTCATTAATAAAAATAAAAATTTATATATATTATCAATGAATCACACTTGTATAATATTTGTGTGATAGCATACCTAATACCTGTATTTCCAAAATCACAAAAAAATATAAGAAAAATATACAAAAATACACTAAAAAACATGTATTTAGGGCTTTGTATGTATTTTCACATTCATAAAATCATCAAACATATAAAATAAATACACTACTAGATAGTAAATATTCATACGAACCTAACGCTGCCAGCCATGCACCCATCGGAGCTCCCATGCGCCCGCATGCGCTGCTTGAGTGCGCAGCACATAGAGCTCACGCGCAAGAGTAAAGGCCGGTCAAAAACCGGTCTGATCGGTTCTCGGCTCGACTGTTCGGTTCGGTCAACAGTTGATCGGGTCAAGTCGGGTCAACGGGTCGAGTTGGCAGCCAATCGGGTCGGGTCGGGTCGAGTCGGGTCAATGACGTCACCATGACATCAGCCTCCCGTGTGCATCGCACGCACAAGCCATGCCCCGTGCGTGGGTGTGCGTGAGGGCGTGTGACCTCGTGTGGGGGGTGTCTCCGATGCCTTGGTGGCACGTGGTCGTGCATGGGGGCGCATGGGGCCTCACCCGGCGACGTGCCATGCTCGATCTTGTTTGTATCGACGAGCTTAGTCCAAATTTGTGATTTAATTTTATTTTTATTGAACAAAAAATCACAAAATTACGGCAAAAATCTTATGCATTCGAGTTCTAGAGTTATGGTTGCTATGATACCACTGTTGGGTACAAATTGCACAATCTTAAGATCTCCATAACCAGACAAGAACAAGCATAATTGAGTAGAAAAATTAATACACCTATTTTTGGATTCATCGTTCTTGAAGTAGAAGCAGAAAACCAATGTTCCACACGCAAATCATTCTCCTCTATTGCCTTCCGTATCACTGGCTTAATGAGACGGCCCATCACCTTTTAACGCTAGGTTAACGCTCCTTATGTGAGGATACATGTGAGAATCAGGATTAGAGGAAAGATTTGAGCACTATTTATAGAGTTTCCAACTAGGCATTCTCATTATGGGCCACGATCAATTTACCCTACACTAGCCGGCTTCATATTAGACTAATTAAGAAACCTTCTATCTCACATTAGACCAAACCCTGTTTTACAGTAATTGTAAAATGGTAAATTATAATATCAATTAATGTATCTCGCATTAGAAAAATTCTTACATGGAATTCATTTGGACCTCTCATTAGCCGTTGCTAACCCCTAACACACTCTCTCTTCTTCTCATCTTCCCTGCGCGCCCCTCATTCGGCCGAGGGAAATGGCACACGAGGACGAAGCGTGCTGAGCTGGCAAGATATTCTGCTTCCAATCAATTCCCCACACGGATTTTTGCGAGTAAGGGATTTTGTCTTGACATGGACGACGCTCCAGGAGGAGAGAGCAGAGATGCAAGACAAAAGGGAAGCGAAGTGGGGACAGACGGGAGACGGAGAAAGTGAAGAGTAAAGCGTGGAGATTTTTCTCTTTGGAGGGTACACAACGCAAGGAAAAATCGATGGAGGATTGCTCTCAGGGAAGAACGAATGAAAAGCACCTCTGGAGGTTCAACATCTTTCATTTTTCATCCTCAAATCTTCTCTTGGGTTCGCACTTGACCCGCCGGAGAGCATGGCTGTTGCCGCTCTTCACCGCACCTTGCCCCTTCCACCGCAATCACACCAAAGCTTCTGCTAGCCCTGTTTTCTGGCCAGGGTAGTTGAAGAGCACGGCTCCTGCCTATCCTCCTTCACTAGCTCTGACCTTCGACGTAAACACAGAACTCACTCCCTTCTGCTTAGGGTCATGGCTTAAGGTCCTGAAGCGACTAGCTCTCGCTTGAAATCTGTTCATTGTCCTCAATGACAATAGAAGCGACTAGGTCTCGCTCTTCTTTGCTCTTTTTTTTTTTTTTTGCCTGCTCGTTCGTGGGGTTATCATTTTTCTTGGTTGACGATACCTGCCCGTTCTATTCATGTACTCCGAGCAGGATTTTATTTGGAAGATTTCGTTTGAATTGTTTTTTTTTTTTTCATTTCTATATATATGCACGCAAAGTATTTGATTGCCCATTTATTTGTTTAAGAACATCATTCATTAATATGGAAATCAAAATTTTCGGCATGCGTGAAAATATCTCTAGATTATATTATAATTTGACCGAAAGTATCAATATTGTATTATGAGACGATTTATATATTTTTTTGCACTATGCTTCTCCTTTTCAATTTCAAATTCGAGCATTTAACTGAGCTCTAATCAAAATTTTCTATACGTGGAAACTCCTCTTAACTGCCTCGTAGTTTGGCCGAAATATTGATATTATGTTATGAGAAGACTTTTGTATTTTTCGCACCGTAATTTTCCTCCTTAATTTCAAAATTTGAACGTTTCACCAACCTCTTGTCGGGTCAAATGCATGAAATACTTTACAAACATATACCTACCAATATTTAAAGGCATTTCCAGATAAAAAGCTTAATGGCCTTAAAATGAGGACTTGTTTTAACTTGCCCTGAAAATTTGTTGTGCTTCATTTAGTAACTCAAATTAAAATTGTCACGCATGGGAGATAACTATTTTATTTCAGGAAAATTTGCACAGGGGAAATTTCATGTTTCATGATCCGTTGTCAACGGTTATCAAGTGATTTCATGCGAGATTTTATTTAAGCATGTTTTTGGTGCAACTTTTCTGTTGTAATTATAACTTTAAAGGGGATTAATGCATTATTTGCTATTTACTTAATAAACACATTACAATTATGATTTCCTCATTCCTAATTCGCTAATAAGTAGTTATTGAACAATTCAATTTGCCTCTCATCGAGGCAATTTATGTGAGTGCTGGTATGAACGCTTGGATGGGGTGAATAAGTGAGAAAATATTTTTTCGCAAAGAACAATAGAAATAATTTACTTTTGAAACCGAGTTTGAAGAACAACAGACTTTGAGTGAGTTTAGACTTCAGTAGTTAAATAGAACTACGAACATAATAAAGAAGTTCAGGGAAAACAATAAGAAAACATAATTTATAGTGGTTCGGCTTAGATCAAGCCTACATCCACTCTCCCACACTAATAGTTTTTTGACTGGATTCCACTATGCAATCAATAAGAGATTATAACTTTGAGTGCAAACACTTAGAGGTAGATCACACTATCTCACAAAATCACTCTTTTGGTATTTCTCTCATGATCACAAACATTTAAGCTCAAAAGAGACAAGTATATAATCGAAGTTTGCTCAGACTTTGGAATTATAAATTCTACGCTCCGTCTTTTGCTTACTCATTGGTCCTTGATCTCCTTAAATACTCATCCACTTTCAAACTAGCCGTTGGATAGTATCTTAGATGATTGTTTTCTAATCTACCCATTGGACAGATTTGTATTTATAAGATTTGGTTGCTGTTGAGTGATAAAAGTAGAATCCTTTAGTTGATTCTGATTGCCTATACAAACAAAATCTTTATTTCCATAAGTAAAACTTCTTTGTATAGAAAGTTCTTGTCATCAAGATTTAATTATCAATCAATTAGATTGAGTTAATAAAATCTATCTTGATGTAGAATCCAAACCAGATCACTAGCCGTTATATGTTTAGGGCTTATATTACGTTCTGTCAAGTTGTCTTGTTCTGAATATGCTTCATTCCGAATATGCTACATTCTAAACTTGTGTCTCATTCTGATGTAAAGTCTGAGAGTGTTCTGTCGAAAGTAAAGTTTGAGTGTCTTTAGACTGAAGTAGAGTTTGAGTGTCTTTCTTTTGAATTAGACTTTACAATCTGGATGTCAGTCTAAATATATTTTGTTTCTGAATAAATTTAGCCTTATGGTTTAGACATAGTCTGTTTCTGAACAGATTCACCCTTAAGGTTTGGATACAGTCTAAATAAGTTTAGCTCTGGCATAGAGTCTGTCTTTTGGTTCTTCCAAGTATAGACTTTGATAATATCTTTTACATGTTCTATCATATGTATAGTTTATTACTCAACCATTAAACAGGTTAGTAGTCTTTGATTTATTTTGTTATCTTCAAAACATCATAAGTGATTTCCCTAAGAATCTCTCCCTTTTTGATGATGATAAAACAATCAATGAATATGTAGATGTGTAATCACACTTTCTAAAATATTGATAAATCAAAGCAATGTAATTCAAATCAAAAGATAGCAAATAAATTTAGCATAACAATATATATAGAAAAACAATCGTAACTCAATATTATGCAATAAAAAAAATCGATCAGTCAACACATATGCATATTTATATTCTATCCCCCTTTTTGTCATAAAGAAAGCGATAATAATGGAAAATGTTTCACGTAGAGAATATAAAACAATATCAAATATATCTTGTATGAAACATAATTTCCATAATAAGCATTTATAAAGTAAATCAAATATTAAAGATATGCAATAGCTCACTTTGATCATATATAACAACAAATATCCAATAAAAATCACGGATGCATTATTCACTTACCATTTTTGTCATGATAAAATGATAATATTAATAAGAGATTTGTTAGTGACAAAAGGTAATAAAAGATGCACTAACCATATTTTGTAAAACTTAACAAATTCCGTCGCGTTTACATTTTCCTTCATTCCAAAATAATCAAAATCGTGATCAATTCAAAAAAAAATTTCCATAATTGATCAATGCTTCCCCTCAATTTGTTGCCTTTTTTAGGCGATCATGATTCTGTCCTTTCTCTTGGATTTGCTTTCTCCCCCTATTATCATGACAATATTTGTGAATAGTGTTAATTTTGGTTTGTGCATGTTGAGCAGAATATTTTTCTATTATTTTCTTTGTAGCAACAATATCCACAATGATCATTTGCATTTTAAAATTTGAGGCAAAAATTCATTTTCTTCAATCAAGCTTTTCTCGAATTCAACCTGCATAAACTTAACGAACTTTTTGTACAAATAAGCTGTAATAATATCCACATAATATATAATGCACCTTCTTCAAATAAATAAATTGAATTGCATATATAAAATTATCAATTATTAAAATTCACAACTGGTCAACATTTCGTATGACACATTAGGGATTTCCTCAACAATTTGCAAAAACTTTGTACAAAGAAGGGAATTTTTTGAGCCTCCAAAAAATAGAATAGAATCTCCACAATTTTTAGATCGCACTTTCCAAAATCCATATGAAAAATTCTTTTTGCCACCTGCAAATTCTTGTAACAGATAACAATATCTGCAAAAATATCACGTAATATATTCCTTTGATTTGCATATCAAACTTGCTAGATATAAGATATCTTCTGAAAATATAGTAAGATTATCCATGAATATGCAATAATATCTTTCAAGATCAGAGGGATTTTCTTGAGCATAAATCTCAAAAAAATATTATTGATGCATTTTGTAAAAGGAAAATAGATATTTCTATCACATGCCAAAATTGCAATGCCTTATATTTATGACAAAAGATATTTGCAATATAAATCATATATAATTCATAGACAATCATATAAAATCTCCATAAAATCGAGTAAAAGTTTGCAAGGCAGAATGATAAAAAAATTTCTCTTACCCACAGTATATATTTGAAATATAACATTGATAAAAAAAAAATCATTACCAATCTTTGCAGGAGATACTTTTGATTGCACTAAAAGTTGTGTAGATTCGCAATCATTCTTCCCTAATAGAATTTCCTCCAATGAACTCATTTCCTTTTTGGTATCCATGAATTTGGATCCTTCCATTTTGTTAGAGCAAAATATAAAATATCCATAGATAATCAAATATTCTTTCTTAACTCATCATAACATATTATTTAAGGAAATAACATTATGCACAATAAAAAATAAATTCTCGCTTAATCAGAGCACGATTAAATTAGAGAGAATAAAATCCTTGAGTATCTAAGAAAGAATATCTTGCATAATAAATTAATATCATGTAAAACATATTTTCACTTTACAAAATATGACAATATGAGATCATAAAATCAACTGTCTCTAAGCAAGATATAAAAAATAATCAGATGTATTAAATCAAATGTCAACTCATGAATCACAAAACAAATCACATGAATCTTTCTTCAATCAAACCAAGCAAAGAATATGATCATTATCTAAATCAATCAAGGCACGAGATAATATAATGAGAATTTTTAAATTTTGTACCCAAACCAAATTGAGAAAAATATACATTCCTTGCCAACTTTTCTTTCTTATTTTCCTTTTATTTCCTACAAAAATAATTCATCTTTTCTTTGGTACCCATGTTTTCTTGGGTCCATGAGAATTAGTAGAGTATGCTGTATTTACCTAATCTTTTTTAATAGGTCTCCACAATTTGAATACTTGAAGGCATTTCGATCAACAAGTTTTATAAACACTTTTTAAAAATGATTTTTGTAAAATGCCTTTGGAGGTCTTTGGCTAAGTCTCTCCTTGACTTTAGGAAAATCTATTAAAGAATCACTTTCTTTACTAAAACCAAGTCCCGGCTTATTATAGTAAGGTACTTGTATGGAAAGAATATGCTCTAATGTTTTTAAACCCTTTGAAAATTTTGTCGAAATATTTGAAAATTCTTTCTTTAAAGAATTATTTTCTATGACAAGTAAATCTTGACTTTCTTTTGTTTGTAAAAAATCCTTTATGCAAAATTTCAAACTTTTTTTTTTTTTGAGAAAGATCATGTTGCAAAGCTCATTCATGAATTCTCTGTTTTTTTAGTTCGGAGATCCTTTTAAGATAAGATTTGAGATTTAAGCAAAGCTCATTTATATACTTAAGAACTTTAGTAGGAATTCTTGAATGGCTTACCTTGATTTCCTCATCAGATTTTAAGTTTGTGTCTGAGTTAGACTTTGATTTTGAGCTTGTGTCTAAGTTTAGACTTTGATTTTGAGTTTGTGTCTGAGTCAGACTTTGATTCTGAATGTGCCATCAAGCATATATTTCCTTACTCATCATCTTCTTTCATTGTTCTTTTCTACCCATATTGCTTGTATTGTCTTCTTCCACCAAATTTTCTTCATTTTCTACTTAGTTTTTTGAATTTCTTGATAATAAAAGCAAGTTCTTCATCGTCCATATCATTTTCTAAATCTGTATCATTAGAATCGGTGTTAGATTTAAGTGCAATGGACTTCTTACCTTCGGGATCTTCATAATTGATTTTCTCCACTTCGTAAGATTGAAGAGTGCCAATCAATTCATCAATGGAGAGTGGCATAATCCTCTTAGTCTCCCGGATTGAGGTCTTAACATGGATCCAATATTTTCAAAGACTTCACAAAAGTTTATTGACCATTATTGGAGCAGAAATTGGCTAACCTTAATATGCCAATCCATTTACAATTTTTGTAAAACGATTGAACATATCTCCAATCGACTCTCTTAGCTTCATCTTAAAGGATTCATATTGACCAAGCATGAAGTTCACTTTTGTCTCTTTTACACGATCAGTTCCTTCATAAGTAACATGAAGTCTATCCCAGACTTCCTTAGCTGTTCACATGAAGAAATTTTGTTATATTCAACAGGAGATACGGCATAATATAAAGAATAAACAGCTTTTGCATCAAGAGCTTTTCTTTTGGACATCTCCGTCCGAGACATAGAAGTAAGGGATTTGGTTTCTTTGTCTTTACCATTATTATTTGATATAGATGCAGTGGTGGGATTGATTCCTTTTTCTACAACATCCCATTACAAGGAATCTTTGGATCTTAGGAATGCTTTCATTTTATTTTTCCAAATGTTGTATTCCTTTTCATCAAAATATGATGGCCTGGTATTGCTTTGCCCTTCCATATGTCCTGGTGCCAAGATACTAACCATAGAAGATCTTTAGCTCAAAAGTAAAGACACTTTAATAAAATGAGCACTAGGCTCTGATACCAATTGTGAGTGCTAGTATGAACACCTAGTGGGGAATAAATGGGTGTGAAAATAATTTTTCACAAAACAACAGTAGAAATAATTTACTTTTGAACTGAGTCTAAAGAACAATAGATTTGAGCAAGTTAAGATTTTAGCAATTAAATAGAACTACGAACAGAATAAAGAAGTTCAGGGAAGAGAATAAGAATGCATAGTTTATAGTGGTTTGGCTTAAATCAAGCCTATATCCACTCTCTCACGCTAATAGCCTTCTGACTGGATTTCACTATGCAATCAACAAGGGATTACAACTTTGAGTGCAAACACTTAGAGGTATATCACATTATCTTATTAAGTCACTCTTTTGGTATTTCTCTCACGATCACAAACATTTAAGTTTAGAAGAGACAAGTGTACAATTGAAGTTCACTCAGACTTTGGAATTATAAATTCTACGTTCTGTCTCTTACTTGCTCATCAGTCCTTGATTTCCTTAAATACTCATCCACTTCCAAACTAGCCATTGAACAATATCTTAGAGGATCGTCTTCCAATCTACCATTGGACAGATCTATATCTAAAAGATTTGGTAATCGTTGAGTGATAGAAGTTGAATCCCAAGTTGATTCTGATCGCCGATACAAACAGAATCTTGGTTTCCATATGTAGATCTTCTTCGTATAAATTTTTTTTGTCTTCAAGATCTAATTGTCAATCAATTAGATTGAGTTAATCAAATCCATCTTGATGTATAATCCAAACTAGATCACTAGCCATTATATGTTTGAGGCTTATGTTATGTTCTGTCAAATTATCTCGTTCTGAACATGTTTTGTTTTGAACTTGTGTCACATTCTAGATGTAAAGTCTGAAAGTGTTATGTTGAAAGTAGAGTCTGAGTGTCGAAGTAGAGTCTGAGTGTCTTCCTTCTGAAATAGACTTTACAGTTTGGACGTCAGTCTGAACATATTATGCTTCTGAACAGATTTAGCCTTAAGGTCCAGATACAATATACTTCTAAACAGATTTACCCTTAAGGTTTGGACACACTATAAATAAATTCAGCTCCAGCATAAAGTCTCTCTTTTGGTTCTTCCAAGTATAGACTTTGATAATATCCTTTACACGTTCTATCATCGGCATAGTCTATTACTCAACTATTAAACATGTTAGTAGCCATTGATTTATTTTGTCATCTTCAAAACATCATAAGGGGTTTCCCTAACATTTTATTGGTCATAAAAATACTTGTGATTCAAGACATAATGTTGCACCCCTCAACGGCCCCTGATCTGTTAGCGTCGCTACAATTCACTTACCTTTCACTTTCTCTAATAACATGTCACTTTGATACCATTAAATTTTGCGGTGGGTCCATACAACATTGGGGTTTACTTTTTTTAGATCAGTCTCTTGCGCAATTCATATAACGGAAGCATATCCAACAACTCCCTTCCTTATATTCATAAAACAATGCACACCAACTAAACATTTATAGGTAAAAGCCGAACACTTTTATTTACTTAAATCATATGGACATCATTCATTGGTACATCAAAATGCCATGGTTTTCTATACATGGCTATACTTCAAAAGATGACCGACATCTCCTCTAACAGTCGTATACTTAAAGCCTATCGATCAGTGTCGGCGTCCAAAAGTTCATTCCTTTGCTATCCTCCTCCTTGCGGTCATATTCAACCACTTGATTCATCTACTGGTGATAGTGGCAGCAGAGGTATCTTATCTAGTTTGAAATGTTATTCTCTAAACGGGGTGAGTACAACCACTCAGCAATAAAGATCCACCAAACTACTCATTGCGTCAAACAGAACAATCAAGGTATCATAACAAAGCACATATCATTCATGCATTCAAGCATAACTTACCTTGCAGCCATGCATATGTCATCATAGCATATGTGCATATACCATCATAGACTCATCATCAAGCATTTATGCACATATGACCATGCCATATGTGCATATACCACCATGCACTCATCATCAAGCATTCATGCATATATCACCATACCATATGTGCATATATCTACATGCAGTCATACATATCTCATAATGCCATCGTGCATATACCACCATGCAGTCATGCTTATATTTCCATAAGGTTCATCCCATGCCATATGTACACATCCATGCGCATGATTCAATTTCAATATTTATTTATCATAAGGATCTCCTCATTTTTCTTCTAGAGACTAATGTTTGCATCCCTCAATTTATCGTTCACATCTAACCCGGCATCGCGAGGAACCTCCGGCACACACCTACGGGCATCTAGTACCCCCACATTTCGAGCATCTTGTATACCAACTAGCATCACGAGGTATCCCTTCGGCACACACCTCCGGGGCTTCCGAGATTACGAATCGACATACCACCAGGCATTCCTCCTGGAATTACGTACCGTATACCACCGGGCATCTCAAAACTCCCGAGGACATCCAGGCATGTATCATAATACAACCGGACATCCGGCACCCCCATATTCCGGGCATCCCGACACTCCCGGGACATCGTCGGCTCACATCTCCAACGGTCTTGTTATTATCATAATTTATATTCATACACGTGTCTCACTTTCAATATGGCATTTGATGCAATAATGCTAATGATTAGAATCAGCCTTTTTAAAATCATATAATATGCATTGGGAAAAATATTATTTGATGCCATAAATCACATGTTTCTAACTTCATTGAATTCATGAAAATCTATAAATCTTTTGATGTCATATGATATGCATGAATGTCAACACATCATTGCACGAATGATAATCCAAGATGTCATAATTTATATAGCAAATCAATAACTTGTAAATAGAACAATTTTTCAGCTTAAACAGAATGTGTGCTGTTTATGAAAAATTCTGGAAAATTAGTAAACGATGAAAATTAATTATGAAAATTTAACACATTATAGATAAGATCTAAGAAAACACATTTTGTGAAGAACACCATATCAAACAAGGCTTCACAGAATATGTACAGGTCCATGCATCACTGAAAAAGGATTTTCACATCATCCATGCATAGTTTTGAAATTTTTTTTTGATTAAACCCTTAAATAAACTTAGAAAACTATGAAATTTGGACACGCTGTATTTAAGATCTAGAAGTACAAGTTTCATGAAGAAATCATAGTCCAATTCGTTCTGGATTAAAAGATAAAATCGATTTACTTTTCCTATTGTCGGTATCATTTTCTAGATCTACCTGTGTTGAAAAAAAAAAAAAGCTTTCTTGGCCATTACTGGTCCATTTACTCTAAAAAATCAGTATGTTGTTCCCCAGAATATTAACTACAACTTTAATTAAGGACACACGATCAAATTTTAACTGTATGATTTTATAAAAAACCCGAAATCATACTAGGTCGAATCAGCATTTTTACCAGATTCAGTTTCTTCAAAAGACAACGATTTCACTGACCTATTTTTGTTCATTTCCTCTAAATTGTTGATATGTTATACCTCAAGAAGTATACTACAACTTTCATTAAGGGATCAAAGTGAGATTTTTACAAAAAGGTTACTTTACAGACCACGAAACCACTGAATGTCAGCATAACGAATTCCATATCTAGTCTCTCCAAAGAAAAATCATTTCACTAACCATTTCTTGTTCATTTTAGTATGTTGTTCTTCAAGGTGTTCTCTACAACTTTTATACAGAAATCGAAGCAAGATTCCTACTAAAAAGTCACATGTAACACACAAACTCAAGGATGGTCAAACCGGTCTTTTTAGAAAAAGCATGCATGACCAACGAATCTCTCACCATGGAGGACACTTGACAGCTAATTTTTCTTCCCCTCCATCATTAGCCATCATTAGTTCATGCATAGAGGACACTTGGCAGCTAGGAGGGAACACATGGCCCCTTTCCCATGCAAGATAGGCCTCCATTTTCGGCTGGGCTTGGGCCAGCCATGGGCCGATGGCAACTCTCCTCCTTAGGCTTCGTGGGCCGACCGAGAATGGGGTGAGGCAATGGGCTGGTTTGGGCCTTTAAATGTCCAGCCCATCCTCATCCTAATAATCCACCTAATCCTTAATTATATAAACACCTAATTGAGATTTATTATTCACCAAAACTTTGTGTCCTAATTTAATAAATTCCAATCCATAACCCACATGGCCAAAAATAGAATTTTCCTATCAAATAATTACCCACCAAAAGTTTGGCCAAAATCTCAATGCAAAAACATAAATTAGAGCACCTCTAAGGATTGGCAAGAAATTCTAAGATGCCACAATTTTCCCCTCCTTAGAGAATTTCGTCCTCGAAATTAGACAATCACTCATGCCTTTTGAAACAAGTAAGGGTACTTTTCCTTCATCTGATCTTCACTCTCCCATGTGGCTTCTTCCATATCATGATGTCGCCATAATACCTTAACCAGTGGGATTGTCTTGGTCCTAAGGACTTGCTCCTTTCGATCCAATATTTGCATAGGCTCTTCAATGTACCTCACTTTCTCATCTACTTTAATGGCTTCATGATTGAGTATGTGACCATCATCCGGCGGGTACTTTCTCAGCATCAACACATGAAACACATAATGTAAATTCCCCAATTTAGGAGGTAGCACCAAACGATAAATTACATCTCCTATTCTTTCAAGTATCTCAAAAGGTCCAACAAATCTAGGGCTTAACTTACCCTTTATTCCAAATCGAGATATTCCTTTCATTAGAGATACTTTAAGGAATACATGATCTCCCACACTAAATTCCAAAGGCCTTCTACGCCTATCTGCGTAGTCTTTCTGTCTACTATGAGCTGTTTTAAGTCTTTTCCTGATAATTTCGACTGCTTCAGTGGTAACTTGTACCAGTTCAGGTCCTGTCAATTTCTTTTCACCTACTTCATTCCAATAGACAGGAGTCCTACATCTCCTTCCATATAATACTTCATAAGGAGTCATGCCTATACTTTTCTGAAATTATTATTATAAGCAAACTCCACCAAATACAATCTTTCATCCCAATTCCCTTTAAAGTCAATCACACAAGCCCTTAACATATCCTCTAATGTCTGGATTACTCTCTCTGTTTGTCCATCTGTTTGAGGATGAAAAGCAGTACTAAACTGGAGTTTAGTTCCTAAGGCAATTTGAAGACTCCGCCAAAAGTTCGAAGTAAATCTTGAATCTCGATCTGAGGTAATAGTTACCGGAACACCATGTAAGCGTACCGCTTGACTTACATATATATCTGCATATTTGTCCATTGGGTAGTCTATGCGAACTACTAGGAAATGAGCAGACTTAGTCAAACGGTCCACTATTACCCAGATAGAGTCATGACCACTTGATGTCCTCAGCAATCCTTGTACAAAGTCCATTGTTATATGCTTCCATTTCCATTTTGGTATGTCTAACAGTCTTAAGAGTCATGTAGGTTTGTGATGTTCCGCTTTTACATGTTGGCACGTTAAACATTGAGAAACATGCTTAACCATATCTGCTTTCATACTATTCCACAAAAATTATTGACGCAAATTCCTATACATCTTTGTACTACCTAGATGAACACTTTAATTACTCCTATGTGCCTCCGACAGAATTTCCTTCTTTAATTCTTCATTGTCAAGGACACAGAGTCATCCCTGGCATCTTACCACTCCATCTTCAGAGATTCGAAATTCTGGTCTTTTTCCTAAAGACACTGCATCTTTCACTTTCATAATTTCCGAGTCAGACTCTTGCAAGATCTTAACTTTCTGAATAATTTCAGGTTCAATCCTCAATGCACTAAGCACACTGGTAAGACAATCCACTTTTAATTTATACTCTAAGTCCGTTATGGACTTTAACAAGCTCCATTCTGCCATTCTTAAATTGGTCATCTCCATGGCTGACTTACAACTAAGAGCATCTGCTACCTTATTTGCCTTCTCTGGATGTTATCGTATCTCACAATCATAATCCTTTAACAATTCCATCCACCTTCTTTGTCTCATGTTCAACTCCTTTTGTGAGAACAGATATATCAAGCTCTTATGATTTGTATAAATCTCAAACTTTTCCCCATATAAATAATGCCTCCATATCTTCAAAGCGAACACTATAGCTGCTAATTCTAAATCATGTGTTGGGTAGTTCAGTTCATGGGGTTTTAATTGTCTAGACGCATAGGCTATGACCTTACCATGCTGCATCAAAACACATCCCAATCCTTTGTGAGATGCATCACTATATATCGTAAAACCATCCGGTCCTGTCGGTATAGTCAAGTTGGAGCCGAGGTCAAATTTCTTTTAAGCTCCTGGAAACTCCTTTCGCATTCCCCATTCCATTCAAACTTCACGTTCTTTCGAGTCAATTTAGTTAAAGGACTTGCCAATCGTGAAATCCTTCAATAAATCTTCTATAATAACCAACAAGTCTTAAGAAACTCTGTATTTCAGTAGGTGTTGTCGGTCTTAGCTAATTTATTACCATCTCAACTTTCGCTGGGTCCACTGCAATTCCTCCTCTTGATACTACGTGACCTAACAATGTTATCTAGTCCAGCCAGAATTCACACTTACTAAATTTGGCATACAACTTATGCTCTCTTAGAGTTTGCAAAACTATCATCAAGTGTTGTTCATGCTCTTTAGGTCCTCTAGAATATATCAGGATATCATCGATAAAAGCAATCACAAATTGGTCTAAATAAGGCTTAAATACCCTATTCATCAGATCCATAAATGCAGCCGGTGCATTTGTCAATCCAAATGGCTTAACAAGGAACTCATAGTGTCCATAATGAGTCCTAAATTCTTAGATGGTGGTATCCCTACCTTAAGTCAATCTTAGAGAAGACCGAACTTCATTGTAATTGGTCAAATAAATCATCAATTCTAGGCAAAGGATATTTATTTTTTATGTTAGTTGATTCAGTTGCCTATAGTCAATGCATAAGCGCATCAACCCATCTTTCTTTTTCACAAACAAGACTGGTGCACCCCAAGGTGAAGCACTTGGCTTAATAAATCCTTTATCCAGCAACTCCTGTAGTTGCACTTTCAATTCCTTCAACTCTACTAAGGCCATCCTATATGGGGCTTTCGATATAGGTCCTGTTCTAGGCATTAATTCAGTTTCAAACTCAACTTCTCATTCTGGCGGTAATCCAGACAACTCCTTAAGAAATACATTTTGAAATTTATTAACTACTCGAATTTCATCAAGCTTAGGCTCTTCCTTAGTATAATCTTTAACCATGCCTAGGTACCCTTGACATCCTATGTCAAGTAACGCACGAGCTTCTATTGCTGAAATAAATGCTATAGATAGGTTGGTCTGACCTCCCAAAAATTCATAACTAGACTGATTAGGTAAAATAAATTGAATCACTTTTCTATAGCAATCCATTTTGGCCCGATACTTATGAAGCCAATCCATTCCTATGATAACATCAAAAATCATACATAGCCATTACAACCAAGTCTATTTCCATATCCTTTCCTTACATTGTTATCTTACAATTTCCACACACCAGTGTAGACAATACCACATTCTTTAAAGGCGTAGAAACACAAAGAGGCGTCTCAAGAGACTTAGTTTCTATTTTACTCAACTGTCTATGCCTTTCAGACACAAATGAATGCGTAGCACCCGTATCAAACAATGCATATGTCTTTTTATCATTTATAAGGATTGTACCTGAGATAACATTCTTGGAAGCTTCCGCTTCCTCTTGGGTGATCGCATATACTCTTCCCTATGCTGGTGGCCTCTGAGAATTCCTTGGTAGGTTTGGTCTAACAGCACTCTGCTGTGTCTGTCGCACCAAGCCAACACTCATTTGCGACCTTTCTTGTGAGCATTTTCTCTTAAGATGACCCATTTGTCCACAACCATAACATCTCATTTGTCCATTGCAGGTTCTTGGGCCATGTCGCCCATCACACTTTCGACATTCTTCATTTTGATAAGGTGCTCTTCCTAGATTCAGGCCATCCCTGCCTCTTCCAAAATTCCCGAAATTGCCCTTCTTCTTAGACTCCCATGTCTGACTTTGACTTGTATAAGGTCTCTTACCTCGTCTCACATCACTAAAAGATGATTGTCTCTTATTCTCCAACTGTTCCTTTACTAACTCCTGCGCCACCAACTGTGCCCTTTCATAGTTCTCAACATAATCTCTTATGTTCAAAGGCACCAGTTGTTTCCTGATATCAGTACTCAACCCTTTCAGAAACCTCTTAGCTTTCTCTTCTTGATCCTCAATTAGTCTAGTAGCATATCTAGATAGTTAAGAAAATCTTGCCTCATATTGATCCATTGTTAGCTCCCTTTGTTCTAATTGAATGAATTCTATGATCTTCTTATCCTTAGCACAATCAGAAAAATACTTCCTATTGAAATCTCTCACAAACTCTTCCCAGTTAACATCAGTACTTGGTGGGAAGATTGTGTTCCTTGAAGCTCTCCACCAAAACTTTGCATTTCCCTCTAGCTGGTACTCTGCCAAAGTTATTTTCTCAACATCATTGCAGTCCAATAGTTGGAAAATTCATTCCATTCCATCAATCCGATATTCCATCTCTTTAGGACTTCCCATTCCACTAAACTTAGGTGGTTTCAACTTCAAAAATTGCTCCACCAGTCCTTGAGTACGGCATTCTGCTTCGGGTTGTCACTGCGCTTGTCTTTCCATCATATTTCCCATGTTGGCCAATGCCTACAGGATATCTTTTATCTGGGGTTCAGCCTTTGGTGCAGAGGTTTCAGCCCTTAGCCCTTAACGGATGATGACTTCCATATCGTACCATGATTTTCCTGTAGTTTCCAAGCATTTGCCTAAGGAAATATCTGTGACTCAATGTCTTCATTAAAAACAATAGCAACTAAGGAAAAATAAGTAACATAACCATGTTACTGGTACCTAAAAGCAACTCATAATAACTACTAGGGATCTACGAGTGATTACTCATCACCCGTTATTCAAAGTTACCCAACTATTCCAGTTAATATCCTATGGTGTGCATTGTCATCATGTACCTCAATTTCCAAATGAGGCTCCTTATCACTTCATTCTATAACCATTGCTTTGATACCAAAATGACACTGTGGCACCCCGAAACACCTAAGGTTGCTATATGTACCTATCATTCCACCTATTGAATACTAGTTATACCTCTTAGCGGAAGCACCGTAGTTCATAGGCATTTTTTTTTTTTTGAAAATGGTCCCAGTGCATCTTATTAGCGGAAACATAAACAAGTCTCACCATTTCTCCCTCCAATAACCATAATGCAATGCACACCAATTACGCACCATAAGAAAAGATAAAGTCGAGCCACTTTTATTTCTATTTTTATGATGGATTTCTTGGGTCGTTACAACCAAAAAGAAAAGCCAAGACTTTTAGCTAAACTTGGCCACAACTCAAAAGAGATCTCAACCTTCTATATCGATCACGTGTCATCCTCCATCTACAAGTGTCTGCTATTCTCAAAAAGTGTTAGCTCCCCACTCCTCAGGCGGGCCATCACACCCACCTCAGTGCATCGGGCGGTGGCGGCGGCAACATCTCCCGCATCACTCCGTCATGGCAGACGTGGACCGACAAGAACTCCTAGATGACCGGGCCCCCAGTTAGACCCACATCATACATCACTAGCACACAAACCCGTGTAAACGTTAAACCAAGAATGGCGACATAATCAAGATCCATACAATCGACCTCCATGTTAGATGGAAGGCCATAAAAGGTACCCCGCGTGATCGGAGGGAGATGCATCTTTCTAATATGAAATGTTAGTCCCCAAAGGGGTGAGGACAACCACTCAGCAGGTAAAAGATACATTAAACTACTCAATGCATCAAACAGAACAATCATGACATCATAGTAGAGTGCATATCATTCATGCATCCAAGCATAACTTACCTTGTAGACATGCATATGTCATCATACCATATGTGCATACACCATCATGCACTCATCATCAAGCATTCATGCATATCCATGCCTCATGTGCACATACTCCATGCACTCATACATATCATATCATACAGCCATGCATACATATCACAATACCATGCATGATTCAATTTCAACTTTTTATCTTTTAATTGGATTACCACATTTTTCTTTCCCGGGACCAGTGATTGCATCCCCCATTTTATCGCACGCACCCCATCTGGCATCACAAGGAACCTCCGACACACACCACCGAGCATCCAGCACCCCCACATTCCCGACATCTTGCATCTCAATTGGCATCACGAGGTATCCCCTTGGCACACACTTCCAAGGCTTCTGGCACCCTGACATCCCGGGCATCTCGAAACTCCTGAGGACATCCGACACCCCGACATCTCGGGCATCTAGCACTCCACTTTCTAGGCATCCCAACATTCCCAGAGCATCGTCGGCTCACCCCTCCGACCGTATCCTCATTTATCATAACTCATATTCACAATATATGTCTCAATATCAACATGGCACATGATGTGATGGCAACAAGGTCAATTTCAGCTTTTGATGTTATATGTAATGCCAAATATCATCACATGTGCAGCAAAGATTTAATCACTTAAAACAATACAATTTATAGGGCTCATACAAAAGATAATAGTCCATGCATTACAGCTTTTGAAATTCGCGCAATCCAGCTTGCACAGTTTTAGAAAACATTTTAATTAAATACCCAAATGACTTTAAAAAATTATGAAATTAAAATATGTAATAGTCAAGACATAAAGGAAGATATTTCATGAAGGACACTACACCAAAAGACCCTCATACAATTCGGTATAGACCAAGCATCACAGCAATACTATTCTAACAATCCAACTTGCACAGTTTTTGAAACATTTTTGGTTAAATAGGCAGATAAACTTCAAAAATTATGAAATTTGAATATGTTGTAAGGAAGACATAAAGAGAGATATTTCATGAATAACAAATTGCCGAAAGAACCTCATACAAAACGATATGGTCCAGGCATTGAAACTGACTTAGTCCGACGCATCAGATTACATGGTTTTAGAAACACTTTCGATTAAATACCCAAATGAACTTAAAAAATTATGAAATTTGACTATGTGGTAATCAATACCCTGAGGTAGATTTTTCATGCGGGAATCAAAGTCAGATTTGTCCTAGGTAATTTAATATAGGTGGTTAAAACTTCTGTTCCTAGTACCGAAATTTCCAGATCTAACTACCTCCGAAAAACCACCATTTCACCTACCTATTCTAGTTGGTTTTCTCTAAATTTTTTATATGTTAAACCTCAGAATGTACTTTACATATTTTTTTAAGAAATTAAAGTGAAATTTGAACAAAAAGTTAGCCTTACAGTCCATGTATTTATCAAAGGTAGTTACCGAAATCTCCAGATTCAGTCTTTCCTAAGAATAAAGATTTCACCCACTTATACTTGTTATTTTTGTCCCAAATTTGAGTATGTTATACTCCAAGAAGTCCTTAACAACTTTTATGTAGAAGTCATGGCAAAAATCCAACTCGAATATCACATGAAAGCCACTAGAACATCCAAGGTCGAGCTGTTTTCTCAAGAACAGTTTACTAGCTTCAAACACCACTCTTAAAACTTCAGCTTTTCACACCCTAGACATCCGAAATTTATCACCATTCAAACACACATACTAGGCACAACATGCAAGAGTAGATCAAGGATCCCACTTGCCTCTAAATCGAGCAAGCAGCGAGCACAACGGCGATGGGACACGGCGGTGACGGACGACAAACGCACAGCAGACGGTCGACAAAAGGCCCTCCTCCTTCCTCTCTTCCTTTCTCCCTTTCTTCCTTTCTTCCTTCTCTTTCTCTCCTCTCTCTTTCTCGGACGAACTCCCTCTCTCTCTCCCTCTCTCTCGCTTAAGCCAGCATCATCTTCCCTTAATTTTTCTTCCCCTCCATCATTAGCCATCATTAGGTCATGCATGGAGGACACTTGGCAGCTAGGAGGGAACACATGGCCCCTTTCCCATGCAAGATGGGCCTCCATTTTCGGCTGGGCTTGGGCCAGCCATGGGCCAATGGCAGCTCTCCTCCTTGGGCTTCGTGGGCCAACCGAGAATGGGGTGAGGCAATGGACTGGTTTGGGCCTTTAAATTTCCAGCCCATCCTCATCCTAATAATCCACCTAATCCTTAATTATATAAACACGTAACTGAGATTTATTATTCACCAAAACTTTGTGACCTAATTTAATAAATTCCAATGCATAATCCACATGGCCAAAAATAGAATTTTCCTATCAAATAATTACCCACCAAAAGCTTGGCCAAAATCTCAATGCAAAAACATGAATTAGAGCACCTCTAAGGATTGGCAAGAAATTCTAGGATGCCACAAAATGCCACTTGGCCAAACCCCTTAGCCACTTGGCATTTTTCCCATGCAAGGTGACACTTGGTAAGTCTCATAAGCCACTTGTCAATTCTCTCATGGAAGGTTAATGGGCTTCATTTTTTTTTTTTGGGCCGGTCTTGGGCCTTCATAGGCCAGTCGAATGGGGGCCTGGCGTGGGCTGGTTGGACGGGCTTTGGGCCTAAAAGTCAACCCACCCTCTCCTATTCCTATTCAATTAAATCCCCAATTAAATAAACACATAATTTCAGCTTATAAGGTCACAAAAATTTGGAATTTAAATCAATAAGATTCTACTTATAAAGTGCACCCCCAAGAATAAGATTTCTATATCAATTTGCACCTTAATAAAATCCTTGGGTCGCTTGTAGACACATCTCCATCCAAACAATTGTCCATTACAATGACCAGCCTTAATTTAGTTGAAATTCATTGATTCAATGGTTGATTCATAATCCAATGGCACTTCCATCACCTATTGATGGTTCATAGCGTATCCAAGGGTTGTCATGAAATTTTAGGATGCCACACATAACATAGCAAATTCTATCATGGATAATATTGCTTGACAGTATCAGAGTTAATAGGATTAGAAAACTCACGATCATCCATTTCTGCCAAGATCAAGGTGCCTCTAGGGAGTACATCCTTCACTACATACAGGCCACTATAATTTGGAGCAAACTTGCCCCCATGATTCGAAAAAATTGGCAACAACTTCCTTAAGACTGGATCATTCACCTCAAAATGTCTCGGTCGTACCTTCCGGCTAAAGGACCTGGCCACTCTCTGTTGATATGTTTGGCCATGGTAGAAAGCCTTTAGTATTTTCTCATCAATCAAGTTTAACTGTTCAAGTCTTTGTTGCGACCATTTTGCCTTAGACAACTCCACTTGGGATAAAACTCTCAAAGAAGGAATCTCAACTTCCATGGGCAGAATTGCTTCCATAATGTACACCAAAAAGAAAGGGGTTACTCCAGTAAAAGTTTAGATCGACGTCCGGTACGCCATTAGTGCAAAGAGTAACCTATCATGCCAATCTCGATAATTTTCGACCCTCTTAGTCATGATCTTCTTAATGTTCTTATTGGCTGCTTCAATAGCTCCGTTCATTGAAGGGCGATAAGGGGACGAATTCAGATGCTTGATCTTGAACTCACTGAACAACTCATCAACAAGTTTATTGTTCAAATTTGTCCTGTTGTTAGTGACGATTGCTTCAGGAATGCCTTAGCGAGCAATTATGTCACAATTGATGAATTTCGCAATATTGCTAGCAGTAACACTTGCAAAGGATGTAGCATCAATCCATTTGGAGAAATAGTCTATTGCTACCAAGATGAACTGATGCTCATTTGAAGCCTTAGGATTTATTGGGCCAATCACATCAATGCCCCACATTGAGAAGGGCCATGGTTCAAAAAACTAGTGCAGCTTAGTTAGAGGAACATTGATCTTATTTTCATGAATTTGGCAATGATGACAACTTTGAACATATGGATACAATCACTTTCTAGTGTGAGCCAATAGTAGCCTAATCTCATAATCTTCTTAGCTAACATGTGTCCATTCGTATGAGGGCCATACACTCCTTCGTGAACTTCTTGCATGATTTGAGTGGCTTCGGCTGCATCTACACATCGCAATAAGATTGAATCATAAGATCTCTTGTATGAATTCTCGCCATTGACGAAGAATTTTGAGGCCATCTTCATGATTTATTTCCTATTTTAGCTGGAGTACTTCCCTCGGGGAATTCCTACTTTTTAATGTAATTCATGATATTGTAATGCCATGGTTTTTTGTTAGGTTCTTCGATCACGATCATACAATAAGCTGGCTTTGGCAAAACCTCTATTTTCAACGACTCGACCTCTAACTCGTCAGTGACTTGCAACATAGATGATAAAGTTGTGAGTGCATTAGCGAATTGATTGTGAGACCTTGATAAGTATTCAAATGAAACTTCATCGAATTCCTTGACCAGATCTTTTAGATACTTATGATAAGGGAGCAATTTGGCGTCCTTAGTCTTCAATTCAACTACGGTCTGTTGTATGATTAGTACGGAATCCCTGAACACTTTTAATTTAGCCACACCCATCTTAATTGCAGTTTGAAGGCCGAGGATGCAAGCTTCATACTCAGCTACATTGTTAGTGCATGGGAACATCAATTTTGTAGCTAGTGGTGGTATTGTCTACTTGGGGATATCAGAACTGCTCCGGTATCAGAACTAGACAAGTTCACAGCTCCATCAAAGAACATTGTCCATGAATCTTCATTTAGATTCAAAACACGATCGTCTAGGGAACGGTCATCGTTATTTGATACTCCTGAATTCTCATCCAATAGATCAACGATCACTCGACCCTTAATCGACTTTTTTGGCATGAATTGCATATCAAATTCTAAGATTAAAACTTTCCATTTAGCCAACTTACTCATCAAAGCTGTCCGATCAAGTATGTACTTCATAGAATTGTTCTCAATCACGAGGATTGTCTAGTAATGTAGTGTATAATATCATAATCTATGAATACCCACACCAATGCGGCACAAGTCTTTTCAGCATCAGAATATTTTAGTTCTGATATAGTGAACTTTTTACTCAAATAATAGATGGCTCATTGATTTTTATCGATGGGACTTTCCAAATCCAACATTGCACCTAATGATTCACTATGAATGGTGAGGTAAAGAATCAAATGATGCCCCAACAATGGTGGGACAAGAACTGGTGGATTATCAGGTACTACTTCAGCTTGTCAAACGCTTCTCAGCACTCATCATCCCAGTTGACTCATGCATTCTTCTTTAAGAGCTTGAAGAATGGCTTGGTAGTTTTGGAAAGTGGGGAAATGAATCAAGCAATGTAATTCAATCTCCTTGAAAGGCTTCAGACTTCTTGCACTATTGATGAATGTTGCAACTCACATATGGCCTTAGCTTTGGATGGGTCAATCTTAATCCCTTTACTGCCCACAATGAATCCGAGTAATTTACCGGATGTTGCTCTGAATACGTATTTAATGGAATTTAGATGAAGCTTCAATTCACGGATTCGATCAAACAACTTCTTCAGAGTTTCATGTGGCTTCTTCTAGGTTGGGTTTTCACAATCATATCATCAACATAGACCTCGATCTCTTGGTGCATCATGTCATGAAATAATGCTACCATGGCTCGTTAGTAAGTTGCCCCTGCATTCTTGAATCCGAAGGGCATAACCTTATAATGAAAGGTTTCCCATGGGGTGATAAATGCAGTTTTTTCCATGTCCTCCTCCTCCATTTTTATTTGATTGTACCCGAAAAAACGATCCATGAATGAGAATAGTTCAAATTTGGCAATACTATCCATAATGACATCTATGTGTGGTAACGGGAAATCATCCTTCGGGCTGGCCTTGTTCAAATCCCAATAATCAACACAAACCCAGACTTGACCGTCTTTATTCATCGCCGATATGATGTTAGCCACCCATTTTGGGTATGGTGAGACTTCAATGGATCCCAACTTCAAAAGTGTCATTACTTCTTCTTCTATCTTCTTCGAGAGCTCGGGTTTAGTTCTCTGTAGCCTTTGCTTGTTAGGTGGTATGTCCGGATTAGTAGGCAAGCAATGCTCAACGATTGATGGGTTTAAACCAGGCATGTTGGCATAGGTCCATGGAAAGAAATCTTGATATTCTTTCAGCAACTGAATTAGGTGCTCGGCCTCATCTTTGGGAAGATTTGCCCTAATTTTCACTTCCTTGGTTTTTCAATGTCACCTAAATTAATAGTGACAATTTGTGGGGATGTAAGAGCCTTGGTTTTTTCATGTTGTTCCTAGCTACGCTACACCACAATGGAATCTTTGATCAAGTCTTCGGGATCTTCATTATCAGCACTCATTGCATTGGATTGGACCATTTCCATGCCTGTGCACGCCATAAGACCGTTCCTCAAATAGGAAGTAGATGAATCAAAAAGACAAACAGGGTAAATTATATCTTATTATTTTTTGAAAATTTTTGAAATTATTTTGCAAAAACATTTTTTGAAGCATTTTGACATGAGAAAGCATGATGAAGCTCTAGCCTTAGAATTCTCCTTGAATTTTTTTTTTATCAGTTGGATATCATCATCAAACTGGTTTGGTGTGCCTCATCATGCCCTCAAAATAAAACTTGTAATTTTATTAAAATTCATCAATCAATTACATTTATTGAATGGAAAATGCAATTATCAAGCCCTAAAAAGAACGCGAAAAAGAAGAAATCAAAAAAAATTCCTAAAAAGCAATAAAAATTCCCATGCGGGGAATGCTTAAAAGTGATAAATAAGTTCCTCTTGTGGACCAAAGCCCATTTCTTCCGGAGGTCCTTCGTCAATGGCTCCTATGAGGTGGTCATCAAACAGACTTGTGATTCCTTCCACGGCATCATCAAAGTTCTCTGTCTTTGGAAGTGTTGGATCGTCCATGCCACCCCATCCACCTGGGACTATGTTGCAGGGGTCAATATAAAAACTAGGAGGGGCCAAATGCTTCACTAAATAGTCGAATTTGTCACTTGGCTGTCCCAGAGTGTTCATCACTTCTACTTCATCTTGCATCATTCTCGGAGGGCCAGGGAACATCTCACGAATGTTTGAAGGTAGTAAGTTTTGCCTCCCTCGCCCTTGCTCTAGTGGTGAGTTCTTCCTTTCCTGTCTTTTCCCTCCATATCTTTTTCTACCTCTTCCTGGTACCCTAATCCAGCGGAATAGAACCGCTAAGGAGCTTCAATGGGATTTCGAGTACCTTGACCCCTCATTCTAAGACCA
Source organism: Eucalyptus leucophloia subsp. euroa (assembly GCA_017140325.1). Classification (NCBI taxonomy): domain Eukaryota; kingdom Viridiplantae; phylum Streptophyta; class Magnoliopsida; order Myrtales; family Myrtaceae; genus Eucalyptus; species Eucalyptus leucophloia. The sequence continues at coordinate 25,808,325 of CM029474.1, read as the reverse complement.
CAACCAAAAACAAAACAATTTCCAACCATCACCATTCCCACGATAAGGGCAACATTTGAAACCTCAGGAGTGGATGGTGACAAATCTCAAGAAGCATGTTGAAATTGCTAGTACGAGTACCTAGAGGGGGGTGAATAGGTATACAAAGATTTTTCTTGATAATTTCTGTATACTTGCGCAATACTTAGACAGTTGAAGGATTTGCGAAGAGTAATAATCAACGTAAGACTGAGTAAGGAAAGAGAGAATTAAACACGCGGTTTATAGTGGTTCGGCTTGATTCAAGCATACGTCCACTCTTCTGCACTGACAGCCAATTTGGCTGGATTCCACTATGAACAAAGAGATGTTACAGTGTTGATCTTCCTTGATTTCTCGGTGTAGATGATCTACCACACTCACTCAAGGTATCACCAAGTATAAACACTCTCTGTGTATACAATTTCGCTCGGATCGTATCGACTAATAATCAAGGTGCTTCAGACTCTGGAATTTTTCTATCAATCACGTACTCAAACAACTAGAATGTCTTCTTTTTTATACTCCTTTATGCCATCATACCGTTGGCACTTACCAAAGGAATTCCTCCAATCTACCCGTTGGACGGAATCAATCAAGAAGATCATTCAAGCTATAAAAGGAACCTCACGATAGCCCATCAATCATGTTCGCCCATACAATCAGGATCTTGGTTTCCAAGAATAGAACATTCCAAGAATACTTCGTCGACCATCGGATCTTCAATTGATCTAGATACGAACAAAAGAATCCGTTATATTTATCCTAACCAAAAGATCTTCTCCAGACGATAGGATTAAATCGTCAACCATATACTTCGGCTCTGGATTTCCTTCGTCACTGGATCAGAAAGACTGTCAATGAGAATAGTCTTGAGTCTTGAGTCTTAAGTCTCAAATCTTAAGTCTTGAATCTTGAGTCTGGTAGTCAGAAAGTCTTCAGACTTTAAACTAGACGATCTGCAGATACCCAGACTAGACTGAAGGAAACGTTTTGTCAGCTTCAAAATATTCTGGAACGATTTCTCCAACAATCTCCCCCTTTTTGATGGTGACAAAACTTTCCTGTAGATTTGAACCACTTTGACCTGCAAAAACATTTCTCAAGCAATATGGCAATCTCATAAAGATTAACAAAGCAACCAGACTCTGCATCCACAGAAAATTAGTTAGTCTTTCATGAGTAATACCATATAACAACACTTGATATGAATGCAAACAGTCAAGCATTAAAATCCATAGCCAATTCAGTCAAGTTCAAGTTCACACCCAAGATTGCTCAAGTCATAAACAAACATAAAAAACTTAAAGTTAAAGAAATTTGAAGAAAGTTGGTTGGTTGGTTGGTTCAAATTGCTTTTCTCCCCCTTTTTGTCAACATTAAAAAGGTGAGAAAGATGTCATGTTTGCTTGGGAATGCGCACAATCTGGAAATCTCCCATGGACTGGACTACTCCTTCTAGCTTCTTCAAGTCTTCCCTTAGTTGAGCTACCTCTTCTCCCTTGGCATTGGCTTGAAGTTGTAGAGCGAGGTCTTTCATTTTATCCTCCAGGGTAACTAAAGATGCTTGTCTAGCATTCTTCATGGCTTGAATTTCACAGTCCAGAGCATAGATTTGGCCACGCATTTCCAGAAGAATATCCATAATACGACGAAAATCTGCAAAATTATCCGTTTGTGTACTAGCATTTGCTTTCTCAGATGGAGTGAATGTAGACGATGGCGCTTCTGTATAGTCTTGCAGATTTGGTTCTGACGTATCGTGACCTTCTTCATGCAATTGAGAAGCCTGAAATTCTTCTGGGGCTGCTAGAGATTGTCGTAGACCTTCACTATTGGCAGCATGAGGTGAGGACCTTTCTTGCTCGCCAACTCCCCCTGTCTCTAGGACATCAAGAGGGGAAGAGTGATGATCATGCTCTTCTGTATCCTTCTCTCCAGATTCAGCTGTAGACTTTTCTTGCTCTTCTTCTCCTTCTTCTTCAACTTCTTTCTCCTTCTCTCTCTGCTCTTCTTCTTCTCTGTTCTTGTCTTTTTCTTCTTCTTCTCTCTATTTCTTCTGCTGTTCTGTTGATTGGGAAACAGAACGTCTTGTCCTTATCAAGGCAGTGATTGTGAGATCTTCCTCCTCATCTTCATCCTCCAAGATGAGAGTTCTCTTCTTTTTGGATGGGGCACCAATGGCTTCCTTTCCCTTTCTTTTTGAAGCAGACGGAACTGGAGTCTTCACTCTGAATTTCTCCATTGCCTTAGAAAGTTCTTTCAGACGCATCTTTGTCAACATCTTTAAACCTACCACCATATTATCGCACGGTCAAACACAGAGAGTGTGTGGAGGTTCAATATTCATGTGTCTGAAGATCTTGGTCACCAGACCTGGATAAGGCAATTGTCCCTTGTCTTTCGACATTGCTCTATACATGTGAAAGAGAATAGTGTGAGGGAGAGAGAACTTCTTCCCTGAGTTGATTGCGTACATCAATTTTGCTTCGGAATTAGACACATCGGTCTTTGATGTAGACTTCGGCCTAATGCAATTGATAACAATTTTGTGCAACACAATGTTGATGGCACGCATTCTTGAATAGATGATTTTTCCCTCAATATCTCTATCTTCGACAAAGTCCATTGTGGCACGAGTAACTGAGACTTTGACTGGTTGATAACGTCCTCGTTCAACTCCAATTATGTCCGCCAACATATCCACATCCAACACATAATCCTGATCTCGAACACTGAAAGATATTCTATTCGCATCGATAAAGCTAAGATTTGAATAGAAATATGCAGTCAGTTGTGCATATCCGTCCGTGGTGTCAGTGCAAAAACGTTCCAGTTGAAGCAGACTGAACTTTTCTCTCAAGTTCACATTCACAACATCCAGGAAATCGAAGTCGACACTCCTAGGGTTTATCACCCCTCGTTTCAACAGTCTGAAAAACAAATTTTCCTGTTCTTTCGATTTGAATAACTCCATCCTCTTTCCCTTCACCTTCGCAGCAACACCCAATCTCGGTTGAAAATCAGTGAACATTTTGTCATTGTCGTTCCCATCAGTCAAATTTGGGCCCGACATTCGAGGGTCACTCGGAATATTTGTAAGCGCTTCCTCTGCTTTACATTTGGGAGCAATTCCCAAATCCTCCATTTTCTTCAGAAAGATGTACTCATTCCTATAGTTCTTTTCTTTAAGAAAATCATCCACATATTTCATCGGAGTCGCAGTACTTTTCAACGCACGGTAAAGTTTGTAAATAAACGAGGGTTTTGGACTCTTACTGGGTCTGCGTCCTCGATTATCTCTTCTTCTCGATGTTGACCCGCACCTTGTGGGGTAGAAGGCGTTGAGTGACGTGGTGGTGAATGAGTCGGGTTCTGATGCTGACTCGATAATTCTTCATCTTCTGTGAGATCGAAGTGGGTAGGTCCCTCCTTCATCCTCCGTGGTCCCCTTGTCGCGATTCTTGAGGACTTCCTCGAAGACGACATCCTTCTTGTCTCTAAAAGATTTCTTTGCTTGCTTTCCCAAGAAAAGATGACAACTTTCTCAAGGATGAACTCGAAGTAGAAACCAGTTTGAGAGGAGAATGCTTTTAGGGTTTTGAAGATTGAAGGTGAAAACTGTATATATATATATATATATATATATATATATATATATAACTCAGTTTTGAAAAGGGGAAGTTCAATCGGTACAAGGAAAGTGTACGAATACCTCTTTTTGAAATCGATAATTGCCAAAATTAATCCTTTTGAAAAGACAAGTTTTTCAATTTTCACGACTACAAAATAACTGAACGAAAGATCATACCTTTTCGAGTTTAGATAAAGTAACAACTTACAGTCTATAGTCATCAATGTCTGAGTCTGAGAGATTTGAGTCTAACAGTCATCAACTTTCTGAGTCTGAAGGTTGGAGAGTCTCTAGACTTTAACTTCTTCGAGCTTCAAAATGTTGAGTCTGGAGCGGATAAAATCAAATTGATTTTTCTCCAAAGTCTTTGTAAATATATCCGCTAGTTGACTTTTTGAATCAACAAATTGAATCGAGATTTCTCCACTTTGAATATGATCTCTAATGAAGTGATGTCAAATTTCTATATGCTTTGCTCTTGAATGAAGAATTGGATTTTTGGTGAGATTGATTGCACTGGTGTTGTCACATTTGATTTCTGTGCATGAGTCTTCAATCCCAAAGTCTTGTAGCTATTGTTTTATCCATAGAATTTGTGAACAGCAGCTTCCAAGGGCAACATACTCTGCTTCTGTTGTTGAGAGAGCTACAGTGCTTTGTTTCCTTGAAAACCAAGACACTCGTCCCGCTTCCAAGCAACCGGCAAGTTCTGAAGTACTCTTTCTATCGACTCGCAGCCGACCAGATCTGCGTCGAATATCCCGGAAGATTAAAGTCTCCTTCTTAGGATACCAAAGACCCATGCTTGAAGATGAAGCAACGTATTTAATGATACGTTTTGCAGCACCGAGATGAGATTCTCTAGGATCGATTGAAACCTAGCACAGATACAAACACTCAACAAAATGTCGGTCTAGAAGCAGTAAGATAAAGAAGTGAACCGATGATGCTCCTGTACAGCTTTTGATCAACTTTCTTCCCTTCCTCATCTTTGTCTATCTTCAAGGAACTTGACATTGGTATATCAGTCTTCTTGCAATTTTCCAATCCAAATCTTTTGACAAGATCATTAGCATATTTTTCTTGGTAAATGAAAGTTCCTTCCTTCAATTGCTTTATTTGAAGGCCAAGAAAGAATGTTAATTCTCCCATCATACTCATTTCAAACTCATCCTGCATAGACTTAGAAAATTTCTTGCATAGACTTTCATTAGGAGATCCAAAAATAATATCATCCACATATATTTGAACGAGTAAAAAGCTTTTTTGTTTTCCTTTTGATAAATAGAGTAGTATCTACTTTACCTTTAACAAAACCATTCTACAATAAGAACTTACTTAGTCTGTCGTACCAAGCTCGAGGTGCTTGCTTTAGACCATACAGGGCATTTTTCAGTCTGAAGACTGAGTCTGGCTTCTTTGGGTCTTCAAATCCAGGTGGTTGTTCCACATAAACTTCCTCTTGGATAAATCCATTTAGGAAAGCACTTTTGACATTCATTTGGAATAACCTAAAATTTTTGAAACAAGCAAACGCAAGTAATAGACGAATAGCTTCTAACCTTGCTACAGGAGCGTAAGTCTCATCATAGTCTATTCCTTCTTCTTGCGTGTATCCCTTGGCCACGAGTCTTGCTTTATTCCGTACGACTTTTCCCTTTTCGTTCATCTTGTTTCTGAACACCCATTTGGCTCCAATAATAGTTTTACCTTTTGGTTTAGACGTCAATTCCCAGACATTGTTAATGTTGAACTGTCTAAGCTCCTTTTGCATAGCTTCGATCCAGCTTTCATCAGATAAAGCTTCTTCTATGCTTTTTGGTTCAATTTCAGAGATGAGAGCAATAGCACTAGACTCTTCACGTCTTTTGGATCTGGTGCGAATTCCTTCATTAATTTTGCCGATAATGAGATCTTTAGGATGACTGGACTTGTGTTTCTAGTTACTGGTTGATTTCTCTGGATGATCTCTTTCTTTAAAAGAATCTTCATGAACATCTTGACGTTGGTCTTCCAAAGTTTGAGATACTTTTTGAGTTGTAAGCTTTGGAAGGTCTGGAGCAGGTTCAGACTCTTCATATTGAGTCTGAGTGGATTCATCTTGCGTCGAGTCTTGAAATTTGACATTCATTGACTCCTCCATGACTCGGCTCTTCTTATCGTAGACTCTGTAGGCTTTGCTTGATGTAGAATATCAAAGGAAGATGCCTTCATCTGATCTTTCTTCAAACTTACCAACTCGATCTTTTGCATTTTTCAATATAAAGCATTTGCAACTGAACACATGAAAGTATGAAACAATAGGCTTCTTACCTTTGAATAATTCATAAGGGGTTTTCTCAAGAATAGGTCTTAGGAAGACTCTATTGATGATATAGCATGCTGTTAAAACAGCTTCAGCCCAAAATCGTGAAGAAATTTTGCTTTCAATTAAAAGAGTTCTAGCCATTTCTTGAAGAGATCTATTCTTTCTTTCCACAACTCCATTTTGCTGAGGAGTGTATGGAGAGGAGAATACATGTTTAAAACCAGATTCATCACACAATTTTGTGAAATCTTGATTTTCGAATTCACCTCCATGATCTGTTTTTATACATGAGATAACACATCATTTTTCTTTTTGAACCTTTTTAGCAAATTTTTCAAAATACAAAAAGGTTTCTGACTTACTTGCAAGGAAATATACCCAAGTAAAGCGAGAGAAATCATCCACAATTACTAGGCAGTATTTCTTACCTCCAATACTCTGGGTTTTGGTTGGTCCGAAGAGATCCATATGCAGTAACTGTAGTACATGATTAGTAGAGACATGATTTATTGGCTTAAATGAATTTCTTACCTGTTTTCCCAGAATACAAGGTGTGCATGGATCGGACTTTTGATATGGTAATTTGGGTAAACCTCGAACAAGCTGCTTTGATGAGATTTTGGCTAATTGCTTCATATTGACATGGCCAAGCTTTTCGTGCCATAAGCTCGCTTCATCTTGAATTGAGATTAGACATTGTGATTCATTCAATTTCATGTCTAAGAGGTAGATGTTTCCATGTCTTCGACCCATGAAAGACTGAGTAGAGTCTTTACTAATTCCGTAGCAAATTCCTTCTTGAAAGGAGATCTTGAAACCAGTATCACACAGTTGGCTAATGCTGAGAAGGTTATAGTTGAGTCCTTCCACTAGAGAAACATTGCTTATTGTGAGATTTCCAATTTTCACAGTTCCAAATCCCACAATGCTTCCTTTTGTTTTAGAGCTGAGTTTTCCTTTTTAAGTTCGGAAATCCTTTTGAGAGAAGTCTTAAGACTGAAACACAGTTCATCAATATATTTAGAGACTTTGACAGGAATTTTAAAATCACTTACCTCAAATTCACTATGAGTCCGATCCAATACGAGTCCGAGTCTGAATGTGCCATCAAACATATGTTGGCATATTCATTATCACTTTCTTCACATTCTCGTATCACCAGGTTTCGGCTTTGAGAGCTTTTCGAAACTTCTCAGCTTTTCCTCTTTTCTTCTTCGAAGAGGACAGTTGGGTACGATGCGTCCCTTCTTCTTACATTCGGAGACTACATCTTTGTTTGGTTCCTCATCATCAACAGACTTGGTCTGCTGTCTTTGGAAACTTTGTTTCTTTGAGTTGAACCTTCTGCCTTTTCTATTCAGTTTTCTGAATCTTCTTATCATGAGGGCGAGCTCCTCATCGTCCATATCATCTTCAGAATCTGCATCATCAGAGTCATCATTTGATTTTAATGCAATAGATTTCTTACCTCTTGGATCTTCGTCTTCATTAATTCGTTCCACTTCATATGATTGAAGAGTTCCAATCAGCTCGTCGACAGATAGAGGCATAATTCTTTGCGTCTCTCTTATTGAAGTCTTTATATGATTCCACTCCTTGGAGAGTCCACGCAGTAGCTTGTTCACGTTCATGGGATCAGAAATTTTTTGTCCTTAGTTCTCAAGACCATTGACAATATCTGTAAAACGACTAAACATATCAGTTATAGATTCTCCTGGTTTCATTTTGAAGGCTTCATATTGACCAAGGAGAATGTTGATTCTGGTCTCCTTCACTCGATCTGTTCCTTCATAAGTGATGTGTAATCTATCCCATACTTCCTTTGCTGTAACACAAGAAGATATTCTGTTATATTCAGTTGGAGATAAGGCACAATATAAAGAATAAATTGCTTTTGCATCGAGTGCTTGTCTCTTGTTTATCTCTTTCTGAGTCATTCCGCTGGCATCAACAGTTTCTTTTCCTCTTTCAGAGATTGATGCAGCAGTAGGAGTAATTCCTCTTTCCACAACGTCCCATTCCAGAGGATCCTTGGATCGTAGGAAAGCTTTCATCTTGTTCTTCCAGATGTTGTAATCCTTTCCGTCAAAGTAGGGTGGTCTGGTATTGCTTTGCCCTTCCATCAGCCCTGGTGCTAGCATACTAGCCATGGATCTTTTACTCTAAAGTAAAATACTTCAAACAAAGTAAGAACACGGGCTCTGATACCAATTGAAATTGCTAGTACGAGTACCTAGAGGGGGGTGAATAGGTATACAAAGATTTTTCTTGATAATTTCTGTATACTTACGCAATACTTATACAGTTGAAGGATTTGCGAAGAGTAATAATCAACGTAAGACTGAGTAAGGAAAGAGAGAATTAAACACGCGGTTTATAGTGGTTCAGCTTGATTCAAGCCTACGTCCACTCTTCTGTACTGACAGCCAATTTGGCTGGATTCCACTATGAACAAAGAGATGTTACAGTGTTGATCTTCCTTGATTTCTCGGTGTAGATGATCTACCACACTCACTCAAGGTATCACCAAGTATAAACACTCTCTGTGTATACAATTTCGCTCAGACTGTATCGACTAATAATCAAGGTGCTTCAGACTCTGGAATTTTTCTATCAATCACGTACTCAAACAACTAGAATGTCTTCTTTTTTATACTCCTTTATGCCATCATACCGTTGGCACTTACCAAAGGAATTCCTCCAATCTACCCATTGGATGGAATCAATCAAGAAGATCATTCAAGCTATAAAAGGAACCTCACGATAGCCCATCAATCCTGTTCGCCCATACAATCAGGATCTTGGTTTCCAAGAATAGAACATTCCAAGAATACTTCGTCGACCATCGGATCTTCAATTGATCTAGATACGAACAAAAGAATCCGTTATATTTATCCTAACCAAAAGATCTTCTCCAGACGATAGGATTAAATCCTCAACCATATACTTCAGCTCTGGATTTCCTTCGTCACTGGATCAGAAGACTATCAATGAGAATAGTCTTGAGTCTTGAGTCTTGAGTCTTAAGTCTCAAATCTTGAGTCTTGAATCTTGAGTCTGGTAGTCAGAAAGTCTTCAGACTTTAAATTAGACGATCTACAGATACCCAGACTAGACTGAAGGAAACGTTTTGTCAACTTCAAAATATTCTGGAACAATTTCTCCAACACATGTATGGTGGACACCAACTCAAATGAGTAATAACTCGATTCAAATTCGAAATCTGGCTGTAGATAAGGGATAGCTGTCTCATAATAAATTCGATGGTCTTCATCACTATAGATAGTGACCAGCTTCCTTTTGATCACAAACTTCACACTTTAATGTAGACTTGAAAGCATTGCTCCAACAGTATGTATCTAGGGATGACTTATTAGAAAATTAAATACAGTAGGGATATCCATCACTTGAAAGGGGATGTTGAAAACGACTGGCCCTATTTGCACATCAATATGGATCTCCCTGATCATCTCCTTCTTTGTTCCATTAAAAGTTCGCATGGAAGTCTTCATAGCATGTATCTTGGATGGGTTTATTTTGAGGCGGTGAAGAGTGGCCGATGGACATATGTTTAGAGCAGACCCATTATCAATAAGCACCCGGGACACATGAGAAGACTTGTGTTTGACAGATATGTAAAGTGCCTTGTTATGCCCTCTACATTCAATAAGGAATTCCTCATCAGAAAAAGCAATCAAGTCTTTGAGAAGAATTGATCCCACAAATTCCTTGAGCTTGTCCGCCTCGATCGTTTCTGGTACACAAATTTCACTTAGCACCTTCATCAACGACTTTTGATGCATGGGGGATGTTAGCAAGAGTTCGAGCAAAGAGATTTCAGCGGGCATCTTTCACAACTAGTCGACCACGTTATACTCACTTGCTTTGATTACAGCCATAAATTCTTTAGCCTCTTCGTTAGTGACAGGCTTTGCAAGTTAGGCACTAGCTTGAGCATAAGTCCGACCAAACCTCATAACCAGGTCAAAATTTGGGTGGGTCATAGGACCAAGGCACTGCCTTATTGTTGGCATACTCATGTGGTCGAGGCATCTCAATCACTATCCCTTCGTCAAATGCGAGGATCTCAACAAACAATTTTGCATATTCTAGTGGGGGCATATCCATGAGCGATGGATCTATTTATTCCTTATCATCATCGAGGGTAGCTTACTCCTCCTCCCAATCGATAACAATATGAGAAATAGTAGAAACTATGCAGTTATGTTAGCATACATGATGGTACCGTCTTCCACCATTTTAGTAACTCTTTCTTTCATTAATGACAAGGGAATGACCTCATCATCTGGATAATATCTAACTCTCATTAGTCCATTGTAGCCATTCGCACATTCAGGTTCTTGGTTCGACCAACGTTAAACCCGAATATGGCGTTCACCATATCCTCATGCTCAGGTAGATGATTCTTTTTTACATTCGGTTGAGTAGTATTGCAGGCAAACTCCTTGGTGTCTAATAAGTTTTGGACTTTATGCTTCAAGGTCATGCATTCATTAGTTGAATGTCCTACTTCCCCCAAATGGTATTCGCATTTCTTGGAGGGGTCGTACTTAGAAAATTTTTCAGCATTGGGCCACTTTGGCTCATAGGACAACAACCCTTTCTTTTGAAGGACATTTAGGACTTTGGACAGAGGGCTAGGAAGAGGAGTGAACTGCCTTTTAGCAAACTGCTGAGGCGCGATTGATTAGCCTGCGCCTTGCTGATTCTTAGGGACATGAACAATTGGAGGCTTGCTAGAGGTTGATTGTGCAAATGCAACATTGACTTCCGTGCTTGGTTCTTTGTATTTCTTCATATTGAACCTTTTGTCTGGATGGGTCGGTTCATTGTGTTAGGGAAATCCCTTATGATGTTTTGAATATAACAAAATAAATCAAAGGCTACTAACGTGTTTAATGGTTGAGTAATAGACTATGCAGATGATATAACATATAAAAGATATTGTCGAAGTCTATATTTGGAAGAATCAGAAGATAGACTCTATGATGAAGACGAACCAGAAGATAGAATCTATGCTGAAGAAGAAATAGAAGATAGATTCTATGTTGAAGCTGAACTTATTCAGACTATGTCCAAACCTTAAGACTAAATATGTTCAGAAGCAAAATATGTTCAAACTTACGTCCAAATTGTAAAGTCTATTTTAGACGGAAGACACTAAGACTTTACTTCCAATAGAACACTCTCAGACTTTACATCCAGAACGAGACATAAGTCCAGAACGTGAAAAGATCCAGAACGAGACACAAGTTCAGAACGTAGCAAATTCATAACGAAGCATGTTCAGAATAAAAGAACTTGACAGAATGTAACACAAGCCCAAACATAAAGTGATTTGGTTTGGATTTTATATCAAGATAGATTTTATTGACTCAATCTTATTGATTGATAATTGGATTTTGAAAACAAGAACTTTCTAAACAAAGAAGTTCTACTTAAGAAAACTAAGATTCTGTTTGTATAAACGATCAAAATCAATTTGGGATTCTACTTTTGTCACTCAACGGCTACCAAATTTTCTAGATACAGATCTGTCCAATGGGTAGATTTGAAGACGATCCTCTATATGCTGTCCAATAGTTAGTTTGGAAGTGGAAGAGTATTTAAGAAGACTAAGGACCAAAGAGCAAAAAAGAGATGGAGCATAGAATTTATAATTTCATAGTCTAAGTGAATTTCGATTATACACTTGTCTTCGTTAGCTTAAATGTATGTGATCGTGAGAGAAATACCAAAAGAGTGACTTAGTGAGATAGTGTGATCTACCATTGAGTATTTGCACTCAAAGTTGTAATCTCTTGTTGATCGCATAGTGGAATCCAGCTAGAAGGCTGTTAGTGTGAGAGAGTGAATATAGGCTTGATCTAAGCCGAACCATTATAAATTTTGTGCGCAACATTCTCTTTTCTTAACTATTCTTATTTAAGTCTGTTACATACTTACAGATTATTTTAGAAGTCTATTTTATTGCATAATAGATTTTGAACATCTCCTAGAAGTCTGGTTGCTCATTTATTAGACTTAGATTTTTATTCAGACTTTGTTCGAAATTTATTTTATTCCGCATTTATTTGCCAAGGTTTATTTTAAACACCTACTCACCTCCCTCTAGGTGTTCATACTAGCGTTTTGAATTGGTATCAGAGCCAAGTGCTCATTTTATTAAAGTGTTTTTACTTTTGAGTTAAAGATTTTCTATTACTAGTATCTTCGCACTAGGACTTATGGAAGGGCAAAGCAACAACAGGCCACCTTATTTCGATGGCAAGGGCATACAATGTTTGGAAAAAAAATGAAAGCATTCTTAAGATCCAAAGATCCCTTGTAATGTGATGTTGTGAAAAAAGGAATCAATTATACTATTGTGTCTACATCAAATAAGAATGGTAAAGACAAAGAAACCAAACCCCCTGCTCCTATGTCTTAGACGGAGATGTCCAAAAGAGAAGCTCTTGATGCAAAAGCTATTTATTCTTTATATTGCGCATTGTCTTCTGCTAAATATAACATAATTTTTTCATGTGAAACAGCTAAAAAAGTTTGAGATAGGCTTCATTGAAATAGCTAGTACGAGTACCTAGAGGGGGGGTGAATAGGTATATAAAAAAAATTTCTCGAAGCTTGCACGATATTTAAACAATTAGTGAATTTGCAACAGTTAAAAATTCAATCGCAAGACTGAGTAAGAGAAAGAGAGAATTGAACGCTCGGTTTATAGTGGTTCGGCTTGATTCAAGCCTACGTCCACTCTTCTGCACTGACAGCCGATTGGCTGGATTCCACTATGATCAAAGAGATGTTACAGTGTTGATCTTCCTTGATTTCTAGGTGTAGATGATCTACCACACTCACTCAATTCGTCACCTAGTATAAACACTCTATGTATACAATTTCGCTCAGTCTCAACTAATAATCAAGGATCTTCAGACTCTGGAATTTTTCTATCGATCACACTCTTAAAACAACTAGACGTCTTCCTTTTATACTCCTTCATGCCATCATAGCCGTTGGCACTTACCAAAGGAATTCCTCCAATCTACCCGTTGGACGGAATCAATCAAGAAGATCATCCGAGCTATTTAAGGAATCTGATGATAGCCCATCAATCCTGCTCGCCCATACAATCAGGATCTTGGTTTCCAAGAATAGAATATTCCAAGATTATTTCGTTGACCATCGGATCTTCAATCGATCTTAGATAAGAATTAAAGAATCCGAAATGATTATCCAACCAAAGAATCTATTCCAGAGGATAGGATCGAATCCTCAACCATAAACCTCGGCTTTGGATTTCCTTCGTCACTTTGGATTAGAAAGACATCGTCGGTGAGAATAGACTTAAGTCTTGAGTCTTGAGTTTTGAGTCTTGAGTCTTGAGTCTTGAGTCTTGAGTCTTGGGTCTTGAGAGAACAAAGTCTTCGAGACTTTAAACCGACGGTCTCCGAACATCCAGACTTTAGATCGAAAGAAACATTTTGTCGCTTCAAAATATTTCGGAAAGATTTCTCCAATAATCTCCCCCTTTTTGATGGTGACAAAACTTTCTTGAAGATTTGAACAACTTTGACCTGCAAAACATTTCTCAAGCAATATGGCTAACTCATAAAGATTAATAAAACAACCAGACTATGCATCCACAGAAAATTGGTTAGTCTTTCATGAGAAACACCATATAACAACACTTGAATAAATGCAACCAGTCTAGTTCATAATCCACAGTCAATTCAGTCAAATTCACACCCAAGTTCAAGTTCTCAAGTCATACTCAAAAGTAAATAAACATAACCACAAAAGTCAAAGTTTTTTTTTTTTTAAATGAAAGTTCAAATTGATTCTCCCCCTTTTTGTCAGCATTGAAAAGGGTGAGAAAGGAGTTATGTCTGCTTGGAAATGCGCACGATCTGGAAATCCCCAATGGACTGGACTACTCCTTCGAGCTTCTTCAAGTCTTCTCGCAGACGAGCTACCTCTTCTCCCTTGGCATTGGCTTGAAGTTGCAGAGCGAGGTCTTTGAATTTATCTTCCAGAGAGACCGAAGATGCTTGTCCAGCAAGCTTCAAAGCTTGGATTTCACAGTCCAGAATATATATCTGGTTACGCATTTCCAGAAGAATATTCATGATACTACGAAGATCTGCAGAATCATCCGTCTGTGTACTGGCATTGGCTTTCTCAGACGATGGCGCTTCTGTTCGGTCTGGCAAATTTGGAATCGATGTATCACCTTCTTCAGGCAATTGAGAGGCCTGAACTTCTTCTGGGTCTTCTGGAGATTGTCTTAGATCTTCAGCGGCATGAGGTGTAGACCTCTCTTGCACGCTAACTCCCCCTGTCTCTATGACATCGAAAGGGGAAGAGTGATGATCATGCTCTTGATTTCCCTTCTCTCTAGATTTATCAGCAGACTGTTCCTTTTCTTCTTCTCCTTTTTCCTCAACTTCTTTCTCCTTCTCTCTCTGTTCTTCTTCTTCTTCTCTTTCCGCTGAAGTTACGTCGGATAAGACACGAACGTCTTGTTCTTGTCGGTCTTTGGGATAGTAGGATCTTCATCATCTTCATCTTCATCCTCATCCTCCAGGATAAGAGTTCTTTTCCTCTTTTTCGATGAGGCACCAATGGCCTCCTTTCCTTTCCTTTTTTGACGCAGACTGGACTGGAGATTTCACTTTGAATTTCTCCATTGCCTTGGAGAGTTCTTGCAGACGCATCTTCATTAACATTTTCAACCCTACCACCATCTTGTCACACGGTCGAACACAGAAAGTATGTGGCAGTTCAATATTCGATGTCGAAGATCTTGGTCACCAGACCAGGATAAGGCAATTGTCCTTTGTCTTTTGACACCGCTCTCCGTACATATGGAAAAGAATAGAGTGCGGGAGAGAAAATTTCCGTCCTGAGTTGATCGCATACATCAACTTTGCTTCAGAGAAAGACACAGAAGTCTTTGAAGTAGACTTCGGTCTAAGACAATTGATCACAATCTTATGAAGCACAATGTTAATGGCATTCATCCTGGAATAGATAATTTTCTTATCTACATCCCTATCTTTGACAAGATCCGAGTAGTACGAGCAGGGTGAGACTTTGATTGGGAGATAGCGTCCCCGTTCAACTCCAATTATGTCTCGCCAACATATTCACATCTACCACATAGACTTGGTCTCGAACACTGAATGAAATTCTATTCGCATCCAAAAAGCTAAGATTTGAATAGAAATAAGCGGTCAGTTGATCATACCCGTCTGTAGAGTCAGAGCAAAAAGTCTCAAGTTGAAGCAAATTCAACTTCTCTCTTAAGTTCAAGTTGATGGAATCCAGGAAGTCAAAGTCGACACTTCTAGGGTTGATTACCCCTCTTTTCAACAGCACGAAATACACTTTTTCCCGATCCTTGGATTTAAACAAATCCATCCGATTTCCTTTCACCTTTGCTGCCACACCCATTCTAGGTTTAAATTCAAGGAACATTTTGTCATCATCGTTGCCGTCAATCAGATTCTGTCCTGGCATATGAGGATCACTTGGAATGTTCGCAAGAGCCTCCTCTGTTCTTCCTTTCGGAGCAATTCCCAACTCTTCCATTTTCCGCAGAAAAAGATACTCATTCCCATAATTTTTGTCTGGGTCAGCATCCTCGATTATCTCTTCTTCTAAATTTTGACTCGCACCTTGTGGGTCAGGAGATGCTGAATGACGTGGAGGAGAGCGAATCGGACTTTGTCGCTGACTTGGTAAGTCTTCTTCCTCGCAAGATCGAAGTGAGTCGGTCCCTTCTCCATTCTTTGTGGTCCCCTGCTTGCGATTCTTGATGATTTCCTCGAAGACGACATCTTTTTGTCTATTGGAGGATTCCTTCACTTGCTTTTCCCAAGAAAAATGACCACTTTCTCGACGATGAACAAAGAGTAGAAACAGTATCGGGAGGAGAGTGCTTTTTAGGGTTTTGAAAAATTGGGGGTAGAATGACTGTGTATTTATATATGCCTCGGATTTGAAAAGAGAAGATTAAACGGTACAAGGAAAGTGTACGAACACTTCTTTTCAAAATTAATAACTGCCAAAATTAACTTCCTTTAAAAAAAGACAAGTTTCCAAAATTTCACACGAATTATATCTGAATAAAAGAACGTACCTTTACGAGATAAGATAAACGAGAATTCGTACCTTTTAGATAGAATAGCAACTTACAGTCTTTAGCGATGAATGATTGAGTCTCAGGATTTAAAGTCTAAGAGATCAGAGTCTTAGAGTTGGTGAGTCTCTAGACTTTAACTTCTTCAAGCTTCAAAATGTTGAGTCTTGAGCGGATGAAGTCGAATTGATTCTTCTCCAAAGGCTTTGTGAATATGTCCGCTAGTTGACTTTTTGAATCAACAAATTGAATCGAGATTTCTCCATTTTGAATATGATCTCTAATGAAGTGATGACGAATCTCAATATGCTTTGCTCTTGAATGAAGGATTGGATTTTTGGTGAGATTAATCGCGCTGGTGTTGTCACATCCGATTTACGTGCATGAGTCTTCAATGCCAAAGTCTTGTAGCTGTTGTTTTATCCATAGAATTTGCGAACAGCAGCTTCCAAGAGCTACATACTCGCTTCGTTGTTGAGAGAGCTACAAGTGCTTTGCTTCCTTGAAAACCAAGACACCGTCCTGTTTCCAAGCGAGTTGACAAGTTCCGGAAGTGCTCTTTCTATCGACTACGCAAGAATCGCCGATCGCATCCGAGTATCCTAAAAGATTAAAGTCTCCCCTCTTTGGATACCGAGACCGATGCTTGAAGATGAAGCGACGTATTTGATAATACGTTTCACGGCAATGAGATGTGATTCTCTAGGGTCTGATTGAAACCTAGCACAGATACAAACACTAAACAAAATATCAGGTCTAGAAGCGTAAGATAAAGAAATGAACCGATCATGCTCTGTACAGCTTTTGATCTACTTTCTTCCCTTCTTCATCCTTGTCTATCTTCGAGAACATGACATTGGTATGTCGGTCTTTTTGCACTTTTCCAATCCAAACTTTTTGACAAGATCATTCGCATATTTTTCTTGATGGATGAAAGTTCCTTCCTTCATTTGTTTCACTTGGAGTCCAAGAAAGAATGTTAACTCTCCCATCATACTCATTTCAAATTCATCCTGCATAGACTTAGAAAATTTCTTGCGAAGACTTTCATTAGAGGATCCAAAAATAATGTCATCAACATATATTTGAACAAGTAAAAAGTTTTTGTTTTCCTTTTTGATAAACAAAGTAGTATCTACTTTACCTTTGACAAAACCATTCTGTAATAAAAACTTACTTAGTCTGTCGTACCAAGCTCGAGGTGCTTGCTTTAGACCATACAGAGCCTTTTTCGATCCAAGATCGAGTCCGGCTTCTTTGGGTCTTCAAATCCAGGCGGTTGTTCCACATAAACTTCCTCATGGATAAATCCATTTAGGAAAGCACTTTTCACGTCCATTTGGAATAACCTGAAATTTTTGTAACAAGCAAACGCAAGTAATAGTCGAATAGCTTCTAACCTTGCAACGGTGCGTAAGTCTCGTCATAGTCTATTCCTTCTTCTTGCGTATAGCCTTTGGCCACGAGTCTTGCTTTGTTTCGTACGACTTTTCCTTTTCGTTCATCTTGTTCCTGAATACCCATTTGGTTCCAATAACGGTTTTACCTTTTGGTTTAGATGTCAATTCCCGAGACATCATTGATGTCGAAATCGTATCGAGCTCTTCTTGCATAGCTTCGATCCAGCTTTCATCGGATAAAGCTTCTTCTATGCTTTTTGGTTTAATTTCAGAGATGAGAGCCACAGCACTAGATTCTTCATGCCTCTTTGATCTGGTACGGATTCCTTCATTAAGTTCGCCAATAATAAGATCTTTGGGATGACTGGATTTGTGCTTCTAGTTACTAGTTGATTTGCCAGGTTGATGATCTCTTTCTTTATTTGATTCTCCATGAGCGTCTTGATGATGGACTTCCAGACTCTGAGATGCTTCTTGAGATGTAGACATTTGAAAGTCTAGAGCGGGTTCAGTCTCTTTGTACTGAGTCTTGCTGAATTCATCTTGCACTGAGTCTTGGAATTTGACATTCATTGATTCTTCCACAGACTGGCTTTTCTTGTTGTAGACTCTGTAGGCTTTGCTTGATGTAGAATATCCAAGGAAGATGCCTTCATCGATCTTTCTTCAAACTTACCAACTCGATCATTTGCATTTTTCAAAATAAAGCATTTGCAACCAAATACATGAAAGTATGAAACAATAGGCTTCTTACCTTTGAACAATTCATAGGGGGTTTTCTCAAGAATAGGTCTTATAAAGACTCTATTTATAATATAGCAAGCAGTTGAAACAACTTCAGCCCAAAATCGTGAAGAAATTTTACTTTCAATTAAAAGTGTTCTAGCCATTTCTTGAAGAGATCTATTCTTTCTTTCCACAACTCCATTTTGCTCGGAGTATACGGAGAGGAAAACATGTGATTAACACCCGATTTATCACGTAATCTCGTAAAATCTTGATTTTCAAATTCACTTCCATGATCTGTTCTTATACTAGAAATAGCACATCCTTTTTCATTTTGAACCTTTTTAGCAAACTTCTCAAAGTACGAAAAGGTTTCTGATTTATTTGCAAGAAAATATACCCAAGTGAAACGAGAGTAATCGTCTACAATTACTAGACAATATTTCTTACCTCCAATGCTCTGGATTCTTGTTGGTCCGAAGAGATCCATATGAAGCAACTGCAGTACATGATTAGTTGATACATGATTTATTTGCTTATATGAATTTCTTACCTGCTTTCCCAGAATGCATGGAGTACATAAGTCAGACTTTTGGTAAGGCAATTTAGGTAGACCTCGAACAAGTTGCTTTGAAGAGATTTTGGCTAATTGCTTCTTGTTGATATGGCCAAGTTTTCTGTGCCATAGAACTGCTTCATCTTGAATTGAGATTAAACATTGTTCTTCATTTGGCTTTACATCAAGGAGGTAGATGTTTCCATGCCTTCGACCCATGAAAGACTGAGTCGAATCTTTGCTAATTTCAGAACATATGCCTTCTTGAAAGGAGATCTTGTAACCAGTATCACACAGTTGGCTAATGCTGAGTAGATTGTAGTTGAGTCCTTCCACTAGAGAGACATTGCTTATTGTGAGATTTCCAATTTTCACAGTTCCGAATCCCACAATACTTCCTTTGCTATTTCCTCCGAATGAAACTTTTCCACCATTTACTTGAATAAGCTTTATGAAACAATTTGAGTCTCCGTCATGTGTCTTGAGCATCCGCTGTCAAGATACCACTTTACCTTCTTTTGGAGAGACTCGCATTCAAAAAAGAGTCTCAAGCTTTCTTTGGTACCCAAATTTTCTTGGGTCCTTTGGTGTTAGTAGGATGAGTATTATTAGGCCATACTCTCTTAACAGGCTTCCAAACCATAGGACACTCTTTTTTCAAAATGATCCTGACTGTTACACTTAGAACACCTTAAAGTATTTCGACCTACAGGCTTTACAAAAACTCTTTTGAAATGATTTTTATAAGCCTCTCTCGATGGTCTTTTCTTAATTCTTTCTTTTACTTTCGGAAAATCAATCAAAGGGATTGTTTCAGCTGTCATACCTAGACCCGACTTATTGAAGTAAGGTCTTTGGATTGAAAGGACTTTTTCAAGTTTTTCAGATCCTATCGAAAATTTCTTTGAAATATTTGATAAATCAGTTTTTAAGAAAGCATTTTCTTTTGAAAGATTGTCTTCACTTTCTTTAAGAGTAGAAACATTCAAGTCTAAATTTTTTACCTTTTCTTCTAAAATGTTTTCCTTTTGTTTTAAAACTGAGTTTTCCTTTTTAAGTTCGGAAATCTTTTTAAGAGAAGTCTTAAGACTAAAGCATAACTCATCAATATATTTAGAGACTTTGACAGGGATTTTATAATCACTTACCTCAAATTCACCGTCCGAGTCCGATCCAGTCGATCCAAGTCCGAGTCCGATTGTGCCATCGACTGTGTTAGCATATTCCTCATCACTCTCTTCACACTCGTATCACCTGTGTTTCGGCTTTAAGAGCTTTTCGAGACTTCTCAGCTTTTCCTCTTTTCTTTTCGAAGAGGACAGTTGGGTCTCGATGTGTCCCTTCTTTTTACATTCGAAGCAAACTACATCTTTGTTTGGTTCCACATCATCAACAGACTTGGTCTCCTTTGTCTCTAAAAACTTTGTTTCTTTGGAATGAACCTTCCGCCTTTTCTATTCAGTT
The DNA here is from genome assembly GCA_017140325.1 of Eucalyptus leucophloia subsp. euroa. Taxonomy (NCBI): domain Eukaryota; kingdom Viridiplantae; phylum Streptophyta; class Magnoliopsida; order Myrtales; family Myrtaceae; genus Eucalyptus; species Eucalyptus leucophloia. The sequence continues at coordinate 25,788,060 of CM029474.1, read as the reverse complement.
TTCTAAATCTTCTTATCATGAGGGCGAGCTCCTCATCATCCATATCATCTTCAGAATTTGCATCATCAGAATCATCATTTGATTTTAGTGCAATAGATTTCTTACCTCTTGGATCTTCGTCTTCATTAATTCGTTCCACTTTGTAAGATCGAAGAGTTCCAATCGGTTAGCGTCTCTGAGATAATGGCATGATTCTTTGCGTCTCTCTTATTGAAGTCTTTATATGATTCCAATCCTTGGAGAGTCCACGTAGAAGCTTGTTCACCTTCATGGGATCAGAAATTTTTGTCCTTGGTTCTCAAGACCATTGACAATATCGTAAAACGACTAAACATGTCAGTTATAGATTCTCCTGGTTTCATTTTGAAGGATTCATATTGACCAAGAAGAATGTTAATTCTGGTCTCCTTCACTCGATCTGTCCCTTCATAAGTGATGTGTAACCTGTCCCAGACTTCTTTTTTGTAACACAAGAAGATATTCTGTTATATTCAGTTGGTGACAAAGCACAATATAAAGAATAAATTGCTTTCGCATCGAGTGCTTGTCTCTTGTTTATTTCTTCTTGAGACATTCCGCTGGCTTCAACAGTTTCTTTCCCTCTTTCAGAGATTGATGCAGCAGCAGGAGTGATTCCTCTTTCCACAACGTCCCATTCCGAGGATCCTTTGATCGAAGGAAAGCTTTCATCTTGTTCTTCCGGATGTTGTAATCCTTTCCATCGAAGTAGGGAGGTCTGGTATTGCTTTGCCCCTCCATCAGCCCTGGTGCTAGCATACTAGCCATGGATCTTTTACTCTGAAGTAAAACACTTCAAACAAAGTAAGAACACGAGCTCTGATACCAATTGAAATAGCTAGTGCGAGTACCTAGAGGGGGGTGAATAGGTATATAAAAAAAATTTCTCGAAGCTTGCACGATATTTAAACAATTAGTGAATTTGCAACAGTTAAAAATTCAATCGCAAGACGAGTAAGAGAAAGAGAGAATTGAACGCTCGGTTTATAGTGGTTCGGCTTGATTCAAGCCTACGTCCACTCTTTTGCACTGACAGCCGATTGGCTGGATTCCACTATGATCAAAGAGATGTTACAGTGTTGATCTTCCTTGATTTCTAGGTGTAGATGATCTACCACACTCACTCAAGGCGTCACCTAGTATAAACACTCTCTGTATACAATTTCGCTCAGTCTCAACTAATAATCAAGGATCTTTAGACTCTGGAATTTTTCTATCGATCACACTCTTAAAACAACTAGACGTCTTCCTTTTATACTCCTTCATGCCATCATAGCCGTTGGCACTTACCAAAGGAATTCCTCCAATCTACCCGTTGGACGGAATCAATCAAGAAGATCATCCAAGCTATTTAAGGAATCTGATGATAGCCCATCAATCCTATTCGCCCATACAATCAGGATCTCGGTTTCCAAGAATAGAATATTCCAAGATTATTTCGTTGACCATCGGATCTTCAACCGATCTTAGATAAGAATTAAAGAATCCGAAATGATTATCCAACCAAAGAATCTATTCCAGAGGATAGGATCGAATCCTCAACCATAAACCTCGGCTTTGGATTTCCTTCGTCACTGGATTAGAAAGACTGTCAGTGAGAATAGACTTAAGTCTTGAGTCTTGAGTTTTGAGTCTTGAGTCTTGAGTCTTGAGTCTTGAGTCTTGGGTCTTGAGAGAACAAAGTCTTCAGACTTTAAACTGACGGTCTCCGAACATCCAGACTTTAGACTGAAAGAAACGTTTTGTCAGCTTCAAAATATTCTGGAAAGATTTCTCCAACATTCATATCACTTATGAGGGAACTAATCGTGTAAAGGAGACAAAAATAAACTTTCTGCTTGGTCAATATGAATCATTCAAGATGAAGCTAGGAGAGTCGATTGGAGATATGTTCAGTCATTTTATAGAAATTGTAAATGATTTGGCGTATCAAGATCATTCAATTTCTTCCCCAATGAAGGTCAACAAACTTTTGTGAGGTCTCTCAAAAGATTAGAACCATGTTAAGACCTCAATCCGGGAGACTCAGAGGATTATGCCACTCTCCGTTGATGAATTGATTGGTACTCTTTAATCTTATGAAGTGGAACAAATCGTTGACGAAGATCCCGAAGATAAGAAATCTATCACTTTAAAATCTACCGCTAATTATGATGATACGGACTTAGAATATGACATGGACGATGAAGAACTTGCTTTTATGATCAAGAAATTCAAAAAGATGAGTAGAAAATGAAGGAAATTCAGTGGAGCAAGACAATACTAGCAGAATGGGCAAAAAAGAACAATGAATGAAGATGACGAACAAGGAAATATATGCTTGATAGTACATTCAAACTCATACTCAAATTCAGAATCAGAATCAGACTCAAAATCAGAGTCTGACTCGGACATAGACTCAGAATTCGACAAGAAAATCGAGGTAAGTCATTTAGAAATTACTACTAAAGTGTTTAAGTATATAAATGAGCTTTGCTTAAATCTCAAATCTTTTCTTAAGAAAATCTATGAACTAAAAAGGAGAATTCATGGCTTAGGCAATAGGATCTTTCTCGAAAATAAAAGTTTGAAATTTTGCAAAAGGATTTTCTATAAACAAAAGAAAGTTGAGATTTATTTGTCAAGGTAAATGATTCTTTAAAAAAGGAATTTTCAAATATTTCAACAAAATTTTCATAGGGTTCAAAAATATTAGAGCATATCATTTCCATACAAGTACCTTACGATAACAAGTTGGGACTTGGCTTCAATAAGGAAAATAATTCTCTAATAGATTTTTCTAAAGTTAAGGAGAGACTTAGACAAAGACCTCCTAGACTTGCATATGAGAAACATTTTCAAAAGATCTTTACAAAAAACTTGTTGATTCAAAATACTTTGAGAAAGAATGCCCTAAAGTCTAGAAAACTGTTAAGAAAGATTGGGTAAAAACAACATACTCTAACTCTCAAGGACCCAAGAAAACTTGGGTACCAGAGAAAATGTGAGTTGTTTTTGTAGGAAATAAAGGAAAAGAAGAAAGAGAATTTTGTAAGAAATGTATATTTTTCTCAATTTGGTTTGAGTACATAATTTAATAATTCTCATTATACTTGATATTCAATAGATCCTCTTTATGCCTCAATTGATTCGGATTTTACTATGACCGTATTCTATGATAGTGTGATTATTTTTTAAATCTTGCTCAAAGATAATTGAGTTTATTTGGTTTGATTTTATGTTCTCAGATTTTGTCATATTTTGTAAAGAGAAAATCCATTTTACTTGATATTAATTTATTATGCAAAATATTCTTTCTTAGATATCCAAGAATTTTATTCTCTCTGATTTTATTGTGCTTTGACTAAGTGAGAATTTTCTTTTCAAGATATTATTGTGCAAGATGTTCCTTCCTTAAATAATGTGTTATGATGAGTTTAGAAAGAATATTTGATTATTCATGGAGATTTTATATTTTGCTTTAACGAAATGGAAAGATCCAAATTAATTGATACCAAAAAGGAAATGAGTTCATTGAAGGAAATTCTCTAGGGGAAAAATGATTGCGTATTTACACAAATTTTGGTGCAATCAAAAAGGGGGAGAATGTCAATCCAAAATAAATGAAAAGAAACGTGATCATCTCAAAAAGGAAACAAATTGAGGGGAAACTTTGATCAATTATGGAAAAACCTTTTGAATTGATCGTGATCTTGATTCTTATGGATGGCAAGAAAAGGTAAAAGTGACAAAACTTGTTAAGTTTTACAAAATCCGGTTAGTGCATCTTTTATTATCTTTGGTCATTAACATAATTCTTATTGACATTATCATTTTATTATGACAAAAAGGGTAAGTGAATTTTATAATGCATCCATGATTTTTATTATATATTTCCTGATATATATGACCGAAGTGAACTTTATTACATATCTTTAATATTCGACTTACTTTGTTAAAGTTGATTTTTTGGAAATTGTGTTTTATGCAAAATATATTTGTTATCGTTTTATATTCTCTATGTGATACTTTTTCTATTGTTATCGCTTTTTGATTATAACAAAAAGGGGGAGAAAATATAAATATGCATATGTGTTGATTGGTTGATATTATTGCATAATATCGAGCTGCGATTATTTTTCTATATATTATGCTCAATCTATTCGCTATCTCCTGCTATCTTTTGATTCGAATTACATTATTTGAATATCTCATATTTAAAGATTATTTATGTGCTTAAGATTGCCCTGATTTATTAATATTTTTAAAAGTGTGTTTCCACATCTGCATATTTAGAGATTTTGTCATCATCAAAAGGAGGGAGATTGTTAGGCAAATTCCTTATGATGTTTTAAAGATGAAAAAATAAATCAAATGCTACTAACGCGTTTAATGGTTGAATAATAGATTATGCAGATGATAAAATATGTAAAGGATATTGTCTAAATCTATATTTGGAAGAACAAGAAGATAGACTCTATGTTGAAGAAGAACCAGAAGATAAACTCTATGCTAAAGTTGAGTTTATTTAAATTGTGTCCAGACCTTAAAGCTAAATATATTTAGAAGCAGAATATGTTCAGACTTATGTCCAGATTATAAAGTCTATTTCAGACAGAAGACACTAAGACTTTACTTCCGACAAAACACCCTTACACTTTACATCTAGGGTGAGACACAAGTCCAAAACATGACAAGATCCATAATGAGACACAAGTTCATAATGTAGCAGATTTAGAACGAAGCATATTCAGAATAAGACAACTTGACAGAATGTAACACAAGCCCAAACATATAACGGCTAGTGATTTGGTTTGGATTTTATATCAAGATAGATTTGATTGACTCAATCTTATCGATTGACAATTAAATTTTGAAGATGATAACTTTCCAAACGAAGAAACTCTATTTATGAAAGCCAACATTCTGTTTGTGAGGACGATTAGAATCAACTTGGGATTCTACTTTTGTCACTCAACGGCTACCAAATCTTCTAGATACAAATCTATCCAATGGGTAGATTGGAAGACGATTCTCTAGATGTTGTTCAACAACTAATTTGGAAGTGGAGGAGTATTTCAGAAGAATAAGGGCCAAAGAGCAAAAAATAGCAGAGCGTAGCATTTATAATTCCAAAGTCTGAGCGAATTTTGATCATCACTTGTCTCCGTGAGCTTCAACGTTTGTGATCCTGAGAGAAATACCAAAAGAGTGACTTAATGAGATGGTGCGATCTACCACTGAGTGTTTGCACTTAAAACTGTAATATCTTATTAATCACATAGTGGAATCCAACGAGAAGGCTGTTAGTGTGGGAGAGTGGACGTAGGTTTGATCTAAGCCGAACCACTATAAATTTCGTGTGCAACATTCTCTTTTCTTAACTCTTCATATTTCAATCTATTGCATACTTACAAGTTATTTTAGAAGTCTGTTCCATTGCATAATAAATTCTAAACATCTACCAGAAGTCTGGTGGCTTGTTTATCAAACTTAGATCTTTATTTAGACTTTGCTCGAAATTTATTTTATTCTACATTTATTTGCCAAGGTTTATTTTAAACATCATTTACCCTCCTCTAGGTGTTGGTACTAGCACTTTCACATTGAACCATCCATCCCTTAGCCCAATCTCGATTTTTTCACACACTAGGATAAGTTGGTTGAAGTTCCCAACGTATGTGCTGGCCATCCGGTTATGGAACTCAAAAGGAAAAGTCTTAATGAACAACTTCATCAACTCTTTGTTAGTAGGCTCAGGAGTGATTTGAGTAGCCAAATTTCACCATCTCACGGCATACTTCTTAAATGACTCGCTTCTCTTCTTCTTCATTCTCTCAAGATCTTCTCGGGAATGTGCAATGTCCATATTGAACTTAAATTGCTTGAGAAATGTGTCAGCCACTTCATTCTAGGCGTCGAGGAGGTTCACATTCTTCATCACGTATCAATTCAATGGGTGCCCAGTCAAATTCGCATGAAATGATTGGATCATGAGGAGCTCATTCTTGACATGTTAGGCCATGTGTACATGGTACATCTGCAAATAAGTTTTTGGGTAAGAACTACCATTGTATTTTTTGAACTCTGGCATTTTAAACTTCTCTGGCATTTGACCTTCTCATAAACTGATAGGTCAAACGGGAGTGAACTCTACGACTCTTGCAATTGTTTCTCTTTTTCCTCGAGTTTTGCAATGTGTTCATCTTGCTTTGTTTTAAGAACGTTGTCAAGTTTGGCCTTTTGAACAGTGACTAGCAGTGGATCATCTACCAACTTGGGCATGTCGTCATCACTCATTTGCACCTTGTTTGCCTACTTCAAGACTACTATCTTTGGGGAGAGCAGGTGTAGGAGTTGAATTCACTCGGAGGGATTGGATTTGAGCTGTCATAAGTTGCATAGAGGTGAGCAACTGTTGGAGTTGGTCTTCCATAGTGAAGATACAATCACGCATTTTAGTTTGGTCGACCATTTTAGCTTTTGATCGTGAAATAATGGGCGAACGTGGAGGATCCGTTATCACCTAAATTTAAAGATATGAATATACATAAGTATTTCATATAAAACATGTTAGTCCATGACAAAGTCTAACCGCTTTTATTCATTAATGGAATTGTTTGACACTAACGATGTAAAAAAACTTTAAAGGCCCTAAACAAATAAACTAATCAAGTAAATGACTCGACTTTCTAAACATTAAGCTAAACTAACAAACTAAATAGATTCAAGCCACTTAATTTGGCCTGATCTATAAACAAATGGGAAGCCAACACTCGACGCAATTGCCTTTTCTCCTAAGCATCCTTGTTGGCTTGCTTTCCAAGTTCTTCAATCTTCCTCTTGTGAGGATTAAGCTTTGCTTGCGGAGTGGGCTTTTTAGTCACATCTGGCACTTTTGGGAGAAACTTGGTCGGTATCTTGTGCTAACGAATGTATCGAGCCATGGCATAGTAAGTCTTTTCCTTCCCCTTAAGCTCATCTTCAGGCAAGTTCAACTTTTGTTCGCGACAAGCGAGCCAAGCTTGTTCAATACAGCGAAGCTTCTTTTTGTGATCACTATCCTCAGCAGTGAATTGGACTTGGATCAAACCCAATTTAAGAGGAGGCGATAGATCCTGCACAACTTGATATTGTCGGCCCACTTGAAGTGGGTTGTAGGAACTGTCACTAGTGATCCCTAATAGCAAGATTGGCTCATTATCGCCATGAGAAAGACGTGCCTTAGAGACTCGAAACCATTTAGCATGCCATAGGAAAATCTTGGTATTTGGGGTTTTCAATAATTTGACCCATTTTGAGAAAGAAAGATTTAAAGTTCTATCTTGATGATTTTTTAATACCTCAATGGGATGATGGGACTCGGTGATGTTAATAGTTTTCATGCGAATATCAATTCTACTCATATGTGAAAAGAACCAAATTTTTAAAAGTTCGATTGGTGCATGAAAGATTTTATCTTCATCTTCCTTAAATCGGGTAAGTGACAGAAATGTTTCAGCTAAGTGTTGACAAAATTAATTCCAACACATGCTTGTTTGACTACCCATGCGACAGAAGGATTAATGGTGCCTTGATGAAGAGGAAAAACAATAAATCCAAAGAAGGCGAGAAGGAAGATATTACTTTTCGAAAGAGTGTTAGTATTAGCAAAACTCTAATCTAGGAAAGAAAAAGGACATGCATGACAATTATCTTTTAACACTCTTTTTATTTGATTCTTATCCATCCTAAGAAAGTCAGACAAAATTGATTCCGGTTCTAATCAAAGGGGTGGATTTATTAATTCCAATTCCAAAGGTTTTCCTATGGTGATGCTAGATTCTTCCAGAGTCGGGGTCAACTCGTGCTAACCAAATATGAACATTGATGCTTAGAGGCACCAAAAATGAGCGAGTGTTTGCATGATGCCTCTTTGGACATTGATGTCGAGGAGCGGAACAAGGTGACCAAGTCTGCTTTCCACATAACTTTGGCCATCGTAGCCTAGACGATCCCATCATAATTTGAATTCAACCTTTGGGGCAGGCACGAATCGAAAGTCGGATCTTCACATTGTTTATAGACTAGGACTTGACCAACCTAATTGTCATAGACTAACCAAAGACATAATAACGTAAGTAAATTGCAAGAGTAAATGGTAGAGAACTTACTTTACCGGGCGATTAAAGCAACCATATAGACAAGCACATGAAATGTGGAGTTCGATTTTTAACTAGGAAGGCTAAGCAAGGTGGAGTTAACAGGATGGGATGACTAGTTACAGCCTCGCATACTAAATCAAGTCATCTTAACTCCAACTCAGTTAAGAATGATACCCTAGTGCGGCACAGCCTTGCGGGCAAAGGTAAACATTCTTGACAACGAGAAAGAAGCTTTCGGGATTGAGTTGGGCAACCTCTACTACATGGCCTTGCAGTCGAAGCCGTATCCAACTCAATACAATCCTAAGTATCCTAGCGTGGCTTAGGTCTGGTGGTAGGTTGTGTGTGCGATAGTGTAGTGCTAAATGTAAGGCATGCCAAACAATTTCTATCAGCAAAACTTCATATATGAAAGGAAACCATACATTCCTACACCTCCCTGCAAAACAAATGTTAGCAAACACTTCTCCTTATATCTTCCATCCTACAAGAACATTTAACATCTTAAATGTTAGGGACATACCTAGGATCCTCGCTACCAAATAAAAATATTTTTTCAAAGGAAAATTGGCCTAAGTCCACTAAGAGTTTCAACTCAATTCCCTAGTGGAGTCGCCAAGCTATATCGACCTAATCTCGGGTGAACCACCTAGGGTTTGGCTAATAAATTACTAAGGCTAAACTTAGCTCAAGCTCTCTTAAGCCCATACCAATTTGCGACTTAGGTTCAAGTATTTAACAACCAGGAGTTTATTAGCTAGGAGTCGCCACTAATCAGTTTATGATAGGTCGATTAGATACTTGAGTGAAAAAAATGGGAGAATTATTTTACTCTTACAAACCAGAGACTTTGGGTATGGGGACTTGATTACACTAGATTTTTCTAATACCCTTTCAATACCATTTTTTTAATTTTAAAAAATTTCTTTGCAGGCAGCTTGAATTGATTTTAATTTATTTCTCTAACATGTGAGGTGATTATACGGGCGTGCAACCACCAATTGAACACCCAAAAATGCAATAAATAAATTACGGGACTTACTTCGTAGAAACGAAAGCATCTACATTGTTAGATTATAATTCACATCAACAGTCCTAGATATGATTTCCAATTAATATGCAATCATTTAATTTTTTCAAGATTTTCTCTTATTTAAATGAAGTCTAGAAAACTACGTGCAATGCAATGTAATGACATACAAAAATTTAAACTAAAATGACATGCAACATGCAACGTAACATGCGAACTATATGTCATGCGACATTTATTAAATGACCTAATCTAATGATAAGAAAATATTAATGTAGCTATTCTAACATATGTACATTTAGATGACGTGCAATCGATGATCTAATTCTACATGACATGTACATGATAATTTTTATGTTTTCTTTTAATTTTTTAATTAAATTTCGGAATTAAAATTACCCCATAATTATACATGCCATTTAAATTGATGAAAGGAAAAACTAACATCCTAAATTAATTTTTTTGGGATTTTTATTTTAAAAATACGAAATAAATAAATTTCCTATTCTAAACATGCTAAACTATACTAAAATAGGTAATGCTCTAGCATGAATCTAATCTAACTCAAGTGTATATATATATTGGATAAATAGGGCAATTAAAGTGAGACGAGCACCAAGTCATTCAAAATCATCAAAGATATCATACATCATTTGAATTAGGAAATAATATCTAAATCAAACTTGATTATTTCGCTAATAAAATCGATAAATTGATCTTAAACCTTAAAGATCAAGATATCAATTGTATTCCCACATGATTACTTATTCCATCTAAAGCCATATAGATGGAATAAAAAATTTGCGTGCAGTTGTGAATTAGGCAATAGATCCTAATTGGAAATATGTCTATCACTTATAAACATGCACATTAGATACAAATAGACATGTATTAGGTAGTGAATATATATATATATATATATATATATATATATATATATATTAGGCACGTGTCTCTTACCTAAATAATCTTTCCAAATTCGGGCCTAATGCAATCGAGCTGAGATCGCGATTGGCTCCTCGAGCGGAGGGCAACGAGGGGGCTTGGGTTGGTAGTGTCGGCAATAGCAACAGTGGCTAGTGTTGTAGCAGGAGTAGGTGTCCAGAAAGGACGATGATAGCAGCGGCATAGTCGCGGCTAGGGGTCGAAAGCCCAGTGATCAGCGGTGACGATCAAATGGTGGTGAGTGTGGTAGAGCAGGGGGCGTGCTGCTACGTGGCGAAGGAACGGTGGCTTTTGGCATCGGGTTGCAACGGTGGTGGGTGTCGGCGGACGGCAAGAGGAGCCTGGCAGAGAGCACTGTAGGTGTCGGCGAGGGGACACCAGGTGTGTAGTGAGGCGGATAGGGTCACGAGCAGTAGGCGGGTCACGGGCTGGCGCGGGCTGCAAGTGAGGCGGGGCGCGGCGGTGGCTGGCGGAGCGCTACGAGCAAGGCGGACAGGCGGTGGTGGCTGGCGGAAGGCACTCGTGAAGAAGAAGAACAATGCCCTTTATTTTTCAACCTCACGTCTCTCTCACGTAACTTCCCTCTGTCCTTCTTTGGTAAAAGGACACTAGCTCTTTTGACTCTGACCGCTCCCAAAAAACATGAAAAGAATTCTTTTCCCTTTGAATTTTTTACCTCAAAGAACGAAGGAAAAGCCCCTCATCTCTGCGTAGACAGCTCCTTTTATAGGCCGAGAATTTGATCTTCGTGGAATATTTTATTTCCTTTTTTTAATACGTATGAAAATCAATTTTGCTTGTGCACAGCCCCCCTAAATATATAGTCGAAATATATGCATCCACGTGAAATATTCTTTTTTATCCATTTTTTAATATTCACTCCGAAACCTTCCTTTTTGCCAAAAAATATGTCCCTCGGTGTATATTTCCTAAATATATGAAAAATCTCCTATCATATCATTGAATATTGAAAAGAATTAATGGAGATCTATTGTCAGTCCAATGCAAATGGAATATAGTAAAGTATATGTTATGCGATTTTATGGGAGATCTATTGTCTGTCCAATGCAAATGGAATATAGTAAAGTATATGTTATGCAATTTTAATATTTTTTGGGGTAAAAATAAACCTTTTTTATGCGAAATTTAAGTGTCAACAGCAGAGAAAATTTTAATTGCTAAGTTGGACTCAAATCACTTCAATGACAATAAAATAATGCAATGACTGACTCTAGAAGACCGAAAATGAGATGCTAATACAACAAAATAAATGTTGAAGGTACCAACTTCCAGATACAAAACGGCATCCACAATGTGGTCCAAAATTCTAGTTCTACCTATTTCTACATATTTTGTCACATGTCCAGTTTGAAACATACAATCAACTAGAGTCGACTCACATAAGCAAAATCTTATGGAAATATTGGTTGTTGTTACAGCAACTTGAATATCACCAAGACAATCAAGCTATATGGGCTGAGGATTAGGCCAACTATGTAGGTTATGTTCCAAAAGCATTGCCATTGCATAGTTTTTTTTTTTTTTTTTGGGAAAGTAAGATATGCATTGACTTTTAACCAAAAAGAGCTTTACAATAAGGCAGTCTCAGCACCAACAAAAATTATGCTCATGGTGACAAGCATGTCATTAAGAGTAGAAGGGTGTCGACAATAAAAGGAAAAAAAGGGGGAAACCAATAGTGGCAACCCTCAAAGCAAAATTTATTGGGAAAATTTAGACACCTCATAAGAGAAAATAGAGGGATCAAGTCCCCAACTTCATTGAATCCTCATGTTCCTTGGCGTGTCCACAACATGGCTGAAGGTCAAGGCCTTGTCCTTGACGACTTTGACAAGATGTTTTTTCAATGTAGGCATGAACAAGGCTTGGCTTTGAAAAAGGATGTTGTTCCGCGTCTTCCAAATTAAGTAACATAGGCCTCTAAAAGAAAACCAAGCAATACATTGATAGAAGTTATTGCTAGAAAGAAATTTGATGGCCCAAAGTAAGTTGTCCATCCATGACCTGTTTTGCCATGGAAGGTTGCATCTTGTAGCCCAAAACATAACAAGGCCAGCAGTAATATGACATCCGAAAATGAGACAATCAATTGAGTCCGTTCTAGAATTGCATAAAGCACGAGAAACATCCACAATCCTACCATAAGAGAGTAATAGAACTTGGGTAGGTAGCCAGTTCATGGTGATAAGCCAGAGGTGGAATTGGTACCGTGGGGGTGAGTGTTTTGTTCCAGACAAACGAGAGCCATGGGACCAAGCTTTTCTTCGGTCGGATGGCTTCCCAAGCTGATGCAATCGAGAAAGAACTCGAGGAGTGCTCTAGCCAAATTAACTGGTGAAGGTTCTATGAGAGTATTGGGAGGGGATGTGTCCACGATTCCAGGATGGCCTTGGTAGTTTGGCCTGGTGTGGAGAATAAATCCACAATCGTACCTACCTGGATAAACCCGAGTGATAGACGTAGGTGTCCATGAAGAACATATTTAGGGGTCCTCAAGGGTGCCAAAGGTCAAACCATAGAGACACCGAGAGGCCATCGCCCACAGGGCATTTAAAGGACTACTGGAAATCCCTCTTGAGATCAAGTAGCTTCCTCTAAGCCCAGGAGCGGAAAGTTGGTTAGTGACTACCTAGAAATTCTTCTTTTTTAAGTAAGTAGTATGAATCCACTTACACCATAGGGATTCTTTGTCTGTGAAAATGATACAGATATGTTTAACCATAGCCATCATATTGAAATCGTGAAGTCTACATATACCAAGTCCTCCTTCTATTTTTGGGAGGCAAACATCTTCCCATGCTACTTTTGCACCGGCACTCCCTCGAGCCTTTCCAGAGAAATTGTCTAAGTATTTGTTCAATTTGGTCCAACACAGCTCTAGGTAACATGAAAATACTAGCCCAATAGACTTGTATTGAATGGAGGACTGACCTAATAAGCTGTAGGTAGCTCGCGGACGAGCGGAAACGCTATTCCCACAATTGCGCTCTTGCTATTATAAGGTTGACAAGGGAGTTACAGTTTGATCTGCCAAGCCATGAAGTGATGATAGGGACTCCTAGGTAACAGATCGGTAGGATAGCTTCCTCGAATCCGAGGGCATAAAGAATTTGAGTTCGAGATATATCCATTCCACTTGCAAGGAAAACTTCACTCTTGTTCATATTGGGTCTCAATCTACTCCAAGAAGAGAAGGCTTTTAGGCCATCCTTAAGGAGAGATACAGAGGCCATTTTTGCTTCACTGAATAGGAAAACATCATTTGCAAAGAATAAATGGGATAAGCAAGTTGATTTGCACCTCCAGAAGTACTTTAATCCCGGTTGTTTGGATTGAAGGTGTAGGATCACTGAGAATACCTTTATAGTCAAGGTGAAGAGGCAAGGAGACATGGGGCCCCTTGGCGTAATCCATGGCCATTGGAGAAGAATCCGTGAAGCTCCCCATTAATGGATATGGAGAACTTAGGGGTACGGACACAAGTCATAATAAGCCCAACCAATTGATTGGGAAAGCCAAAAGCCTGAAGAGTTCATTCCAAGAAATCCCAATCAATTGTATCGTAAGCTTTTTGAAAATCTACTTTGATACCACATTTTGGCAAATATAGGTCATGGTGAAAGCCACTAAAAAGTTCTTAAGCGAGCAAGATGTTGTTGCTAATTCGACGACCTTTAAGAAAAGCGTTTTGAGGTGAACTAATGATGGTTTGAAGGATGGCCGCCAATCTATTAGCTAGATTCTTGGTGATGAACTTGTAGATCGTGTTGTAGCAAGCAATGGGTCTATAATTAGAAATTGCAGATGTATTGGGGATTTTAGGCACTAAGGCTATAATTGCGTTGTTTATCTCGCACAACAATTTCTTGGAGATAAAAAAAATCCTTGACCGCTACTATGACCGACAGTCCTACGACATCCCAGTTGCGTTTAAAAAACTCCACATTAAACCCATTTGGTCCAAGAGCATTGCCAACAACTAGAGAGAATAAAGTATCATGAATTTGCAGCTTAGTCACAAGACGAGAGAGGATTCGTACTAGTTCCGCATTCAAGGAGTGCTATAGTACCACCTGAATCTCCTGCAAGGAAAGTTGAGAAGGAAGATCTATAGAAGCCAGGAGGTCCTAAAAATGGGATACGAATAATTGCTGCACCATACCAAGATCGGTCACTAGATTATCAGAAGTGTCCATACCTGAAATAATTATGTTCCTCAAATGTATTTTCTTGAGAGAATGGTAAAGGAACTTGGTGTTTTGATCACCTTCCTTAATCCACCGAACCCTAGATTTTTTCTATAAAAGAATTCCTCCTATAGTCGAAGATCAGAGAAGGTCCGAAGATGATTCCTTTCTAGTTCGGCAAGCAACAAGTTGTTCAGGTCCTGCTGGAGGGCATCCTAGGTGATTCGGAGGTCATTTATTGCATTTGTTGTTCTAGTAGAAATATCGGAGAAAGAATCCCTGTTAAGCTACTTGAGGCGGCCTTTAAGGGTTCTTAGTTTACAACACAGCTTAAACATGGGCTTTCCCGCCCTCGAGTTTTCCCACACCTGAGCAACAATTGTGTGAAAGATCGGGTGCATCATCCAAAGGTTAAAGAACTTGAAAGGTTTTCTATAGATAGAAGGGACCATGACTCTGATAACCATGGGAGTATGATCGGAGATGCTCGGAGCAAGGAAGGAGTCTTCCGAGAATGAGAAGTCATGGCACCATCTCGTATTTACAAGCACCCTATCAATCTTCCTCGGCTTCCGTTTAGCACTCGATGAAAAAAGGCCAAGTGAAGCGATAACCTACATATCTTAGGTCTTCCAATTCTGCCTGGGCAACGCATTGCCCAAACTCATCATAAGAAGGCAGCTACGTATCTGAACAACCTATACGATGAAAAGAGTCCCGAAAGCATTGAAATCCACCGCCACTAACCAAGGAAGATCCAGCAGGCTAGTACTAGTATGAATAAGCTTTGCTCATAATGGGTGATAAGATATGAAGGTGTGCTCCGCATAAATAACAGTTTGGCAGAATTCAGAACCTGTACTTAGGAACTTAAGCTTGCCATGGATTGCTTGAGCATTGGAAGAACACATAACAAAATTCACAAGGGATGGATTCCACCCTACCTAAATTCTCCCTCTAATGGAGTAGTTCCAGTCTGTCAAAAGTCCCGCTACAATGGATGGGAAGAGGAATGCCAGGATTTTGGTTTCCAGTAAACCACAACAAAGACTATTAGTGCTAACAAGGTTTCTAACTTCAGCTTGTTTAATGGGATCCACAAGACCCATGATATTCCATACTCCTATATGCATATTTATATATATACAGAGGTGGACAGGAGGGTTACCACCGCTTGCCCACACATTGCCGATTGGCCACCGGCTTAGGTTGAGTAGAATGAGTTGGATCTGGGTAAGGAGCCTACAAGGTCTTATCTTGCTGGGAAGCAGGCTTTAAAACAGCAAGATTAACTTCCTGAGGAGTTACATCTTGTGCAGCAAAAGAGCTATCCGAGATGTGGTCATCCTCATTCGAGCTACCCACATCGCTTGTAGCATCCTCCGATTCTTCCTCCGAACTAGATGATGGGACTGGGGTGGTAGATCCCACATGGCAAGCTTAATGGCAGAAGAGGAATGTACCAAGACATCACTATATTTTGGCAACATTTTTTGAGCCGTCCGGGATGCAAGAGGTTGCGTTGCAATCACTGAGGTAGAGTGATTTGGCTTCACACCTTGATTTGGAGTTGCTTCACTTAGCTTCACAGATTGAATTGGATTTGCTTCGTTTGGCATCAAATATTGCTTCTTTTTTGGCCGGACCTGTTTCCATCCTTCCTCTGGGGCACTTGGAATCAGGGACATTTCTGGTGTAGGGGCAAGTATAGGGCCTTGGGTAGTAGGGACAGCACAAGCTGGTGCATGCTGAGGGGCCTCGACAAGGCCAAATGGATTTGATTGAGCCGCACATTTGTGGCCAAAAGTGCCACAATTTGGGCAGGAAACCAGCCTCCATTCATATTCTATAGCAATGGTGCAAGTTTCCCCACTTAAGATAATATCCACTGAGTCACATCGAGTTTGCTTAGCAGTTATCCCCACACACACTCTGACGAAAGAAATCATCTTCATTTGCTCCATCTGAAGATCAACATACAGTAGTTTTCCAATCGCACTTGCCACGACACTAATCCCCAGAGCAGACCAGAGAGAGTAAGGAATGTTCTTTGGTCTGACCCAGACCGGGACAAAGGACTGGTGGTCCTTCTTCAGCTCCAGAAGATGATGCCATTGCTGCAGGATAAGAGGGACCCTGGCTACTGTTAATGACCCCTCATCAAGGATTTTCTTGTGGAATTCACCATCAGGAACATGAAAGAAGTATAATCCGTCATCATTTGCCAATGCTTCAGCAAGTTGAGGTTCCCAAGCATGTTTTTAGGCCACTTCAGTGAGCTTGAAAGGAAGCCTCTTCCCCCACATAGTAACTGACAATGCATTCATGCCATTTCGGGTCAATCGCTTCTAAAATTTCATCAAATAAGTTCACAATAGGTTTGTTGTCAATAATAGTTGGGGGCACAAAGGTAAGGTCATACCCTTTAGTGGCAGACTTGGCAACATTAACCCAGGAACGTTGGGTGGGGGTTTTCAACCCCTTCATTGCCATTGCAAAGTTCAGTTTTTATTTTCCTATAAAAAAAATGTTTGAATGCCTTTGGGAGATAGTCGACTTAACAGTCCTCTCAAAGTTTTTTGACCTTTCAGATGGAGCTTCTTTCAGTTCTCTAGTTATGCTATTAAGTTTACTACTCGGTGTAGCATTGTTTTGTATGTCAGTCGCTGTGAACTAAAAACCCAAGCTAGTGAGACCTATGGTATGGCTCTTAGTTTTATTCCTTAGTTGGCATTTTCTTTCTTTTCATAGCCATGTTACTAAACCCATGAATTCCAATTTAATCATTTTGGTTTAACAGGACACCTCTAAAATCTGATTAAAATGACAATTGCATCATGATTTTCGTCCATTTAATGTATCCACACAAAAGAAAAAAAGATGCACCGTGAAATTCCTTTTGCATTTGCCTGGTTGGTTTATCGATGAACAATCAGCACTTGGTTAGGGCTATGGCTCTTAACTTTCTTACGTAATTCAGATAGTAAGTTTCTTGTCGTGCATAACGACATCTCTGCCCTCAAATTCTGATCAATCAGTGAGCACAAGGGAAATGGCAGCTCTTTCGGCTTTGATGCTAATTGCGGCTGTGGAGAGGGTCCGCTCTGCTCTGTGCCGTCAGGTCCTCGTGCTCAATGCCTTACCTCCGGTTCAGCAATTTCGTACTTCCTGAAATTTTGTATTCATTTTTTTGGATTGGCTTTTCCAATTTTGATCGGCTTATGTTGGACTCTGGATGAGGATGGATTCCAAGGAAGGACGAATTTCGTGTTTGCTTGTATTGCAAAATTTTTTGCTCTAATTTTTTTCTCTGTGGATTGAGTAATGCATTTCACATATGGCTATAAGAGGTTACGATTATCCTGGATGTTGGGGTCTTTTGTACTAGATGAAAAAAGAGGCCGAAACCAGTTCTAGAGCTGCTGCTCCTCATGGTCGTGTGCACTCATGGCATCACCAAACGAGCAAAATAAATTTTAAGAATGGGTCATGACAGTAAGATGACTCCATAATGCAACTGCCACGGTAATCCATTGGATATAAATTGGTAAAAGTTGAAAATTTGACAATTGGACTCACCTTTAAACTTTAATCCAATATGTAATACTGTCCATAAACATTTAATTTGATCAATGTGAATCATGAACTATTGCTATATATCCACTTAAACCACATTGTACGTTAAACTAAAATTCAAAGATCATATTGAAAAAATATTCAAAATTTCGGGGTGGCACCGCAACAAAATTTCATGAATTTTTTTAAAAAAATTAAAAGTTAAAAAATGGCACTACGTACCTAACCAAACTGTAGGGACCTTGCGAGTCAATTTTTCGAGCAAACTGAGTAGAGAAGTCATCACGTTGGGTCATCATCATTCAAGAAGGGCAGGAAAAAAAAAATGGAGAAGGGGAACTTTTAAAAATCACGTCCAATAGTGGGCATGCCTCGATCGAGTCGTTGCCTGTGATGACTCACTTCGGTTCTGTCATGGCCGCTTGATCTCTCTCTTTGGGCCCATCGCGAGTCTCTATCTGTAGAAGGCAATAAAAATAAATAAAAAGGAAAATGACAAAAGAGCCCATTTAAGTTTTGGATTTTCCTTCTAGAAGCGCTCTCTCTCTGATCCTCTTGGTTATTTTCTTTTTGTAATTTCACTTTGGCTTCGGCAAAGGCAGGTCAAAACTCCTTAAGTGACGGACAATGGGGACACCAACTGACGATGTTCCGAAAGGACAGGTCTAGCGTAATTTGCATGCGCATGCCCTACACGGACACAAAATAAAACATATATATATATATATATATATATATATATATTGAATTAATAATTATTAATAATTTACATGAATAAATACCCAAAATAATTACAGAGTTTGTCAAAATACTTTCATCATGGGAGTGTCCACACCTAAGCACTACCGCACCGAGGAGTGAGATCCTTTTTTTCATCTTTTTGATGATGATTATAATAAAGATCATCAATAGTCACGTTCTGGCTTGGGCGAGGTGACACCCAAGCCAGATCCGATGAGGCCAGTTCATCGACCATGGCCAGTGGCCATTGCCTATCGGCCAGCCACCACCCAAAGGAACTAAAAAAAGAATGAAAGAAAAAAAAAAGAATAATAATTAAAATAATAAAATAATAAAATAATAAAAGAAATTGAAAAATGATTATAATGTTATTAAAAATTATACACTTCAATGCTAACGATGCCACATCAGCGCCCGATGTCCATGTGAGCAAAATCCTATTAAAATTAGTTGAAATGATTAATTGGTGCCAAGTCAAAAATTTTAGGACTAAATTGACACTAAATTAAAAGGTTTATCACTAAATTAACACTATTAAAAGGGTTATGATTGAGTTGGCACATTGTCAAAATGTTTAAAACTAAATTGACATAATTAAAAAGTTTAGGATTAAATTGGCACAAATACAATAGATTTTGGACTTTTTTGATGCTTTTTCCTTGTTCGCATGGTCTTACAAATTGGTTTGAAATTCAATGTTCGGCTTTGTATATGCTTTTGAGATATTTTTGCCTGGTTTTCTCGGTTGATTGGACTCGAGTGCATCACTTTGTGGGTCTTTTGTGGCAAATTAAATTCCTCTAGAAGCAACTGCATTTCTTACTCACTTTTCTGAATTTCTGATAATGTTGTTCCGGAAGTAAATCCTTGAGATTTTAAGTGAGACATAAAGTTTTTTGGCTATGTCTAAATTATGAGAAAAGGAAAGAGACATGGTTTGTCCAGTTTGAAGAATATACAAAAAGCTCAAGTCTTTGGTTAGCAATTTAAACAGGTAATGCTGTCTTTGGTTTGCTGGGGGTTAAGTTTAGGTTTGGCTTTAATTTAATTTGTGGCATCTTTTAGCAAATTCAGTGGCCAGTATTAATTTCTGTGTCAAAAGCTGGCAAGGCCTAATTAATGTAGTTCAATGCAAAAAGTAGAAACCTTTACGAAGTAGGTGATCACAAATAGTTCTCATGAATCAAAACTTCTCGGTGTAACTTTTGCTTTATGTTAATTGTGTGGTTAAGATACGAGTGTCTGCGATTTTTTTTTTCCTGAATTGAAGGCATGTGCATCTGTCTATTTTTGTTCTACTCCTGTCTTGTGATACCATGCAAAAGTAGGGATTAGGTTGTTTAACTAATTTATCTTTCTTCAGTATTAGGCAAGTCACTACTGGCCAATGCCACATGGCCTATGTTCATTTATGAGAGGCTTTGAAAACTTACTGTCTCATACGGCAAGTGGTTTGTCCCACAATTGTCCTTTGAAGGTCTTAATCATCTTAAAATTTTCTGCTTAGGAATGCTAGTTCACGTTTTACTAACTGAAAAAGTGTAAAGGTTAACCATCTTTCAAGAAGTGTTTTATGAGACAGATCAAACATTGATATGGAAAAACAAGTGCAGATTGAGACCTGCTTATCCATGTATATTTGGAACCCGAAACACGAAAATAAGCACATAAACCATACTCCGTGAATTTCAAGCTAGTGATTGATGCTCTCATTGTCTTTTCTTTCTGCAGCCATCCAAAGCATGTGAATTCATCCCATCTCGATCATTAAATTTGTGGATCCTTGACCCTTGCGTCATCTCATGATCAAGATAAATGAGCTCACTTGCAACGAGTTCATACTAAACTTGGCGCTTGATCCTCGACACAGAGGGGTTTGAGCACCGATTGTTTTGCCGAAGCCAAGATAATAACCCACTTCGTAGAATGAAAATGCCAAGCAGTTGGTGATTTACGCCCGAGGAATATGTAATCTCTGCAATAGGCCCGATAGTGAAACCTAGAGGCCCATACTAACAAGAGCCCAATGGGCCTGAATAATCTACTTGGGTTCCGAGCCCAAGGTAGTAAATTTCAGGGTGAAGCCTTACAAAAAGAGGACAAAAGAAGTTCTTGTTCTCAAATGATACACAATGTAATCGAATTAGCAAGGCGACCGAGTAAAGACCATATCTAGCATCATAAAACAATCTCTTGGTCACGTGGATCCTATTGGTCTTGATCATTAGCTATTGTCGCAACCTACCATTCAAGGAGGATAGGTTTAGAAGTATTTGTTTATGAGATGAATCGAATGGTACATATATGTGATAATCTCAAACGGACCATCATTTGCTAACGCTGCAAATGACTCATCGATAAATGTGGACTCTCCCAAATCTATACCTCATGTGATATTGGTTTTCCTAATCTAGTTGTTCAAAATGTGCTGCCAATAGCCTTGGCTGAGGGTTGGCTAGAGAACCTAATCAAGACACAAGAGTTTTGTCTTGATGCATGCAAAACTAGAGATTTTGAGTTCGACGGCTTGATTACTAGCGATGCGACCAGTGCCCTTTTGGTACCTAAACTTGATTATGTACTAAAGCGTCAAGATAACCTATTGAAGATCCTAAGGTTCTTCCTAACCATTTTGAAAATGAAAATAACAACCAATGAATGAACAAGATGCAATCAAGTGTAATTGGAACGAACAGTGTAAGTAGCGACCTAACATCGTCTCTAAAAAAGGAAAAAACATCCAAAAAGTTCTATAGTAAAAGCCCTAAAGGCTTCTTCAATTCAATTTTTAATTTTTTGTCTAAGGATTTTCACAAATTCTAAGAGAAACCTACTTAAAAACTGATATTTTTAAGCTTGTTCCAAAGATTTCTAATGTCTCTGAAATTTTTTAAAATTTTTTATGAAAGTTTTCACCATTTCCATGGCCGATTCAGGATGCAAATGCCATAAAAACACAGCAAAGACATAGATTCAGAAGTGATTCAACTATGTCAGCACAAATCAATCATAAAAACAAGATTTCAAATATTGAATTCATAGAGTTCAATTCGGTCTTTCATTCAGGCATTCTAACTGAAAAGTTTATATGCAATTCCAAAAATGAGTTACAAGTTCAGTTTCGATGCTTTCTTTAGCCTAAACATGATAATAGTTGTTCAAATCAACATTATTCACTACGAAGTAGCTTCAATTTCATATGATTGATGGACAAATCTATCAATTGGACCGTTGTTATTGATTCCTTAGAAAAAAAGGAAAATATAATTAGAGAGAGAGCATTACCTAGTTTGTGATGGACGATCAAGTGACCAGAATGTGCCAACGGAAATCGGTGATTCCGACGATGAAGGGCTTCCGTTGAGATCCTCTTCCATTCGTGAAGATAGCTTGAATGTTCTCACTGCGAAGAGAAGCAATACAGAATCCGAAACTCCTTAAAGACGATGTCACGAACTGAAAAGAAAGGAGAAGAATTGAGGATGAATGGAAGCCTTTAGCATTTCTGTACAGTAGCCTGCTACGATTACATGTACAACACTCTTTATATAATACAAAATATGAATAATAAAAGGAAGGAAAATCCCCCAAATGAATCTTACAAAGTCAATTCTAATCCTATATTGATTCATTTAATCAACTACAATCCAAAATTGATTTGATATATCAATCATTATCCAAATTGATTTCACATATCTTCTAACACTCCCCTTCAAGCCAGTGACTTATATATGTCCAAGACGCCTAACTTACTCAATAGATATGCATGTTGTATTTGACACAAAGGCTCGATGAAGATAGGCGCAGGCTGCTCCGTGGTTTCAATCCCCTTTATCTTGATTAACTTGGATCTTGTCTCAAGTGAAATGACAATCAATTTTGATGTTTTGTTCTTTCATGCACTATAGGGTTTGCTGCAAGTTTGAGGGCTGCATCATTGTCACAAACCAACCATGTCGGTCTCTTTACTTGTACCCCAAGGTTTAGAAGTAAGCCTAGTATCCATACTATTTTACTAAAACTTCTGGCCATGGCTAGATATTCAGCTTCAGCTAATGATAGGGATATGGTGGACTATTTCTTTGTTTTCCATGAAAGCTATGATTCCCCTATTTTAATATAGAATATGGTAATGGATCTTTGGCTCATGGGACAAGTGACATAATCCATGTTGTAATAGACTACCACATCCATGTTACATCTTCAAGAAAGAAGAATCCCCAGCCTTGAGCACCTCTTTAAGTACTTCACTACTTTTAGAGTTGCATTTATATGGGATTGTTTCAACGTATTCATGAACTAACGAGAGTTTATATTGCATAACATATATTGGGTCTAGTCATGATGAGATAGATAAGCTTCCCAATGAGTCTCTGATAACTTGAAAAGTCTTCAACAACGAATTATCATCTTGAGATAGCGATCCCTTATCATATTCAATTGTAGTTGCTTTTGAATTTTGCTTGATAAGAACAACGGCTAGTCCGCATGTGGATAGACCTACTTCTAATATGATTTCCAATACATATTCCTATTGGCTAAAAGGGATTCTCAGGCTTGATCGAGTAATCTTAATTCCAAGGAAATATTAGGGTGATCCCAAGTCTTGATATGGAAGGTTGAATGCAAAAATTCTTTCAAATTATTGACACTAGATTCATCATTTCCCATAATAAATAGACCATCAATATATATATATATATATATATATATATATATCATTAGATAAATATATGGCGTATCTCTTGTCAATGTCAGGGAGCATAATCATGTCCTAGACTAAGTGCACTAGTGAATTTTGCATAACATTGCCAAGAAGCTCGTTTGAGGCCCTAGAGGGATTTCCAAAGACAACATATTCTAGACTCCCCTTATCTCTGTAAACCGAATAGAAGGTCTATATAAAATTTTTTAATCCAAATCACCATGGAGAAATGTGCTATGGACATTCATCTAATATAGTGGCCAGTCACGAAAAGCATTAATGGATAGAAAAGAGCAAACCACGACATCCTTCACCATAGGAGAAATTTTCAGGGTAATTGAAGCCTTCTCATTGTGCACAACCTTTGGCCGCCAAACAAGCCTTATACTTTTCAATTGATCCATCTACCTCATACTTTATCTTGTAAACTCACTTGCAACCAATTGGTTTTTGATAAGGTGGCAATGGTATAATAATTCTTTTTTCATATAAGATATGTAATTCTACTTCCATAGCCTTTTGCCAACGTGGGTTGTAGTATTTATTAATTAATACGTCCATGATGGGGTGTGATTGGCACGCACCATTTCGACTTGATATGCTATGATGAAGGGGTGTGATGGGGTCATATAAAAGACCCCTGAAGACAACCGTTGGACTGGTTGGATGAACGTACATTCAGAAAGTTTTCTTCCATCAAGGCATTCCATTTCTTCTTTACAAGAATAGTTTGCATTTACGCCTTGAAAATCGGGTGCTTTCCTTGTGATTGCATTTAAACCAACGTGAGTTAGTGTTGTTCGTGATTCATCTGCAATTTCAATGTTCGTCCGGGGTTAATTTTTGTTTGCGCATATGAATCAAGTAAGTTGTCTTCCACCGACTTGAATTCCAACATTGGTATTAAAGCCCGGTTGTGATTTCTGCCTTGTTTTTCATTGAATTTTCTTGTTTACCATTTGATATCAAAATAAAGAGTATGAAATCTACACTGCTTAGATGTTCATGGCGCGAAATTGCTAATTTGAATAGTAGAAATCGAACCGATCCGAAGAACTGGTTTGGGGTCGTGTAGACCCATACGATTCTGGCCATTTTTCAAAAAAAAAATTTCAGCCAAAATAAATTTTCAAATATATAGCGTGAAAGTACTCGTCGAGACGAGTCCGATGATGGATAGATTGCCGTTGGAGGACACCGGACGCACCCACATGCGCGGCCAGAAGCCGCTATGTGTGGGCTCCACTCGCTTGAAGCACTAAGAACGCTAGCGTGTGCGCAACATGTGCTCGTGGCGAACTGGCATGTGTGCAACCCACACCGATAAGCAAACCAACACGTACACAAAGCGCATCGGTTGGTGAACCAATGCATGATGACATCACTGTGATGTCATCCAATAGTCGGTTGCCGGATGATGTCATCAATGATGTCACCACCGGCGCCAGTTAGCCAGCCAGTCACCACCGGTGACACGACCCAAGACCCGACCCGTCCGTGACTCGACCCAACCGTTGACCGGTCAATGGGTTGGATCGGTCAACGGTACGACGATCAAACTAGTCGGACCGGTAGGACCGGTCACCAGTTGGGCCGATCGAACCAATCATCGGTTGGATCGGTCGGACCGGCCAGGAGCCATTTGGTTCGCTGGCGTGTGCACCACATGTGCCACACACTCAAGAGGTGCGTGTGGGTGCGTGGGAGGTCCAATTAGAGGGTGGTTAGCGGCGTTTGGTTCGTATGAGTGTCGTTTACACTATGGTATATTTATTTTTGATATTGAATTTTATAAGTGTCTAAAATTGTGTACGGAACCCTATGTACGCATATTTTTAAGGTACAAATGCATAGTTTATTCATTTTAGCTTGTATTTTCTTAAGATTTAGGAAATACAGTAGTTGATCTGTATGAAAATGATATTGAATATACTGTGTAGAGCTTGGTTCGATGGTAGTATATATATAGTTTAATATACTTGGAGTTTTCTAGTTTCAAGAAAATTTGAACAATGGCAGGAAATCCTTATTTTCCGTTACATATTGAATTGCAGATTTGATTATAGTTGAAGCATGATTGTTGTTTGTATGTTGGTTTACATCAAGCTATGCATTGTGTTAATGAAAAAAATGTAGAAATTATTTGAGGTAATGTAATTATTTTTCCTAGTGGGAGTTCGTAGATTGGTAGAATTCGAAGGAGTTCTCATCTAGAAATTAAAATTTGCGCAAATTAAACTAATTAATGATAATAGAACAATCGTACATAGAAGTTGATTGGGAATATAATGAACTTTTTTTTCTGTGTCTTTTGTTGAATTATCATTAATTTAGTTTGTCTTTACTGGAAATTAAGTATGTATGTTACTCTAAAAAAGTGTGCTAGTATTGATTATGTGTTTATTATGTCGATGTGTTATAGCAATTTATTATGGCTTCAGCATCCCAGACCATTATGGCTGACCTCAATAAAGGTGAGAAGTTGAATGGTGACAATTATGATATTTGGCACCAAAAGGTTTAGTACATCATTGAGGAGCAAGAGGTTTTGGAAACGCTCAACTACACTATGGATGAACCTGAGCATGGAACTTCAACTCAGCACATGAGAGATCTAGAAGTTTATCAAGCTTGGAAAAAGAAAAATAGCATTGCTCTCATCACGTTGCTAAGCTGTATGCAAAATGATCTCATGTGTGAGTTTAAAAATTATGTTAAAGTTCAAGTTATGTAGGTTGCCTTGAAAGATAAGTTTGGGGTTACATTTGCCACTGAGCTGAGGAAACTCACCATCAAGTTTGACACATTCCAAAAGCTTCCAAATATAACGATAAGGCAGCATCTTTGGGAAATGTCAAACTTAATTCGTGAACTGAAGTCGGTAAGTCACTCCCTTACTGATGAACATCAAGTTCATGCTGTTATAAGGTCTATTCCTGACAATTTGGAGTATATGAAAATCAATATGACGTATAATGAGAATATTGTCACTTTTGATGATATAGCACATCATTTAGAATTAGAGAATGAGTGCCTAGAGGTTGCGAGATCCTCTACCCATGCTTATATTGTTGAATCGAGTTCGCGCAAAGTTTCGAGCTTCAAGCGCAAAAGGAATTCTCGATTCAACAACAAAGCGAAGAAGACTGATCAGGCACCTAAGAGGCTAAGACCTTCCAACGCAAGAAGCGTGGTGGGAAGAAGGACAAAGCCAAGATGAAGTGCTACAATTGTGGCAAGATGCGTCACTTTGCTCGTGAATGCACTGAGTCGAAAGAGGTACCTTATTACTCAATTACTTTAAGTAATGCTTTTGTTTCTAGCATTGTGATGCTTGCTAAATCTCATCCAATGTGGACTGTAGACTCAGGAGCAACAGATCACATAGCTAGAGATAGATAAGCATTTGTGGAGTATCATCGAATACAACCTAAAAGAAGATGGATATATGTTGGGAATAACTCAAGAATTGAAGTGAAGGGTATCGGCACATGTAAATTAATTTTACGTAATAGTCGAAACCTATTCCTACATGACATCCTCTATGCTCCAGATATTCGACGAAATTTGGTCTTTGTAGTTATTCTTCTTAGCCTAGGTTATGCATTGAATTTCCATGGTGATTGTGTTGACATTTTGTATGAAAATAGTTTATTATGGTTCAAGTCATGTATCGAATGGTTTTATGGTGTTAGACATTGACTATGATCAATACAATATTAATGTTAATGGTTGTTTTTCTTTAATTGCATTCTCTAGTAATGTTGAGATTGATATAAGTACTTGGCTTGCTAGATTATGTCACATTGGGTTGCAAAGATTAGTTAGAGAAGCCCTTTTAGGGTCACTCACTAATGTTGATCTACTCGTATGTGAACATTGTCTAGCGGGAAAAGCAACTAGAAAACCATTCAATAAAGAGACTAGAGCAAAATTTCCATTGTAACTCATACATTTTGACATTTGTGGTCCTTTGAATGTGAGGGAGAGGTATGGAGCCTCATATTTCATCACTTTTATAAATGACTTCACACGTTTCAATTATGTCTTTCTGATCTCCCATAAGTCAGAAGTATTAGATTGCTTTAGACGATATATAATGATGGTTGAGAATCAACTGAACAAAATAATAAATGCATTGAGAACCGATCATGGACGTAAGTATCTATCGAAGCAATTCAAGGCTCTTTATGATGAAAAATGGAATTGTACGACAATTGGCTATTCCTAATACTCCACAACAAAATGGGGTAGCTGAGAGAAGAAATATAACCTTATTGGAAATGGCTAGGTCTCTGATGGTGCAAGCAAATTTACCTATCTCATATTTGGGAGATGCGTTATTGACTGCTGCCTCTGTACTTAACGGAGTACTTAATCGGTCACTTCCACTCTTTATGAATTATGGACTGGTAGGAAACCAGACTTGAGTATTCTATGTCCATGGGGATGTGCAACTTATGTTCATGATTCTTCCCATAAATATGGCGAATTACGTTTTAGAAAGAAAAAATGTATCTTCATAAGATATTCTGAACACTCCAAAGGGTACGTGTTCATAGGTGAACAAACTGATAAAAGTGTGATTGAAATGGAGTCACGAGATGTCACGTTCTTGGAGAACGATTTTCCTAGTAGAGGTGAGATTAATAAGGACTTCCAATTATATGAGATGGAAGATCCTAATAACACACCCATTAATGTTGTAGAGGGAAATAAAGATTTACCTCAACATACAAGAGCTAGTGGGAGTGTTGCATCACCTGATGAATTGAATTCAAGAGAAATTCAATTGCGAAAAAATAATAGTAAAAGAATTCACTGTCGTCGTTTTGAGATTGAAGATGAAGCATTTATGATTGCTCAGAAAGACGATACTAAGCCTAAGACTGTTCAAAAGGCTCTCTCATCTTTTGATAAGGAAAAATTGAGAAAAGCTTTGGAAGATGAAATAGAGTCAATGAAGACAAATCATGTTTAGAACTTGATTGATCTACCACACAATTGCAAGGCTATTGAAAACAAATGAGTCTTTAAGATTAAGCGAAAGGCAGATTGGTCCATTGAAAAGTAAAAGGCTCGTCTTATGGCGAAAGATTATACTTAATGAGAGGGTATAGACTATGAGGAAACTTTTTCACCATTTGTAAGGTTTGTCTCAATACGCCTTATCATAGCCATCGTTACACATTTAGACCTTGAATTACATCAAATGGATATAAAAACGGCATTTCTCAATGGAGAACTAGATGAGAAAATCTATATCAAGCAGCTAATAGGTTTCATCGCTAAAGTTCAAGAGCATAAAGTTTGTAAGCTTCATTGCTCAATATATGGCCTTAAGCAATCATCTAGATAGTGGTATCTTCGTTTTCATTGAGTCATAACAACTTTTTGGTTTCATGATGATCAAAGAACATCATTGTGTATATGTCAAGCAGTCCGAAGATAAATTTGTGATTTTATCACTTTATGTAGACGCTATTCTATTGGCCGGAAATGACAAGGTTTTAGTTATCACCATTAAAGAATGGTTGTTCTCTAACTTTGAAATGAATGACATGGGAGAAGCTGCTTATATATTATGAGTTAAGATCAAAAGAGATCGATCAATGAAACTCCTTGCTTTATCACAAGAGTCTTATGTAATGAAGATTCTTGAGCATTTCAATATGCAGTATTGTAATCCCATTGATACTCATGTCATGAAAGGTGAAGGCCTAAATACTAAGATATGTCATAAGACTCAAGAAGAAATTAAAGTGATGGAAAATGTTTCTTATGCCAGTGCAGTCGGAAGTTTGATGTATGTTATGATGTGTACTAGATCCGACATATGTTATGCCATGGGATTAGTGAGCTAATATCAATCAAATCCTGGTCAAGCACACTAGAAAGTAGTGAAAAAAATCCTGAGATACTTGAAAGGCACCATGAACTATTGACTTTGTTACCAATGAAGTGATTTACGCCTATTAGGCATTTTAGATGCTAATTAGGGTGAAGACCCAGATGAGCGTAAATCGACTTCTTGATATGCGTTCCTGCTCAATGGAGGTGCAATTTCTTGGAATAGCAAGAAATGGACATGCACGGCCTTGTCTACAATGGAGGTAGAATTTATTGCATGTTCTGCCGCAGTGTAAGATGTAGTATGGCTAAAATGTTTCTTGAAAAATTTAACCACTATCATCAGGGTTCCTAGACCGGTGATGGTTTATTGCGATAGTCAAGTAGCCATTGCCTATATGAAGGATCCCAAGTATCATGGAAGGATGAAGCACATTGACATAAAGAACAACTTCATAAGGGATATACTAGCATAGAAAGAAGTGATCCTACAATATATTTCAACCAATAGAATGGTTGCTCATCCATTTACGAAGGCTATTCCTAGAGACATATTCTTGACCCACAAGATGTCATTAGGATTGCGTAGAATGTGATGTGTTATTGTAGAGGATCACTGGTTTATGTATATGTGGACATATGTATTGTACTTGTCTATTTATTGATGACTTGATGTTTTATCAATAAGTACAAATCCATTATGAGACTAGCAAAAGCACACATATATTATTGTAAAGTATGTCAGTAGGCAATGATTGGCTCACTCACACGAGCAATTGTTTCAAATGCTATAGTTAGCATGTTGAGATGAGACGTTATGTACAAATAAACACTCAAGAGCAAGTTTGGTATGTAAAATATATGTCGCCTTGATTGGAGTCAATATGAGGTCTATGATCTATTTATAATAAGACCAAACATGATAGTCCCACAATCATGTATGCCTGTAAGATGTTGGATGCGAGTACTTAATTGGGCGCTATAGAAACTGAGTTGATATGGAACTCAAGCTTAACATGAGTATGTGAAAGGCACGTGACTATGTTTAGGCTAAGATCCATATAGTGGATATATTTAATACATGACATACGTTCTTATAGAAAGAGAAATCTGCTATAGCATGTAATTAATACTACATGTTTATTGTATGACCAACAAGGGAAGGTGAGTAAATTGTGAGCCCTTGAGGTAATTTATAATTTACCTCATTTTTTGCCCTCTGTTACTTCTGACTATATTCTCGAAGTAAACGATCAATGTTGCTACTTTAGCATGTTATCAGCCGTTGTGAATAGATATGGTCTTATGGGATGTGTCTAGGAAAGCAGTTGTTCTGAAATGGAAAGAGACATGAGTGCGAAGGCAGACTATTATTGTTTTACATCTATCACATGCATTTACCAGTTGACAAATTATATCGCCTTATGTGGTTGCGGATATAATTGTAAATACATGGTGTTGCAAGAATAGTCAAGTATAACCTTTAAGGGATACATATACTTGGACTAATGTAACAAAATGTGTCTGGGGCACTGTGAGACATCGATTGTTTATTTCTTTTCGGGGTTATAGCTATTATGCCATCCCTAACAGGTGCATAATTTGAGCTCATAAGTACAAGTGTACTCACTAGTCGCACGTCTTATTTGCCAATATTAATTGTTTTGTAAAATTGATGAATGGTGAACGCCTTATATTCTTGAAAGAGAGCTATCAAGCCCATCATGTCCGGGTGGAAGATGTAGTATTTTATAAATTAATACGTCAATGATGGGATGCCATTGGCACGCACCATTTCGACTTGATATGCTATGATGAAGGGCTATGATGGGGTCATATAAAAGACCCCCTGAAGACAACCGTTGGACTGGTTGGAAGAACATACGTTCAAAAAGTTTTCTTCCTTTCTCTCTCCTTTCCATCAAGGTGTTTCGTTTCTTCTTTACGAGAACAATTTGCATTTATGCCGTGGAAATCGGGTGTTTTTCTCGTGATTGCATTCAAACCAATGTGAGGTAGTGTTGTTCGTGATTCATCCGCAATTTCAATGTTCGTTCCGGGATTAATTTTTTTTTTTTCACAGGAATTAGGTAAGTTGTCTTCTGCCGACTTGAGTTCCAACATGGATATATGGCGACTTCATTTTAGCTAAAAGGTTCTTTCTCTTCTAAGAGATGGCTAATGCAACGCATGTGATCAGACAACAGCCTATGAAAAGAGACATAAGAGGAAATTAAATAGTGAGTACCTATTGAATTTAAGATAGCACACATGTAGTCTTTAGTCCACGAGGGCGGCCAAATAGTGTGATCGTACTGCCGAGGTGGGTTATACTAACTTTGCTTAGGTTGACTAGGAGCACCAGCATTGCTTATGGAAGAGGGAGTCAAATTCTCTTCGTAAAGTTCCATTAATCCCTTAGTCAATTGTTCCATATTTGAAGAAGCAATAATGGTATCCATTTCTAGATCCATCGTCGGATGAATCAGAGGTGGAACAAGAACATACTACTGATGAGAAGATAAGTCTTCCTCTAATAAGAATCAGTGATGATCCAATATTGAGCTAGAACATTTAGATGAAGATGCCTCATTTGGGAAAGGAAATGTCTTCATGGAAAATAATGTCTCTG
This sequence comes from Eucalyptus leucophloia subsp. euroa, assembly GCA_017140325.1. NCBI lineage: Eukaryota > Viridiplantae > Streptophyta > Magnoliopsida > Myrtales > Myrtaceae > Eucalyptus > Eucalyptus leucophloia. Next base: position 25,756,232 of record CM029474.1, on the reverse strand, counting down.
CTTATAACAAATTACTTGTGGATGGTTAAAAAATATGATTGCCTTTATGAAGATTTGGATATCCCATTAAGATACATCATCAGGCATGGAGACCCATTTTGTCTCAAGGGCCCAAGATAGTAGCATAGCATAAGTAGCTAGAGACTTTCAAATGATAAATCTCTAGTTTCTTCCCAAACAACAATTCAAAGGGGATTCACTTTACCAAAAAAAAAAAAAACAATTCAAAGGGGGTTCTTCCATTAAGAATTTGGATCGGCATATGATTGATTAGGTAAGCTGCCGTGACCACACAATCACCCCAAAATTTTTTTAGAAGAGAAGCTTGGAACTTAAGGGCATGCACAACTTCTACATGAACTTTCATGTAGAATTCCATGAGAAGAAAAAAGTATGGCACACTCATTGTTAAAGAATTCCTTCCCATTATCAGTTGAAATACGGTGAACAGACTTCCCAAATTGGTTATGTGATGAGGAAGGAAAATTTTTAAATGAGAATGTACTTGACTCTCAAAATGTATAAGGAAGAGCCATGTGGCACCAGAGTAATGATCCACAATAGTAAGAAAAAAATAAGAACCATTGTGATGTGGCTTTTGGTAGGGCGCCCAAGAATCAACATGGATTAGTGAGAGAATATCAGTGGCACGAGATTTGCTAGTAGGAAAAGGTTCACAAGACTACTTTGCTAATAGCAAACTTGACATTCAAGATGTGGGAGAAAAGCATTAAAACCCAATCACGAATGATAAAGAAATTTTTTACCATTGGTAGTAGTATTACACAATGATTGATTATTCAATGAGAAATATGATATATCGAAATTTTTGGGAAGGTTAGTCCAAAAATATAATCCTTGTGAGATACTACCTAAGCCTATCAATTTGTCAATCAAAAGGGCTTAAAATAAACAATTTTCAAAATTGAAGAAAACTTGACAAGAATTATCCTCACAAAATTTGGAAACATAAATGAGATTGAAGTGTAAATCAGGAACATAAAAGACATTTTGGAGAGTAACGAGAGGACTAAGAATAATAGTGCCGAATTTTTTGACATATGTGAAGTTTCCATTTGGAAGACCTATTGAAATAAGGGACTTGAGGTTCTCATGGGTGTGCGAGAAAAAACTCTTATCGTAAATAATGTGGTCACTAGTTTCTGAACCAATTATCCATGAATTGTTTGAAATGGAATTCAGACAATAAGAAGTACCTGAGAAACTTGTCCATTTATTAGAAATCTTCAATTTCTTTAAAGCCTTCATCAATTGATGGTATTGATCATTAGTAATTGACTAATTGAACTTGTTAGCATGTGGCCTAGTGACTTGGTAAATTGAAAATTCTTTTTCCTCCAAGTTTTTCATGCAATTTCCAACAAGTGTTTATTTTATGATGTGGATGCTTGTGGTAATCACATAATAGCCTTTTTCCTTTTGTGTTTTGTCCACTTCCTCTTTGCAGTGACATGACCAAAGAGGAGGCGTGAGATGGCTTCAAAATAGGAGCCATGTGGCTTCTTGAGGATTGTCCGATCGAGACACGGAGAAGACATGTCCCAAGCCGTCTTATCTCGTAAAAAATTTAGGGCTGTATGTTCCATATTTTTCCAGGCCTTGTGAGTCCCCCTCTTCCCCCACTTGTGTCTTGCCCACGAACCCTCTCTACTAAGCATTCATTTGTGCTACGAGTAGAATGCCCTCTCCAGTCTTGTTATACTCCAACAAAGCAAGGCATTGGCTCTCTTCCTAAACAGCAAGCCAATAGATCCGACCAAGTGATAGCACCTAATCCATGGCTAGGATCTAGGAATAAAATGATGGGTGGGTATCGTTCAAAATCAAGAGAAATCATGTTAACTTTTCCCTCTCTTTCATCTCCTAGTATTGTTGTAGAGTGGACTCTGGTCCCTCAAGCTACTCTCCGCCACCTCTAGTTCATTCCAGAAAGCGGAGAGCTTGTTTAAGCAGGCTGCTATGGTCATGTTTCCTCGCTTTAGTTCTGAGAGAGCATGAGTAAGTGAAAAAATCTTCTCTCGATCGAGCTTCCCATACATCTTTTTAATGTTTTCCCACTTTTTCAAATTCTCTACCGGTGGAAGTCCAACCTTGACATCTAGAGCGATGCAATTTCCGATCTAGGTTCGGACTTATTGATTTAACTTTTGATGATGTTGTGAGTAGTATTATAGATGAAGAGATGCGAAGGAAAGTTTCATGTGGAGATCATTTTTCTACATCTACATCGTTAACGGCACTTGCAATGGAGAACCATGGAAGAAGTAAAAATAGAGGAAAATTCAGCAGGCATGGCAGATCACAATAAAGGGGTAAGAGACAGGTTATAAAAGATGAGTGTTGATTTTGTCACCAAACTGGATACCAGAGGTTTTAGTGTGATGCCTACAAAAAGAAGCAGCAAAATGAAAATCAAGGAGCTAATGTGATTAGCGATGAATCTTTGCTAGATAACTTGTGTTTGTCTGCAGGGTTTGACTTGACGACAAATAAATGGTTTATTGATTCTGGTTCTTCTTTTCATTGCACCTTGCAAAGAAGACATTTGATGATTAATGTAGTGGAGATTTCAGACAAGTGTTATGGGAAATGGCCACATGTGTCCCATTGTTGAAAAAGGAATTGTGACTTTGAATATCTCGGGTGGAGCATGTTTATTTTTTGCGTGAGACTAGACATATTTTGAAATTAAAGAAAAATATGATTTCAACCATTAAACTTGACCAAGAAGGTTTGGTAACAACCTTTGGATGCAAAGAGTGGAAAATAACCTTCAGAGCAAGAGTAGTAGCAAAGGGAAAATGTACGGGTACACTTTACCTTCTCTAAAGAGACAATATCAAATATGGTTGCAACTACAATGGCTACAGGTAATTTGTCTACTCTTTGGCATTATCGTTTGAGACATCTTGGTGAAAAAAGGTGTAAAGCAGTTACACTCCAAGAAATTACTTCTAAGTTTGCAAAAAGTCGAGTTAGTTTTTTGTGAGAGTTGCATTTATGGAAAACAGAAGGTTGTTAGTTATCAATTGAATGGGCGACAAAATAAAGGCCAGAAGCTAGAGTTAGTTCATACTAATGTATGGGGACCTATTCAGGAACTCTCTTATGGCGGTAAGATATGTTTTGTCACATTCATTAATGATGTGACAATGAAGACTTGGGTCTATACCCTTAGAGAAAAATTAGAAGTATTCGGGATGTTCAGAATGTGGAAAACCATAGTAGAAAAAGAGACAAGTTATCGGATGAAAGCTCTGAAGTCTGATAATGATGGTGAATACATGAGTAAGGAATTTGCAGAATATTTGAGTCGAGAAGGCATACATGGGTTAAAGATTGTTCCTAGAACTCCTCAAGAGAACGATGTAACTGAAAGGATGAACATGACTATTCTAGAACAAGCGAGATGCATGAGACTACACGCGGGTCTCCGACTACACTTATGGGCTGCCACAATTGATGTAACTGTTTATCTTATTAACAGAAGTCCATCTAGTGCATTAGATTGAGAAATACCACAAGAACGGTGGTCAGGTAAAAAGATTAATTATTCACATCTAAAGGTGTTTGGTTGCATTGCATATGCTTTGATTGATAGGGATGATGGGAAAAAGCTTGATGCTAAGTCCCAAAAGTGTGTCTTTATCGGATATGGTGGCAACGAGTATGGCTATAGGCTTTAGGATTATGAGAATAACAAAGTCATTCGCTATCAAAATGTGGTATTCCATGAAGAAAATATGTACAAGGATCGTTAAACAAAGTATGAGAAGGTAGTAGAACCAGGATATATTGAATTAGACACAATGCCCGTGAAGATGTTTCTAGTAGATCAAAGTGCACTTAAAATAGAGGTTCAAGATGAGCCTATTATCAGTGAGAAGGTAGCTCGAGAGGAATGCAATGATTCAGAGTAAACTAACGACCTTAAAATACCTAGCTTGAGAAGGTTTATACGTGTGAGAAAGCCAAAGGTAATTTTTGATCAATCAATTAATATTGTTCTAAGCCATATCTTATATACAGATTCAGGGGAACCAGAGACTTATGATGAGGCAAAGATAGACACGTCTCACTTGTAGTGGGAGTGTGCTATGAAAGACGAGATGAGCTCGTTACTTCAAAACAAAACTTGGGAGTTGACCAAGTTACCCACAGGTAAAAAGGCTTTGTTAAACAAATGGATGTACAGGATTAAGAATGAAGCAAATGGTAGTATTAGATACAAGGCGAGACTTGTAGTCAAGGGCTTTTCTTAAAAAGAAAAAATCGACTACTCTGAGATATTTTCACATGTAGTGTAGATGACATTAATTAGAATTCTGCTGAGTATAGTTGCAATGGAGGATCTTCATCTTGAGTAGTTAGATGTAAAAACAACATTTTTACATGGTGACTTAGATGAAGAACTATACATGAAACAACCTAAGGGTTTTGAAGTCAAAAGGTAAATAACACATGGTATGTCACTTGAAGAAAAGCTTATATGGCTTGAAACAAGTTCATCGGCAATTGTACTTAAAATTTGATGGTTTCATGAAAGAAATATGATTTGCATATTGTGAGTCTGATCGTTGTGTTTATTTTCCAAGTATAGCGATGGCAACATTGTGTATCTCTCTTTATATGTGGATGGCATGTTGGTGGCTAGTTCCAATATGAAGAGAATCGTAGAAGTGAATAAAATGTTATCATCACAGTTTGCTATGAAAGACTTAAGAGAGGTTAAGAATATTTTAGGCATGAAAATCATTAGAAATAGAAAAAGTAAGAAATTATAGCTGTTGCAGGAAGACTATGTGAACAATGTGTTAAAGAGATTTAACGTGGACAAAGCAAAATTGGTTGCAACTCCTCTAGCGAGTCACTTCAAACTTTTCAAAAATATGTGTCCGAGCACTCAAGTTTTGAGAAATGAGATAACAGTAGTTTCATATGCATCAACAGTAGTCAATTTGATGTATGCCATGGTGAGCACGAGACCAGACATTACACAAGCAGTGGGAGTTGTGAGTTGATATATGTAGAGCCCAAGAAGAGAGCATTGGAATGCAGTGAAATGGATATTGAGATATCTAGCAAATACTTCTAATTACTCACTTTGTTATGGTGGTACATCACTAGAGTTGCAGGGTTATGTAGATGCAGATCATTCGAGTAATTGAGATAGTGGTAAGAGTACAACTGGATATGTCTTTACAATTGCAGGTACAACGGTGAGTTAGTTATCTGAACTACAAAAAGTAGTGGCATTATCGACGATAGAGACATAATATGTGGCAATCATAGAAGCCTCCAAGGAAATCATATAATTACAAGATTTCATGGAGGAGCTACATCGAAAATAACGAGTCAATACACTATGGAGTGATAATCAAAGTGTAGTACACTTAGCAAAGAGTGCAGCTTATCACTCAAGGACTGGACATATCAAGAAGCCTTATCGCTTTATTAGGTCAGCTTTGAAAGATAATGAGTTAAAGTTACAGAACATGTTGACCAAGGTAGTAGACAGAGAGAAGCATATTTTCTATACTACTACCATTGGTATTACTCCATGTTGATTAATGAGGAGTATCGCAGAGGCACAAGTTATTAAACTACTAGTTTTTGAAGAAGATGGATGCAAAGTTTCTTGGTGCTTGGGTATATTTGTCTTCAGGTGGGAGATTGTTATAAATGAAGCCAAATAATTTTAGGGGCTTGTTTGTATTTTCTATCAAATTTGCTTTTAGGTTAAAATTGATACCTTTATATTAGCGATGGTAAGAAGCTAGCCATCAAGACATTAAAAAAGAAAATAAAGAGGCAAGAAAAAGAAAGAAGAAAAACCTGAGTTTTTTCTTTATGAGGATTCTCAATCTCTTTGTGCCCTGATTTTAAGAGAAGATCATTATTGTATTCCAACATTTTTCTATGTCTAATGGATTCGCAGAGTGCCTCTGTGTGAGGACATAGCCTAGGTTTGGGTGAACTACGTTAACAAATTTTCTAATGTGTTCTTCTGATTCTGTTTTTTTTTTTTTATTATTATTCTATTCTGACTGGTGAATTGTTTACGAGCATTATTTTTCTGGAATCAACGTGTGATTTCATAACAATGGTGTTGTTGCTCTGGAACACGACTAGAGGCTCAAAACTTAATTTTAACAGTTGACAATGGCACCTTTGAGCCAAGAGCTACATCCCTTCTATTATGGGTACAACAATGGCGGTTCCATGCCCATCTCCTTCAGAAGCACCGGATGAAACCGACCTGTTAAGGGGCTTCTTCATTTTTTTTATTTTTTGTTCTTTTTTGCACAACTAACATTTACGATTGTATCAAAGCATTTTCAAACTCTCAATTCCAACAAATATAGCTTACGATCTTCGGCTTCTTCAGGTTGAACAGGAACACTGTTAGAAGTCAGTGTTAAGAATGTGATTATTTCTCTGACGAGCCCCGTTCCTGAACTGGCCATTGAACATCGTTGGAACTCAAGGTTAAGGGCGTGATTATTCCTCTAACCAGCCCGTTTCTTGCACAGGCCCCTACAAAATCTCTCGTTGCCAAATTGCTTTTAGTATCACTCATTGATCAATGGTCCAAAATATCTTCCACTTAAAAATGTCTCCCCTCGATTTAGTTTTCTCATGTTTTTCTAAATTTTTCTAAATTAATTTATTTTATGTACTTGCAAATTCAAGGCTGTTAAGTCGTGATATGACACCAAAGTTATTAATTTGAAATTGACATGGCTCGAACCCTTAATAATCTTATTTTAATAAGACAGATTCACATCAAAACATTTTGATAGAGATAATAAATTGTACAAGTAATAAGTGCCAATAGAATGACAAAAATTGAAGAGACAATAATTTAAAGAAAGAGATGCCAATCAAAAGTAAATTATGAGAATAATAAAAGAGATACGTATGTTTCAATATTAATTTAAAAGATAATTGATATCATTCTTATTCCATCTAAATTGTGAAGTATGAGTTCACAACATTATCTTTCTCTATCCTTCACATAAGAGGTTTCCTCCCTTTTAATGTCGGTGGTTCCATGGATAACACACATCATACTCTCCTGAGTAACTAAGCCTACAGGGACCATTGTCTGAGATCATCCAAATGCACCTGGTACAATCATTCCAGTCCCTATCTTGAACATATATATCAAACCACTCAAATTGGTTTGACCATGCGAAGCCACAAAAGAACAATGTCCCCCCAAAAAAATTTGGTACGAACGCAAATGCCCAATTGTGCCTTATATGATGGACTCCGAAATCGTCATCCTTGGATTTGCAATGAACTAATAGAATAGTACTGTCTAGGAAATTGTTATTGATCTCAACATATGTCTTTCCTATTTTAAGACCTTCTACACGACTAGTTACAAATAAATAACTAATAAATATGAGATTAGCTGATATCATTGTAGCATACGTTGCTCTATATCTAACGACATTAAGCTATTTAAGGATGACAAATGATAGCATAATGATTACCATTACTATTGGAAGTAACGGCGGCATGTGGGCAAAGAGTTGTAATGAAGAGAGTAGGGCAACTATCCCCTAGGCTGCATTTGGTAGTGAGGACAAAATTGGGAATAGAATATGATTGTGCCTGCGTTTAGCTGTAGAATTTAACTACGTTAAATTCTTCCTAACAAATGTTTTTTTTTCTTTGGCGGTTTCATTATGCACAGAAAGATTGTGTTTATTGTCTCGGTCTTTATTGGACAACTGCTAGTTTCATGAACATGCGTCGGAAGCACTCGCGTGACAATGCTACGTAGAGACGCAAATCAATCACAAATGAGTCTTTTCAAATTTTAAATGCAGATCATGTAGCTAAGTCGAATATGTGATTGGTTTGTTTTACCTTGACATCAATTGTGTAACAAATGTATATGCTATAATTTGAACGGTCTATTCCAAAACTATGCAATTAATACATGTAATTTAGAAACGTTCATCTGCCCTCAAAAATAGATTTGTGCAATAGTGTTTTTACATTTGATGTAAGAAGAATTTGTACCTAAAATTATTTTGATTAGAATTTCTTCATTCCGCTTGACCTGGATAGGTATAACTTACATTTATGAGATGGTTTTCTTTTTCCTTAAACGTACATGACCGATAAAGTAGTTATTCGATTGCCACGTTTCTAAATTACATATAGAAATTGCATTGTTTAGGAATAAACCGTTTAAATTTTGACATAAATCTATATATACATTTGTTATAGATTTAACGTTGTGGGGAAACAAACCAATCATATATCCACATTACCTGTGGGAGATGCGTTACAACAAATTTTGCATTTAAAATTGAAATTCTCAATTTATGATTGACTTGTTTTTTAGGTGTCATTGTCACGTGAGTGCTTTCAATACATAAAATCTGTTTGCGAAACTATCACATATTGTCCAACAAAAACTGAGACTTTAGATCCAATAAATGTACAAAATAAAAATCACCAAACAATACAAACATTTTGGGGATAAAAACCACCAAAAACCCCAAACTTTGCCCAAAATGATAAATTTACCCAATTTTTCTTTTTTACATGAAAATCCTCTAAGTTTGCTAACTGCGATACATTTACCCCAAACTATTTTTTGTGACATAAAAAATCCTTAACTTTCATTCGTGTGACACATTTACCTTCAATTATAGGGCATTTTGGTCTTTTTTACTTTTTAATATTTTTTTCTTTTTCTTCTTCTTCTTTCTTCCGTCCGTCGGCCATGGCGGAGCCGACAAAGGGAAGCCGGCATTTGGCGGGGCTACCCTCGTCGGCATCGGGTGAGGGTCGTCCTCGCCTAGGCTGGCTAGGGCCGCCCCTGCCGGCGTTAAGCGAGGGCAGCCCTTGGCTGGGTCAGGCGAGGGCCTCCCTCGCTAGATCTGGAGAGGGCACCCCTCGGCCAGCACTGGCGAGGGCACCCCTCACCGGATGCAGGCAAGGGCGGCCCTTGTCGACCTCGGGTAAAGGCCTCCCTCGCGAGGCCCTCGCTAGCATCGGGCGAGGGTGCCCTTGCTCAACCTAGGCAAGGGCAGCCCTCATTGGTGTCAAGCGAGGGCGTCGCGAGGGAGGCCCTCACCAGCATAAGGCGAGTGGTGCCCCCCCCCTCCTAGATTTGGCAAGGGAGGCCCTTGCCCATTGCAGGAGGGCGGCCCTCGTCAACGTCGAGCAAGGCCTCCCTCACTAGCCTGCATTAGGCGAGGGCTGCCCTCATAGGCATTGGGCAAGGGGCGCCCTTGCCCGATGCCGGTGAGGGCGGCCCTAGCCAACACAGGCGTGGGCAATTGTCACCTGACACCAACGAGGGCAGCCCTCGCCGGATGCTGGGTTTCCTCCGCCGGCTTTGCCATGGCCGACGGAGGCAAGAGAGAAGAAGAAAAAAAGAAAAAAGGAAAAACATAAAGAATAAGACGAAAATACCCTTAATGGAGTAAATGTGTCACAGTTTGCAAAGTTTTGGTAAATTTGTCACTTTGGGAAAAGTTTGGAGTTTTTAGTGGTCTTTTCCCAACATTTTGACATGAAGAATCGAAATTAGTTCAATTCCACAATATGTAATTGGCTAGTTGCCTTTTTCTTTCAACTAAAATTTGTGACGTGCATGCCACCGTCACTTCCAATAAAGGAGAAAGAAGGATATTGGATCTCCCGGCTTGCCACAATGATAATTTACGTTTTATTTTCTTTTTTTTCAGTTTGGCCTAAGAATTGCCACATAAGATCAGCTATAATTCAAGTAGAAAATCTTATGTATAGATCAGTTAAAGGAGAGCAAATGAAAACAACTTTTGCCATCGCTTGTTTAAACGCCAAAAGGGAAACATTACGCAATCTCATTTTGATTTTGAGAAGGAAGAAAATTGACCAATGATCCTTAATGATTAACCTCTTTGGTAGTTTCGAATAGCTCTAGAATTTTCTTAAGTTATATGCCATATCTTTAGCATTTAAATGAAGCTACGTATCATGAATCAGAATATTAAATATATTAACCATGAATCAAAAATCAAATCAAATTGTAAGATTCAGTAAAATACCTAAAATTAGTCTTTGTGTTATGGATACTATAAAAAAGAAAACTAGATATAGAATTTGAGTTAGAATTATGATTTTGTACATCGCAACAGAATCCCATGACCTTAAATGTAATTGATCAATAGACACTAACAAATGATTTTTAGTGAATATATGAACTTTCAAGATAAGAACAAGTTTAGGGAAAATTGTCCAAAAAGTCTTAAACTTATTACACATTTGCCAATTAAGATCTAAATCTTTCAATTTTGCTAATTGAATTATAAACTTTTTCACATTTTGCCAATTTTATCTATCTAGCCAATTTTGACTAGAAATTGTTGACATGGATGGTTGGCGTTGATGTGGTAATATTTCGATAATATTTTAAATTTCTTATGATTTTTTTTCTTTTATACTTTTCTTTGCTTAAAAAAAAAAGCAAAAAACAAAAGTGAGGGCTAGTAAGGGTTGCTGGCCAACCTTCATCAGCCCTAGTCGAGGGCGTCGCGGCCCTTGCCAACTCTAGGTGAGAATGGTAATATCCTCTCTAGCAAAAGGCAGGGTACACGAGCCCTCGCCCATAATCGATGACTGGTGACTCCCTCACCAAATCTAGCTAGGTGAGGGTCGCCCTCACTTGAGGTCAGCAAAGGATGCCAAGCCCTTGCCTAGCCAAATCTAGTGAGGGTGTCACACTCCCTTACTCAAAGCTAGTGCAGGCCGTGACACCCTCACCCAAGGCAAGCAAAGGTCGGTGAAGGTTGACCCTCGCCTGTCAATGAGTTCCCCACCAACCCCTTCTCTGTAAGGCATTTTCAATCCTTCTACCAAAGTGCCAATTTTACTTTTAGTTCTAAGCGCATCTAGGTCCGTTTCTTCTGCCTTGGATCGAGTTGCATTGGTAAGATAAGCTCATGGAGTTGCATTACCAGTGAGGAAGTATCTAGCTTCATTTCTAGGGTAAGCCCCTCTCGATGCGAATTTTGTTACATCCTGTGAGTAAGTTTTTTCACTTTTCATGTGAGCAAGCAAAGGAATTAGCCTCTTGAAGGCAAGCAGGAAGTCAAATGAGCAAGCCTCTTTTGCTGGCCACCCTTGCTGGCCTTCTCCTAAAAACCCTTAAAAAAATATTAGTAAAAAAAAAGCATAAAAATCATCAAAAGATTTAAAACATCATTTAATATTTTTTGAGAAGAGCCACGCCAATGCCAGCTATCCACATTAGAAATTCCGACCAAAATTAACCGGATTGACTCAATCGACAAAAGCTGAAAATGTTTAGGACTCATTTAGTAAAATTAAAATATTCAGGATTGAATTGACAAAAGTACAATAGATTTATGACTTTATAGACAATTTTCCCAACAAGTTTAAGGTCATGAACGAAAGTATGTGTTGCAATATTGCCATCCACTCAACTAGCCATAGCTACACCTTTCACGAATTTGTACTTGTCCAATTCAGATATTGACTTTCAAATCACTAATTGTCATTTGTTTTCAACTTTCCTTTTAAGTTATCTACTCCATAGAATGTTTAAATGTTTCGTCTTAGTCCCTAGACTCCTCCATACAAGACAGTTTTCCATTTACTTTTTGTTAAAAGAACAATTAGTCAACCAGCCAGTAAGGGATGTTTCCCTGGGAATGACATCATACTCTTTTGCTTGCCATTATTTCTAAGCTTCTTTTTACCCCCTATCAACATTGTTATCAGTATCTTGTGATTGTCAATTGGCATCTTATGATTCGATTGGATTTAAAAATAAACAACACGTATCTATTAGACGAATCTATAGAATATTGTATCGTAAGTGTATCTATTGATTTACCATTGAAAATGCATCGAATTATCAATATAAAAATTGTTTATTTTGCCTATGAATCGGAGGAGCTTGTGTCCTATTTCATGGTGTATTGTTAGTTTAATATTCTTATTGCTTCTCAGCAATATACATGACTGTCGTGACCTCTCTTTTTCCGTTTGGGGGAAAAGGAAGAGGTTTAGGGGTATTCACCTAAAGAGGTAGGCCAATGGCCCTAGATTAGGCGTAGACTCTCCCAAGTCCATACCTCGCGCGACATTGAATTTTGTATTTTAGTTCTTAACAACCCATGTATTTCTAAGAGTCACCACTAGCCTATTAGAGTCGACTAGAGACCAATCAAGATGCGGGAGTATTGTCTCAATTCCTACACAACCAAAGATTTTTAGGAATAGGGACTTATTTATGCAAATGTTTCTATTAGTACCCTTGCAATACCACTAACTTGGAATGTTATTTATCTAAATGGCCACACAATCATAATTAATTATAATCCTTAAGAAATCACTAAGTGTCCATTCAAATTTTTTTATAAGTTTGTTTTCCTTTGTAATATATGAGTTTTGAGGGGAAAAAAAAAAACAAAGAAAGAAAAGAAGAGGGTTTGTAAAGTCAACAAAAGAAGCTGAAGGAGGACAGTGGAAGCTTCGGCTATTTTTAAAGAGAAGAGAGAGGGAGGGCTTGGGCAAAAACGAAATAAGGCGAAGGAAGAAAAAAAGGGTGGAAATAAAAGAAGGGAAAGGAGAAAGAAGAAAGGAGGAAGGGAAAATTTTTGGCGCGCTCACGACCCGGATGCCTCACCAAACCAACTTAACTCTGTTTTGCAACACCAGTAAGTGATCAAAGCCTTGAACCGTCTATTCAAACAAATTGTCGCAATTAGAGCTCGAAATTTGGATTTCTTGGAGACTTTTGAGGAAAAGTCCAATTTTTTAGTCATTGAGCTGCGTATTTTTATAGAAATGATAGTTTAGGGTATTGTGAAACTATAAAATTTTTACAGATTCTGATTTAAGCTTACGGTTTGCCCGGAACGGGATTTTCAATTTTGGCACACATTCTAGAACGGTAGCAAATAGTAGTTTTGGCTCTGAAGTTTAGCCATTGAGGTTTTGGGGTGGCTAAGTTGGGGTTATTGTAGTGCATCAAAAGAATTTTCTAAGGATTGTAAGATGGCTCGAAATGGAATTTTGTAGAGAAAGTTTTGCTACAACAAAGTTTAGCACACATGCTATACCTAGTGAACAACAATAGGTTTTTGCTAAATGCAAGCTTTCATTGGCGCGTAGGTGTCGTTTTTTCGACAAATAGGCCTAGTATAGGTGAGTCATTATACGAATATCATTTTTACTCGGCCTATTGATATTTTTTTCCATTAATTATTAGGGATCTGAGTGTGTTGGTTTGAGTAAGCATCGTAGTTTGTTTTTGGCTTTTCCCATGTGAGTGACACTATTTTATCTTTGTATTTTAAACTCATGTTTTGAAAAGCATAGTGGATTATTGAGTTGATAAATATCATATTTTGTTGCATAAAATAGGATTGAGCTTTCACTGCCATTTTATTATTGAAAGAGATAATTATCCTTTGAATTGGCTTGAATGATAGTCTGAAAAAAGGGTTTGTGAAATTCTTTATGAAAGAATCTTGAAACGTTTTGAAGAATGCTTTGATATTTAAATATAAAATACTTGAGTTGTGATATGACTTTCATTTTGATGTTGGATTACTGGATATTGTGATTGATGGTTGATACTTAATGTCTCGTGAACCTTGAGAGGTGTGTAGGTATGTGCATACTAGTTTAGGACATCCTTGTGAGCCAAGCTATTGGCTAATAATAGGTGGAGACCTTACCATGGGGGGAATCTTGGTCGTTTTGTCATGGGCGTTACACGTTACCATGGCTAAACATTTGAGCATGAGTTGGTCAATAGAGTAGACCATTGACATGTGATTTGAGTTTGGTTGATGGAATGGACCATTCATATGTGGTTTAATGAGATTAATCAATGAAATAGATCATTGATACAAGTTTTTATGAGATTGACCAATGGACTGGATCATTGGTGTCTTCAGTATTTATATTATGAATATACATTATTTTAAAGTAAGTTATGGTTGCGTTTTAAATGTGCATAGTCATTTCTCGATCTGCTTAGAAGAAATGTATTACTCATCGAACTGTGGTAACTCACTCCTTTCATTTACTTGTTTTCAGGTTCTTCAGTAAATCGCAAGTAGGCCTGAGCATTCGTTATTGGGGAAAACTTTTTGTGGTGGGGACTTTTTGGTATGAGTTGTATATAGTTGATAAGTTTGTAAGTTAGCTTTTGGTGGAGGTACATATACTAATTTGGTGGTTTGAGGCTGCGTCCTTCAAGAGGAAGGACGGCCGTGTCATCGTCCATTCTTATTGGTTTTGGGGTGTGACATCCTTAATGTCTAGACTAATCCTAACTAATTTAGAAGAGAAATTTACACTCAAATTAATTAAAAACAGTATGATAAGTAAATATCCAAGAAATTGAAATAACTTGAAAACAAATGTGGAAAAGGAAAATTCGATATAAGTCGGGCAAATAATATTACATGGCATTGTTATGCCACCCTAAGATAAAACCCTCATGAGCGAACTGGGAATTTAAATATGCATGAAATTGATCTAAATAATTTTAATCTATGCAAAATGGATTATTTAGAAAAAGGATTATAAAATACCAAAATGGCATTAAATTAGGAAAAATGACCTTATAAAATTATGAAAATCTCATAAATGTCATTTTTGTTTTAATTTGATACCATCCATTATATATATATATATATATATATATTGAAATTTTTGGATTTTTGGATTTTTTTATTTTTTATTTGAAAATAATTCTCTAAATCGATCTATGCTTGATTTTAAGAACCCGGTACATGAATATCACAAGAACCGAGCTCAAATAGACCGTTTCAAGATCGAAGCTTAGTTTGGGCATTTCGTGGAACACTTGGTGTGCATTAAACCAGCCTAAGTAGGTTCCTTGAGTCATGTTTGTGGCATTCAATCTCGATCCATAAACAATCTCATGTAGAACTAAAGTATCAAGGTCATGCTATCACATGCAAAGAGCAATATTAAATAGAAGTCACAACCTAAAACACATAAAAACCAAGCTAAAATCATCCTCAAATACGCGGGTTTGCGTTGATTTTGCAAATCTAGGTTTAAACTTAAGACAAGCAAATAGGTTGCATGCCCATATTCAAGCCCCAACACTCATCACATGCAAGATCTATAGAAAATATCACTTGATCAAAATGAAAGTAAGTAACATAGACTTTCAAATGCAACAAACATCATAGAGATTGATCAATCGAACACATCAAAATGATCTTTTCAAGAAGCATACACGCATGGTCCACATTGACCATCCATGAATCAATGTGGATGGATTTGGTTTTGGCTCAAGTTATAGACGATCTCATGATTTATTCGGAGATTTAAAGATCAAACTAAGCTAACCGTAGCATCATTTGTACTCCCTTATAACATTCATCAAGCTCATGAAGACAGAAAATACATACAAAGGGGAGTAGCAAGACAAACATATAAAGCTCTTGAAGAGGCTTCAAACACTTGGAAAATTTTCAGCCTAAGAAATCAATTTTCTAGACTGGTTTTCCTATTGCGTTTTCACATTTAAAACATATTCAAACTTGATCAAAAATACATCTAGGATTCTTACTTTGCTTCCTAGTTTCTTTTGCAATGGCTTTGGTTGAGGAAACCAAGAGATTATCCTTCGGGGGTACGTGGAAGTTGACTCATTCAAACAGGAAAATGAGATTTGTTGAGGAAAAAACTGA
Source organism: Eucalyptus leucophloia subsp. euroa (assembly GCA_017140325.1). Taxonomy (NCBI): domain Eukaryota; kingdom Viridiplantae; phylum Streptophyta; class Magnoliopsida; order Myrtales; family Myrtaceae; genus Eucalyptus; species Eucalyptus leucophloia. Next base: position 25,740,489 of record CM029474.1, on the reverse strand, counting down.
CAATGAAGATTTTGTTTAGTCTCCAAAATTAAATTTGGAGACCTCTTTTGTTGACCAAATTAACACCCAACCAAACTATATGTATTATAGTTTGGGCTACAAGTCATAATGTTCCTCATTTGCCTCTTACTTTTCTTAAAAACACCCACATTCCCTCAGTTGTGATCGATTGTACAAAACATTTGGAAAATTTTTTATTTTCTTGCCTTGCTAGGAGGGTACTGTTTCGGGGAGCTTTAGGAGGCCTTCTCGATCTCCATTTGGGACATGCAACCTATGATTAGAAAGATAGTTGGGTGAAGTTTCACTCTCTAGTTGAAGGTTTTGGCTAATGTGTGCTACAAGTTTGTGAAAATTTCACTTTTCTCTATAATGGTCGGCTTAGAATTTTTGGATTTGGCTTCTCTTGAATTAATTCTGGGGGCGTCTTTGGCAAACGATTGTGAGCTCTCTATTCTCCTCCTTGTCTCCTACTTTTCATGCCCTAAAAGAGCTTCCTTCAATGATCTTATCCCCTGAATTAAGAGATCTTGTGGTCAGTCTTTTGTCCACCTACCAAGCTTGCCAACAGAGCTACTTCAAAAACTTTCTGACTTGGCCAAATTTTCAATTTTTGCAGCCATTGAGTGTGTGGATTTTACTACGATTTTCATGTCTTTCCAACTGCTTATCCTTGGCCAATTTCTTTCCACTTGCACTACCAATAACGATCTTCCATCACGTGTAGAGATCAAGTTAATTAGGCCATTGAGTGGGATGTGGTGGAGCCACCAAGTTACTGACTCAACAACTCCGAATTGAGATCAAATCGTGGATTGAGTTTTGGTAGCTAGTTTGTGTGCTCTAATCCATCAATTTGGTTATGATTTTTGATTGATTAGCAAGCTCATGTATAGTAATTTAAGATCTTGGTTTGGTTTCGCAATTATCCCCACCCAATTTTTCTAAGGAAGTCCCTCAAAGTTGGCCATTTTTTGCTCGAGAATGTCCAATTCAATGCAATTTTGTTATTTTGGCTAGATTTTATTTATTTGGTCTAACCTAGTTTCAATTTCAACTTAATTGGGGGCCAAGATGATGATTTAAGGGCTTGGATGAATTTTTACAAAATTTGTGAATTGGTCCCTCAACTTTTTGAAATTACATTTTGGCCCAAACTTCTTGTTTCAATTGCAACATGATCTCTTATACTTGGCTAGTCATATATAGATCATTGGCCCAAACTTACTTTATTTTTTCCTTCTTTATTTTTTTTCATTTTTTTCCTTTTTTCTTTGTTTTTTTTTTTTTGGGAAGACATCTTCCATTAAAAATTATACTAAATGCCTAAATAATCTATATGCAAGAATTTGACATGAAATATTTTTGTTGAAAAACAAGTTCCTATTTTTGGGAAATGATTTTTGAGTAAAAATTTAGGTGTCAACAGCTGCCCTTATTTGGAAGGAAACTTGAAGATAATTCTTTAAAAGATAAGATAACACCTAATATATATATATATATATATATGTATGTATGTATGTATATATATATATTTTTTACAAGACCAAAATGAAAATGCAAGTGAGCTTGATGTAAAGAGCGTGGTTTAGGGATGAACCTATGAATACTTTGAAAAGTGTAGTTTGAGGATATATCCACGAATCTTGAGACTTAAGGTAGTTTCACTAACTAGATGGTTTAAAACAGACCTACTAACCATATGATTGATGGTAGCCTCACTAATCATGTGATTTAAAGTAGTCCCACTAACCTTGTGGTTTAAAATAGACTCAGTAGTATTGTGGTGTAAGGCAATCCCATTAATCGTGTGGTTTAAGGCAGTCCCACTAATCGTGTGGTTTAAAGTAATCCCATTAATCATTTGGTTTAAAGCAAACTCACTGACCTTATGGTTTAAGGTAGTCCCACTAACCGTGTGACATCTTGAAATCTCAGTTCTGTTTTCAATTAAATGAATCAGGCATTTCATCGATGCGCATATAGTGCTATTCTTTGGGCCGATCACTCATGAGATAACTAGACTATCTAGGGGAGTCAGTAAGGGATTTTAACGCAATAGACTTGAGAATTCGACTAGGAATCAATTACTTGACCGTGCTCATCTACAAAGATCATTACGGCACAATCAAAAATCAATCAGGGATCAGAGATAGGTTGGTTCGACTTAGATAGGTGATCAAAGTGTGGGTGATTCCACCAGATTGCAAAATTCCCATCAGTCGACGTTAAACTGATTTTTTTTTTGTCGTTTTGGTACCTTATGTCCGTAATCGAAACCTAGAGATTTCACGACCACCAATAGTCACTAATGTGTCGAAAATGTACATTGTGACTCGAAAATAAATCGATCACGGGTCAATTGCACAAAAAAATTCTAAAAGCTATATTGTAAGCTAGGTCACGTTAAAATCTCGCCAAATTGAAATTAACAACGAATTTGAATCCAATTTCAGAAATTGAATGTTTTGCCATGTCACGAGTCATTTTAGGAACGTCGATTCATCATCCAAAGATTTTTCTGCAAATCGAGATTTTGCATAGAAATTCAATATAAGGCCGTTTTGGTCTAGAAAATTCAAGGGACCATTGTTTATCTCATTTTTGCAATGCAAGTTGGTTCATTGGCATGAAAAATGTTAATTTGATCGAGGACACGCTGGTGGAATTTATAGGGCTGAAATTGGCTTCAATTGGAGAGAGATGAGTCCAAATTGAGGGGAAAATGCTTCAAATTCGTAGCCCCCTTGGTCCTTAACCTTTGGAGCACCTCAATGGCTTCCTAGGGTAGCTTTGTGGTTGAAAATGGCTGAGGAAGCCAACCCATGTTGGTGGGACCTCTTCAAGGGAGACAAAGGGATAGAAATGAAGAGATGTGGCCCCCTCCATGCTTGGCTGTCACCTTTCTTCTTCCTCTGCATTTGCTTTCTTCGTTGTTAGTCATTTTGGAGCTCAAGAAGTGCAAAGAAACCACTTGGCCAACCCCCCTACTATTGCAACCGCCCGCCAAGCCCGTAGTCGTCGCCGTTGGCCATCATGCCCTTGTCGCGTGCCGCTAAGCCCCACCCGCCATTCTGCCCATCCCGCAAGCTCCCTTGGTTGACGTTAGAGCCCCCTGCATGCCGTCAAGCTCGTCTGAGCAGCCACCGTCACCCTTGCTCGTCACTGCAGCTCATCCACTAGCCGCCTTGACCATTCTAGCTCAACCCACTATCTAAGTAGCCCCTTTGGCCCAAGATCTGAAATCAAAACCCAGCAACCCACCGTGGGCTTTAGGGCTCATTTCCAAGATTTTCCAGGCCTTGGTGTGTGTCGCCGTGTCAGAGTTTGTCGCTCGTCTCTGCCTTGCCGTCCTCGTGGACTCATTGGATTTCAAAACCAGTGAGTTTACTCACTAAACTCTACTTAGGGAGTTAATTATGCTGAATGGTTAATTAGTTTAGGTTAAGTATGATTTATGTGGTTAGTTAAAACGGATTAGTGATTTAATTACTCGTTTACGCATGTTAGGTGGTTAGATCGGCCTATTTAGCAACTAGATAGGCTGTATTATTTATCTAGTTAGGTTCATGATTTTTTCGAGACTGTTTCAATATTCAATTAGTCTTTTCTGGCCTAAGTTTGCATTTATGGCATTTAATTGTATTTATTTAAATAATTTTGGTAATTATTTCATTAATTATTATTTTACGGAAATTATACCGGGATTGCCGATGATCGGAATTTCATGCTGATTGCAATTGAGTGAGGTTTGTAATTTTGGCTATGTATCCCAAAATTGAGTAATTTCAATATTTAATTTGAAATTACTGGGTATCGGCTTACAACGCCAAAAATATGTTTGTAGACTATATGAAATGGTGAGATTTTTTAAAGGAAGAGTATTATATTTTAGCTAAGGCCGACAATGTACCCACACATGATTATTTTGATCGAGTATGATAAAAATTATGGAATTGTCAATGGATGAGAATAATATACTATATTAGCCTACATGCCTTGATATGTTAGCTTTAGTGAGTAGTATACTCTAGCAGCTTTGGTGAGCATAATAAGTATCGCATAGCTTTGGTGAGCATTATAAGTATCACACAATTTTGGTGAGCATGATAAGTATCGTACAGCTTCGGTGAGCAATATAGATATATAGCAGCTTCAGTGAGCAATTATTATATGTCCATATTATCAACTTCGGTGAGCAATACCATTTATTTTCAGCTTGGGTGAGCAATGTTCAATTTGATCGAATTGTATGGATGGTATTGATGGTATGGAGTCAAGTGAATTGACTAATCAATGATTTGACTGAAATTGAAGTGATTGATTGAATATATGAATCACACTGACTCATAGGAAGGAACTGAGGTGAATGTAAGTTTTTTATCTTATGTGTACATAGATAGCATTTAGGCGTATTTCCTTCCTAGTTAAGGTTTAGGGGGTGGATTTATTGAGACGTTATCTCACCCCGTTGTGGACTAACATTTTGGATAGTTGAAGAAGGTCACCAAACAAGTCTCCTATATTCTGCTTTATGGGGACCCAAAGGGGATGGGTCTACGAACACATGAGATCCATTGTTTAGGTTGATGTGGGTCTATCTCATATTGTGCCCCATCAATATAGGTAGTGGTATCGTCGTGAGAGAAATGGACCCTTACCAGAATCTGAAGTCCCTATGTTGGTGCTGGAGGTTTTTTTTTTTTTTTAAAGGGTACGGCTAACCCTCCTAGTGGAGTAGTGATAGACTCGTAGTCTTTGAAGCCAAAGTCCCCAGAGTCTTCTGTTAAGGGTTTGAATGCTTAGAGGATCTGTAGCCCTCGACCTTTTTCAGACTTGTATATATCGACTAGTATTGTATATGACTTAGTTTGATGTGTATAAAGGTGTGATGTGGTTTTCGAAAATTATGGCCCTACTTTTCTATCCCATCTTTGTGTCGTTTAGGGATTTAATTATTTGCTTCTGCATGCACATTAAAATGAAAGGGTTGGCAACGCATTCTAGGACGTCACAGTTTAATCAACCACTGAGAGATGGGCATGCATCAGAGGATTGGGGCGTGACATCCCCTTTGAGTGGTATAAGAGCAAGTTAATGATTGGACTGATAAGATATGATAAGTTTATGGAATAGTTAGTAGGAATGACCTTTATTTCATATCGGTACAGGTATGTGTTAGTTTTTTGGTAGTTGTTTGGTAAATTGTTTATGGCGATTGCTCAGCTTCTAATTTTGTGTGGAATTGGAAGGTAGGTTTTTGTAGAAAACTTGTGTCATGAGTAGCAGAGGACTACTAGAAAGCATACTATCGGGCCTATGACTTGGAGTAGAACGCCGATGAGGGTTAGTATCCAAGGAGGCCATGGTAAAGTGTGAGCTCAGGTTAGCGTTAGTGGAGTAGCATTGGCGCCTGTTGGTGCTGAGGTAACAGCTCTTATTGATCCCAAAATCGAAGGGATGGGAGCATTCATAGGGAAGTAGGCCCAAAATCAAGCTGCCACTATCGCCGCCGCTACTTAAGTTTGTCTCTACCGCTGCAGTTGCTGTTGCTATTGAGGTTGCCACCATTGCCACACTCCGCTGAGGTTCCACCTAGGAACATAGTCGTGGAGAGGTTGAGACCGATCAACAAGTTGGTAGAACAATTCTCGAAGCTAAACCCGCCAAGGTTCACCGGTATTGGAGATCTAGAGACTGCATCGTTGTGGATTCAAGATCTGGAGAAGGCCTTCACACTATTGATGTGCACTAAGGTTGAGAAGGTTGTCTTGGCAGTATACCAACTACAAGGTAACGCAAATACCTAGTTGAGGGCCACCAAAGGCATAGTATTTTCGGAAGGCGTGGTCCCAGTGCGGAATGCTTTCCTCAAAGCTTTCAACAATGAGTACTTTTTGAGCAACGCCCGAGAACAAAAAATGAAGGAATTTTAGCACCTCCGCCAAGGAGTGATGACCATGGACCAATACGAAGCGAAGTTCACGAGGCTTTCACAATACGCTCCAAGGCTGATAGAGGATCCAGAAGATAAAGCTCAAAGGTTTAGGAATGGCCTTTGATTGGAGTTAAAGAACCCACTGGTGCCGCGTGACTTGAAACACTATAACAAAGTATATAGTCGGGCCTAGTTGATAGAGAGAAGCATGAGTGAGCAAGCTACTTTGTCGGGATCAAGGTTCAACTCATATCGGGATGGGAATCGGTATGGGAAGAAGCCTATGACTGGAAGGAGGTTCCAGGTTTCGCCTAATAAGAAGCGTGAAATTGGAAGTCGGAGCCAAATCAAAATGGCATATGTTGCTTCTGTGGAAGGTGACATGGTTCGGCATCGTGCCCTCGGAGGACAAGCGCTTGTTTAGAATGTGGCCAAGAAGGTCACTTGGCTAGAGATTGTCACAGAAGGTAGAGGAGACAACAACAGTTACCGCTATTGCCCCCGATGGGTCAAATAAGGGGTGTAGCATCGCAAATTGCATCGTAGGGTGGACGAAACATGCCTGCAGCTCAAAGGATAGTGTATGCCATCATAATAGGTCAGGTAGAGGACTCACCTGATGTGATCACTAGTATGGTTTGCTCAACGACCATGCTACTTATGCTTTATCTGACCCTAGTGCAACTTATTCTTTTATTGTTGAGCTATATCTTAAGCTAATAGGATTAAGTCCTGAATTGCTGGAGTCAGTGGTTAGCACATCTACACCATTAAAGGATAAGGTGTTAGCTGCATTAGGTTGTTTTTGTTGCAAGTTAGCGATTGGTGAGCAAGAGGGGAGGATAGACTTGTTAGTCCTAGCCATGCATGATTTTGATGTGATAATTGGTATAGACTGGCTCACCAAGCAACGAGTTAAAATGGACTGTTATTGTAAAGCGATTCAGTTTGACTCATTAGAGGGTAAAAATTTCAATTTTGTTAGAAGTTAAGGAGGACCCTTAATTACCTTAATCTTGTCGCTTGAGGCAACCCGTTTGTTAGACAAGGGTTGTCAAGGTTACCTGGCAACTATCATGGATATGACAGTTGATGAGTTGAAGATCGAAGATATTTCAGTAGTTTAAGAATTTCCAAACATATTCCCGAAGGAATTGCCAATTCTACCACTAGAGAAAGAAATAAAGTTTGTGATCGAGTTAGCTCCCGAGATAGAGCCAATTTCTAAGGCTCCTTACCGGATGTTGTTATCTGAGTTGAAAGAACTGAAGGTGCAGATGCATAAATTGTTGGATAAGAGATTCATACATCCCAGTGCATCACCTTGGGGAGTACCAGTTCTGTTCGTGAAGAAGAAAGATGGTTCATTACACATGTGCATCAACTATCATCAACTCAATAAGGTAACAATCAAGAATAAGTATCCAATCCCAAGGATCGACGACTTGTTTGATTAGTTGTATTGAGCGTTGATATTTTCAAGATGGACTTGAGGACCATGTATCATTAGTTGAGCATCATAAAAGGAGGATATACTGAAATCAGCATTTTATACTCAACACGGCTATTATGAGTTCATTGTAATGGCGTTTGGTCTGACGAATGCTCTAATTGCTTTTATGGATTTGATGAACTGAGTGTTTAAAGAGTATTTAAATCAGTTTGTGATCATGTTCATCGATGATATTTTGATGTATTTGAGAAGTGCTGAGGAGCATGAGAGTCATTTGAGAATGGTACTCTAGACCTTGAGAATTCATGGATTGTATGCTAAGTTTAGCAAGTGCGAGTTTTCGTTCACTCGTGTTGCATTCCTAGGTCACGTGATTTTAGGTGAAGGAATCTCTGTGGACCCGTCCAAGATTAAAACAGTGATTAGTTGGCCAAGATCGACTACAGTGACAAAGATTAGAAGTTTTCTGGGTTTGGTAGGCTACTACAGAAGGTTCATGGAAGGATTTTCAGCTTTGGCGTCGCAGTTGACTTGACTCTTAAAGAGAGACAAGAAGTTTGTGTGGACAGACAAGTGCAAGCGTAGTTTCAAAGAGCTTAAGCAGAAGCTCACTACCATACCTGTGTTGACCATTCCATTTGGTCCTAGAGGATATGAAATCTATAGTGATGCGTCGTTCAGAAGACTAGGTTGCATATTGATGCAACATGGTAGGGTTGTTACATACGCCTCTCATTGTTGGAGGAAACTCCTTTAATGTTTTGAAGTTGACAAAACTTATCTAAAGTCTATTCTGAAGAATTCCAAACTTTAGTGTCAAAGTCTGAAGACTGCCAGACTTTAGGTTCAAAGTCAACCCACTCTGACATATTCTAGATTGAATACTATTGAAGAATGAAGTCTTTTCCAGACGTAAGATTTTCTTTATTTCTTCAAGGGTTCAACTCGTATGACTTAAGGATGGCTTTCTGGTTGGATATAGCACCTACATGATTGACTATCTTTATTGGAATCAATTTTGCTATTCAAATCTTTTGGAAGACGAGTAAACTTGGAAAATATCTACTTATAGAAACCAAGATCTTGATTGTATAGGTGAATAGGATTGACGGGCTTTCATCTTAATCATCAAACAATTCGAGATCTCCTTGATTGATTCTATCCAACAGGTTAATTGGAAAAATTCCTTTGAAAAGTGCCAACAGTTGAAAAGGCATGAATGAGTATTTAAGGAGGACTCTCTAGTTGTTCGAGAGAGTGTGTGAAAAAAAATTCAAAGTTTGAAACTTTCCATTTCCTTGTTATGCCAAATACTGAGCTCAAAGTTGTATACAAAAGAGAGAAACTCATAGTGAGACTTTGTGAGAGAACAGTAGAGATTCTTTATTTTGAAGTCAAGATCACAAGGCTGTAATTTCTCTTTTGATTTTTATTGAAATCTTGCCAGTAAGCTATCAGCGTGAAGAGTGGACGTAGGCTTGACCTAAGTCGAACCACTATAAACTTTGTATTTTTATTTTCTTCCCTAAACTCCTTCATTTTGTCCATCATATGAATTCGTTCAAAGTCTGTCATTTTCTAAAAGCAAATTACTTCTACTGAACTTTGTGAAAATTTTACTTCACACCTATTCTCCCCTCTCTAAGTGTTGTTACTAGCCTTCTCAATTGGTTCAAAGCTTGTGTGCTTATTTCATTGAAGTGTTTATACTTCTAAGCTAAAGATCTATGACTAGTATTTTGGCTCCACCCTCGCTGGATCTAGGCGAGTTAGTTAGAGGCCAAAGTAATACCAGACCTCCTTACTTTGATGAGAAGGAGTATATGTGTGGAAAAACAAGATGAATGCATTTCTAAGATCAAAAGTTCCCCAAGAGTGGGATGTGGTAGAAGAAGGGATTAATCCCAAAACTACATCAACTTCAGAAAGAGGACATGAAGTTGTAGATGTTGGCGTAATAACACAAGCATAATTAACCAAGAGACAAGCTATTGATGCTAAAGCTATCTACTCTTTATACTGTGCTTTATCTCCAACTGAATATAACTAAATTTCTTCCTGTGAAACATCAAAAGAAGTTTGGGATAGGTTGCACATTACCTACGAAGGAAGTGATCAAGTAAAGGAAATGAAAATCAATATTCTACTCGAATAGTACGAAGCCTTCAAGATGAAGCCTAGAGAATCCATCATCGATATGTTTAGTTGTTTCGTTGAAGTTGTGAATGGATTGGCATATCAAGGACAGCCAATCTTAGAACCAATGAAGGTTAATAAACTACTGCGTGGACTCTCCAAAGACTGGAATCATGTGAAAATGTCAATTAGAGAAACCCAAAGGATCATGCCTCTTTCAGTAGAAGAACTAGTAAGCACACTTCAATCATATGAAGTGGAGCAAATTAATGAGGAAGAAGATCCTAAAAGGAAGAAGGCAATTATTTTAAAATCTAATGACAATTCTAATGATACAGATTTAGAAGATGACTTAGACAATGAGGAGCTAGCACTTATGATTAAGAAGTGTAGAAAGTTGAATAGGAAGGGAAGAAGATTCAACTAGAAGAAGTAGAGCGCTCAAAATTTCCAGAAGAGATCGCTAGAGGATAATGAAATCAACAAAGATGTAATATGCTTTGAATGTAAGAAAAAGGGGCATATTAGACCAAACTTTCTCTATTGAATAAAAAGAATGGAAGAACTGAGAGATACAAAAAGGCTCTCAAAGCATAAACTTGGAGTGATATCGAGTGCGGGGAAAGTAAAGAGAAATATGCCAATATATGTCTGATGGCCTATTCCGATTTAGACTCAAAATCAAAAACAAACTTTGATTCAGATTCAAATCAAGAAGTTAAGGTTAGCAATTTAAAAATTCATGTTAAAGTCTCAAAGTATATAGATGAACTTTGTCTCAATCTCAAAACATCTCTTAAAAGAATTTTCGAACTAAAAAGGGAAAATTCTAAACTGAGGCTACAAGAAACTTCTTGGAGAGAAAACTTTGAAAGTCTGGATGAAGTTTTGTTGATTTGAAAGTAATTTATGATTCTCTTTTGAAGGAAAATGCCTTTTTGAAAGAAGATATTTCAAATATTACAAAAAGATTTTCAAAAGGATCTCGAGAAGTTGGATAAAATTATTTTAGTACCAAGACCTTATTTTAACAAATCTCGTTTGGGTATGACTTCAGAAACTATTCCTTTATTTGATTTTCCCAAAGTTAAAGAAAGAATCAAACAAAAACCTATAGGTGCATTTTACAAAAGTCACTTTCAAAAGATTTTTGTAGAACCTATTGGCTAAAGTGCTCTCAAATGTTCTAAGTGTAACAACTCATAACATTTTGAGAAGGAATGTCCCAAGGTTTGGAGACCTATTAAGAGGAATTGGGCTAAGACTATTTTCAATATTAACTCTCCTAGACCCAAGAGAATATGGGTACTAAAGAAAACTTGAGTTCCTTTTTTTATCATAGCTCATTATCAAGAGGAAGATCAAATGATATTTGGATAATGTCTGTTCGAGACACATGATAGGAGATTCAAGTTGCTTTATAAAACTTGTTCAAGTGAATGGTGGAAAAGTTTCCTTCGGTGGAAACAACAAAGGAATAATTGTTGGATGTGGAACGGTAAATATTGGAAGCCTGGCTATCAATAATGCCTCCTTGGTGGAAGGTCTAAATTATAATCTACTCAGCATAAGTCAACTTTGGGATACTTGATTCAAAATTAATTTTCCAGAAAGCATATATTCGGGAATAAGCAAAGATTTCTCTCAATCTTTCACTGGACGAAGGCATGGAAATATTTACATTATAGATATAAAACCAGAAAGTTCTTAGTGTCTTATATCTATTCAAGATGAGGCAAATCTTTGGCTTCGAAAGCTTGGTCATGTTAACATAAAGAAAATTGCCAAGATTTCTTCCAAGAAGTTTGTTCATGGTCTTCCTAACCTAACTTATTAAAAGTTTGAATTATGCACTCCATGTGTTTTGGGAAAACATGTTAGAAGTTCCTTTAAATCTATAAATCAAGTTTCTATTAATCGAGCTTTGCAGCTTCTACATATGGACAACTTTGGACCAACAAGAACTCAAAGTATTGGTGAAAAGAAGTACTACCTTGTAATCGTGAATGATTACTCTCATTTTACTTGGGTTTACTTTCTAGCAAATAAGTTTGAAGCCTTCTCTCACTTCTCAAAGTTTGCCAAGAAGGTTCAGAATGAAAAATGATATGCTATTTCGAGTATATGAATAGACCATGGAGGTGAATTTGAAAATCAAAACTTTGCGAACTTCTGTGATAAATCTGGTTTTCAGCATGTTTTCTCTTTTCCATACACTTCAAAACAAAATGGGATTGCAAGAACCCTTTTAATTGAGAGCAATATATTCTCTCGATTTTGGGCAGAAGTAGTTTCTACAGCTTGTTACATGATCAATAGAGTATTCTTGAGGCCTATCTTAGAGAAAACTCCATATGAAGTATATAAAGGAAAGAAGCCAAATGTTTCTTACTTCCATGTTTTTGGATGTAAATGTTTTGTTTTAAAAAATGCAAATGATTGAACTGGGAAGTTTGAAGAAAAATCAGATGAAGGAATCTTCCTTAGCTATTATACTTCAAGTAAAGTTTATAGGGTCTTCAATAAGAAGACTCAATCTGTGAAAGAATCTATGAAAGTCAAGTTTCAAGATTGCGTGCAAACTCACCCAGATCATACTCAACTTGAAGAGTTTGAACATGTTATAGACTTTACAAATTCTACTTCCCCCAAAGAGGTTCAGACTTCTGGAGATCAGCAACAAGCAAATCTAAGAGATTCAACTAAAATAGAGGATTAGCAAACTCTCAAACCAACCAGCGATTGGAAGTATAAGTCAAGTCATCCCAAAGAACTCATCATTAGAAACATTGATGAAGGAATTCGCACTAGATCCAAAAGGCGAGAAAAGTCAAGTGCTTTAGCACTTGTTTCTGAGATAGAACCCAAAAGTATAGAGGAAACCTTATTTAATGAAAGCTGGATTGAAGTTATGCAAGAAGAGCTCAAACAATTCAGCATCAACAGTATTTATGAGCTAATTCCTAAACCTAAAGGTAAGTCTGTTATCAGGACAAAATGGGTTTTTAAGAACAAGATGGATGAGAAATGAAAAGTGGTCAAGAACAAAGTAAGACTCGTGGCCAAAAGAAATACGCAAGAAAAAATGGATAGACTATGACGAAACCTATGCACTAGTAGTGATGTTAAAAGCAATTAGATTATTACTTTTTTTTCTTTGCTCTAAAAATTTTCAGGTTATTCCAGATAGACGTTAAAAGTGCATTCCTAAATGGATTCATCCAAGAAGAAGTCTATGTTGAACAACCAGTAGGATTTGAAGATCTAAGAAAGCCAGACTTAGTCTACAGACTGAAAAAGTCCTTGTATGGACTAAAGCAAGCACCTCGAGCTATTCCTAACCCAAAATGGTTTTGTCGAGGATACTACTTTGTTCATGAAAAAGAGACAATGAAAACTTTCGGCTGGTTCAAACTTATGTTGATGATATTATCTTTAGACCGCTTAATGAAAATCTATGCAAGAAATTTTCTAGATGTATGCAGGATGAATTTAAGATGAGTATGATGGATGAGTTAACTTTTTTTCTAGGATAGCAAGTTAGACAATCGAAGAAATGTATCTTTATTCACCAAGAGAAGTATGCAAAAGATCTTATCAAGAAATTTGGATTGGAGAATTTCAAGAAGATAGAGACACCAACGTCAAGTTCTTAGAAGCTGAACAAAGATGAAAGAGGAAAGAAAGTAGACCAAAAGCTTTACAGAAGCATAATCAGTTCTCTTCTTTACCTTACTACATCTAGACCTGACATTTTGTTTAATGTTTGCATCTATGCTAGATTCCAATATAATCCCAAAGAATCTCATTTAAGTGTTGCAAAATGCATCATTAAATATATTGTGACTACTCCAATGCCAGGTTTGTGGTATCCCAAAGAATGAGTCTTTACTTTTCTTGGATATTTAGACACAGATTTAGCAGGTTGTAAAGTCGATAGAAAGAGTAGTTTTGGTACTTGTCAACAGCTGGGTAGCATACTGGTGTCTTGGTTCTCAAGGAAGCGGAGTATGTGGCTCTATCAATAGCAAAAGTAGAGTATGTGGCTCTTGGGAGCTGTTGTTCTCAAATTTTATGGATAAGACAATAGTTAAGAGACTTTGGAATTGAAGAATAGTGTATTGCGATCAAAAGCGAAAACACCAGTGCTATTAATCTCACAAAGAATCAAATTCTTCATTCAAGGGTAAAGCATATAGAAATTCGACATGATTTCATAAGAGATCATGTCCAAAATGGAGAGATTATGATTCAATTCATTGACTCGAAAAATCAATTTGCAGACATATTTACAAAGCCTTTGGAGAAAAATCTATTTGAGTCTATTCGCACTAGACTGAATATTTTATATCCTACTGCTTAAAGTTTGAAGTTGGTCAGACTCATACTTTCCATACTCTACTTCAATAAAAGAAAGTCTTGAATCCGGCTTTTTTATTTTTGGAATGAAAATGTATGTTTAATCAAATCATTGTTTGCCTATTTTATTTTTGGAAGTTATCTTTTTAGAATTTTTAAATTTTCGGCAGTTTTTATTTTTAGTTATTTCGAAAGAGGCAATTTTCTTTGTGATGGTTCATTTTTCTTTTTTATATGTAACCGTTCATTTTCTTTATATACCCTTTGTATTGCTTTCGAGGACTTTTTACCAAACCTTAGCATACAGACTTTCTACTCTCTCGTTTCTACTCTCAAGCTTGTTTTGGAAGTCTTGATCTTTTTCACTCAAACTTGTTCGTGAAATCCTCCATGACTATGAAGATGTCCTTTCAAAGAAAGTCATCTTGGATCGCAAGTAGGGGACCACAGAATATGCCTGAGGGTCCTACACATTTTGATCTTACCAAGGAAGAAGAGATTTTACCACATTCTCCATAGTGTGCTACACCAAATCCTGTGGCAATTAGTGGAAGAGGAAATCAAGGAAGATGTGGAACCTCTCAGGACCATGAAGCCCCAGGTCATTTATAAACTTTACTCTCATTTGAAGCAGGGTGGTACTACTATGATCATTATCGATGAATTTCTAAAAGAAAGAGGATACAAGAATGAGACTCTGTTCTTGTGAACAATGGAAAAATTAGAATAGCGCCTGAAGGATCGGTAGATAGAGCGTTTGCTAACTCTCCAGTTGATTCTTGTTTCGGCTTTATCAATCAGCTTGAGAGCAAAGACGATGATGAGAGGATGTTTTTAAATTTCTAGCCAAGAATCGACATTGCTACTTAAGTGCCTAGTGATGGAATGAGTCTTTTTCGTTCTAAGGATCAAAAAAGAGTTTACAATAGACCGCTGAAAAAAGGGATGATGAACCATCAATCAATTGATTTTCATTTTCTAGACTCAATCAAAGTGAATCTAAGGGAAAAATTCTCTCTCCTTCAACTAGAGAACTTTTGCTCTAAAACTACTTATTAGATATCCTGAGTTAACTACTTATTTCTATTCGAACTTGTCGTTTCTTAACCCGAATAGATTTCAATTCACTGTGCATGATAAAAGCTACGTGGTGGATGTTGATATGTTGGCTGACATTATTGGGGTGGAAAGAGGTGGTTTCCAACCAATAAGTGTCTGGGTTGGTCATGCGATAAGATTTCTTGTTAGGGACAAACTTCCAGAAGGCGGCATCACTTACTCCAAACTGTCTGCCTCAAATATTTTGCTACATAAAGTCATGATCAACTGCATTCGACCAAAGTCGACTTCAAAGACAGATGTTTCTCGATCTGAAGCCAAACTAATGTTTGCCATCAATAATGGGATGAAGTTCTCTCTACCTCATACAATCCTGATGCATATGTACAAGAATGTTGTGAAGGATAAGGGACAACTCCCTTACTCAAAGCTGGTCACACAATTGTTTAGGCTTTTCAGATTAAGTTTCTAGCCTATCTTTGTTCTAGAACTATTGATCCTATGATTATAGGATTGAAAATGGTGTCTAAGATGAGGTTGAAAGAACTGAATAGGGCCATCGAGCGCTTGAAGGAAGAATCCCCTAGCAAACCCAAATAAGCCTCTGCTACAAAAGGAAGGAAAGGCAAGAAGCTTATTCGTGAACCTACCAAGAAAAGAAGATCTCTTATTCTACAGGATGAAGAGGATGATTAGGATGATCTTACTATCTTTGCCTTTGCATTGAAGAATCTTCAGAGTTTTGTCAATTTTGAGCAACAACAGAACAAAGAAGAAAGAGAAAGAGGAGAAACTAAGCAAAGAAAAGAAGGAAGAGAAGATAGAGAAGGTACAAAGGAAAGAGAAGAAGCAGCAAGAGAAGCTGTAGAAGAAGAGGATCAAAATGACTCCCATGAACCAACTTTTGCAATTTCCCTATCTGAGGATTCAGAGAAGACAAGGAGTGGAATTGTATGAGCTCCAACTGAAAAGAAAATAAAAACATCACTCTGGTGCTGAAATTGAGAAGGAACAAGAAAAAGATTTCCCTTCTCCACCTGTAGCCATAGAAACAAGGGGAGTTCATGAGATAATAAGTACTTCTTCTTCTCCTATTTTCATAGGTGATGATGTTAGTAGATCTCCTACCAATCCAGAGGATGTCTATGCTTCACATCTTGAGGAATCCCCTTGAAGTCATGGTGTTCAACATGCTAATGTTCCCTCAATTCTCAACACTCCTCGAAATCATTTTGTTGAGGCTAGTGCACAAACCGAATCAACAGCTGATTATGCAAGGATGATGGACATCCTTTAGGAGGTGAAAGTCCAGCAATATGCTATGGAGTATGAGATACAAAAATTTCAAGCAACCCTCAAATTGTCTTATGAACTTCACACTAGGACAATATAGTCCTTGGACACACAGGTACAGACTCTGAATCAGTAAGTTTTTCAATATATGGTCAAGAATGATGAAAATGCTCAGATGTTGAAGACCGTTCAAATTGCAGTTCAAAATGTTTATCTCTAGCGCCAATAAATTGAGGACGCAGTTCAATCGATGGGAGATTTCTAGCTCATTCGTATTCCAAAACACACCGAATTTCATTTGAATTTTATCTATTTTTGGACTTTCTCCACTTTTTGCTATTGATAAAAAAGAGAGAGAACTGTGTAGATTTGACTTTGACTTTGATTTTGACTTATTTGAACTTATTATTTAACTTGTTTGACTTTAACTTTGTTGGTTGTTGAACTCTTGACATTTGTTGGACGTTTGAACCTTTATCCTATTATTATGTTTGAACTTTGCAGGCAACTTACTTTTGTGGTAATGATTATGGATGGATAGTTATTTAAGTCTTGATGTTTAACTTATCTTTTCAAGATTAACATGTTATATGTGGTTGCAGAATCAATGCTATCTAGATCCTAATCAATTTTTTGTAAGATATCATGTACTCCTTGAAAGTTGTTTTGCAAGACAAAAGTTCTTAAATCTTCGGGAAAGTTTTGTCACCAACAAAAAGGGGGAGATTGTTGGAGAAAACTCTTTTAATGTTTTGAAGTTGATAAAACTTACCCAAAGTCTATTATGAAGAATTCCATACTTTAGTGTCAAAGTCTGAAGACCACCAGACTTTCGATCCAAAGTCTGCCCACTTTGACATATTCAAGACTGAATACTATTGAAGAATGAAGTAGTTTCCAGACGCAAAATTATCTTTATTTCTTCAAGGGTTCAACTCGTATGACTTAAGGATGGCTATAATTTCTCTTTTGATTTTTAGTGAAATTTAGCTAGTAGGTTGTCAGTGTGGAGAGTGGACATAAGCTTGATCTAAGCCAAACCACTATAGACTTTGTGTTCTTATTCTCTTCCCTAAATTACTTTATTTTATTCATCATCTGAATTCGTTCAAAGACTGTCATTTTCTAAAAGCAAATTACTTCTACTGAACTTTGCAAAAATTTTACTTCACACTTATTCACCCCCCTCTAGGTGTTGTTACTAGCCCTTTCACCCGTCAATTGAGACCTCATGAGTCAAACTACCCGACCATGACTTAGAACTCGCAGCAATCATTTTCGCTTTAAAAATTTGAAGACATTATTTGTGTGGGAATAAATTCTAGATCTTCACCAACCATCAAAGTCTCAGGTATTTATTCTCTTAAAAGGAGTTTAATATGAGACAGCGTTGCTGGATGGAACTTCTAAAGGACTACGATTGTGATATTCTATATTACCTTGGGAAGGCGAATAAGGTCACAAACACTTTGAGTCGGAAGTCTTCAGTTGTGCATATGTTGGTTAAGGAATGGGTTTTACTTGAAAGGGCTCGAGATTCGGTATTCAAATTTAAGGTAGGCCACTTTTCGAATCTTATGGCCACCCTCGTAATTGAGCCGGATGTGCATATTAGAATCAAGACGCTCCAATTGATAGACCCAGATGTCCAAAAGATTCTACAAGAGGACAGCGATAAGAGAAAGGTTGATTTTCAGATTTCTGAGGATGGAACATTGAGGTTCCGAGGACGATTGTGTGTACCTGATGATGCAGAGCTTAAATAGGAGATCTTATCAGAAGCACATCGTAATAGTTAAAGCATTCATCCTGGCAGTACAAAGATGTATCGGAATATGCGTTAACACTACCAGTGGTCCGGTATGAAGGCAAACATTGCCAAGCATGTCACCAAGTGTCTGACATGTTAGTAAGTGAAGGCCTAGCATTGTAAGCCAGGAGGACTACTGCAACCTCTCGAGATTCTTAAGTGGAAATGGGAGCACATCACGATGGAATTTGCAATAGGCTTACCAAGGAGTTAGAGAAGTAATGATTCATTTGGGTAGTGGTCGACAAACTGACGAAGTCGGCTCACTTCATCGCTATAAGGAAGGATGTGCATTTGGATAGGTACACAAAGCTGTATGTGCATCAAATTGTTCATCTGTATTGATTGCCAGTGATGATTACGTCTAACAGAGACCCGAGATTTACAGCTATATTTTGGAAAAGTTTGCAGATTGATTTAGAGACGAAGCTACAGTACTATATGGCATATCATCCTCAAACGAATGGCTAGCCTGAGAGGATGATTCAAACCCTCAAAGACATGTTGTGAGCTTACGTATTAGATTTCAAAGGAATATGGGAGGAACAGCTTCATCTTGTCGAGTTTGCCTACGACAACAGCTACAAGCAGAACATTCATATGGCTCCTTTTGAAGCATTGTATGGTAGAGCATGCAAAATGCTAGTGTGTTGGGATGAAGTTAAGGAAAGAAAGATTACAGGCTCAGAGTTAGTTCAGCAGTCAGTGGAGGCCGTTACAGTCATCAGAGATGAATTAAAGACCACTGAGAGTCGGCAGAAAAGCTACACAGATAAGCTTTGGAGTTCTATGGAATTCCAAGTTGATGATCACGTTTTTCTAAAGGTGTCACCAATGAGGGATACTTCGCGCTTTGATAAGAAAAGAAAACTGAGTCTAAGGTATGTAGGTCCTTTTAAGATTATTGAGAGAATCGAGATCCTAGTGTATCGTCTTGCATTGCCGCCAAGGTTGGCGCAAGGGGCATGACGTCTTTTGAGTGTCAATGTTAAGGAAGTATGAGCCTGATCCGACCCACATACTTAATTTTGAGGAATTGGATGTCGACGATAAAGTGTCGCATGTAGAAAGCCTGATTCAGATTGTGGATTGGAAAGAACAGATCCTGCATACCAAGACGATTTCATTTGTTAAAGTAATCTGGCAACACCACGGCACTAAAGGAACAACCTGGGAAAGCGATGAGTTGATGAGACAACTATACCCCCACCTTTTTGTTTAAAGAATTGTAATTGTTGAAATTTCGAGGATGAAATTTTTATAAGAGGGGAAGAGTTGTGACATCGTGAAATCTCAGTTATGTTTTCAATTAAATGAATCAGCCCTTTTATCAACACGCCTATAGTGCTATTCTCTAAGGTGATCACTCATAAGATAACTAAACTATCTAGGGGAGCCAATAAGGGATTTTGAAGCAATAGATTTGAGAATTCGATGAAGACTTGACTACTCGATCATGCTCATCTCCAGAGATCATTATGGCACAGTTAAAAATCGATCGGGGATCAAAGTTAGGTCGGTTTGACTGTGATAGGTGATCAAAGTGTGGGTGATTCCACCAGATTGCAAAATTCTCGTCGATCGGGACTAGATCGATTTTTCTGTCATTTTAGTACCCTGTGTCTGTAATCGAAACCTCGAGATTTCACAACCACCAAGAGTCGCCAATGTGTTCAAGATATACATTGTGACTCAAAATAGATCAATCACGAGTTAATTGCACCAAAAATTTCTAAAAGCTACCTAGTAGGTTAGGTCACGCTCAAATTGTGCCAGATTGAAATTAACCGCGAATTTAAATCCGATTTCAAAAATTGAAAGTTCTATCATGTCACGAGTCATTTTAGGAAGGTCGATTCATCCTCTAAATATTTTTTTGCAAACCAATATTTTAGGCGGAAATTCAATACATTTCGTTTCTATTCGGAAAATTCAGGGGACCATTTTTTATTGCGTTTTTGGGATGCAAGTTGTTTCTATTGGTGTGGAAAATGCTAATTTGATCGAGGACACATTGGTAGAATTTATAGGGCTGAAATTGGCTTCAATTGGAGAGAGATTGGTCCAAATTGAGTGGAAAATGCTTCAAATTCGTAGCCCCCCTTGGTCCTCAACTTTTAGACCACCTCAATGGCTTCCTAGGGTGGCTTTATGGCTGCAAATGGCTGAGGAAGCCAGCCCATGTTGGTGGGACCTCTTCAAGGGAGACAAAGGGATACAAATAAAGAGGTGTGGCCCCCTCTAAGCTTGGTTGTCCCCTTTCTTCTTCCTCTACATTTGCGTTCTCCATTGTTAGTCACTTTAAAGCTCAAGAAGTGCAAAGAAACTGTCGGCCAACCCCCTTGCCATCACAACCGCTCGCTAAGCCTATAGCCACCGCCGCTGGCCGTCGCATGCCCTCATCCCCCGCGCGTTGTTTTGCCCGTCTTGCGAGCTCAGCCTATCCCCCGACCTCCCTTGGTAAACATCGGAGCCCCTTGGCTACCGTCTAGCTCGCTGAAGCAGCCCTTGCTCACTGTTGCAGCCCGTCCACCAGCCGCCTTGGTCGTTCTAGCTTAGCCCACCGTCCAAGCATCCCCTTTAGCCTAAGATAAGAAACTGAAACCTAGCAACCCACCATGGGCTTCGAGGCCTGTTTCCAAGCTTTTTCGAGCCTTGGTTGGTGCCGCTGCTTCGGAGTTTGTCACTTGTCTCTACCTTGCCATCCTTGTAGACTCATCGGATTTCAAAACCAGTGAGTTTACTCACTCAACTCTGCTTAAGGAGTTAATTATGCTTAATGGTTGATTAGTTTATTCTAAGTATGGTTGAAGTGGCTAGTTAGAATGGATTAGTGAGTTAATTACTCGTTTACGCATGTTAGGTGGTTAGATCAGCTATTTTGCAAGTAGATAGGCTGTATTATTTATCTAGTTTGGTTTGGGATTTTTCTGGGATCATTTCGGTATTTATCTAGGTTTTTTCGGTCTAACTTTGCATTTATGGCATCTAATTGTATTTATTTAATTAATTTTGGTAATTATTTAATTATTTATTATTTTCCAAAAATTATACTGGGATAGCTGATGACCGGAATCTTATGCTAATTGCAATGATGTGATTGGTTTATTTAATTGAGTATTGATTTATGTAAATTGAGTGAGATTTCTAATTTTGGATATTTATCCCAAAATTGAGTAATTTAAGTATTTAATTGAAAATTACCGAGCATCGCCTTACAACGCCAAAATATGTTTGTAGACTACATTAAATGGTGGGATTTTTTAAAGGGAAAGTTTTGTATTTTGGCTAAGATCAACCGTGTACCCACACACTATTATTTTTATTGGCTATGATAAAAATGGTGGAATTGTTAGTGGATGAGAACAATATACTATATCAACTTGCGGGTCTTGATATGTTAGCTTCGGGGAGCAGTATACTCTAGCAGCTTTGGTGAGCATAATAAGTATCACACAGCTTTGGTGAGCATTATAAGTATTGCACAGCTTTGGTGAGCATGATAAGTATCGTACAACTTTGGTAAGTAATATAAATTTATAGCAACTTCAGTGAGCAATTACTAAATATATATTATCAGCTTCAGTGAGCTATACCATCTATTTTTAGCTTAGGTGAGCAGTGTTCAATTTGATCGAATTGTATGGATGGTATTGATGGTATGGAGTCGAGTGAATTGACTGATCAATGATTTGACTAGAATTGAAGTGATTCATTGAATATATGAATTGTATTGACTTGCATGAAGGAATTAAGGCAAAGGTAAGTCCTCTGTCTTATGCGTACATAGATAGCCTTTGGGTGTATTTCCTTCCTAGTTAGAGTTTAGGGGGTGGACTTGCTGAAACGTTATCTCACTTTTTCGTGGGCTAACATTTTCAGGTCTTTAGATGGAGGCTCCTTCCAAACATTTTGGACAACTGAAGAAGGTCACTGAACAAGTCTCTTATATTCCACTTTATGGGACCCAAGGGGATAGGTCTACGAACTCATGAGATCCATTGTCTGGGTTGATGTGGGTCTATCTCGAACGGTATCCCATCAATACAGGTCGTGGTATTGTCGTGAGCGAAATGGACCCAAATAAGGTCCCTTATTGGAATCTAAGGTCCATATGTCGGTGTTGGAGGTTGCTTTTGGAAAGAGTATAGTTGACCCTCCTCGTAGAGAAGTGGTAGACACGAAGTCCCCGAAGCCAAAGTCCTCAGAGTCTTCTTTTGAGGGTTCAAATGCTTAGAGGATCTATAGCCCTCTACCTTTTTGCAAACTTGTATATATTGGCTAGTATTGTATATGACTTAGTTTGATGTGTATAAAGGTGTGATGTGGTTTTCGAAAATTATGGTCCTACTTTTCTATCACATCTTTGTGTTGTCTAGGGATTTAATTATTCTCTTCCGCTTGTGCATTAAAATGAAATGGTTGACAACACGTCCTGGGACGTCGCAGTTTAATCGACCACTAAGGGATGGGCACACGCCAGAGGATTGAGGCGTGAAAAACAATGCAGTTTAAAATAATCTCACTAACCATGTGGTTTAAGGCAGTCCCGCTAATTGTGTGATTTAAGGCAGTCCTGCCAGTCGTGTGGTTTAAGGCAAACCCGCTAACCTTATGGTTTAAGGCAATCCCACTAACTGTGTAGTTTAGGGTAGACCCACTGACTTTGTGGTTAAAGGTAGTCCCACTGACCTTGTGATTTAAGATAGTCCCGCTAACCATATGGTTTAAGATAGTCTCACTAACCGTGTGGCTTAAGGTAGTCACATTAAACTTGTGGTTTAAGGCAAACTCGCTAATCTTGTGGTTTAAAGCAGTCCCACTAATCATGTAGTTTAAAGTACACCCATTAAACTTGTGATTTAAGGCAATTCCATTAATCATGTGGTTTAAGGCAGTCTCACTAACCATGTGATTTAAGGCATACTCACTAACTTTGTGGTTTAAGGTAGTCCCACCAACCATGTAATTTAAGGTAGTCCCATTAATCATGTGGTTTAAGGTAGACCTATTAACCATGGGGCTTAAGGCAAACCACTAACTTTGTAATTTAAGGCAGGCTCACTAACCTTATGGTTTAAGGTAGTCCCACTAACCATATGGTTTAAGGCAGACCCATTAACCCTGTGGTTTAAGGCAGTCCTAATAACGGAATGGTTAAAGGCAGTCCCACTAATCGTGTGGATTGTATGGTTTAAGGATGATCAAGAATCTCTTGAAAATGCATGATTTAAAGCTAACCCATGAACCCTTTAGAATTGCGTGGTTTAAAGATAACTAAGAACCTTTTGAAAGTGCATGTTTTAAGGCTAACCCATAAACCCTTTAGAATTGCTAGGTTTAATGATGACCAATAACCTCTTGAAAATGCATGGTTTAAGGTTGACTCATGAACTCTTTGAAATGGTGCGGTTTAAGGATGACCAAAAACCTCTAAAAATTGCATGGTTTAAGGTCGACCAATAAACCCTTTGGAAATGCATGATTTAAGACTAACCCATGAGGCCTGAAATTGTGGGGTTTAAGGATAACCAAGACCCTCTTGAAAATACATGATTTAAGGTTGACCCATGAACTCTTTGAAATTTCGTGGTTTAAGGATGACCAAACCTCTAAAAATTGCATTGTTTAAGGTTGACCCATGAACCCTTTGGAAATGCATGGTTCAAGGCTAACTCATGAACCCTTTGGAAATGCATGGTTCAAGGCTAACTCATGAACCATTTGAAATTGTGTGGTTTAAGGATGACCAAGATCCTCTTGAAAATACATGGTTTAAGGCTAACCTTGGAATTGTGCAGTTTAAGGATAATTAAGAACCTCTTGAAAGTGCATGGTTTAAGACTGACCCATGAATCCTTTAAAATTGCAAGGTTTAAGGATGACCAAGAATCTCTTGAAAATTCATGATTTAAGGTTGGCCCATGAACTCTTTGAAATTGTGTGGTTTCACTGAAGAAACCTATCATTCAAAAAATTCTAAAATTGATACTGCACATCAAATAGAGTTCATTACAACAAGTATTCTAGTAGTGAAAGCATACTAGATTAGATCAATTTCAACACATGTCATTAGAAACAATATCAAAAGTGTATCGGTAAAGAGAAAGCAATGTTTGCATAAACAAATCAAATTGATTCCGACCACTTGACAAACTTGCAAAACTATCAATTTCAACACATGTCATTAGAAACAATTTCAAAAGTGTATCGGTAATGAGAAAGCAATGTGACTTTGAGTTCATAATTGAAAATTTAAACAAAAACTAAGTTCTGCAAGGCCAAATCAGAGGTATTTCAAATACTTATTTATCAAGAGTGAGTACCAAACCTGCATCGCCAAGGGCATTCCATTGATTTAAGAGCATCTCCAAAAAATGAAAATTTCAATCTGAAGTGAGCAAGTAGATGAAGAAATCACACTTACAATGGATGAAGAGACTTTTTTTTTCCAATCACATAGACACGTTGATGTAAACTTGTGAGGTTTGACGCATTAAGGTGGAATTCGAAAGGCTTAAGGTCCCCATTTTGATTAGATCAAAAAAGTTTTCTCCATTACACACTTACGTCAAATAGGTCTCTTTATCATTAATCAAAATGAGTGGGACCAAAAGTAGATAACCATGGGCCATTCCCCACACGGGTTCTATCTTTTGGCACCTCCTATGGGCTTCCTGGCGTGATCGATGTTTTAGATCGCTAGTTGTGTGTGTAAATGTGCAGTGCTAAGGTAAGTATAAAGGCACACACAACAATTGATATCCAAACAACACTTCAATTTTATCCATATAAACATATATTCCCACGCCTCCCTGCAAAAGAAATGGGTTAACGAACACTCCACCCCTTATTACTCCAAACCTACCAAAACATTTAACACGTAGTTAGTGGAATAACCTTGTTTTCTATGTGAGTTTGACATATGTTATCAAATGAAGACCATGTTAGCGAATAATCAATCAAGTTGTTATGGCCTCAGTCCTCTAAGGTTTGCAACTAAGTCCCTAGTGGAGTCACCAAGCTATCACAACCTCTCTTTTTCCATCTAGGGGAAAAGGAAAAGGTTCAGTGATATTTGCCTAACGAGGCGGGCTAATGGCCTTGAATTAGGCACGGACTCTCCCAAGCCCATATGTCACGCGACATTGGATTTTATATTTTAGTTCTTAACAACCTATGTATTTTTAGGACTCACTACTAGCCTCTTGGGGTCAGCTAAAAACCAATCAAGATGCAGGAGTATTGTCTCAATTCCTACACAACCAAAGATTTTTAGGAACGGAGACTTGTTTATGCCAATGTTTCTATTAGTTCCCTTGCAGTACCACTAACTTGGAAGGTTGTTTATTTAAAATGCCACACGATCTTAATTACCAATTATAATTCTTATGAAATCACTACGCGTCCATTCAAATGTTTTTGTAGGTTTATTTTCCTTAATATCTAGACAAATCCTAACTTAATTTAGAAGAAAAATTTACACTCAAATTAATGAAAAGTAGTGCGATGAGTAAACATCCAAGAAATTGAAATGGCTTAAAAATGAATGCGGAAAAGGAAAACCCAATACAAGTGGGACAAATAATATTCCATGACCTTGTTATCATGCCCCAAGACAGGACCCCCATGAACGAAATGAAAATTTAAATATGCATCAAATTACTCTAAATAATTTTAATCTATGCAAAATGGATTATTTACAAAAAGGATTATAAAATACCAAAATAGCATTAAATTAGGAAAAATGACATTATAAAATTAGGAAAATCTCATAGATGTCATTTTTGCCTTAATGTGATACAATCCATCATTTTTATATATATTTTTGAAATTTTCAGATTTTTGGAATTTTTATTTTTTATTTGAAGATAATTCCCTAAACTAGTCTATGCTTGATTTATACTAATATGGAAGAGCCCAGTACATGAATATTAGAAGAACCGAGCTCAAATCGACCGTTTTAGGATCGAAGCTTACTTTGGGCATTAAACCAACCCAAGCAGATACCTTGAGCCATGCCGTGGCCTTCAATCTCGATCCATAAGTAGTCTCAAGTAAAACTAAAGTATTGAGGTTATACTATCACATGCAAATAGCAATATTAAATGGAAATCATAGCCTAAAACACACAAAACCAAGTTGAAATCATCCTAAAATATGTGGGTCTTAGCTGATTTTGCAAATCTGGGTTTGAACTCAAGTCAAGCAAATAGGTTGCATGCCCATATTCAAGCCCCGACACTCATCACATGCAAGATCTACGGAAAAGATCACTTGATCAAAATGAAAGTAAGTAACATGGACTTTCAAATGCATCAAATATCACAGAGAATGATCAATCGAACACATTGAAAAGACCTCTTCAAGAAGCATACACGCATGGTCCACACTAACCAACCATGAATCAATATGGATGGGCTTGGTCTTGGCTCAAGTCGTAGACGATATCTTAGTTTACCTGAAGATTTAAAGACTAAACCAAGCTAACCTCAACATTATTTGTACTCCCATATGACATTCATCAAGCTCGTGAAGATAGAAAACATATGCAAAATGGGGTAGCAAGTCAAACATATATGGTTCTTGAAGAGGCTTTAAACACCTAGAAAAATTTCGGCCTTAGAAATTAGTTTTTTGAATTGGTTTTCCTGTTGCTTTTTCACATTTAAAATACTTGACCAAAAATACATTTAGGATTCATACCTTGCTTCCTAGTTTCTTTTGCAAGTGGCTTATGGCTGAGGAAACCAAGAGATTATCCTTTGAGGGCATGTGGAAGTTGGCTCCTTCAAATAGGAAAATGAGATCTATAGAGAAAAAACTGACAACAAATGTTTTTGTTGGACTCCAAAATTAGACTTTGAGACCTCTTTTATTGGTCAAATTGACACACAACCAAACTATATATATTCTTGTTTGGGTTACAAGTCATATTTTTCCTCATTTGTCTCTCACTTTCCTTTAAAACACCCATTTTCCCTCACCCGTGACCAACTGGGCAAAACACTTGGAAAAATTTTCATTTTCTTGCCTCACCAAGAGGGTACTGTTTCAAGGGGCTTTATGAGGCCTTTCCCAATCTCCATTTAGGATGTGCAAGCTATGGTTGGAAAGATCTTTGAGTGAAGTTTCACTCTCTAGTCGTGAGATTGCCTGTTGAAGGTCCGATGGCACCTTGCTCCAACCTGAGTTATGCAACAACGAGATGCCCCTTGATCCTTGCCGATGTGCTTGACAATCCCCCATAAGCTCACTTGGGGACTTCTTACTCTAGCTATTCCTAGCGTTAAAGGTTTTGGCTAATTTTTGCTATAAGTCTTTGAAAATTTTGCCTTTCTTTACAAAGGTCGATCTGGAATTTATGGGTTTGCCTTTTCTTGAGTTGCTTTTGGGAGCATCCTTGGGGAACAATTGTGAGCTCTCTTTTCTCTTTCTTGTCTCCTACCTTTCGTTTCCTATAAGAGCTTGTTTTAGTGATCTTATCCCCTAAATTAAGTGATCTTTTGGTTAATCTTTTGTCCACCTACCAAGCCTACCAACAGAGCTACTTCAACAACTTTCTAACTTGGCCAGATTTTCAACTTTTGCAACTGTTAAGTGTGTGGATTTTGTTGTGATTTTCATGTGTTTCCAGTTGCTTATCCTTGGCCAATTTTTTTCCACTTACAGTACTATGGTCTTCTATCATGTGCAGAGATCAAGCTGATTGGGTGACTAAGTGGGATGTGGGGGGGCCACCAAGTTTCTTACTCAGCAACTCCAAATTGAGATAAAATCATGGACTGGGTTTAAGTAGCTAGTTTGTGTGCTCTAATTCATCAGTTTGGCTGTAATTTTTTATTGATTAACAAGCGTATTTATAGTAATTTAAGATTTTGACTAGCTTTCGCAATTGTCCCCGCCCAATTTTGCAAGGAAGTCCCTCAAAGTTGGCCATTTTCTTGCTCAAGGATGCCCAATTCAATGCAATCTAGCCCAAGTTTAATTTCAACTTAATTAGGGGCCAAGATGATGATTTAAGGGCTTGGACGAATTTTTGCAAAATTTGCAAAGTGGTACTTCAACTTTTAGAAATTACGTTTTGGCCTCAATTTTATGTTTTAATTGCAATCTGATCTCCTGGGCTTGGATAGTCACATTTAGATCATTGGCCCCAACTTGATTTTTTTCCTTCTTTTTTTCTTCTTTTTTTCTTTTCTTTTCTTTTCTTTCTTTTTTTTCTTTTTTTTCTTTTTTTTAAGGAAAAATCTTCCATTTAAAAAATTATGCCAAATTCCTAGATAATCTATATGCAAGAATTTGACATGAAATAGTTGTGGAAAAACAAGTTCCCATTTTTCAGAAATTATTTTTGGGCAAAAATTGGTGTCAACAATGACAATTTGTAAGTTACTAACCCACTATAAATGATATGGCACATGACTTTTCTATTAGGTGTAAACCTAAATACTTGTAAGAAAATAATATTCTTCAAACTTTTATCTTATACTTAATGTATACTTGAAATTATCTTTGCCAATGTGCACCCTCCACCTTTTCTGGATCGCCCTAGAAACCTCTCCTCACCTTCACCACCACTAAACCCTCCTTCCCGCTAAATTTTACCACTATCAATATATCCTTGTTGTTCTAGAAAACCCTAATATGCAAACCAAGGTTAACACTTTGGTTTAAGAATCAATTTTTGAGCAATTCAACCAAAATAAAACAATACTTTCTTATCGACACCATGTTGAAAAGTAATTCATCAAGATGTAAAGAACGAATTCCAAAAGGAAACCTAGAGGATGCATTCCAAAAGGCGTTGAAAAGTCAAAGGTAGAGGAAAAAGACAGAAGCTTTAGCAAAAAGAGAGAGAAACCGAGAGTTTTTAGGAGAGAGGGAAAGAGAGAAAGAGAGAGAGAGAAGAAGAAAGAAGGAAGAAAAGGAGGAGATGAAAGGGAAAGAGAGAAGGAAAGAAGGAGAGAGAGAGAGAGAGAGAGAGAGAGGGACAGCAGAGAGGTCGCACAAAGAAAGAAAAAGAAAGAGGGAAAGAAGAAGAAGAAGAAAAATAAGGGAAAAGAAGAAAAGGGGCTTCACGTGTTCTCACCATGGGAGCCTTATCAAGCCACCTCGATTACATAATGCAACGCCCAGTAATTGCTCATGTTCCCCATTTGTTCAATCAAAGTAGTTTCAAACTTAAGGATTGAAATTCAGAATTTTGGGAAAATTGAAAAGTGAAATCCAATTTTTGAGTAATTAAGTAGCGTATTATTATAGAAATGATAGTTTTGAATGTTGTTGAAGCTATAGGATTTTTTGGATCGTGATTTGAGCTTATGATTTACCCAAAATAAAATTCTTAAGTTTATTGCGCATGATGAATAGTGCATGACTAGGACTTCAGGGCCATAATTTGTTGGTTTTTGGCTTGATTTTGGATTGAATAAATTAGGGTTCTTGTAGTATGTTAGAAAGGCTTTCTATTGACTATAAGTACACTTGAAACAAGGTTCGGTTAAGAAAGTTAAGACATGATTAAGTTTCGCACTCAAGTTCTGCATTGCGAACAGCTTAAATAATCGCTCTGGATAAGCGGTTATTAGCACGTAGGTGTCATTTTATCAACAAATAAGCACAATCTAGTCGAGTCATTAGTTGGAGAGTAGCATATTACTTGGTTTTAATATCATTTTCGATTTATTGATAGAAATACAAGTGCGTTGCTCGAGTAACTACGTAGGTTGATTTTCGGCTTTCACAGGTGAGTGGTGTTATCTCTTATAAGAATTTATAAACTCATTTCTTCAAAATTATAAAAATTGACATTTTATGAGTTATGAATAAGCATGTTTGCCGCATAAAATTGGATTGGGCATTTACTACATTTTGATATTTATAAATAGTGTGAGAACTTTTTGGTGGGAAGATATATTTTGTTTGGGAAATGAAGTTGAGAAATGTCACGCCCCGAACCTCGAGCGCGCACATGCATAAGTGGAAGCGAATTAACTAATCCCCTGACAACAAAAGACATAGGATAGAAAAATAGGACAACCAATTTCAAATCAAACACACTTTTATAAACAATCTAATTTACACACATTGGCCAAATCTAAGGTCTATGTACAGGATGTCTATCTCCAAATAAAACTACTGAGCCACCCATGCTCTTGACTGTTCTGCCTCAAGTTCCAGGTTCTTCACACTAGGGACTTGAAAACGGTAACCCACAACAGGGTGACATATAAATTTCAGCGAGTTCACGCCCTAAACCCCGATTAGGAAGATAATACACTTAGAGGCAGGCTACACACACAACCAATGAGACCTACTTCGCCTCAATTCCTTCCTACACATCAGTACAATTCGTAAAACATATGCATATACTCAATGCTTTCATCAATTGGAACATCTCACTATCAAACCAATCAAACACAATAGTCCCAATTGTAAGGCCAAATCGTCATGACACGTCCCATACCATGCCACACAATTTTGTCCCATAATCAAGCGCTGATAACTCATATCGGTGGTTCAATCCACACCTAATATTCAATCTCAATATTCAAATTCCCAATTCAAACTCAATACTCACTACTAGGCTCAAGGTTCTAGAGGTGCCCCCTCCCATGAAAATCCGATATCGTGTGGCACGTAATCCCTGACTACAATCAACAATAGCTCGAGGTACTAGAGGTGACTCCCACAAAGTCACACTATCGTGTAGCACTTAGTTCTTAACTATCATTAGTTCTTAACTATCATAAGCAATAGCTCAAGATACTAGAGGTGGCTCCCTCGAAGTCACGTTGTTGTGTAGCACTTAGTTCTTGGCCACGAAAAGTACTAATACAAGGTTCTAGAGGTAACTCACACGAAGTCTCATTATTGTGTAGCACTTAGTTCTTGATTATGCAGGACGGTGCTACAAGGGTCACCATGTAGCACTTAGACTTTGACTACAATAAGCAATGATACAAGGTACTAGAGGTGGCTCACACGAGGCCCCATTATCATGTAGCACTTAGTTCTTTATTGGCTCACAACCCATTGGGTTCCCTCAACATATGTCACCTTATCTTTCAATAGTCATCTTGCCATGACTATAAACCATCACACAATCAAACAATCATGGCCAAGGGTATTGTGCTTTGCACTTAAATACCTTAATTAAAATACCGAACTTAGCCTATTTTCCTCGTATTAAAAATACACGGTAAAATAATTGTGTGTGGATACCCAGTCAATTTGAACTAGAAAAACTAATATCATTCATTTTTAAAATCCCACTATTTTATATGGTACTTAAAAATATTTTCGGTTTCAAAACTCGACACCTAGTAATTTTATAATTAAATAATGAAATTTCATAATTTTGGAGTAAATAACCAAAATTCCAATCGCCACTCAATTTGCATAAATTAGCACTGAATTGAATAAACTAAGCACACCATTGCAATTAACGCAAAATACCGGTCACCAACTATCCTAGTGTGATTTCCGAAAAATAATAAATAATTAAATAAATACAAAAAATAATCATATAATTTAATTTAAATACAATAAATTCCAACTTAGGCCGAAAATGCTAATCTAACCACCTAAACGGGCCTAAATTTCCAAACCTATCTAGATAAATAGCATGACCTCTTTAGCCCTTAATTAGTCTATTATATCCACCTAATATGCACAATTAAATAATTAAATTACTAATCCAATCTAACTAACCACCTAAACCATAATTAGCTTAAATTAATCACCCCTTAACATTCTAATTAGATTTTAGTACATAAACTCACCGATTTAACACAAAAACTGGTTCACGATGACGGCGGCACGACAACGGCTGAATATTGGGCTTACAGCGATGCCAACGAGACCTCGGACTGGGTTGAAAACCACGAGGGATGCTGCTAGTCGAAGTTGCTTTGGAGAAATGAGCTAGGTGGACCAACTGCAGGTCGATGACGTTGGCTAAACTGAAATCATTTTGGTGGAGATGGGCTAACGTTGCAAGCATGAGAGGAGATCAAGGAGTTGCTTCGGTGGAGATGGGCTGTGGATTCAGCAAGTGGACTACTGCAAGCGAAACATTGGAGATGGCGCAGGGCTTACGAGTCAACTTTGGGGCTTCGCTAGAGGGGAGTTGACTCGATGGGAGATGAGTCACAAACGTGTGGCAGCTAAATGGAGGATCAGTGGAGATGAAGTTGGGCGGTGATGAGCTGTGGAGATGCTGGGATGTTGGAGCGGGACGTCGATGCAGTTGCTGGGCCAACATTGGGGAGGGTTCCACTGGGTTGATTCGGTTGGACGGGGAAAATGAAAGGTGGTAAACAACAGCATGAAAGTGGAGGGGTGTAGTGACCAGGTGGAAGAGAAGCAGACTAGTGGCGTCACTGCTGGAGGGGAAAGGATGGAGGTTACGTGAGAAGGGGGAGTGAACAACATGGGCAGAAAAGGAACGTGCGGTTGTCGCTCGGTGGAAAGCAGCGAAAAAGAGAAGAACCAGTGAAGCCGGCGTGCAAAGGAATGAGGGGAAAGGGATGAGGGAGAGAGGGGACAAGCCTTGAAAGTCAAACATAAATATCTTGAGCACTCGAGTGATTCTTCACCCTTATCTTTAGCCCATCTTGGAGCCGACAATACCAATTGGTCACCCAAGGCCAATTTCAACACCAACTTGCCCCAATTGAAGCCTAAATGAAGACCAAAATGTGACAATCCCTTTTGCCTACGAATTTCACAATTTTGGACTTCAATTTCTTCACCAATTCTCAAATTCGATGGCCAAACTTGTTGAGGAGAAAGCCTACGCAAATTCCATAATTTCCCTTTGAAAGGGGCTAGTGCAAACACCTAGAGGGGGTGAATAGGTGTAAATAAAATTTTTTGCAAGACTTAGTAGAAGCAATTTGCCTTTAGAAGATAATAGACTAAGGATGTAATCAACTTTAAATAATTATATAAATCTACGAATAAAAGTAATGAGTTCAAGGAAAGAGAATTATAACACAAGATTTATAGTGGTTCGGCTTAGATCAAGCCTACATCCACTCTCCTACACTGACAACCTACTAGCTAGATTCCACTATGAATCAAAAGAGATTTTACAACTTGTGATCTTCGACTTTCTCAGTGAAAAGTCTCTACTGGTCTCTCACAAAGTCTCACTAAGAGTTTCTCTCTTTTGTATACAACTTTGAGCTTAATGAGTGAAAGAGCAAAGAACTAGAAAGCTTCAGACTTTGAAATTTTTCTTTCACGCACTATGCTTAACAACTGGAGAATCCGCATTAAATACTCTTTCATGCCTTTATAAGCGTTGGCACTTACCAAAGGAATTCTTCCAATCTACCCATTAGACATAATCAATCTAGGAGATCTCAAGTCGTTAGATGATTATGATGAAAGCCCATCATTTTTGTTCGCCCATACAATCAGGATATTTGGTTGCCATAAGTAGAACATTCCAAGTTTGCTCGCCTTTCAAAAGATCTTCATATTGGAGTAGATTCCAATAAGAATAATCAATCAAGTAAATGTTATATCCAACCATAAGGTCTTTCAAAAACCATACGAATCGAATCCTTGATAATACCACATCTGGATAAGTTCTTCGGTTTGGAAACTGTTAGCGTGAGCAGATTTTAAGATTAAGGTATGGCGGTCTTCAGACTATAATACTTGAGTCTACAAGTCTTCAGACTAGACATTTGGAAATGTTTTGTCAACTTCAAAACAGTAAATGAGTTTTGTCTAACAATCTCCCCCTTTTTTATGGTGACAAAACTCCTGTAGATTTGAAAACTTTTATCCTGCAAAACAACACTTAAACAATACATGATATCTTATAAAAATAAGCTGATTAGGACCTGGATAGCATCAATTCTGCAACCACAGAAAACATGTTAATCTTGAAGGATAAATAGCAATCTAGTCACAATCAATATCACAAACTTAGTTACTACAAGCATAAAAAAGGATTCAAAGTCAAAAGTCCAAAGTATACCAATCATTTCAAAACAAAACCAAAATACCAAGTAAAAAGTCATCAAAATCAAACCAAGCAAAAAGTATCAAGTTAAATCAAATCTACACAAACTCTCCCCATTTTTGTCAACGGTAAAAAGTGGAGAAAAACTGTAAAAAGAGTTAGGTAAAATCATGGCTGTTTGGGGATGCGAATGATTTGAAAATCCCTTATTGACTTGACGGTCTCCTCCAGTGTCTTTAGAGTCTCCTTCAGCTGCTTAATATCCTCACCCTTTGCAGTTTCTTGCACTTGAAGTTTCAAAGCTTGTATCTATTCATGTAGAGATTCTGAAGTGGATTGAAAAGTTGTTTTGAGATACTTGATCTCACACTGCATTCCATATTGCTAAGCCTTCAAGCCCAAAAGGATTTCTAGTAGCCTTTGAAAGTCTGTTGTTGGTTCCGTTGTAGCACTAGGTCCAGCCAAATCAAATCTAGGAATATTTAGATGTGAAGGAACATCAACAGTTCAATCACCAAGATTGGGAGTGGATGCCTCAACATCTGCTTCAGGGTATTAAGAGACATAGACATCTTTTAGATTTGTTGGAGATCTGCTAACATCACTAGTAGAAACAGGTGAAGAAGTACCTATTTTGTTAGCAGCTCCCCCTATTTCTGTGCCTTCAGATATAGAAAAAAATTCATCTTCCTGTTCTTGCTTTGCTTCAGCACCCAAGTGATGTTTTTCCCTTTTCTTCTCATGCAGTTCCACTCCGTGTCTTTTCTGAGTCATCTGTTAAGGATACAGCAAAAGTTGGCTCAAAAGAGTCATGTTGACCCTCTTCTTCTTCAGCTTCCCTGCCTTCTTCTTCTCTTGCTCCTCTTCTTCTTTCACTTCCTTCTCTTTTCTCCTCTCTGTTCTCTCTGTCCTCTGGTTCCTTAAAGCTAACAAAACTCCGTAAATTTCTTGAGGCAAAGGCAAAGAGAGTGATATCAACCTCATCTTCTTAGTCCTGCAAGATAAAGGCTCTCCTCTTCTTGATTAGTCCACTCATGCGCTCCTTGTCTTTTTTCTTCCTCGCTGTAGAGTTTTGTTTTTCCTTGACAAGGGACTTCTCCTTCAGGCGCTCCAATTCCTTATTCAGCTCCTTCAGTCACATCTTTGAAATCATTTTGAGTCCAATCACCATTGGAAGAATGGTTTTTGTTGAAGAAAACTTCCTTGCGTGTTTTGAAGCTGACAAAACGTTTCATCAGTCTAGTCTGAAGACTAGCAGACTCTTTCGTCAAAGTCTAAAGACCGCCGGACTACCAAACTCAAGATTCAAAGTCTATCATCATTGACTGTTTCTAGACCGTCAAAGAAGACTTGTCCAAAATTAAGTATTTCTTTAAGGATTTGATTATATCGACTAAAGAAGATCTCTCGGCTGGAGATAGCATCTCGGAATCCATTATTCATCTTCAGATTGATTCAGGCATTTTGGATCCATTGATTAGTGAAGTATACTTGGAAGGTTCTACTTATGAAAACCTAGATCCTAATTGTATGGGCGAGCAGGATTGGTATGCTATCTTCATATTCCTTAAATAACTCAAGATCTTCCTAATTGATTCTGTCCAACGGGTATGAAGGCATGCAGGAGTATATAAGGAAGACGTTCCAGTTATTCGAATGTGTGCGCGTTAGAAAAATTTCAAAGTCTGAAACTCCTTGTTCTTTGTCAATTCAATTGTTAAGTGTGAACTTGTACTCAAAGGAGAGTTTATACTTCTGTGAGATCTTGAGGAAGTATAGCATAGTCTTTACATTGTGAAATCAAGGAAGAGTTATACTGTAACAACTCTTTTGATTATTAGTGAAATCCAACCGGTGGGCTGTTAGTGCGGGAGAGTGAACGTAGACTTGGATTAAGCCGAACCACTATAAACCTTGTGTTCTTATTCTCTTCCCTAAACTCTTTTACTTTGATTGTAACTCTATCTGATTATTAGAGTCTAATTTCCTTTTCATAATCTATTGCTAAAAAGAGTTGATTTAAAAGCAAAATTTTATACTTTACTCTACAAAATTTGTTTTCGCACTTATTCACCCCCTTTAGGTGCTCATACTGGCTTTCACAATTGGTATCAAAGCTTGTGTACTCATTTAAGTTGAAGTTTTTTTACTTCAGAGTTAACAATCTATGGCTAGTATGTTGGCTCCAGGTCTAGTTGAAGGGCAAAGCAACATCAAACCGCCTTATTTGGATGGAAAGGAATACAACATATGGAAAAACAAGATGAAGGCATTCCTAAAATCAAAAGATCATCTAGAATGGGACATGGTAGACAAAGGAATCATTCCTAAAGCTGCAATAGTCCTAGAAAGAGGAAAAGAAGTTGTTGAGTCTAGTGAAATGACTCAAGAAGAGATAATCAAAAGGCAAACTCTTGATGCAAAAGCAATTTATTCCTTATATTGTATATTATCTCCTATTGAATATAACAGAATATCTTTTTGTGAAACAGCTAAAGAAATCTGGGATATTTTACACATCACCTATGAAGGAACCGATTAAGTGAAAGAAACCAGAATCAATATTCTCCTCAGTCAATATGAAGCATTCAAGATGAAACCAGGACAATCTATCACTGACATGTTTAGTCATTTTATAAAAATCATGAATGCTCCTGAGTATCAAGGTCAACCAATCTCTGGACCATGAAGGTTAACAAGTTACTTCGTGGACTCTCCAATGATTGGAATCACATAAAGACCTCAATAAGGCAGAGACAAAGAATCATGCCACTCTTTGTTAACGAATTGGTTGGCATTCTTCAGTCTTATGAAGTGGAGCAAATCAACGAAGATGAAGATCCCAAAGGTAAAAAAATCCATTGCATTAAAATCTAATGATGATTCTAATGTCACAGATTCTGAAGATGATATAGACGATGAAGAGCTTGCTCTCATGATAAGAATGTTCATAAAACTGAATAGAAAGGGAAAAAGATTCAATCCGAAGAAACAAAGTTCTTAAAAGTTACAAAATAAATCAGTTGAGGATGATAAATCCAACAAGGATGTAATCTGCTTTAAATGCAAGAAAAATGGACACATCAGACCCAACTGTCCCTTACTGAAGAGAAAGAAATGAAAAGCTGAGAAATACCGAAAAGCTCTTAAAGCATAAACTTGGAGTGATACCAAATGTGAAGAAAGTGATGATGATTATGCCAATATTTATCTTATGGCACAATCAGAATCAGATTCAGACTCTAAGACAGACTCAGACTCAGGCAATAAAATCGAGGTAAGCAATTTAAAAATTCCTACTAAAGTCTCTAAGTATATTAACGAATTGTGTTTTAATCTCAAAACCTCTCTCAAGAGGATTTCCGAACTAAAAAGAGAAAGTTCTACACTGAAGCAACAAGAGATTGTTTGGAAAGAAAATGTCAAAATTTTAGAAAATGCATTTTTGAAAAATGATATTTCAAGTATTTTCAAAAGATTTTCCATAGGATCTGAGAAATTAAAAAAGATTCTTTCAGCATAAAGATCTTACTTCAAAAAATTAGGTTTAGGAATGATTATTGAAACCATTCTTCTAATTGATTTTCCTAAGGTAAAGGAAAGAATTGAACAAAGACCAACAAAATTTTTTTATAGAAATCATTTTCAAAAAGTCTTTATAAAACCTGTAAGTCACAGTGCTCTTAAATGTTCTAAGTGTAACAGCTCAGAACATTTTGAGAAAGATTGTCCTATGGTTTGGAAACCCGTGAAGAAGGTTTAGGCAAAGACCGTATATCACACTAACTCTATTGGACCCAAGAAAGTATGGATACTAAAGAAAGTTTGAGTTTCTTTTTTAAATGTAGGTCACTATCAAGAAAAAGATTAAATGATACTTAGATAATGGATGCTCAAGACATATGACAGGAGACTCAAGTTGCTTCATAAAACTTATGCAAGTTAATGGTGGAAAAGTTTCTTTTGGAGAAAATAGCAAAGGCAAAATTGTGGGATACGAAACCATAAAGATTGGAAATCTCACGATCAGTAACATTTCCTTAGTGGAAGGACTCAACTACAACTTGTTGAATATCAGCCAACTGTGTGACACAGGTTTCAAAATCAACTTTCAAGAAGGAATATGTTCAGGAACTAGTAAATACTTCTCTCAGATTTTCACGGGGCGAAGACATGGGAACATCTATCTCTTGGATATCAAACCAGAAAAATCTCAATATCTAATCTTAATTCAAGGGGAAGCGAATCTATGGCACAAAAAACTTGGGCACATCAACATGAAGCAAATAGCTAAGATCTCAGCAAAGAAGCTTGTTCGTGGACTACCCAAACTAACGTACCAAAAGTTTGATCTATGCACACCATGCGTGTTAGGAAAATAGGTAAGAAATTCATTCAAACCAATAAATCAAGTTTCCACTAATCGTGTACTACAGCTTTTGCATATGGATCTCTTTGGACCAACCAAAACTCAAAACATTGGATGTAAAAAATATTGCCTAGTAATTGTGAATGATTATTCACGATTCACTTTGGTATATTTACTAGCAAGTAAGTCTGAAACATTTTCATATTTTATAAAATTTGCTAAGGAAGTTCAAAATGAGAAAGGGTATGTTATTTCAAATATACGGACAGACCATGGAGATGAGTTTGAAAATCAAGACTTTGTTAAATTCTGTGATGAATCTGGCTTTCAACATGTGTTCTCCTCACCATACACTCCAGAGTAGAATGGAGTTGTGAAAAGGAAGAATAGATCGTTGCAGGAAATGGCTAGAACTCTTTTAATTGAATGTAATATTTCTTCTCGTTTTTGGGCTGAAACAGTTTTTACAGCGTGCTATATTATTAATAGTCTTCTTAAGGCCTATTCTGGAGAAAACTCCCTATGAGTTGTTCAAAGGAAAGAAGCCAATTGTTTCCTATTTTCATGTGTTTGAATGCAAATGTTTTATATTGACAAATGCAAATGATCGAGTTGGTAAGTTTGAAAAAATCATACGAAGGCATCTTCCTTGGATATTCAACCACCAGCAAAGCTTAAAGAGTATATAACAAAAAAACTCAATCTGTGGAGGAATCGATAAATGTCAAATTTCAAAACTTTAAACAAAATCAATCGATTCAGACCCAACCAGAAGACTCCGAAACTGCTCCAGACTCTACAAGGTCTAAACCTCAAGAAGTAGCTCAGACTTCAAAGGACCAGCAACAAATAATCATTAAAGAATCAAAT
Organism: Eucalyptus leucophloia subsp. euroa; assembly: GCA_017140325.1. NCBI lineage: Eukaryota > Viridiplantae > Streptophyta > Magnoliopsida > Myrtales > Myrtaceae > Eucalyptus > Eucalyptus leucophloia. The sequence continues at coordinate 25,701,217 of CM029474.1, read as the reverse complement.
GAAGAAAAAGATCAACAAGTTGACAAGCCAACTAGCAAATGGAAGCACAAGTCTAGTCATCCCAAAGAACTCATTATTGGTAACATTAATGAAGAAATTCGTACAAGATCCAAAAGGAGTGAAGAGTCTAGTGCTGTGGCTCTTATTTCTAAAATAGAACCCAAGAGCATAGAAGAAGCTTTGATTGATGAAAGCTAGATCGAAGCTATGCAAGAAGAACTCAAACAATTCAGTATTAATGATGTCTGGGAATTGACCCATAAACCAAAATGTAAATCTATCATTAGAGCTAAATGGGTTTTCAAGAACAAAATGAACGAGAAAGGAAAATTCATAAGGAACAAAGCAAGACTCGTGGCCAAATGATATACACAAGAAGAAGGGATAGACTGTGATGAGACTTACGCACCAGTAGCAAGGATAAAAGCAATTTGATTATTACTTACTTTTATTTGTTATAAGAATTTCAGGTTATTCCAAATGGACGTCAAAAGTGCTTTCCTAAATGGATTTATCCAGAAGGAAGTCTATGTGAAACAACTTCCCGGTTTTGAAGACCCAAGGAAACCAGACTCGTATTCAGACTAAAAAATGCGTTATATGGTTTAAAGCAAGCACCTCAAGCTTGGTACAACGGGTTAAGTAAGTTTTTAATCCAAAATGGTTTTGTTAAAGGTAAAGTAGACACTACCTTGCTTATCAAAAGAGAAAGCAAAAACTTTTTAATTGTTCAAATTTATGTTGATGATATTATTTTTGGATCACCTAATGAAAATCTGTGCAAGAAATTCTCTAAGTCTATGTAGGATGAATTTGAAATGAGCATGATGGGTGAACTATCCTTCTTTCTCGGACTTCAAGTAAAACAATTAAAAAAACGAAATTTCATTCACCAAGAAAAATATGCTAAAGAATTTGTTAAAAAGCTCGGTTTAGAAAATTACAAAAAGACTGATATACCAATGTCAAGTTCGTCGAAGCTAGACAAAGATGAAGGAGGAAAGAAAGTTGACTAGAAACTATACAAGAGTATCATTAGTTCACTTATTTATCTTACTGCTTCTAGACCTGATATTTTGTTTAGTGTTTGTATTTGTGCTAGATTTCAATTAGATCCCAAAGAATCTCATTTAAGCACTGTGAAACACATCATCAAATATGTTGCAACAACCTCTAATTTGGGTCTCTAGTATCCTAAAGAATGAGACTTTACTCTCCTTGGATACTCAGATGTAGACCTAGCAGGATGCAGAGTTGATAGAAAGAATACCTCGGGCACTTGTCAATTGCTTGATAACAGGACAGTATCTTGGTTTTCAAGGAAGCAAAGTATTGTAACTCTCTCAGCAACAGAAGCAAAGTATGTGGCTCTTGGAAGTTGTTATTCTCAAATCTTGTGGATAAAACAACAAGTAAGAGACTTTGGAATAAAAGACTCATGCACTGAGATCAAATGTGACAACACCAACGCGATTAATCTCACCAAGGATCCAATTTTTCATTCAAGAGCAAAGCATATAGAGATTTGACATCATTTTATTAGAGACCATGTTCAAATTTGAGAAGTCTTGATTCAATTCATAAACTCAAAGAATCAGTTGGCGAATATTTTTACAAACCCACTAGAGAAAAGTCAATTTGAGTTTATTCGATCCAGACTTAATATCTTAAAGTCTGAAGAAGTTCAGACTCAGGGATAAAAAGTCTAAAAATGCTCAGACTCAGAAGATCAAGAATCACGACTATAAGTAATTTATGTTTTAGAAATTTATCTCTGGGATAAAATCTCGAAAAGGTACGTTCATCTATTAATCTGTAATTGATTGATGTTATCTTTCCCAATGTTCGTGATTATCACAATCATTCATTTTCAAAAAAAAAAAGTTATCTTTTGAAATGACGATTATCTATTTTTTTTAAAAGGCAGTTATTTTTTTAAAGGCATTTTTCTATTTTTCTTTTTACGTTGTTTCGCATGCCTCATTTCGACTGTTTTATATACTTTTGGTTTTTCTCCGTTTTACTCACAAAACCCTAAGAAAGCATAGATCTTCAACTTCTCTTTTCCTCTCTTATTTAATCCTAGAAAAGTTTTCACCTTTCTTGCGAAACAAGCTTGGAATCTCTCAAAGACTGTGAAGAATGTCATTCCAAAAAAAGTCTTCAAGGGTCGCAAACAGGGGACCACAACAAATGCATGAGGGTCCTACGCATTTTGACCTCACCGAGGAAGAAGAATCTCCTAGACAGCAGCAGAGCCCATAATATTCTCAACAGCGTTCATCTCCTCCATCTAGACCTTCGGATATTGATCATTGAGAAGAGGAAGAAATCATTGAAGATGCAGAACCTGTAAGAACTCAAAAGCCTACTTTTATTTTTAAGCTTCACTCTGCCTTGAAAAAGGGTGGTACTCCCTTGAACTATATTGATGAATTCTTGAAAAAAAAAGGGTATCAAAATGAAACCTACTTTTTACGCACAATGGAATGATTGGGGAATTGCTTCTGCGGGGTCAGCAGAAGAAGCATTTGGAAAAATCCCAAGCGATCCATGTGTTGGAGGACTGAGTCAACCTGATGGGAATGATGATGATAAGATGTACACTCATTTTAAGCCTAGAATGGGTGTTGCGGCAAATATTCAAAGTAATAAGACGGACTTGTTTTGCTCGGAAGAACACACGCGACTTTACTTTAAGTTGCTAAAGCGGGGGTGATCAACCTTAGAAGCGTAGATTTTGATTTTCTTGATTCTTTGTATGGTAAGCTACGAGAGAAATTCACTCTTCTTCAACTAGAACGGTTTTGTTCTGAGATGATAGAGGCTCATGCTGAACTCACTGCGTACTTCTATTCTAATCTAAATTTCTTGAATGTGAATAGATTCTCATTCAGTGTTCAAGATCAAGACTATGTAGTTGACATGAATACATTGGCTGATGTGATTGGGGTAGAAAGAGGGGAATTCCAATCAATTAATGTGTCTATTGGACGTGCGGCGGTAGAGCTTGTCCGGAATGGAATGGCAGAATGACGAATTTCATATTTGAGGATGAATGCCTTAAATATCTTGTTTCACAAGGTAGTGATCAACTGCCTCAGACCCAAATCGACTTTGAAGACTAATGTTTCAAACTCGGAGGCAAAACTGATGTATGCCATTAACGCTGGCAAAAAGTTCTCTCTTCCACACACTATCATGTTCCATATGTATAGAACGGTGGTAAAAGACAAGGGCCAACTTCCTTACTCAGCACTTGTCATTAAGTTATTCAGACATTTGAATATTCAGCCTCCCAAGATTTTATGTATTCGAACCTATGATCAAATGGTGGCGAGACTGAAAATGGTTTCCAAAATGCATCTGAAGGAACTTAACAAGGCTTTGGAGCAATTTAAGGAGAAAACCCCTGTCAAGACTCACCCAGTTTCTTCGGATACAAAACGAAAAGAGAAGGAGCCCATGATTACTCCATCCAAGAAAAGAAGAGTACTCATTTTGGAGGATGAAGAAGATGAGGAAGATATTACCATTTCTGCTCTTAAAAGCTTACATCGTTTTGTTCCAAAGATAGAGGAGAGACAAGATCAAGACAGAGAAGAGTCTGAGCAAAGAAGTGGAGAAAGAGAATTGTTGAGAAAAGAAGCAAATAAAGAAAGGACTGCAGAAGAAGAAGAAGGCAGAGGTGAACAAGTGGAAACAGAGCATGAAGAGTAATTCTCACTACCTAAAGGCAATGAAACAGGGGGAGTTACTGAGAAAAGGGGTACATCTTCAATTGCTTTTACTAGTGAAGATGTTAGTTCACCTACAGATCCATAAGACATCTATGCCTCTCAAGTCTGGGTGCTCATACAGAAATGCCATCATCTGCCAATACACCTCAGACTAATCATGTAAAGGCTAGTACTCAGACTAATAATTCAGCAAACTTTCGAAGACTGCTTGATGTTCTTATGGAGATGTGAGGCCAAATTTATGCCCTATGATGCGAAGTTCAGAATTTGCAGAATGCAAGTCAAGCCTCTTCAGTTTCCTTGCATGATCAAATTCATGCCGTTGCTCTTCAAGTTCAAGCTAATGCCAAGGATAAAGAAGTGGCTCAACTGAAGGAGGACTTGAAAAAGCTAGAAGGAATTGTCCAGTCGATGGAAGATTTCCAGCTTGTTCGCGTTCCAAAGCAATCCTAATTTCATTCTCTTTTTCATCTCTACCTTTTAAAAGCTGACAAAAAGGGGGAGAGATGTTGCAGATTTGAGATTTAACTCTTGACTTTTTGATTGACTTTACTTTTGTTTGGTTTGGTTGTGGTTGTGATTGGATTGAATTTGGATTGTTTAATCGTTTAAATGTTTACTGCAATATCTTAAGCATTGTTGGTATTTCATGGCAGAGATAGTTGTTTATTTACAGGACTAACTTATTTCCTGTGAATGCAGATTTAATGCTATCTTTACTAAGCCAATTATTTTCTGGGAGATATCCATGTTTGCTTGAGTATTGTTTTGCAGGACAAAGATATCCAAATCTGTAGGAAAGTTTTGTCACCATCAAAAAGAGAGAGGTTGTTGGAGAAAACTTTCTTGCATGTTTTGAAGCTAACAAAACGTTTCCATCAGTCTAGTCTGAAGACTTGCAAACTCTTTCGTCAAAGTTTGAAGACCGCCGGACCACCAGAGTCAAGATTCAAAGTCTATCCTCATTGTCTATTTCTAGAACGATGAAGAAGACTTATCTAGAATTAAGTATTTCTTTAAGGATTTGATTCTATCGACTAAAAAAGATGCCTCGACTAGATATAGTATCTTGGAATCCATTATTCATCTTGAGATTGATTCAGGCATTTTGGATCCGTTGATTGGCGAAGTATATTTGGGATGTTCTACTTATGGAAACCTAAATCCTGATTGTATGGACGAGCGGGATTAGTAGGCTATTGTCATATTCCTTAAATAACTCAAGATCTTCCTAATTGATTCTGTCCAACAGGTAAATCGGAAGAGCTCATTTGGAAAGTGCCAACAAGTATGAAGGCGTGGAGGAGTATATAAGAAAGGCATTCTAATTATTCGAATGTGTGCGCGATAGAGAAATTCCAAAGTCTGAAGCTCCTTGTTCTTTGTCAATTTAATTGTTAAGCGTAACTTGTACTCAAAAGAGAGTTTATACTTCTGTGAGACCATAAGGAAGTGTAGCAAAGTCTCTACACTGTGGAATCAAGGAAGAGCTATACTATAACAACTCTTTTGATTATTATTGAAATCCAGCCGATGGGCTGTCGGTGTGGGAGAGTAAACGTAGGCTTGGATTAAACCAAACCACTATAAACATTGTGTTCTTATTCTCTTCCTAAGCTCTTTTACTTTGATCGTAACTCTATCTGATTATTAGAGTCTAATTTCCTTTTCATAGTCTATTCCTAAACAAAGTTGGTTTAAAAGCGAAATTTTATACTTTACTCTACAAAACTATTCACCTCCTCTAGGTGTTCGTACTAGCTTTCAAGGTTTTAACACATAGAGAAGCGGGAAACTAAATTTTGAAGTGTCTGAAGAGTCGAGTAACAAGCATAGAGTAAGGTAGTTGCCCCTTGTCTTTCACAACTATCCTACACATGTGCATTAGGATAGTGTGAGGCAATGAGAACTTAAAACGAATGTCGATTGCATACATCAACTTTGCTTCAGAGTGAGAGACATTAGTTTTAAAGTGGATTTGGGTCTAATGTAGTTGATCACGATCTTATGAAGTAAGATATTGGAGGCAATCATTCTAGAATAATAAATCTTGCCCTTAGCAAATCTGTCCCGAACAAGAGCTAAGGTTGCTTCACTAACAGACACACTGATTGGTTGAAAACTCCCTCTTTCCACACCAATCACACTCACTAATGTGTCTACGTCAACTACACATTCTTTGTCCTTAACCGTAAAACAAAATCTATTTGCATTGGTTCAACATCTTCAATGATTTCTTCTTTTGATTGTTGCTATAGAGGATCTTCGGTCGCTTGCTGTGAGGAGTGACGCTATTGAGAATGTTGTTGTTGTTGCTGCTACTAAGGGGAATCTTCTTTTTCAATTAAATCAAAGTGGGTAGGACTCTCTAGCATGTGTTGTGGTTCCCTGCTCGCAATTCTAGAAGATTTCCTAGTCATAACTTCTGGATATTTTGAGTCTGAACACCTTCAGACTTTACCCGATAAAAGATATGATGTTCAATCTTGCACGAATAAACTCAAATAGATTTTTCTCCAGTGGCTTTATAAATATTTCTGCCAACTGATTCTTCGAGTCAATAAACCGAATCATAACTTCTCCATTTTGAACATGATCTCTAATGAAATAGTGTTGAATCTCTATATGCTTTGCTCTTGAATGAAGAATTTGATTCATTGTGAGATTGATGGCACCGGTGTTGTCACATTTGATCTCAGTGCACAATTCTTCAATACCAAAGTCTCTTAGCTATTGTCTTATCTACGAGATTTGAGAGCAACAACTCCCAAGAGTAACATATTCTACTTCAGCTGTTGAAAGAGCTATGGTACTCTGTTTTCTTCAAAACCAAGATATAGAGCCATTAAACGGGTGGGTCGATTCGGGTTTGGGTCGCGTCATTAATGGTCCGACCCAAATTAACCCATTAACCCATTTATGACTCATTTATGTTTAATGTAAATTTTTCGACCCAAACCTGACTCGACCCATACCCAACCCATACCCGACCCGACCCAACTCATATTAATAAAAAAAAAATTGGTAAAGATATTAATAAAATATTTTCATATTTAACAAATTTAGAAAAACTTATTCCTATGTTTTTTTTAAAGATTATTATTAAAATACTTCCAAGCTTTTATATATATTATTTTTAAAAATTGTATTGCTAAAATAGTTTTGTACAATATAAATTTAATGGATAATTTTTATAAATTTTGAAATAATTACTTAAAAAATCGAAATTTAATTATTTTATTTTATTTTTAAAATATAATTTTCTTTGTCTTTTTTTTTTATCTTTCTTTTTCTTTTTCTCTTTTTTCTTCTCCTTTTTCTTCTTCTTTGGCCGTCGCCGCCACGATGACGGCCAACCGGCCAAGATAGCGAGCCTCGAGCACGCTCGGCGGCGGCGGGCTCGAGCCTCGCCAAATCGCCCTCGTTGTCGGCGAGCTCAAGTCTTGCCGATCTGGCGAGCCTCAAGCTTTCGCGATGTCGGCCAAGAAGGCCTCCGCTCGCCCGGATCGAGCGAGCTCGAGGCTCGCCGGTGTCGGGCAAGCTCAAGCTGGCCCCTCGTCGGAACTAGCAAGGCTTGAGCCTCGCCGACGCGGGCCGGGCTTGAGGCTCGCATTCGGCGAGCTCGAGCTCACTTGACGCCGGTGAGCTCAAGGCTCTTCTAGCCGTCACCGGCCGTCACTATGCCGGCGACCGGAAGGAGGAAGGAGAAAGAAAAAAAAGATAAATAAAAAAGGAAGAAAAGAAAAGAGAATAAAAAAATTATTATTTCAATTTCTATAAAGTTAAAGAGAGAAGAGAGGAATTATAATGTTTTTGTTAAAGATAAGTTTTCAACCCAAACCATTTAAAAACCCACTTAAGACCCACCTATCTTAAACCTTTAATTGTGAAACCCATTTAACTATCTTTTGTTATAAATAAGTGACCCATTTTAACACCTCTACCAAAATACCAGCTTGTTGCGCAGCAGTTGGCATGTACCAGAAGTGCTCTTTCTATCAATTTTGAATCCTGCTAAATCTCCGTCCAAATATCGAAGAAGAGTAAGTCTCTTTCTTTGGGATACCACAAACCTAGGTTCGAGTAGTTGCAACGTATTTGATGATGCATTCTGCAGCACTTAAGTGAGATTCTTCGGGATTTGATTTGTATTTAGCACAAATACAAACACTAAACAAAATGTCAGGGCTAGATGTAATAAGGTAAAGAAGCGACCCAATAATGCTCCCGTATAGCTTATAGTCTACATTATTTCCTCCTTCATCTTTATCCAACTGTAAAGAACTCGACGTAGGTGTCTTTGTCTTTTTGCAATTCTCTAATCCAAATTTCTTAATGAGATCTTTTGCATACTTCTCTTAGTGAATGAAAATACATTCCTTTGATTGTTTAACTTGGAATCCCAAAAACAAAATTAACCCACCCATCATACTTATCTCAAATTCATTCTGCATGTATCTAGAAAAATTCTTGCATAGATTTTGATTAGGTAATCCGAAAATAATATCAACATAAATTTGAACAAGTAGAAAATATTTACCTTCTCTTTTAATGAATAAAGTAGTATCTACATTTCCTTTAAAAAAACCATTTTGAGTTAGAAGTTTACTTAACCTTTCATACTAGGCTCAAGGTGTTGGAGAAATCTTCTTGAAATGTTTTGAAGCTAACAAAACATTTTCATCAGTCTAGTCTGAAGGCTTGCAGACTCTGTTGTTTAAAGTCTGAAGACCTCCGGATTGCCAGACTCAAGATTCAAAGTCTATCCTCATTGACAGTTCTAATCCGTTGAAGAAAGGCTATCCAGAACTAGATGTTTTATTAAGGATATGACCTTATCGACTGGAGAAGATCTCTTGGCTGGATATGACTTAACGGAATCCTTTTTCGTTGATCGAGATTGATTCAAAAATTAAGGATCCGTTGATTGGCGAAATATTCGTGGAAGGTTCTACTTATGGAAACCGAGATCCTGATTGTATGGGCAAACAGGATTAATGGGCTATCGTCATGTTCCTTTAATAGCTCGAATGATCTTCCTAATTAATTCCGTCCAACGGGTAAATTGAAGGAATTCCTTTGGTAAGTACCAACGGGTATGATGGCGGAAAGGAGTATATAAGGAAGACGTTATAAGTTGTTCGAGAAGTGCGCGATAGAAGAATTCCAAAGTCTTAAGCTCCTTGTTATTTAGTCAATTCATTTGAGCGAAAACTTGTACTCAAAAGAGAGTTTATATTTGTGAGAAACCTTGAGGAAGTGTGATAGAACATCTACACTGTGGAATCAAGGAAAAGCTGTTCTGTAACATCTCTTTTGTTCATAATGGAATCCAGCCGATAGGCTGTCGGTGCGGAAGAGTGGACGTAGGCTTGGGATAAAGTTTCGAACCACTATAAACCTTGTATTTAATCTTCTCTTCCCTACTCCTTACTTTTCTTTGATCGTAATTCATTTTGGAGTACTTCCTTTCTATCGATTGCCTAGTATTACTTCCGTATCTCGAGAAATTGTTTTTACACCTATTCACCCCCCTCTAAGTGATTATACTAGCTACATCACAAGGTACTTGCTTCAATCCATATAGGGCCTTTTTCAATTTATAGACTGAGTCTAGCTTTCTTGGATCTTCAAAACCAGATAGTTGTTCCACATAGACTTCTTCTTGGATGAATCCATTTAGGAATGCACTCTTTACATCCATTTGGAATAACCTGAAATTTTTATAGTAAACAAAAACAAGTAATAATCTAATTGCTTCTAACCTCGCTACTCATGTATAGGTCTCGTCATAGTCTATTCATTCTTTTTGCGTATATCCTTTGACCACGAGTCTTGCTTTGTTCCTAACCACTTTTCCTTTTTTGTCTACCTTGTTCTTGAAAACCCATTTAGTTCCAATAATAGATTTACCTTTAGGTTTATAAATTAGTTCCCAAACATCATTAATGTTGAATTGTCTAAGCTCTTCTTGCATAGCTTCAATCAAGCTTTCATCAACCAACGCTTATTTTATACTTTTGGGTTCAATCTCAGAAATGAGTACTCAAGCACTAGACCCTTCTCGCCTTTTGGATCTGGTAGGAACTCCTTCATCAATGTTGCAAATGATGAGTTCTTTGGGATGGCTTGACTTATGCTTCTAGTTGCTGATTGGTCTGAGAATTTGCTGATCTTCTTTTTCAGTTGAATCTTCTAGTTCTTCTTATTGTTGATCTTCAGAAGTCTGAACTACTTCAGGGGAAGTAGACTTTATAACGTCTAGAGCAGGTTCAGATTCTTCAAATTGAGTCTGGTCCACTTGATTCTACATAGAATCTTGAAATTTAACGTTCATAGATTATTCCATAGACTGAGTCTTTTTGTTGAATACTCTATAGGCTTTGCTTGAGGTTGAGTAGACAAGAAAAATTCATTCATTTGATTTTTCTTCAAACTTACCGATTCAATCATTTACATTTTTCAAAACAAAACACTCACAACCAAGCACATGAAAATAAGAAACATTTGGTTTTTTCCCTTTAAACACTTCATAAGAAGTTTTCTTTAGAATAGGCCTCAAGAATATTTTGTTAATGATGTAGCAAGCTGTAAAAACCGCCTCAACCCAAAATCGAGAGGAAATATTGCTCTCAATTAAGAGGGTTTTTGCCATCTCCTGCAATAATCTATCCTTTCTTTCCACAACCCCATTTTGTTCTAGAGTATATGGAGAAGAGAAAACATGCTGGAAACCATATTCATCACAAAAATTTGCAAAGTCTTGATTTTCAAACTCACCTCCATAATCTATTCATATGCTTGAAATAGCATATCATTTTCCTTTCTTAGCCTTCTTGGCAAATTTTGAAAAATAAGATAATGCTTCAGACTTACTTGCCAAGAAGAATACCCAAGTAAAGAGAGAATAATCATCCATGATTACTAAAGCAATATCTCTTTCCACCAATGCTTTGAGTTCTGGTTGGTCCAAAAATGTATATATGCAGAATCTGCAAAAAACTCGATTAGTAGAAACTTGATTATAGGTTTAAAAGAACTTCTAACATGTTTTCCCAAACACATTGCGTGCATAATTCAGACTTTTGATAAGCCAAGTTGGGCAGTCCACGAACAAGCTTCTTGGAGGGGATCTTAGCAATCTGCTTCATATTAACATGGCCAAGCTTTCGATGCCAAATTTGCTTCATCTTGAATGGAAATTAGACAATGAGACCTTTTTGGTTTTATATCTAGAAGATAAATATTCACATGTCTTCATCCAGTGAAAGATTGAGAAAAATCTTTATTAGTTCCTGAACAAATGCCTTCTTGAAAATTAATTTTAAAGCCAGTATCGCACAATTGACTTATGCTAAGTAAATTGTAATTCAAACATTTCACCAAGGAGACATTGTTGATTGTGAGACTTCCAATTTTTATAGTTCTACATCTAACAATTCTTCATTTGCTATTTCCACCAAAAGAAACTTTTCTACCATTTATTTGCACAAGTTTTATAAAACAACTTGAATCTCCTATCATGTGTCTCGAACAGTAGCCAAACCCCTAGATGCATTACAACCCATGAATAGGTGATGGAAGCGCCATCGGACTATATTATAGTCATTAGACCATTGGATTACAATTAAACAAAGCCGAGCATTGAATGGACAATTGTTTTGTTGGAAATCTATCCTATGTCCATGTGTGATCAAGGATTGTACTAAAGGATGAATTAATAAGGAATTTTCTGTTCTTGGCCGTGTACTCTATAAGTTGGATTACCATCGATTAATGTTGCAAAATTTTATGGCCATGTAAGTATTTGTAATTAAGTAATTATGAGTGGGGATTAAGGTGGATTATTAGAAGCAAGTATGGGCTGGACACCTAAGGCCCAAAACTGCCCAAAGCAGCCCACCCTTTCCCCCATTCGGTCAACCAAAGGCCTAGCCCAAGCCTGGCCCATTGAGGACCATCACCTTTGCATGGAGATTGACAAGTGGCATGAGGGATTCTCCATGTGTCTCTAGCGTGCAAAAGGCTACTCACCACTTGTCCATGCATCTTCCACTTGTCCTTTCCATGAGAACACTTGTCACATGCATGCAAAAGTAGTGAATTAGTTAATCAAAGGAAAGCAAAAGCTTTCAGTAAAGGAGAGTGAGGCCGAGAGAGTGAGGGGGGTGAGCAAGTGTGAGGGAGAGAGAGAGAAAGTTTGAGAGAGAGGGTGAGCAGCGAGCGGTCCATGCGTGTGAGGGCAGAGAAGGAAGGCCACCCTCCGCCCGTGCCCTGTCCAAGCTGCCGCCATCGACGACACCAATCCCCATCGCCGGTTGGACCAAGCCGTGATTCTCGAACCCCTGTTTTTGGCCAGCGATCGAGTAGAGAGGTTTAAGGCAAGTAGAAGTTCTTCAATCTATGTTTTGCTTGCTGTTTTATCTAGTTAAGAGTTGGTGGATGTGAGAAAGGTGAAATTTTAGAGCTGCATGTTGGATTTTGGACATGTAAGATGAAGCTAGATCAAGAAAACTAGGAAAAACAGGGCATGCATTGTAGATTTTGAATTTGAGATGGAACAAGAATTTAGAAATTTGACAATGGAAGATTTTTGGAAGTGATAAGGCTATGTTATAGTGTAATACACTTGTATATATTTGATTGTGGATGTTGGAGGTCGAAATTCAAGGAGTAGGAAAAACTCTCATTAGGTTAATTGACCGTTTTGTGAAGAACAGTGTGACCCTCGGTGAATTTTTTATTTTTCTGTAATTTTCCAGCCACAATTTGACTTTGATTTCTTAACAAAAGTTGGAGAGCATATTTTCAGGAGTAACATATTAAAAATTTAGCATAAATGGACAAGCTTTGGTCGATGAAATGATTTTTAAACGGAAATGCTAAATCTGGAAATTTTACAGAAAATGTAGCAAGAAATACCGAAGTTTTTTCTCTTTATATGTATGGAATTTGACTTGTTTTTATTCATGAAATTTGTTCCTTTATGTTTCATTGATAATGTGTCAAAATTTCATAATTTTCTGAATCCATTTATTATTTATTGAAAAATTTCTACCAGAACTGTGCATTGTAAAAATTGGGCCATTCTGTTCTTGAATTTTCATCAAAGTGTCCGAAAGTGAAGGTGTTTCGAATGGCTATGTGATAAGATGGTATTGGCTGTGGATATTTGTGCAATATTGAGATGTGATAGAGGGTCCATGAGACATCTTGTTTTAGCATTTGAAAATGTTTTGTGAATTAAAATGCTAAATGTTACCGTTGAGCCCTCGGGTCATCGATGCCCTAGGAGTCAGGTTGCCCAAAGGATCGAGTGAGTCGATGCCTTGTGGATGCTTGGTGGCCCTAAGTGGCTGAATGTCGGAGGTTTTTCCCTGGGAGTTTCAGGATGCCCAGTGGTATATCGGTACGTAATTCCAGGGGATGCTTAGTGGTATGTCAGTACGTAATTCCATAAGGCATGGGTAACCATTTTCATGGCGAGCCCCCAACGATTCCTCGTGATGCCATATGGGATGTGAGATGCCCGGAGGTGTGTGCCGAAGGACTCCGCGACGCCAAGTTGGGTGCGGAATCCCAGAAGGAGGCAACCATTGGTCCTTTAGGGGATGAAACCTTTTGAATGATAAAACGGACGATTATATTAAGTATGAGTGTGGTCTGGTTATGGGACTGAATTGTATGGCATAGAATGGGACGTGTCATTTCAGTTTGGCCCTATGATCGAGACTTATGTGGCTGGACACGATGCATCTTATTGGTTGGAAATGCACTGGTCATTGCATTGAAGAGTTATATGGTTTGGATGCATACTCATTCATGGATTGCCTATTTTATCTACCATACTTGAATCTGGATATAAATAGTAATGCTTGATATAGCTTGATGAATCTTTTACTATTGAGTTGTTGTACTCACGTCATTTGGGGACTAACATTTCAGACTAAATAAGATGCATCTGCTATCATCACTACTAGCAAATGGACCAAACGGTTGGATATAACCGCGAGGAGGAGGACAGTGAAGGAAGGAACTTTTGGACGCCGACACCGATCGATGGACTTTAAGTATACGACTGTTGGAAAAGATGTCGGTTATCTTTTGATACGTAGCCGGATATAGAAAATCACGGCGTTTTTGATGTACCAACTCATGATGTCCATCTAGTTTTATGTAAATAAAGGTGTACAACTTTAACTTATAAGATGTTTAGTTGGTGTGCATCATTTTCTAAATATAGGGAAGGGAGTTGTTGGATACGCTTCCGCCATATAAATTGCATAGGGACCGATCTAAATGACATAAACCCCCAGGATTTATGGATTTATCAATTTTTATGGTATTAGAGTAATAGACTTTAAGGTAAAGAGAAAGGTAAGCGCACCATGGCAACCGCAACAAATCGGGGACCGTTTGAGGGGTGCCACATGCAATCATAAAATGAACTCAAACTTTCTTTGGTACCCACCTATTCTTGGGTCTAGGGGAGTTAGTACTAAATACAGTATTTGCCTAATCCCTCTTAACAAGTCTCTAAACCTTGGGACATTCCTTCTCAAAATGTTATAAGCTGTTACACTTTGAACATTTGAAAGCACTTCGGCCAATAGGTTTTACAAAAACTTTTTGAAAATGGTTTTTGTAAAATGTTTTTGTAGGTTTTTATTTGATTATTTTTTTCACTTCTAGAAAATCAATTAAAGTAATGGTTTATGGTGTCATTCCCAAACAAGATTTGTTGAAATAAAGTCTTTGTACTGAAAGAATCTTTTCCAACTTCTCAAATCCTTTTGAAAATCTTTTTATGATATTTGAAATGTCCTCTTTCAAAAAAGTATTTTCCTTCAAAAGAAAGTCTACATTTTCTTTCAAATCAACAAAACTTTTGTCTAGATTTTCAAACTTTTCTTTGCAAGAAATTTCTTATTGCTTCAGTTTAGAATTCTCCCTCTTTAGCTCGGAAATCCATTTAAGAGATGTTTTGAGACTAAAACAAAATTCATCTATAGACTTTGAGACTTTAGCAGAAATCTTTAAATTACTAACCTCGACTTCTTTGTCTGAGTGTAAGTCTGAATCTTTTTCTAAGTTTGAGTCTGATTCTAAATTTGCCATTAAACATATGTTGGCATATTCTTCGTCACTTTATTCACATTTAGTATCACTCTATGTCTCTTCTTTGAGACCCTTATTGAATTTCTCTGTTTTTTCTTTCTTTTTCTTCAATAGAAGGCAGTTGGGTCTGATGTGCCCCTTTCTCTTGCTCTAAGCAAATCACATCTTTGTTGGTCTCATTGTCCTCAGTTGATTTCTTCTGAAATTTTTTAGTGCTCTGCCTCTTCCAATTAAACCTTCTTTCTTTTCTATTTAACTTCCTAAACTTCCTTATCATGAGTGCTAGCTCTTCATCGTCCAAGTCATCTTCAAAGTTTGTATCATCAGAATTATTGTTAGATTTTAAGGCAATTGACTTCTTACCTTTGGGATCTTCTTTCTCATTGATTTACTCCACTTTATATGATTGAAGTGTGACAACTAATTCATCTATTGAAAGAGGCATGATCCTCTGGGTTTCTCTTATTGAAGTATTCACGTGATTCCAGTCTTTAGAGAGTCCACGCAACAATGTATTGACCTTCATTGGTCTTGAGATTGGCAGTCCTTGATATGCTAGACCGTTTACAATCTCTATGCAACGACTGAACATGTCAATGATGGATTCTCCTAGCTTCGTCTTGAAGGCTTCATACTGTCTGAGTAGGATCTTGATTTTTGTTTCATTAACTCAATTAGTTCCTTCATAGGTAACATGCAACCTGTCCTAGACTTTTTTTGCTGTTTCACAAAATGAAACTCTATTATACTAAGTAGGAGATAAAACACAGTATAATGAATAGATGGCTTTAGCATCAAGACCTTGTCTCTTGGTTATTTTTGCTTGTGTCATTTCACCAGCATCTACAACTTCCTTTCCTCTTTCTGAGGTTGATGTAGCTTTAAGAATGACCCATTTTTCTACTACATCCCATTCTAGGGGATCTTTCAATCTCAAGAATGCCTTCATCTTGTTTTTCCACACATTGTACTCATTTCCATCAAAATAAGGAGGTATGGTGTTGCTTTGGCCTTCAACCAAACCTGGAGAGAAAATACTAGCCATAGATCTTTAGCTTAAGAAGTAAAAACACTTCAATGAATAAGCACACAGGCTCTAATACTAATTGAAAGGGCTAGTGCAAATACCTAGAGGGGATGAATAAGTGTAAATGAAAATTTTTGCAAGACTTAGTAGAAGTAGTTTTCCCTTAGAAGATAATAGACTAAGGATGTAATCAGCTTTAAATATTATATAAATCTACGAATAAAAGTAATGAGTTCAAGGAAAGAGAATTAGAACAAAAGATTTATAGTGATTTCGGCTTAGATCAAGCCTACGTCCACTCTCCCACGCTGACAGCCCACTAGCTGGATTCCACTATGAATCAAAAGAGATTTTACAAAGTCTCACTAATAGTTTCTCTTTTTTGTATACAACTTTGAGCTCGATGAGTGAAAAAGCAAAGAACTAGAAAGCTTTAGACTTTGAAAATTTTCTTTCACGCATTATATCAAACAACTAGAGAGTCCACCTCAAATACTCCTTCATACCTTCACAACCATTGGCACTTACCAAAGGAATTCTTCCAATCTACCCGTAGGACAGAATCAATCAAGCAGATCTCAAGTCATTAGATGACTGTGATGAATGCCCATCAATCATGTTCGTCCATACAATCAGGATCTTTGGTTTCCATAAGTAAAACCTTCCAAGTTTGCTCGCCTTTCA
Organism: Eucalyptus leucophloia subsp. euroa; assembly: GCA_017140325.1. Classification (NCBI taxonomy): domain Eukaryota; kingdom Viridiplantae; phylum Streptophyta; class Magnoliopsida; order Myrtales; family Myrtaceae; genus Eucalyptus; species Eucalyptus leucophloia. The sequence continues at coordinate 25,684,648 of CM029474.1, read as the reverse complement.
AAAGATCTTCATATCAGAGTAGATTCCAATAAGATTAAGCAATCGAGTAGAAGTTATATCCATCCATAAGGTCTTCCAAAAACCATACGAATTGAATCCTTGAAGAAAATACCGCATCTAGATAAGTCTTCATTCTTCGGTTTGGAAACTGTCAATGTGAGCAGACTTTGAGATTAAGATCTGGCGGTCTTCAAACTTTGACAAAAGAGTCTTGAGTTCTTCAGATTATAATACTTGAGTCTGCAAGTCTTCAAACTAGACATTTGGAAATGTTTTGTCAACTTCAAAATAGTAAAGCGGTTTTCTCTAACACCCTTCACCAAATAGGTCACTTTGGAGGCCAGAAATCCCCTCAATTTGCCCCCTCCGAGTTTCTTTTCTTTTCCGAATTGTTCGAATTGATTTTCTGTAAAAATCCCGAGCTCGCCAAAAACTCTTCAAAGGATGAGTCGACATTCCTAAAATAAATCGTAACATGCCAGAACTTTCGATTCCTAAAACCGGGTTCGATTCGTGGTTAATTTCAATCGGACGCGATTTTAGAGTGACCTCACTTACCAGGTGACTTTTAGGAATTTTTAGTGTATTTGACCCGTGGACAATTATTTTCAAATCACATTGTACATCTTCAACTCATCGACGACTCTTGATTTTTGTGAAAATCTCGAGGTTTCAAATATGAACATGGGATACCAAAATAACTGAAAAATTATTCTAATGCCGATCGACAAGAATTTTGCAATTAGGTGAAATCTCCCACACTCAATCACATAGTTCTATCAAATCGACCTAACTCTTGTCTTTAATCGATTTTAAACGGTACCGTAAAGACTCTTGCAAATTAGCACGGTCGAGCATTGTTACACCCCGATCCTCGGGCGTGTGCCTATCCCGGCTTGGTCGATTAATTAGCAACGTCCTAAGATGCATCGCCAACCCGTTTATTTATATATGCATGCGGAAGTAGATATAAAATCCTCAGACAATAAAATAATGGGATAGAAAAGTAAGGCTATATTTTCCAAACCTGAAAAACCACAACCACACTTTTATACAATGCAAACCATATAGTATATATTACAATACTATTAACAAAGTCGGTTCTATCACAACATCAGTTCACAACTCAAGGTTTGCAAAACAAGGGATTTCAATCCTCTCTTGGGTCCTCCTCTGGATCCTCCTCCTCTTCGACGATCTCTCCTTCTTCCTCACTCTAGATGGAGCCCACTGTAAAGTACAACAGAGACTCAGGATCATCAAGCTTGGGATCCTTAACATCCACTAACGATCCATCCTTAGGATCTGTTGTCCCCTTCCCGAACAAAACTTCCAAAACATACAGAGATGTATCAGATTTCGGCACAGGACACTCCCTTCACCTATCATGATAGTGACAATACCCTGCCCGGTACTCATGAGGCACCTTATTGGGCCTACCCACGTCAACCCAGACCGTGGATTTCACCAGTACATATTCCAACCCTTCAGGGTGGGGGTGTATCGAAATGTGATAACCTATTTCTGTGATTTCCTCCGATATACCAAATTGCTCGAGAGGAGCTGGGAGTGCTACCATCTATGAACCTAAAAATGTTATCCCACAACGGGGTGAAATGATGTCTCAGTGAGTTCTACCCCCTAGGACTCGATTAGAAAGAAAATACACCCTAAAGGCTGCCTAAGCACAACCACGTGTTGGAAGTCTTACTTTTGCCTATGGTCCTTCCTGTAACACAATCAATTCATAACTCACAATCATAACATTAAATCAATTCAAATCAACTCATCGATCAATCGACTCTGTTGATTACATGTCATCACAACCCTTTCTTAGTCGGCTCATCTCATACTATCTATAAAGTTCGCTCATATCAGGACTGCTAACTGCTAAGTAGATAAATAGATAGTACCACTCGCTTCTAAGATGATTGGGTGTACTGCTCTCTCCTAAGCTACCATATCGTCCATAGGTTGATATAGTTTACTGATATTACTCATCTAAGCTGATAAAGTATACTGATATGTGCTAAGCTGCCATATCACCCATATGCTGATATAATATACCGGTATACTACTCTCTACTAAGCTAAATATTGCACGTAGGCTGATATAGTATACCCTCCCAAACATACAACAAATTCAACATTATTCCCGATAAAAATAGCCGTGTGTGGGTACACAATCGACCTTAGTCAAAATATAATAATTTTACTTTTGAACTTCCCACCAATTTCATCAGTCTCAATATAGATTTTTGGCACTGTAGACCGACACTCAGTAATTTCCAAATCAATTACCAAAATTATTAAAATTTGGGATAAATACCCAATTTCATAAAACATGACCAATTTGCACGAAATAGCAATCAATTAAATAAACGGAATGCACCACTGAAATCAACACAAAATTCCGGTAACTGACTAACCCGATCTAATTTTCAAAAAAAATAAATAATTAAATAAATACATAAATTAATTCTTAAATGTAGAGAATGCATACTTAAGCCTGTAATGCTAATTATATGGTGGAACAGGCCTGAAAAAATTCTAAGACTCGTTAAATAAATATTAGAGTCTATTTACTCGCTAATTGCACTAATTATCCACCTAACATACATCGGCCATTAATTAAATTTCACTCATCTAATCACCTAACCACCTAACCATACTTAACTTAATCTAATTAACCCTTAGGCGTGATTAACCTACTAAGTGGGGTTTAGCGAGTTAAACTCACTTCATTTGCAATCCAATCAGCTCAAATCGTCGGGGACACAATGGGAAACAACTTTCTCCAAAACGGGCCTAGCTTTCGAGGCCGAGAACATCCTCAAAACCGGGCATAACAGTAGCCACGAGACACATACATTTCTATTCCGATCTTGGTTGCAAAAGAGAAGAAATGGGGCTGGTTTGGGTCAAAGATGGATAGAGGAGGCAACCCAAGTTGGTTGCGATCCAGGCGAGGCTCGGTGAGTTCCACAACGGCTCCGGCAATGGCACACACCGTTGAGGATGAGCGAGGTAGCTCTTGAACAGCTAGGGACGGTGGCTAGAGTGGCATGAGGGTAAGACGGACGGAGGATGCGCATGCGAGCGACAACGCACGAACAGCGGACGGCAGCATCGGCATGCAAATCCAGCGGTTGGCTGGCTTCGGCTGGTCTCTCCTTGGTTGTGGGGGTTCGAAAATAGCACAATGAAGGGGAAGAAGAAGCTGGTCACCGGTCTTGGAGAGGGAGAGAGAGAGAGATAAGGGGACAAAGGGGGCCACCGAGCCTTATTTTCTCCTCAATGGTCCCCTTGACCATTCCTCCACCACCAGCTGGTCCCTTGGCCTCAAATCAACCACCATTCCCCTCTTTGAACCCTTGAAATGGTCCAAAAGCCTTAGGTGGTGGGAGGTTACGAATTTCACAAATTACTCCCTCAATTGGACACCAAATCTCTCTTGATTCAATCCAATTTGGCCTTCATAAATTCAATCGATACCTTACCGATCCAATTGGTATTTTTCCTCACTAATTGATCCCACTTGCATCCCAATTATGCGATCAAAAAGGATCCCCGATGTTTTCTCGACCAAAACGACCCTACCTCAACTCTTTCCCAAAAAGTCTCAGTTTGTAGAAAAATCTTCTGAGACTAAGTTGATACTCCTAGAATTAATTGTGACATAACAGAACTTTCAATTTCTGAAATCGGACTTGAATTCGCAGTTAATTTCAATTCGGCGCGATTTTACCGTGATCTAAACTATCGGGTAGCTTTCAAAAAATTTTACGCAAATGACCAATAGTCGATTGTCTTCAAGCCACAATGAACTCACTTGACACATTGGCGACTCTCGGTTGTCATGAAAATCTCGAGAATTCAAATATAGACACAGGGTACCAAAACGATAGAAAAATCATTCTAGTGTCGATCAACGAGAATTTTTCAATTTAGAGGAGTCACTCACAATTAGCCACACATCTCAGTTGAATCGACCTATCTTTGATCTTAAATCGATTTATATATATGCCGTAATGATCTCTATAGATAAGCACGGTCAAGTAGTTGATTCCTGGTCAAATTCTTAAGTCTATTGCATTAAAATTCCTTAATGGCTTGCCCAGCTAGTCTAGTTATCTCGAGAGTGATTAGCTTTAAGAACTACCCTAAAGGCACGTCAATGAAATGCCCGATTAATTCAATATAAAACGGGATTGAAAATCTGGAATGTCACAACTTTTCCCCTCTTATAAAACTTTCATCCTTGAAGACAACACTTAAGCAAAAAGGTGAGGGTATAACTGTCTCATCGACTTTTTAGTCTCCCAAGTTGCTCCTTCAGTATCATGGTGTTGCTAAACCATTTTGACCAACGGAATGGTCTTTGTATGCAGAACTTTCTCTTTTCTGTCCACTATTTAAACCGGGCTTTCAACGTATGACACTCGGTTATCCACGTCCAATTCTTCAAAATTAAGCCCATTGGTCGGGTTAGGCTCGTACTTCCTCAACATCGACACGTGAAAGACGTGTTGAAATACTCGGTCCATTTGAAATTCTAGAGAGGATTGGTACTTCCTCAACATCGACATGAGAAAGACGTCGTGCACTTGCGCCAATCTCGGCTGCAACGCAAGATGATACGCTAAGGTACCAATCCTCTCTAGAATTTCAAATGGACCTATGTACCTCGAATTCAGTTTTCCTTTCTTTCCAAAGAGCGGAGTTCCCCTCATTGGTGACACCTTCAGAAAAACATGATTACCAACTTGGAATTCCAATAATCTCTGGCACTTATCTATGTAACTTTTCTGTCTACTCTAAGCGGTCTTTAATCTGTCTCTGAATGGCATTTACTGACTGCTGGACCAACTCTAGGCCTGTAGTCTTTCTTTCCCCAACTTCATCCCAACACACTGGTTTTTTGCATAATATGCCATACAACGCTTCTAAATGAGCCATCTGGATGCTCTACTGATAACTGTTGTTGTAGGCGAATTCCACCAGGTGAAGTTGTTCTTCCCAACTTCCTTTGAAATCTAGTACACAAGCTCTCCGCATGTCTTCAAGGGTCTAAATTATCCACTCAGAATGGCCATCCGTCTGAGGATGATATGCCGTAATGTATTGCAGTTTTGTATCTAAAGCACTTTGTAAGCTTTTCCAAAAAGCAGCGATAAACCTCGAGTCTCGATCTGAAGTTATCGTCACCGACACTCCATGCAGACGATTCAATTAATGCACATACAGATCTGCGTGTCTATCCAAACTGAGGTTCTTTTATACTGCAATGAAGTGAGCCAATTTCATCAACCCATCGACCACTACCTAAATCAAATCATTCCCTCTCTAACTCCTCAGTAGTTCGGTCATTAAATCCATTGTGATATGCTCCTATTTCCATTCTGGGATCGTAAGAGATTATAGATGTCCTCCCGGCTTGCAATGCTGAGCTCTCACCTGTTGACATGTTAGACACTTAGCGACTTGCTTGGCAATGTCCGCCTTCATACCTGATCACCAATAGTGTTGACGCAAATTTCGATACATCTTGGTACTACCAAGATGAATGATGTAACTGCTACGATGTGCTTTTAATAAGATATCATCTCTAAGCTCCACATTGTCAGGTACAACCAAACATCCTCGAAACCTTAGTGTTCCCTCATTAGAAATCTGAAAGTTAGCCTTTCTTTTCTTAATGTCCTCCTGTAGAATCTTATGTACATTAGGGTCTGTCCGTTAGAGTAGTTTGATTATGATATAGACATCCGATTCAATTATGAGGGTGGCCATAAGACTCGAAAAGTGGCCTATCTCAAATTTGAATACTGAATCTCAAGCTCTTTCTATTAAGTTCCATTGCTTAATTAGTATGTGAGCGATCGAAGACTTTCAACTCAAAGCATCGGCGACCTTATTTGCCTTTCCCAAGTGATATAGGATATCACAGTCGTAGTCCTTCAGCAATTTCAATCTCATATTCAACTTCTTCTTAGAGAATAAGTATTTGAGACTTTAATGGTTTGTGAAGATCTGGAATTTTCCTCCGCACAAGTAGTGTCTCCAAATCTTCAGAGCAAAATTAATGGCTGCGAGTTCTAAGTCATGCGTCGGGTAATTCTATTCATGAGGTCTCAACTGATGGGAAGCGTATGCAACAACCCCACCATGTTGCATTAGCACGCAACCCAATCCTCTAAATGATGCATCATTATAGATCTCGAATCCGTCAGCTCCTGAAAACTACTCTTGCACTTGTATGTCCACACAAATTTCTCTTCTTTCTTCAGGAGTCTTGTCAAAGGCGATGCTAATGATGAGAACCCTTCCACAAACTGTCTGTAATAACTTACCAAACCCAGAAAAATTTTGATCTTGGTCACTGTAGTTGGTCTTGGCCAGTTGATCATAGCTTTTATCTTGCTCAGGTCCACAGAGATTCCTTCGCCTGAAATCACATGATCTAAGAAAGCAACACGAGTCAACCAAAACTCACACTTGCTGACCTTGCCGTACAACTGATGGACTCTCAACATTTGCAACACTAATCTCAAGTGACTCTCATGCACTTCCTCACTCCTTGAATACGTCTGAATATAATTGATGAACACGATCACAAACTGATCTAGATATTCCTTCAATACTCAGTTCATCAGTTCCATAAAGGTAGCTGGAGCATTCGTCAACCCGAATTGCATCACTGTGAACTCATAATGACCATACCGAGTACGAAATGCTGACTTAGGATTGTCCTCTTTCCTAATCATCAGCTGATGATATCCTGTCCTCAAGTCGATCTTCGAGAACATTGACGCTCCTTGCAATTGATCGAATAGGTCATCGATCATCGGGAATGGATTCTTATTCTTGATCATTACCTAATTGAGTTGATGATAATTGATGCATAAGCGCAACGAACCATTTTTCTTCTTTATGAATAGAATTGGTGCTCCCCAAGGTGATGCACTAGGACGAATGAATCCTCTATCCAATAATTCTTACATTTGCACCTTTAGTTCTTTCAACTCAAATAACGACATCCGATAAGGAGCCTTAGAAATTGGCTCTGTCCCGAGTGCTAGCTCGATCACAAACTCAATATCTCTTTCTGATGGTAATCCTGGCAATTCATTCGAAAAAACATCTGGAAATTCTTGCACCACAACAATGTCTTCCATCTTCAGCTTCTCAGTTGTTGTGTCCACGACAGTTGCCAAGTAACCTTGACAACCCTCGTCTAACAGATGAGATCAAGATGATCGAGGGTCCTCCTCAACTCTTGACAAACTCGAAGCTCTCACCCTCTAATGAGTTAGACTAAATCGCCTTGCGATAGCAGTCCATCTTAGCCCGTTGTTTGGTGAGCCAGTCCATGCCAATAATTAAATCAGACTAATAAATCTATTTTCCCCTCTCACTCACTAATCTCTAACTTGTAATCAGAACAACCCAAAGAAGCAATCACTTTATTCATTAATGGTGTAGATATGCAAACTGCCGACTCCAACAATATAGGACTTAATCCTAACAACTTAACATATTTTTCGGCAATAAAGGAATGGGTCACTCCTGGATCAAATAAAGCGTAAGCAGGATGCTCGTTCAGCAAAACCATACCTGTGATCATGTCAGGCGTAGCCTCTACCTGACCTTGTGTAATGGCATACACTGTGCCTTGAACTGGGGGTCTCATCTGTTCTACTTGCAGCACATTCTAAGGTGCATACCCTCTAATCTGACCTATAGGTGGCGACAGTGGCAACTGTGGTTGTCCTCTTGGCTTGCTAGAACAATCTCCGGCCCTGTGACCCTACTGGCCACATTCAAAATAGGCGTCCATCCTTTGAGGGCACTAATTCACAACATGTCGTCTTCCACAAAGGCAACACATCTCAATCCGGCTTGATCAAGACTGGCCAACTCCACCCTTCCTGTTGGGTGGGATCTAGAACTTACCTCTAGGCATAGGCCTCTTTCCCTGATGGTTCCCTTCTCTGTGGGAGCTAAACCTCGATCCAGATGAGGCAGCTTGCTCATTCAACCCTCTCTTTATCATCTGGGCTCGACGATAGACTTCTCGATATTTTGTCAAATCTAACAATAGCAAAGGTTGCTTTAGTTCAGAATGAAGACCATTCATGAACCTTCGGGCTTTTTCCTCAAGGTCCTCGACTAATCTCGGAGCATATTGAGAGAGCTCCGCAAACTTGACCCCATACTGGTCAACAGACATCGATCCCTGATGAAGGCGCTGGAACTACTCCATCTTTTGTTCTTGGGCAGTACCCGAAGAATATTGATCGTTGAAGGCTCTGAGGAAGGCGTCCCACACCAGGATCATACCTTCTAGGACTACTATATCATTGGCAACTCTCCACTAGATGTTCGCGTTGCCTTATAGTTGATACACTGCTAGAATTACTTTCTCCTCTTCGTTGCACATCAAAAGTGCAAACGCCTTCTCAAGATCTTGGATCCAAAGTGATGCAGCCTTTGGATCTCCTGTACCAATGAACCTCGGTGGGTTTAGTTTCAAAAACTGTTCCACTAACTTGTGGATCGGCCTCTCTCTTGGCACTACCACATTTTCCAATTGAGCTTCAATAAGGGCAACAACGGGTGTGGCAGCAAGTGCGGCATTGGCAACAGCAATTGTAACGGCTTCAACGGCAGCGGTGAAGGCAACGGCTTGATCCTGAGCCTGTTGCCCCATCAATTCTCTCATTGCATCCAAAGCCTGGGTGATCCCGATGGTTCCCTAATCACCTGAGGTTGCTACCCCAGCACCAACATGAGGTAGTGCTTCGTCCTAGCACTAGCCTGTGCTAGCGCTTTACCTCTACCTCCTCGAGTACTGACCTTGGTCAACATCCTACCCTGAGTCACGGCTATAACCATTCTCTTATTGGGAGTTCACTACTCCTTATCACTCATGGCTCAACTTTATCCACTAAAACCTACTTTCAATTCCACATCGACCTAGAAACAGAGTAATCCACACCACAGGCAATTCTACCAATCAACAACCATAAACATGCACCAACATGAATTTAAAGGCCATCCTACTACTATCCCATGAACCATCGCTCCTTGTTACTCCAATTCCTAACCTTGGCTCTGATACCACTAAACGGGTATGTCACACCCCAATCCTTGGGCCCGCACCCATCCACACTTGGTCGATTAATTAGCGACATCCCAAGACGCATCACCAACCCGTTTATTTATATACACATGCGAAAGTATATATAAAATCCCCTAACAGTAAAACAATGGAATAGAAAAGTAGGGCCATATTTTTCGAACCTGGAAAACCACAACCACACTTTTATACAATGCAAACCATATATTATATATTACAATACCATTAACAAAGTCGGTTTTATCACAACATCAGTTCACAACTTAGGGTTTGCAAAACAAGGGTGGGATTTCAATCCTCTCATGGGTCCTCCTCTGGATCCTCCTCCTTTTTGATGATCTCTTCTTCTTCCTCGCTCCAGCTGGAGCCCACTACAAAGTACAACGGAGATTCCGGATCATCAAGCTTGGGATCCTTCGCATCCACCACCGATCCATCCTTAGGATCTACTGTCCCCTTCCTGAATGCAATTTCCAAAACGTACAGAGGTATATTAGATTCTGGCACAGGACCCTCCCTTCGCCTATCATGATAGTGACGATATCATGCCCGGTACTTATGAGGCACCTTATTGGGTCTACCCACATCAACCCAAACTGTGGATTTCACCAGTGCATATTCCAATCCTTTAGGGTGGGGGTGCATTGGAATGTGATAACCTATTTTTGTGATTTCCTCCAGTATACCAAAATGCTCGGGAGGAGCTAGGAGTGCTGCCATCTATAAACCTGAAATGTTATCCAACAACGGGGCGAAACGACATCTCAGCGAGTTCTACTCCCTAAGACTCGATTAGGAAGAATAAACGCCCTAAGGGTTGCCTAAGCACAATCACGATTTGAAAGTCTTACTTTTACCTCTGTTCCTTCCTGTAAGTCAGTTCAATTCATAACTTGCAATCATAACCTTCAATCAATTCAGATCGACTCATCGATGAATCGACTCAGTCGATTACATGTCATCACGACCCTTTCTTGGTCGATTCATCTCATACTATCTATAAAGTCCGCTCATATCAGGATTGCTCACTACTAAGCTGATAAATTGATAGTATAGCTTGCTTATGAGATGATCGAGTGTACTACTCTCTACTAAGCTGCCATATCACCCGTAGGCTGATATGGTATACCAATATTGCTCAATCTAAATTGATAAGATATACTGCTCTCTACTAAGCTGTCATATTGCCTATAAGTTGATATAGTATATCGGTATACTACTCTCTACTAAGCTGACATATCGCTCGTAGACTGACATAGTATACCCTCCTAAACATACAACCAATTCAACATTTTTATCATTCACAATAAAAATAGCCATGTGTAGGTACACGATTGGCCTTAGCCAAAATATAATAATTTCACTTTTGAACTTCCCACCAATTTCAGCAGTCCCAAAATAGATTTTTGGTGCTGTAAACCGATGCCCAGTAATTTCCCAATCAATTACCAAAATTATTAAAATTTGGGGTAAATACCCAATTTCACAAAACATGACCAATTTGCACGAAATAGCAATCAATTAAATAAATGGAATGCACCACTGAAATCAGCATGAAATTCCGATCACCAACTATCCTAGTCTAATTTCTGGAAATTAATTAATTAATTAATTATGAAAATTAATTATTGAATGCAGAAAATGCATACTTAGGCCCTTAATGCCTAATTATATGCCTGAATGGGCCTAAAAAAATTCCAAGACTTATTAAATAAATACTAGAGTCTATTTACTCACTAATTGCACTAACTATCCACCTAACATGCATCAACAATTAAATAAATTTCATTAATCTAATCTATCTAACCATATAACCATACTTAACTTAATCTAATCAACCCTTAAGTCTGATTAACCTACTAAGCAAGGATTAGTGAGTTAAACTCACTTGATTCGCGATCCGATCGGCTCATTGGAGAAAACTTCATTACTTGTTTTGAAGTTAACAAAACGTTTCCATTAGTCTAGTCTAAAGACTTGCAGACTCTTTCATCAAAGTTTAAAGACTGCAAAACCCCTAGACTCAAGACTCAACGTCTACCCTCATTGACAGATTCTAGACCGACGAAGAAGACTTATCCAGAATTGAGTATTTTTCTAAGGATTTGATTCGAGCGGTTGAAGAAGATCTCATGGCTGGAGATAGCATCTCAAAATCTATTATTCATTTTGAAATTAATTCGAGTAATTTGGATCCGTTGATTGGCAAAGCATACTTGGAAGGTTCTACTTATGGAAACCTAGATCCTGATTGTATGGGCAAGCAGGATTGGTGGGCTATCATCACATTCCTTAAGTAACTCGAGATCTCCCTAATTGATTATGTCCAACGGGTAGATTGGAAGAACTCCTTTGGAAGGTGCCAACGGTTATGAAGGCATGGAGGAGTATATAAGGAAGATGCTCTAGTTATTTGAAAGTGTGCACGAAAGATAAATTCCAAAGTCTAAAGCTCCTTGTTCTTTGCTAATTCAATTGTTGAGTAAACTCGTACTCAAAAGAGAGTTTATACATTTGTGAGACCTTGAGGAAGTGTAGCAGAGTCTCTACACTGTAGAATCAAGGAAGTGATACTGTAACAACTCTTTTGATTCTTAGTGGAATCTAGTCAATGGGCTGTTAATGCGGAAGAGTGGACGTAGGCTTGGATTAAACGGAACCACTATAAACCTTGTGTTCTTATTCTCTTCCCTAAACTCTTTTACTTTGATCATAACTTTATTTGATTATTAGAGTCTAATTTCCTTTTCAAAGTCTATTGCTAAACAGACTCAAGTTAAAAGTAAAGTTTTACACTATTCTCTACGAAAATTTATTTTCGCACCTATTCACCCCCTCTAGGTGCTCATACTAGCATTTACAATTGGTATCAGAGCCTGTGTACTCATTTAAATTGAAGTGTTTTTACTTCAGAGTTAATGATCCATGGCTAGTATGTTGGCTCAAGGTTTGGTTGAAGGGCAAAGCAACACCATACCACCTTATTTTGATGGAAATGAATATAGCATATGAAAAAACAAGATGAAGGCATTCCTAATATCAAAAGATTCTCTAGAATGGGATGTGGTAGACAAAGGAATCATTCCTAAAACTACAACAGTCTTAAAAAGGGGAAAAGAAGCTGTTGAGTCCAGCGAGATGACTCAAGAAGAGATAACCAAGAGACAAGCTCTTGATGCAAAAGCAATTTATTCCTTATATTGTGCATTATCTCCTACTGAATATAACAGAATATCTTCTTGTGAAACAGCTAAAGAAGTCTAGGATAGATTGCACATCACCTATGAAGGAACCGATCGAGTGAAAGAAACCAGAATCAATATTTTGCTCGGTCAATATGAAGCCTTCAAGATGAAACCAGGAGAATCTATCACTGACATGTTTAGTCGTTTTACAGAAATCGTGAATGGTCTTGAGTATCAAGGTCAACCAATCTCTAGACCCATGAAGGTTAACAAACTACTGCATGGACTTTCCAAAGATTGGAATCATGTAAAGACCTCAATAAGGGAGACACAAAGGATCATGCCACTCTCCGTTGACGAATTGGTTGGCACTCTTCAGTCTTATGAAGTGGAGCAAATCAATGAAGATGAAGATCCCAAAGGTAAAAAAATCTATTGCTTTAAAATCTAACAATGACTCTGACATTACAAATTCTGAAGATGATATGTATGATGAAGAGCTTGCTTTCATGATAAGAAGGTTCAGGAAACTGAACAAAAAGGGAAGAAAATTCAATTGGAAGAACAAAAGTTCTTAAAAGTCTCAAAATAAATTAGCTGAGGATGATGAATCCAATAAAGATGTGATTTGTTTTGAATGCAAGAAAAATGGACACATCAGACCCAACTGTCCCTTGCTGAAGAAAAAGAAAGGAAAAGCTGAGAAATACATAAAGGCTCTCAAAGTAGAAACTTGGAGTGATATTGAATGTAAAGAGAGTGATGATGATTATGCTAACATTTGTTTAATGGAAAAATTAGAATCAGATTCAGACTCTGAGACAAATTTAGACTCAGATAGTGAAATCAAGGTAAGTAATTTAAAAATTCCTACTAAAGTCTCTAAATATATTGATGAACTGTGTCTTAGTCTCAAAACCTCTCTCAAGAGGATTTCCGAACTAAAAAGGGAAAATTCTGCACTAAAGCAACAGGAGATTGTTTGGAAAGAAAAGTCGAAAATTTAGATAAAAGTGTTATTACTTTGAAAGAAAATGCAGACTCTCTTTCAAAAGAAAATGCATTTTTGAAAAATGATATTTCAAGTATTTCAAAAAGGTTTTCTATAGGATCTAAGAAATTAGAAAAGATTCTTTCAGCAGCAAAGACCTTACTTTAACAAATCAAGTTTGGGAATGACTGCTGAAACCATTCCTCTAATTGATTTTCCAAAAGTAAAGGAAAGAATTAAACAAAGACCTACAAAAGACTTTTATAGAAATCATTTTCAAAAAGTCTTTGTAAAACCTGTAGGCCGTAGTGCTCTTAAATGTTCTAAGTGCAACAGCTCAGAACATTTTGAGAAAGAATGTCCTATGGTTTGGAAACCTGTTAAGAAGGTTTGGGCAAAGACCGTATATTGCACTAACTCCATTGGACCCAAGAAAGTATGGGTACCAAAGAAAGCTTGAGTTTCTTTTTTAAATGCATGTCACTATCAAGAAAAATGTCAAATGGTACTTGGATAGTGGATGCTCAAGACATATGATAGGAGACTCAAGTTGTTTCATAAAGCTTATGCAAGTTAATGGTGGAAAAGTTTCTTTTGGTGGAAATAGCAAAGGCAGAATTGTTGGATGCGGAACTGTAAAGATTGGAAGTCTCACAATCAGTAACGTTTCCTAAGTGGAAAGACTTAAATACAACTTGCCGAGTATCAGCCAATTGTGCGACACCGGTTTCAAAATCAACTTTCAAGAAGGAATATGTTCATAAACCAGTAAAGACTCCTCTCAGACATTCATGGGACGAAGACATGGAAACATCTATTTCTTGGATATCAAACCAGAAAAATCCCAATGTCTAATTTCAATTCAAGAGGAAGCTAATCTCTGGCATAGAAAACTTGGCCACATCAACATGAAGCAAATAGCCAAGATCTCTGCAAAGAAGCTTGTTCGTGGACTACCCAACCTGACATACCAAAAATCTGATCTATGCACACCATGCGTGTTGGGAAAACAGGTTAGAAATTCTTTCAAACCAATAAATCAAGTTTCCACTAATCGTGTATTGCAGCTCCTACATATGGATCTCTTTGGACCAACTAGAACTCAGAGCATTGGTGGAAAGAAATATTGCCTAGTAATAGTGGATGATTATTCACGATTCACTTGGGTATATTTCTTGGCAAGTAAGTCTGAAACTTTTTCTTATTTTATAAAGTTTGCTAAGAAAGTACAAAATGAGAAAGGGTATGTTATTTCAAGTATACGGACAGACCATGGAGGTGAGTTTGAAAATCAAGATTTTGCTAAATTATGTGATGAATCTGGCTTTCAGCATGTGTTCTCCTCACCATACACTCCAAACAAAATGGAGTTGTGGAAAGGAAGAATATATCGTTCCAAGAAATTGCTAGAACTCTTTTAATTGAAAGCAACATTTCTTCTCATTTTTGGGCTGAGGCAGTTTCTACAACATGTTATATTATTAATAGAGTCTTCTTAAGGCCTATTCTAGAGAAAACTCCTTATGAGTTGTTCAAAGAAAAGAAGCCAATTGTTTCCTATTTTCATGTGTTTGGATGCAAATGTTTTATATTGAAAAATGCAAATGATCGAATTGGTAAGTTTGAAGAAAAATCAAACGAATGCATCTTCCTTGGATATTCAACCACCAGCAAAGCTTACAGAGTTTACAACAAAAAGACTCAATCGATGGAGGAATCGATGAATGTCAAATTTCAAGATCTTATACAAAATCAATCGATTCAAACTCAACCTAAAGAATTTGAATTCGCTCTAAACTCTACAAAGTCTTAATCCCCAAAAGCAGCTCAGACTTCAGAAGATCAACAACGAATAAATGTTGAAGAATCAAATGAAGAAAAAGATCAACAGTCTGTCAAACCAACCAACAACTGGAAGCACAAGTCTAGTCATCCCAAAGAACTCATCATTGGTGACATTGATGAAGGGATTAGTACAAGATCTAAAAGGCGTGAAGAGTCTAGTGCTGTGGCTCTTATTTCTGAAATAGAACCCAAAAGCATAGAAGAAGCTTTAACTGATGAAAGCTAGATTGAAGCTATGCAAGAAGAATTCAGGCAATTCAATATTAATGATGTCTGGGAATTGACTCCTAAACCAAAAGGTAAATATGTTATTGGAGCTAAATGGGTTTTTAGGAACAAGATGAATGAGAAAGGAAAAGTCATAAAAAACAAAGCAAGACTCGTGGCCAAAGGATATATGCAAGAAGAAGGGATAGATTATGATGAGACTTACGCACCAGTAGCAAGGTTAGAAGCAATTAGATTATTACTTGCTTTTGCTTGTTATAAGAATTTCAGGTTATTCCAAATGGACGTCAAAAGTGCATTTTCCTAAATGGATTTATCCAAGAGGAAGTCTATGTGGAACAACCTCCCGGTTTTGAAGACCCAAGGAAACCAGACTTTGTATTCAGACTAAAAAAGGTGCTATATGGTTTAAAGCAAGCACCTCAAGCTTGGTACGATAGGTTAAGTAAGTTTTTAATTCAAAATGGCTTTGTTAAAGGTAAAGTAGACACTACCTTGTTTATAAAAGAGAAAGCAAAAACTTTTTACTTGTTCAAATCTATGTTGATGATATTATTTTTGGATCACCTAATGAAAATCTGTGCAAGAAATTCTCTAAGTCTATGCAGGATGAATTTGAAATGAACATGATGGGTGAACTATCCTTCTTTTTTCGGACTTCAAGTAAAACAATTGAATGAAGGAACTTTCATTCACCATGCTAAAGAACTTGTTAAAAAGTTCGGTTTGGAGAATTGCAAAAAGACTGATATATCAATGTCAAGTTCATTGAAGTTGGACAAAGATGAAGAAGGAAAGAAAGTTGACTAGAAGCTATACAAGAGTATCATTAGTTCACTTCTTTATTTTATTGCTTCTAGACCTGACATTTTGTTTAGTGTTTGTATTTGTGCTAGATTTCAATCAAATCCTAAAGAATCTCATTTAAGTGCTGTCAAATGTATCATCAAATACGTTGCAACAACTTTTGATTTGGGTCTTTGGTATCCTAAAGAATAAGACTTTACTCTCCTTGGATATTCAGACGCAGACCTAGTAGGATGCAGGGTTGATAGAAAAAGCACCTCAGGCACTTATCAATTGCTTGGTGACAGAACGGTATATTGGTTTTCAAGAAAGCAAAGTATTGTAGCTCTTTCAACAATAGAAGCAGAATACGTGGTTCTTCCAAGTTATTGTTCTCAAATCTTGTGGATAAAACAACAGTTAAGAGACTTTGAAATTGAAGATTCATGCAGTGAGATCAAATGTGACAACACTAGCGCGATTAATCTCACCAAGAATCCAATTCTTCATTCAAGAGCAAAGCATATAGAGATTCGACATCATTTTATTAGAGACCATGTTCAAAATGGAGAAGTCTTGATTCAATTCATAGACTCAAAGAATCAGTTGGCAGATATTTTTACAAAGCCACTGGAGAAAAGTCAATTTGAGTTTATTCGATCTAGACTTAATATCTTAAAGTCTGAAGAAGTTCAGACTCAGGGATAAAAAGTCTAAAGATGCTCAGACTTAGAAGATCAAGAATCACGACTGTAAGTTATTTCTATTTTAGAAATTTATCTTTCGGATAAAATCTCAAAAAGGTACGTTTGTCTATTAATCTGTAATTGATTGATGTTATCTTCCCTAGTTTTCGTAATTATTGCAATCATTCTTTTTTGAAAAAGAAGTTATTTTTTGAAATGACAGTTATCTATTTTCAAAAAAGGGAAGTTATTTTTTGAAAAGGCATTTTCTATTTTTCCTTTTACGACGATCCGTATACCTTGTTTCGATTGCCTTTTATACTGATTGTCTTCTTCACAAACCCTAAAAAGCAAAGAATTTCACTTTCTTACTTTTACTTTCTAGTTTAATCTTCAAAGTTCTCATCTTTCTCGCTAATCGAGTTTGGAATCTCTCACAGACTGTGAGAATGGCTTCCCAAAGAAAGTCCTCAATGATTGCAAACAGGGGACTATAGCATATGCGTGAGGTAACTACGCATTTTGACCTCACCGAGGAAGAAGAATCTCCAAGACAGCAACAGAGCCCACAACATTCTCAACCATGTCAATCTCCTCAAGCTAGACCTCAGGATATTGATCATCGAGTGGAGGAAAAAAATCATTGAAGACGTAGAACCTGTAAGAACTCAAAGCCCATTTTTATCTTTAAGCTCTACTATGCCTTAAAGAAGGGAGGTACTCCTTTGAACTATATTGATGAATTTTTGAAAGAGAAATGGTATCAAAATGAAACCCACTTCTTGCGAACAATGGAACGATTGGGAGTTGCTCCTGCGGGGTCGGCAGAAAAAGCATTTGTGAATATTCCAAGCGATCCACGTGTTGGAGGTTTTAGTCAACTTAATGGGAATGATGATGACAAAATGTACACTCATTTTAAGCCTAGAATGGGTGTTGCGGAAAATATTCGAAGCAAAATGACAGATTTATTTCGTTCGGAGAAACATAAGCGACTTTACTCTAAGTTGCTAAAGCGAGGGGTAATCAGCCCAAGAAGTGTGGACTTTGATTTTCTTGATTCTTTGAATGTGAAGTTGTGAGAGAAATTCACTCTACTTCAACTTGAACAATTTTGCTCTGAAACAATGGTGACTCATCTAGAACTTACTGCGTATTTCTATTCAAATATGAGCTTTTTGGATGTGAATAGATTCTCTTTCAATGTTAGAGACCAGGACTATATAATTGATATGAACACTCTGGCTGATGTGATTGGAGTAGAGAGAGGAGTGTTTTAATCAATTAGTGTGTCTATTGGTCATGCGACTGTAGAGCTTGTTCGGGATGGAATGGCAGAAGGTCGAATTATGTACTTGAGGATGAATGCCTCAAATGTCTTGATTCACAAGATTGTGATCAATTGTCTCAGACCCAAATCGACTTCGAAGACTAACGTCTCCAACTCAGAAGCAAAGCTGATGTATGCTATCAACACTGGCAAAAAGTTCTCTCCACCACACACTATCATGTTTCACATGTATAGAATGATAATAAAAGACCAGGTCAGACTTCCTTACTCAACGCTTGTTACAAAATTATTCAAACATTTGAATATTCAGCCTCCCAAGATTCTATGTGTTTATACCTATGATTAAATGGTGGTAGGACTAAAAATGGTTTCCAAAATGTGTCTAAAGGAGCTGAACAAAGCTTTGGAGTGATTTAAGGAGAAAACGCCTGTCAAGACTCGCCAAGTTTCTTCAGCTACAAAACGGAAAAGGAAAGGAGCCCATGACAGATCTATCCAAGAAAAGAATAGCACTCATCTTGGAGGATGAAGAAGATGAGGAATATGTCACCATTTCTACTCTTGCATTAAGAAATTTACAACGTTTTGTTCTAGAGACAGAGGAGAGAGGGGATCAAGATAGAGAAGAAACGGAGTAAAGGAGTGAAGAGAGGGAATCGATGGGAAAAAGAAGCAGGGGAAGAAAGAACTCTAGAAGAAGAGGGTAGAGAAGAACAAGAAGAGATAGAGCATGAAGAATACTTCTCTCCGCCTGAAGGCACTAAAACAGGGAGAGCTGCTAAGAAAAGAGGTACCTCTTCAATCACTTTTACTAGTGAAGATGTTAGCTGTACACTTGCAAATCCAGAAGATGTGTATGCTTCTTAATTCCCTGAAGAAGGTCATGAGGCTTCATCTCCAAATCTGGGTGTTCATGCTGGAATGTCATCATCAGCCAATACTCCTCAAACTGAACATGCAAAAGCAAGCACTCAAACTCGACAATTGATAGACTTTTGAAGATTACTTGATGTTCTTATGGAGATGTGATGCAAGATTTATGCTCTGGGATGCGAATTTCAGAATATGCAGAATGCCAGTCAAGCCTCTTTAGTTTCTTTGCATGATCAAATTCAGGCCCTTTCTCTTCAAGTTCAAGCAACTGCCAAGGGTGAAGAAATGGCTCAACTGAAGGAGGATTTGAAAAAGCTGGAAGAGACTGTCAAGTCGATGGGAGATTTCCAGCTTGTTCGCATTCCAAAACAATCATAATTTTATTCTCTTTTCATATCTACCTTTTTAATGCTGAAAAAAAGGGGGAGATGGTGCAGATTTGAGATTTGATTTTTTTTGTTTGATTTTTGACTTTGATTGACTTTACTTTTATTTGGTTGTTTGGATGTGACTGATTGGTTTGGATTTGAATTGTTTGATGTTTAATGCTTGTAGTACTTTAAGCGTTGATGGTATTCATGGCAAAGATAGTTGTTTTTACAGGACTAACACATTTCCTATGGATACAGATTCAATACTATCTTTACTAATCCATTTATCTTTTATGAGATATCCTTGTTTGCTTGAGTATTGTCTTACAGGTCAAAAATATCCAAATTTATAGGAAAGTTTTGTCACCATCAAAAAGGGGGAGATTGTTGGAGAAAACTTCCTTATTTGTTTTAAAGCTGACAAAACGTTTCCATCAGTCTAGTCTGAAGACTTGCAGACTCTTTCGTCAAAGTTTGAAGACCGTTAGACCGCCAGACTCAAGACTCAAAGTCTGCCCTCATTGACAGTTTCTAGACCGTCGAAGAAGACTTATCCAGAATTGAGTATTTCTCTAAGGATTTCATTATATTGGCTAAAGAAGATCTCACGGCTGGAGATATCATCTCGGAATCTATTATTCGTCTTGAAATTAATTCGAGTAATTTGGATCCGTTGAATGGCAAAGCATACTTGGAAGGTTCTACTTATGGAAACCTAGATCCTAATTGTATGGGCGAGTAGGATTGGTGGGCTATCGTCATATTCCTTAAATAACTTGAGATCTCCCTAATTGATTATGTCCAACGGGTAGATTGGAAGAACTCCTTTGGAAAGTGCCAACGGTTATGAAGGCATGGAGGAGTATATAAGGAAGATGCTCTAGTTATTTGAAAGTGTGCACGATAGATAAATTCAAAATCTGAAGCTCTTTGTTCTTTGTTAATTCAATTATTGAGCGTAATTTTGTACTCAAAAGAGAGTTTATACATCTGTGAGACTTTGAGGAAGTGTAGCTTGTAACTTTATTTAATTGTTAGAGTCTCTACAGTTTTACGCTATTATCTTGTGGAATCAAGGAAGTGATATTGTAACAACTCTTTTGATTCTTAGTAGAAATCCAGCGTTTGAAAATGGGCTGTCAATGCGATTTGTGAAATGTCTTATGCGTGCATTTGGAGAGTGGACGTAGGCTTGGATTAAGTCGAACCACTATAAACCTTGTGTTCTTATTCTCTTCCCTAAACTCTTTTACTTTGATCATAACTCTATTTGATTATTAGAGTCTAATTTCCTTTTCAAAGTCTATTGCTAAACAACAAAGGGCAAAACGTTATTGATCTTAACATATGCCTTGGTCCAAATACTTCCAACACAGCTAGTTACGAATAAAGAACATATTATCACGAGCGTAGCTGATGTCTTCATCATTGGTCCAATATCAACATCATTCAACTATTTATGGATGACCAGTGGTAGCATAATAGTCAGAGTTACTATTAAAGGTAACGGTGGCGTGTGGGCCAGGAGGTGTAATGAACAGAAAAGCGCAACTGCCCCATTATAAAATGCAGAATTTAACTACTTTCAATTCTTCTTGTCAAAATTTTATATTTGGTTTCTTTACGTATATAAAGATTGTATCTAAAATCCCAATCTTATTTAGGTAATATGTGACCGTTTCATTAACATATTTTATGCATTAGAAGCACTCACACAACAATACTATGTGGAGAAGCAAATCAATCCACAATATGATAATTATCAAATTATTAATGAAAATTTGTTCGTAATGCATATCATGCAAATAACACAAATATATGATCGGTTTGTTTTACCATGACACCAATTGTGTAACAAATGTGTATGTTATTTAATTTCAATTTGAATATAAACATTTGATTCCAAAATGTAATTAATAGGTGTAATTTAGAAGCGTACATCCACCTTCAAAAATACATTTATGCAATAGTTTTTATACATCTAGTGTAAAAAGGTTTTGTGTGTAAAATTCATTTGTGTAGAAATTCCCTCATGCCGATTAACCTAGATGGGTGTAACTTACATTTTATGAGATCGTTTTCTTTTTCCTTAAACTGACATGGTTGATATGGATTTAGAGACTTAATTACACTAGATTACCGTTAACACCATTTTGATACCTTTTCTATTTTATGTTAAAAAAAAGTTTTGCAGGCAGATTGAATCAATTTTAATATAGTCACTATCATATGATATGATTAAGCGAGTATGCAATCATTAATATAACACTCAAAAAAAGCAAAGCAAAAAATAAATTATATGAAATAAATGGACTTAAACACACTAAACCAATTAATTATTTTTAGGGTTTTCTTTTATCTTAAAATAAAAACTAACCTATATGACAGGAAGATCTTGAATGTGTCATGGGAAGTATGACTCTTGTAATGCATGCTCTTTGGGAAAATAGGTTAAATTTTCTTTCAAATCAATAAAGATTATTGCTATGAACAAACCATTGCAACTATTGCACATAGATTTGTTTGGACAAACAAGAACCATGAGTCTAAAAGGAAGAAGATATTGCTTTTATGACAGTTGATGATTAAAATCATAAAAATCTTAATCGACCATGGAGGAGAATTTGAGAATCAAAGCTTAGTCAAATACAATGATGAAGATGTGCCTAGAACATAATTTCTCTATAGCTTATACCTATTGATAGAATGGTGTTGGTGAAAGAATAAATTGTTCTTTACAAAAAATTGCAAGGACTGTGATGATAGAAAGCATTGTTCCCACCTATTTTTGGGCAGAAGTAGTTGCCACTGCTTGCTATATTATGAATAGAGTACTATTGAGACTTTTGTTGAAGAAAACTCCCTACAAACTCTTAAAACGAGGGAAGCCCATAATATCATATTTTCACATGTTTAGTTGCAAATGATACATTCACAATAATGCAAGTGACAACATTGAGAAACTTCATGTAAAGGCAAGTGCAGGTATTTTTCTTAAATACTCAATCTCTAGCAAAGCTTACTGTGTATTCAATAAAGCATTGCAGGTAATAGAAGAATCCATAAACATAAAGTTTAAGGATAACCAAAAAAGGTACACGAGTTGATGATAGTGAAGAAATCATGCAAATATCTATACCAGCTAATGATAACCAGCAACATCATCAACCGAATGCTGATTATTAAGATCAAATGCCAACTCCTAAGGACTAGAGATACAATACAGATCATCTTAAGGAGCGAATCATTGTGAAGATAGATGGATGGGTCAAAACTAGATCGTCATTCAAAGAATTTATAAACTTCCTAGCTCTAATTTCTCAATAAGAACCAAAAAGACTGGATGAAGCTGTTTTTGACAAAAGCTAGATCGAAGCCATGCAAGAAGAGCTACATGAATTCAAAATGAATTTTGGGAACTAGTATCTCGACCCAAAGATCATCACATCATCGATATGAGTTGGTACTTCAAAACAAACATATGACAAAGGTAATGTAATTTGCAACAGAGCAAGACTTGTTACAAAGGATATTCCAAGAGGAAAGTATTGATTATGATGAAACATATGCCCATGTTGCAAGATTAGATGTTATAAGACTCTTTTTAGTTTATGCATGTTTTCAAATTTTATCAAATGGATGTGAAGAGTGCATTTCTAAATGACTCTTTTTTTTGTTGAGCAACCTTCAAGTTTTGAAAACCAAAGTAGAACCCAAGATGTGTATCTATTAAAAAAGGCACTTTATGGAGTCAAACAAGCACTGAGGGCTTGGTATAAAAGGTTGAGCACATTTCTAATCAAACACAATTCTAAAAAAGGTAAACTGGATACAAATACTGATTATTTAAATATATTTTGATGACTATTGACACCTAAATTTTTCTATTGATTATATTTAGAAAATTTGAGATACGAGATTCCTCGTTGTGACAAGTCTCATTTCTTGATCAAAAATTAGGTAGGTGTCCTTAGTACTTCAATTGCATATAGATATCAATTTAGCATGGCTGTGTAGAGTTAGACTTTTAAATTTCATATTTTCATAAAATCGGCCAAAGGTTAAACTTTTTCTATCAAACCGGAGAATTTAACCTTTAATCAAGAAAATACTAGAATTCCAAGAACTTCTAATTTCATTTTAAACGTTTGTTTAGGGACTACAAATTTCAAAAGATCTCAAGTCCAATTAAAGAATTTCCAACTTATGGAGCCGCAATCGTTTATAATGCCACATTTGACACCGTAAGATTTAATTTATGCTTTTCATGATTGCGCCAAGTGATTCAATGGCACAAAACCTTAGAAGAAACCCTTCTTATCCTGTTAGGGTTGGGAGTTGACGGCTAAAAAAATTGTGGAAAGGAGGGTCTTCTATCTCCATAGGGCCCCCGCCGCCAGTTCACTATAGACAATCATGGCCCATCATTATCTCGACTTTTGCAAGTAAAATATCGACTAAAATTCATCCAATAACCACAAAACATTAAAAGTAGATAAATTATCGACTACTCCATAATAATCTCGACTTTTTGTTGAATGAGACAAAATACTATTTCCGATAAATACAACTGAATCCATGGCGATATGTTTAAAAAACTTCAAAGTTTCTTCATGAAAATTTTCATTAGGCGCAACATCTAGCTAAGGTTTAGAATCCTTGGACAAAAAGGAATCTAGGGTTGTATGTTTGGCCCTTGTAATATATACAGAGGGAGAGATTTTACACGACTTGCAATATTTTTGATTTTTCGGACAGTCTGGTGATATACCCAGTCGTACAATAAGCAAGGGATGCATAATAAATTAGAACTGGAGCGAAGTCAAGGAAAAACATAAAAAGAAAAAGAGATAAATGCAATAAAAGTTCTAAAACTTATCAATAAAATGTTGTCGGGAATAACGGATCCCCGAAAACCGGATTCGACACCAAATCGAACCCCTAAATCAATGCGGAAGACGAAGCCCGGGAAAACAACACGCATTACCGATCTAAAGCACACCACGGATTCGAGTGTACCTTTTAGCCACAGATTAAACACCGACGTTGATGGAGGAAGAGATCCTGAGCAATTCGATCCAATGAAGCCTTGAAGGGAGGAAGATCAAGCCGTATGCTTACTGTCTTTTGTTTTTGAGAGAGAGAGCGTGAGGAGAGAAAAGACGTACGTTGTTTTTGCAAAACGTTGTCTTTTCTCTCTCTCTCTCCTCCCTTTTATACCTCTCCCTTCCCACGGGCCTTATTCCCATGGGCCGGGCCTTTTGGGCCTAGCATGGGCGGACGGGCCTTAAGCCCATCCCCAATTAAAACCATCATCTCCCACTCGCACATGATGGGCTGAATAGGATTCTCTTTACCTCTCTTCAACATTCATACTGGTGAATAATCCGTGCGACCAGCATACTTTTGAGAGCTCGTTGCTATACATCTGTTAGGAATACATAGCAGCTCATAATGGGCATCACACTCCGAGTAGATTTAGTATGCAGTACCCTAGATCGATCGATCACATTTATATCTCCCTTGATCTCTTTTAAACATGATATATATATATATATATATATATATATATATATATATATTGTATTCACAATTATAATTATCACAAAGACAGTTATAATTGGTCGACCAGTGAATACAAAACCACAATGTGATTCTCCAAAAAATCAATCTTCCTCTTTCGTTCAAACTCTCAATTTCAGTCCAGCTTGCTTTTCTAGAAATGTCCCATTAGATCAAATCATCTCATGACCATTGGCAACACCCTAAGATAGCAAACACTAAATAGAAATCTTGAGAATAAGTAAGAGTCCTGAGGGGACTTCAAAAATTGAGGAACTCTTTTCCTCAAGAGTCTCACATGTCATAAAAGTTGAGATCAAACTTTCTGCCACTCTTATTGGTTGTCTCATGCATACGTAGTATGAAATACGTATTACGGTATTAACTCCTTTCCCATGGAGCGTATGTCTACAACTTTCAATACCGTACAGATGATAGTTCAGACATACCCAATGTCTAACTCGAGTTCACGTATCTACTCATTTACAAAATTCATCAGAGCTCACATCTGGCATCATAGATAGATAAAGTAAAATATGTGGGTTATTTTACTTTCAGACATCTTTAGTATTATGTCCTTATCTTAACACTTAGTTAAGGCGACATACATATTTTAAGCTTGCACTCTCGATTATCACCTAGATAATAAGCTTAAAAACAGTTTCATCTCTATTTATCACACAGTAAACAGAGGCGATTACCCGTGTGAGTGGGCCAATCTTATATCTGTCCGACATACTTCTCAACTTAAAATAATGCACGAGCATTAAGATGCATAAAGATCATACTAAGGTTCATAGGCATTAATCAATGAAAAACAAAATTTCATAAATGTGAGCAACTCGGGAAATTACAATTCAAGACATCGACTCTACACAATCCTAGAGATTTTACATGACCACAAAACACATCTCTAGGTATTGGCTTTGTCATAGGATCTGCTACCATTCTATGCGTAGATATGTACGCAAGTTCACATCCTTTCGTGCAACCATATCTTTTACAAAGTTATACTTGGTATCTATATGTTTGGTCTTGCCATGATACTTTGGATCTTTGGTGTACGCTATAGCTGCTTGGCTATCACAATTAACCAACAATGGATTTGCAGCTTTCTCAATAACACCTAAATGATCCAAAAATCTCTTAAGCCAAACTCCTTCTTGTCTTCTGCTGCTGATAACGCCACGAACTTAGCTTCCATCGTGGACAAGGCTATGCACGTTTGCTTCTTACTGCTCCATGATATGGCGTCATTGTTCAGTAAGAAAGCAAATCCAGAGGTAGATTTTCTTTCATCTAAATCTCCTCCCCAATCAGCATCTGAATAGCCTTCAAATCGCAGATCCTTTCCTTGGTAATTCAACTTGAAATCAGCAATTCCCTTCAAATACCTCAGTATTCTCTTGACGGCTTTCCAATGTGCTGGACCTGGATTGGATTGGTATCTACTCACCATTCCAACTGCAAAGCATATGTCGGGTCTTGTACACATCATAGCATACATCAAGCTCCCAACAGCACTAGCATAAGGAACATGTTTCATTTGTTCTTTCTCTTGTGGAGTCCCTGGACACAGTCTATGGCTCAATCCTTCACCTTTTGCAATAGGAGTGTCTATGAGTTTACAATCTTGCATACGAAATCGTTCAAGAACCTTATTTATATAGGTTTCTTGCGAAAGAGACAACGATCTCTTCGAACGATCTCTCGAAATCTTAACTCCAAGAATGTATGCAGCCTCACCCATATCCTTCATCTCAAAGTTAGAAGACAACCATCTCTTGACAAGTATTAACCAACTCCATATTGCTTCCGGCAATCGTATATCATCAACATATAATGATATGATCACAAATTGATCCTTGGATCTTTTGATATATACACAATGATCCTCATCAATCATTTTAAAATCATATGCCACTATGGCATTATGAAAACGTATATACCATTGTCTTGATGATGCTTAAGACCATATATCGACCTCAAAAGTCGACATATTTTTTCTTCTTGGCCTTTCACTATGAAACCAGTAGGTTGTTCCATATATATTTCTTCCTCTAATTCTCCATTGAGGAAAGCAGTCTTTACATCCATTTGATGTAACTCAAGATCCAGACTAGCTACTATTGCCAGAATAATGCGAACCGAGGTAAATCTCACTACAGGAGAAAACGTATCTTCATAATCAATTCCTTCATGTTGATTATACCCCTTCGCCACAAGGCGAGCCTTATGCCTTTCAATTGAGCCATCAGCCTTTCGTTTTATTTTGAGAACCCACTTGTTCCCAATAGCTCTGCGTCCCTTTGGAAGATCAACCAGTTCCCAGACTCGGTTTGATTTCATTGACTCCATTTCCTCTTCCATTGCATGAATCCATTTTTCTTTACTAGGGCAATTAAGAGCCTCATTGATATTTCTTGGCTCATCCTCATCTTGTGGAGCAACCATAAAAGTTTCCCCTTCAATGTCAAAACGTCGACGGGGAGTACTTTGGCGACTTGTTCGCCGTATGGGAGATTGTACATTTTGCACATCATTCTCCATTATGCTCCCACTTGGATGAACTCCACTAATATCATTGTCTTGATACAAGGTCTCAAATAGGGAGTGATCTTCCCCTATTTCGCCCTTCTTAGGAAACTCATCCTCTAAGAATGTGACATCTCGCGATTCAAATTCAGTTATACTCCCACTTTCCTGCTCACCAATGAACACATATCCTTTCAAGTGTTCCGAGTATCTTATGAAAATACTCTTCTTTTCTCTGGGACCCAATTTCCCAAACTTGTGAGAGGACTCATGTGTATAGGCAGCACAACCCCATGGCTTAAGAAAACTCAAGTCCGGTTTTCTACCTGTCCATAACTCATATGGAGTGGAAGCAACTGATTTGGAAGACACCCGGTTAAGTATATACGCAGCAGTTAACAATGCATCACTCCAAAAAGTGATAGGCAAGTTAGCATGCGCCATCATGGACCTAACCATTTCCAGTAGGGTTCTGTTTCTTCTTTCTGCAACACCATTTTGTTGAGGAGTGTACGGACTAGACAACTGTCTTTCTATTCCTTTTTCATCACATAATTTTCTGAACTCATCAGATAAATATTCTCGACCTCGATCGGATCTCAATGCTTTTATTTTCTTATCTAATTGATTCTCTATCAGGTTCATAAACCTTTTGAAACAACTTATCGCTTCAGATTTATGAGAAATCAAATAGATATATCTGAATCGAGTATAGTCATCAATAAAGGTGATGAAATAAACAGCCCCATGCCTTCCTTTCACATTCATTGGACCACAGACATCAGAATGGATTAAATGCAGAGGAAATTCAGCTCTATTTCCTTTTCCAAATGGTTTCCTTGTCGTTTTCCCTTCTAGGCAATGCTTACATATGGACAAATCGACTTTTTCAATATTGCTCAACAAGCCCTATTTGGCTAGTCTATTCATACGCTGTTGGCCAATGTGACCAAGTCTAGCATGCCATACATTCACATCATTATCATATTTATTAGGAGACGTGAGAAGGGAATAACAAACATTAGCATTAACATAATCAATATCTAATACAATAAAACCATCCAGAAAATAACCACAACCAAGTAATTTGTCTCCAAAAACAAATTCACACCTCTACTACAGAAATTCATATTAAAACCTAATTTAACCAACATTAATATAGACACTAAATTCCGACGAATCTCCGGAGCATACAACACATCATGAAGAAACAAAGTGCGTCCACCACGCATATTGAGTTGGCATGTGCCAATTCCTTTCACTTCAGCTCGGAGTTGTTTCCCACATAGATCCACTTAGTTCCAGTTGGTACTTGTCGGAATTCCACGAAGGATCCTCTATCCTTCGCTACATGGTCTGTCGCTCCTGAATCCATAGTCCACAAAGGATTAGACTCAGTTAAGAACACAGAACTCGACACATAAGCAAAGTTCTGAAAAGTACAAGGGGTGCATACCTTCTTTGGCTCACGACGTCGCGAGCATAGTGACCCTTCTTGTCACGGTTGTAGCATTTCACCCTTGCAAGCTTTTTCATGCGACGACGCTTCCCTCTTCCATGTTGGTTGAATTTGGGTTTCTTCCCTGAAGGACCTGCTTCTTCCTTGCCTTTCCCCTTATCAAACTAGTTAGGGTGCTTGCGCTTGGAGCTCAAAGCTCCATTTGAGCTAGAACCAGCATAATAGAGTTTAGCATCCGGCTTAGCCGCCAATAGGCGGTCCTCTTCCAGCTCAAGGTGACGCATTGCATCCCCAAAGGTTTTGATATTTTCATTATGAGTCAGGTGCACCTTCATATGCTCCCAACTCTGAGGCGAGGAACGAATCACTGCTTGCACTTGCTGCTCATCTGTGAGCACATGGCCAGCATCTTTCAGCTCAATTATCATGTTTGACATCTTTCTAAGATGTTGCTTCATGGTCTGACCATGAGGCTTCTTATAAGAGTCAAACCTGATAGTGAGCTACCTCAGTCTAGTCACCGAAGTATGACCATATCTAGCTGCCAATGCCTCCCACAATTCCTTGGCATTATCAAAACACCGAAACTCTCGCATGACGTCAGTTTCCATGCTGCTCAGCAACGTGATGCGAGCTAGAGAGTTCATTCTTTTCCACCTTGAGAAAAAGCTTCTTTGTTTCTTTTGTGCTTTGTGTAGTGGTTCCCTCTTCAGGTTCTACTATGGTCATGACAAGAGCCTCAAGTGCTTCTTGCTCTTCCAGCACATACTGGATTTTCATTTGCCAAATCTCATAGTTGTCTCCATTGAGCTTTTCACCTTTGTTCAGCTCGGCAACTATGCTCTTTGTGGCTGAATCCATTGATCTGAACAAATCAGACAAATATGCACGAATTATTAATGCCTACATTTATGCATCCCCATTTACATAGACCCATCATATTAATGAATAATTTCAAGTAAGGCTTTAGAATCAAAAGGTCACTACGTTTCCAATCATCCTCCAAAATCCTAACTTAAAACTATCATTAATATGATTGTCATATGCAAAATCAATTCTATGAAGCTACAAAAACTTCTTAAAACTACCCACAGCTAATTACCCACAGCAACCAGTAATAACAGAAAGCAATAGATGATTGACATACAATTAAAAAACAATAATGCTTTCAATTAACACAATTAGGTAGTAATCATTACATAATATGTCCACAAAGCACACTTAATATATATCAGTCAACACAACTAACACAAAGTCAGCACACAAACTGGGAAAGATCCTCTTTTGTTCAATTTCTTGATCTTTTCCCTTGAAACAATACAGTAATATTCGTTTACAAAATCCATCACGATTTTCTTATAGGAAGCAGCTCCGTTGACATCTCTTATGCGATTCAACACATCTTGCCATTCGGTGGAAGAGTGCTTATGAAAAATCGCACCATCTCTCGGCTTGTGACATAGGACGACCATTCCATATAACCTGTTGAATTTTCCTGTTGACTTCAAGGACGTGATCAATTAAGTCACGTCTCTCCCATACATGATCATCACTCGCCTATCAACTTAGATGTACCTATCCTTTTGTTCATCAGAATCGCGCGAATAGGTGTGCGCAACCTCGGGGAGGCATAGTTCTTGCAACAAATGCAGAACAAGTAAGGGATCACATTATAATCCACATAGACTTAATTGAAAAAGAAACATATTCTTTTCCCTTTTTTTTTTTTTGGGTCAACGGTCAAAGTCAACGGTCAATGTAGTCAACGGTCAACGTGGTCAACGGTCAGAGGGTCAACGGTCAACGGTCGTCGGTCGTCGGACCGGTCGGACCGGACGGACCGGTCGGCCCGGTCGGACCGCTCGCGCGGACCGACGCACGTGCCGCGCGCATGCGGGGGATGACGTCACGCAGACGTCATCCGCACGTGCCCGGCACATGCCTTCGTCAGCGAGTCGGGTCGGGTCTCCGGTCGGGTCGAGTCGCCGGCCGGTGACCATCCGGCGAAACGTCATCGGTGACGTCATCCGAACAGTTACCGACCGTTGGATGACGTCACGATGATGTCATCACATGACGTCAGCACGCGTCGGTCCGCGGACCGGCGTGTGCCGATTTGCCCGCCAGCGGCTTGCACGCGCCGATTCGCCGACTGGCGCGTCGCGCCCACGCGCGGCACCTTCCGGCGGCGCGTGTGGGTGCGTGCGGCGGCGCCCGGCGGCGCTCGGCACATCTCCGAACTCGTCTCAACGTCGCCCTTCTTCCTATGCAATCACAATTTTATTTTGACTTACGAAAACTCGGAAAAATGGTCGAAAAAGGGCTCGGGTGTCGGGATTTTCGCCCGGTTCTGTACGGCTGAAGGGATTTCGCGAAAAATCAATCAAAAACATCAGAATTGATCGGGAAAAACGTGAACTAGGGCTCTAATACCAATGTCGAGAATAACGGATCCCCGAAAACCGGATTCGACACCAAATCGAACCCCTAAATCAATGCGGAAGACGAAGCCAGGGAAAACAACACGCATCACCGATCCTAAAGCACACCACGGATTCGAGCATACCTTTTAACCACAGATTAAACACCGACGTTGATAGAGGAAGAGATCCTGAGCAATTCGATCCGATGAAGCCTTGAAGGGAGGAAGAACAAGCCGTATGCGTTACTGTTCTTTCTTTTTGGGAGAGAGAGCGTGAGGAGAGAAAAGACGTACGTTGTTTTTGCAAAACGTTGTCTTTTCTCTCTCTCTCCTCCCTTTTATACCTCTCCCTTCCCACGGGCCTTATTCCCGTGGGCCTGGGCCTTTTTGGGACCAGCATGGGCGGACGGGCCTTAAGCCCATCCCCAATTAAAACCATCAAATGTAATTAAATTATATAACTTTCAAAAAGTGCAATCAAATTCTAAAATTTATTAAATAAATTCAATTGAGTCATAAAGTTAATATCGTCAAGCTTACTAATGGAAAATACCAACGCGGCACAGACTTGGCATTTTAAATGAATTTTTATTTTTCCGTGTGACTTTTTTAAAATTATTTTTATTCAATTTTTTTAAAGTTAGATTTAAAAATTTTAAAATTAAAAACAAAATTGTTAAAGAAAAAAGAAAATAGCACCTATGGGCACTTCGCTGCCATCGCTGCCCATCACCAAAGGGACTAACGACAGTCCACGGCCCTAGGCAAAGGTGGTCGGCCCTCGCTAGCCCCAAGTGAGATTGGACGACCCCGGCAGCCTCGAGCTCAAACATCTAGATCTAGACATGCCAGCCCTTCCTCGAGGTTGGCAAGGCTCACCATATATGGGCATCGCCCAAATCTTCTAGATCTAGCGAGCCTTGCCAACCTCAAGCGAGGCCCTATGAAGCCTCGCACAAGGCAGGTGATGGTTGCCAACCCTTAAAGGAGGCCAACATGCCGGTGAGCCTTGCCCTAGCAGAGCTAAGGCCCCTCACCCTAGGCCAGTAGCGAAAGTGCCCACCGATGCAATTCCTTTTATTTTTTTGGAATAGTTTTATTTTTTAAATAAAATTTAGCTTTTCTTTTTTAGTTTTTAAATCTAATTTTATAAAATGTTGAATAGAAAAAAAATTAAAAGAAGCTATGTGGAAAATAAAAATTCATTTAAAATGCCACACATGCACAATGTCAACATGTTTTGTTAATAAGTTTGACGGTATCTTGAAGATTTTTTTTTTTTTGTTGAATGTTAACTTCAATATTCAATTGAATTAATTTGACAAGTTTTAAGATTTGATTGCATCTTTTATAAGTTTTAGAATTTAATTACAGTTTCTTGATAAGTTTTAAAACTTCTATTACACTTATCCCAAAGAAAAACATTCTATCAACTCCTACTCAGTCCCTAAATTCACTTGGCCCCTCTGCCTGCTCCCTCCTTCTCTCGTCACTCCTCTCCCTCACTCTTCCTCACTACTGTGACATCCTAAATTTTCAAATTGTTTTTTGATTAAATAAATCGGGTCTTTCATTGACACACCAATAGTTCTATTCCCTGAGTTGGCCACTCATGGGATAACTTGACTATTTGAGGAAGCAATTAAGGAATCTAAATGCAATGAACTTGAGAATTCAACCAGAAATCGACTACTTGATCGTGTTGATTTGCAACATTCATTATGGCACTGTCAGAAATCAATCAAAGGCCAGAGATAGGTCGATTCAACTGAGGTATGTGATCAAAGTGTGGGTGATTCCACCTAATTTCAAAATACTTGTCGATCGGCACTAGACCGATTTTTCTATCGTTTTGGTACTCGGTGCCCATAATTGAAACCTCGAGATTTTCGCGACAATCGAGAGTCATCAATGTGTCAAAGATGTACATTGTGACTCGAGATAAATCAATCATGGGTCAATTGCACCAAAAATTCCTAAAAGTTATCCACTAGGTTAAGTCACGCTAAAAGCACGCCGAAGTGAAATTAACCGTGAATTTGAACCCAATTTTAGAAATTTAAAGTTCTGTGGTGTCACAAGCTATTTTAGGAACGTCAACTCCTCCTCCGAAGTTTTTCGGAGATTCCGAGATTTTTACAGAAAATCGATTCAGAAAATGAACGGAAATTCGATTTAGCTCATCTGAAGGAGATTTTGACTTTTAAGCTAAGCTACTGGGTGATGGGAATTTGTGGAAGTGTGTGGGATTTTTCTTCAACGAAATGGGACTTTAAAATTTGACGTTGATTGGAGAAATCGGGAAAGAAATTGAAGCTTATTTTAAGGAATTCGGAGGCTGGTTTGTTGGTTACAATTTTGACATCAAAATGGTTAATTTTGGGTCTAAATTGTTAGAAAAAGATCAGGGGACAAAGCATTGATTGAGTGAGATAATTATCTTTGACTTTCAAAGCTTGGTCTTCTCTCCCTCCCTCCTCTCGCACATTCATTTCTTTTCTTTTCCTTGTGGCCGTCGCTTTCCTTTTGTTCTTATCCCTTAGCTAGCCAATATTGACTTTGATTTCTCCCTTGTCCCCTTCTCTCTTGCGCCACCGCCTCAGCCGAACAGCTCAGCTACTACCCTCCTTCAGCTTCTCTCTCAATCTTTTCTCTTCTGCTTCTATTCCCTTTTGTTCCCTCTCCCTTCGAGCGAACCGAAGCACCATCTTATGTCTTCTTCTTTCCCCCACCGAGGCCTCACGCCAACTGCAGCGCCACGTCCGAACCCCCATGTTCTTCAGTCAACCAACAAGGCTTATTTGACCCCAAAGCCCCACCATTTGGATGCCACCTCACCTACAAAGCTGAATCCAGCGCTTGCAAGCCCATGCTCTTCACGTCCGTGAGCTTCAAGCAACCCATCGAAGACCGAAGCAGCCGTGTCTTTTCTTTCCTTCGTCTGAGCCTTCAACTCCTTCGATCCACGCCCAGCAAACGCTAAGCTTGCTGTCCTCTCCTCCATGCGGCCAAGAATCGAGCCGCTCCTTTGTTGGCCCATCTCCGCAAGCCCAACCTCGGCGTTAATCCCATCTTCGTCTAGTAACAAATCAAAGACAGCCCATCTTCAACCCAATTTCGCTAAGTGCAACAACCTGAACAGCAAGTTTGTTGGCCATTTTCAGCTGGTCCGAGCATTCCGTCGGCCTCGCCATGAGTTCAAGTCTCAGCCACCGTCGCGCCACCGTCGCCATGAGCCGATTTTCATGCTAACCAGTGAGTTGCACTCTAATCCTTTATTAGTGAGCTAACGACGCTTGGAGGTGTGTTAGTTAGCTAATTGGTGGATTAGTTATGTTAATTAGGTTTAGGATGGCTTAGTTAGATTAAGTATATAGCTAGGAGTTAGTTAGTTAATTTAGTTTAGTTAGCTGGATTAGTTAGGAATTAGTTAGCTTATTTAGTTAGTGTACTTAGATTAAATTATATAGGATGGTTATATTTAATTGTTAGTTAGATTATTTAATATAGTTAGTTTAGGTTAATTTAATTAAATGCTTTAAATTTTTTTGTAATTTATTTAATTTCTGGTAGTTTATTTAATTATTAATTATTTTTCAGAAATTAGACCGGATAATCGGTGATCAGAATTTTGTGCCAATTGCAATGGTGTGTTCAGTTTATGTGATTGGATGTTATTGTGCAAATTGAGTGCTGATTGGAATTTTGAGTATTTAATTCCAAAATTTGTGAAATTCATTATTTATTCAAAAAATCTTGAGTGTTGGGTTTTAACACCAAAAATGGTTGTACATACTATATAAACTAGTGGGATTTTAAATTGGAGAATATTAATTTTTCTAGTGTGAATTGACCGTGTACTTACACACGACTATTTTACCGTGTATTTCTAATACAAAGAAAATAGGCCAGGTTCACTATTTTAATTGAGACATTTGAGTACAATGCATAGTGTCCTAGGCCGAGATTGATTGGTCATGTGTTGGTTAAAAGAAACCGTTCTAGGTTGTTACGCCGGACGTTACCCATTTATTGGGACTCGGGTCGCAGTAGATTTTAAACATACGCCCCTTCGAGGAAGCTATCTAATTGAGAGACGTTGCCATGCTCAAAGGAGGTGAGACGACGCCTAGCAATGTCAGAAGACCGCCAAATTTAGAGTTGGCCGTACCCTTAAGGGGTGTAATTAACAATTGGAACGTATGATTGTTGAGTTTGATGCATCTGATTATGAGACCAAAACTGTGTGACATGGAATGAGATGTGTCATAACAATTTGGTCTTATAATCAGGATCCTAGTGATTAATTGAATTGATGAGGTGTTCAAGTTGTTATGTGCATTAATTATATGCATTGTGATATGAACTGTACTGACTTACAGAAAAGAAACTGAGATGAGGTAAGTCCTCTATGCCAATTGAGTGGTTCTGTGATTAGGACACTTCTAGGTGTATTTCCCTCCTAATCGGGGCTTAGACCGTGAACTCGCTGAGATTTATATCTCACCCCATCGTTGGCTTAAAATTTTAAGGGCCATAGAGTGAAGACTTGAAGCTGAGTTGAGGTGACCTAAAGAGTAGGTCAGATAGGACAGCCTCTTTTTGAGAACTAATCCTTTGGTTATAAACTTGTGTAAATGACTCGGTGTGTTTATAAAAGTGTGGTTTGTTTGTGAATGTGATGTCCTGCTTTTCTATCCCGAGATGATTACTGTCAGGGGATTTATTTTTGCTTCCACATGTGTAATAAAATGAAAGGGTCAGCGACTCATCCTGAAAAGTTGCATAATTTTTATCAACTAGAGAGGGATGGGCACGTGCTCGAGGATCGGGGCGTGACAACTATCGCTCACTCTAGTCCCTCTCCCAAACTCTCCCAATCCTTGCTCCTGATTCATTACTCATTCTCGCTCACTCTCGCTTCTCTCTCGGTCCTCGCTCATGTCCCAATCCTCGCTTCTCTCCTGGTCCTCACTCTCACAGGCAATGGCCTAGAGGTTAGAGGGCATGTAGGCGGCAGGCGGGGGGGGGGGGGGGCGTGTGGGCAGGTGACATGCGGTGAGCGAGCGTAGCACCACCATCATCATGGCTCTTCCGAGAAACAAAAGATTATTGGGTGAGCAACATTTGGGAAGGCGTAGCATTACCGTGTTGGCTCTTCGTTAGAGTAATAATTTTTTTAACATATATATAATTCAAAACCATTCTTTTTTTTAAGAAACAAAAAGAACACCATGACGATAATAAGTAAACTTACTTGCAAACTGTTATCAAGAAACTAGGAACAAAAAGATAAGTCTTCCCAGCTCAATTATTGGGGGAAATTTTGAATGCCATCTTCTTCTATTTTCTTTTTCAAATAAAATCAGATGGAGTTTTTTTTTTTTTTGGCAAAGAGGAAAAGAAATGCTTTAATCTTTAAATCATTTATAGTTTTATCTTTAAACCTAATTGATGAAATAGAGCCCCTCATTTTTTTTTGGGACCTTCAGTAATACTCGTCTCTCTCACATGAAGAGCTGCTACAAGGATGAGGCAAAAGGCTGCAAAATCCAGCAACAAAGACTCGTGAAGTCAAACAAAAGACCAAACATGGAAGCTCTCAAAGAAATACTTTGTGGAAAAGAAAGGGCACAATTGGGAACTTGTTCTGGTGTAGCAAATTAAGTCTTGCCCATGATAGTCCTACCTGCTCACCCTCCCTCGCTCACTACGTGAACCTCTACCTACTCTCTCCCTCTTTCGCGTTAACCTCCCTCACTCTCACTCACTCTCACTCCTCTGCCTTGCTCTCGCTCGCTCTTGCCCCTCTCCCTCGCTCTCACTCCTCTCACATCGCCTTTAGACGATTCGTTGAGTTTTTTTTTTTTTTTTCTACTAACAACGTTTTGTTGTCATGTTGAACGATGTTGTTAGAGATGGATTTGGGGAGGTGAGGTGCCGGGGAAAGAGAGGTTTTTCTTTTGGGTCATTAGAGGGAAGAAAAAGATGGTAAAATTGTAGTCGTAGAGCAAAGGAAAAATAGATGATGGAAAACTTGGAAAAGTTAGTGAGAACCGGTGGCAAGGAGTAGTGGCTCAACTGGATTGGCCTTGCTTCGAATAGATTATGAACTAAAAATCTAAGCTTAGCCCTTGGACAAAAGCCTCCATCAAGGTAATATTGAAGTGGAATTCATGGGTTGCGTTCGTATGAAATGTGATAGTAAAGAAAATATCATAACTGTAGTCCCATTAGAGTTCATGGTGCCATCGAAATAGATTGTTTTGATCAACTCGGTTTTTCCACCATAACAAACAATACAAAGTTTTAGGATAGTAGCATTGGATACTTAATCTTGTTTCCAAGAATATGCTAAGTTACTTAACAAAACATCAATGGGTATCTTAAGAAGTTATAAATGCAATCACCGGATAGGAGTCCAACACATCAATTTGCTAATCAATTTTGCAAACCTTTTTCCCCTTAAAATTGACTTTAATTAACAACTATTTATGAGTGAGAGAACTTATACAAGCTATATAATAAATGAAAATAGCTTTTTAATCAAATGATATATAAATTGTTTACTAGTTTTTTATATAATAAAAATGATTGTTGGGAAAGAAAAAGGGAACGCAAGAAAAAAAAATCCAATTAAAATTATCCTTTCCAGTGGTGTTTTTCATAAAGAACGAAGAAAAAATCCTTACAAAATTGAAATCCAATTGAATAAGCCTTTACGATTTTCCATATGACTTTTTGGGATGACTTTTTTTTTTCTTTTGAGAGATGATGCTAGATAATATTAAAATATAATAAATAATAAAAAATTTAAAGATTTCAGAAAATTCATGAAAAATTGAGAAAATTCATAAAAAAGAAATTTTTGAAAAAGATAAAAATTAGTAAAAATTAGCTTTTCGAGTGGTTTTCTCATAAAGAGTAAGGGAAAATTACACAAATAGTCCTTATATTTTCACTCAATGTCTAATTTCGTTCCGAACTTTCGATTGGCTCAATTTGGTCCTCTGAACTATTGATAAAATGTCCGATCTAGTCCCGAACTTTCGAATGGCTCAATTTGGTCCCGAACTATTAATAAAATGTCCGATCTAGTCCCTGAACTTTCGATCGGCTCAAGTTGGTCCCCTGAACTATGATAAAATGTCCGATCTAGTCCTTCGTTACTATTTTTCTTTTTTTCCTTTTTTTCCTTTTTTCCTCTTTTTTCCCTTTTTTCCTTTTTTTTTTTTTTTTTTCGCTTTCCCTCCGCCGGAGCCGGCGGAGGGCCGGTGTCCGGCGAGGGAGCCCCGCCGGATCGGCGAGGGCCCCTCGCCGGCGTCCCCGCAAGCGGGCGAGTCCTCGCCGATCTTGCGAGGGAGCCCTCGCCCAACGCCGGCGAGGGGCTCTCCCTCGCAAATCGGGGCGAGGGGCCGTCCTCGCCGGCGTCTGCGAGGGAGAGCCCCTCGCTGGCATCGGGCGAGGGCGAGGGCGAGGGCTCCCTCGCCGGCGTCCCCCGCAAGCGGGCGAGGGCTCTCCTCGCCGGCGTCGGCGAGGGCTCTCCCTCGCAGATCCGGCGAGGGCCCTCCTCGCCGGCGTCCGCATGGGGCTCTCCCTCGCGGATCCGCGAGGGAGAGCCCTCGCCCGCTTGCTCGCCCCCGCTTGCGAGGGCCGGCGAGGGAGCCCTCGCCGTCGCCCTCGCCCGACACCGGCGAAGGGCTCTCCCTCGCAGACGCCGGCGAGGACGGCCCTCGCGGACCGTGAGGGAGAGCCCTCGCCGCATCGGGCGAGGGCTCCTCGCAAGATCGATGAGGGAGCCCTCGCCCTTGCCCTCGCCCAGACACCGGCGAGGGGCTCTCCCTCGCAGACGCCGGCGAGGACGGCCCCTCGCCCGATCTGCGAGGGAGCTCCCTTGGAAGATCGGCAAGGGACTCGCCCGCTTGCGAGGGACGCCGGCGAGGGGCCCTTGCCGATCTGGCGAGGGGCTTCCTCGCCGGACGCCGGCCCTCCGCCAGCTCCGGCGGAGGGAAAGCGAAAAAAAAAAGGAAAAAAAAGGAAAAAAGGGAAAAAAAAGGGAAAAAAAGGAAAAAAAAAAAAGAAAAATAGTAACGAAGGACTAGATCGGATATTTCATCATAGTTCAAGGACCAACTTGAGCCGATCGAAAGTTCGGGGACTAGATCGGACATTTTATTAATAGTTCGGGGACCAAATTGAGCTATTCAAAAGTTCGTGGACTAAATCGGACATTTTATCAATAGTTCGTGGACCAAATTGAGCCAATCGAAAGTTCGAGGGACGAAATTGGACATTGAGTGAAAATATAGGGACTATTTGTGTAATTTTCCCAAAGAGTAAAGAAAATCCTTAAAAAATTGAAAGCCTATTGAATAAGCCATTAGGTCTTTACCATATGATTTGTTTAAATGCTTTTTTTTCCATTTAGAGACAATGCTAGTTAATATTAAAAGATATAAATAATATAAAAAATTAAAAAAAATTGAAAATTTATAAAAATCAGAAATATTTAGGAGAGAACTTAAAAATTTCTCTTTTTGAGTGGTTTTCCCTTAAAGAATAAAACAAAATCCTTAAAAAAAATTGAAACCCAATTGAATAAGCCTTTAGGGTTTTATTATAGGAATATTTTGGATGCCTTTTTTTTTTTAGAGATGATACTAGGTAATATTAAAAGATAAAAAATATTAAAGATTTTAAAAATTGTCAGCTTGGGATTGGGTCCAACTCCATTAAGGGGGTTTTCCTTCACGCGGAAGAAAAAGAAAGAAAACAATGTGCAAAATTATTCCGAAGAAAATTTACTGCTAAAATAAAGTAACAAGTATGAAAACAACTATTCGCGGATTCAGGAGGGAAAGATCAAAACTTTAGCGAGAAAATGACTAAGAAGAGCGATATTATTACTTAGAAGGGCCCACCAAGTTGTTGTCCATCGGGTGAGGGTGCAAGAGATAGAGAAAGAACCAGAGTGGAGGGTGAGACCCCAAGAAAGGAAAGGGAGGAGAGCGCTGGAGTCTAAGGTTGCGCATGATAAAATTTCTGTTTCTTGATTTCTCTGTTTCTCTGTTCCCCAAAACGGGTTTGGAATAGAAATCCATTTGGTAACGCAAATTGATTTCTCTATTTCTGAAACAGATTTCTGTTTCAGAAATTGTTTTGAGGGAGAAATCAGAAGCTAGAAATTGTAGCTTCTCTGTTTCTGAAATAGAAATAGAAATTTTTTTTTTGAGACTTTGTTTAAGAAACATACATGACTTATGTATTTCATTTCATGACTTATGTATTTGAGATTTTGTTTATTTATATTTTTAAGTTACAATTATGATGATATTATTGCTATAGGCATTCTTCTTTAAGGAATGTCATTAAAAGATCATTTTGGGCATTGAAGAATCATTTTTTTCATTTTGAGGCACATGCCCTCATTTGCACTTCAAAAGCAAGCACATATCGTAATTGCATGTTGTGCCATCCATAATTACATCCGCGATCAAGACAAGATGGATAAGAACTTTTCCCTATATGGAGATCCGATGTACGTGGCTGAACCTACGCAGGATGAGCTTGCAAACATTCAGTTGACCGATGAGGGAAACCAAATAAATATGCTTAGGAAAACCATTGCCAATAAAATGGCAAGGGAAAATAATATGCCGGAAATTCCATGAAATTGTATTTTCAACTTTTGTAATGTATTAGTATTATTTCGACTATTATTTTGTATTTGAGAATTTCCTATGTTGTTATCTAATCAATTTCTATTTCTAGCACAACTTTCATTTTATTAATTTCGAATCACTCACAAATTGCGCCTCCCTCCATGTCAACTAGTACCTAACATAAAATCACTTTGTGGTCTCAAAAGAATGCAAAAAAGTGTAATGACTTAAACCCGAATCTTGAATGAGGAGAACAAATACATTCACTATTTGCATATTAGCATTTGAAAATACCAAATCTTTTATAGTTTGCATATAAGCATTTTTTATACTAATTACTAGCTTTTATTTACATAAATTGCTAATGTTTTGAAGTTCCTAACTACTCTATCGAATTACCAATATAAATTAAAGTGATTTATCAAATTTTATCAAATTAAATTACCATCATAAGCACCAAGAAGAGTGAGGTAAAAGAATGGGGACAACATGATTCATAGAAATAGAAATTTTTTATCTGTTATCAAACGGATTTCTGTTTAAGAAAGAGAAATTTCAAATCGATATTAAACGGATTTCTTTGCTCAGAAACTTGGCTAGGGAATAGAAATTGAGAAATTAATTTCTGGCCAGAAATCAATTTCTGTTTCAGAAATTTTATCATGCGC
This sequence comes from Eucalyptus leucophloia subsp. euroa, assembly GCA_017140325.1. Taxonomy (NCBI): domain Eukaryota; kingdom Viridiplantae; phylum Streptophyta; class Magnoliopsida; order Myrtales; family Myrtaceae; genus Eucalyptus; species Eucalyptus leucophloia. The sequence continues at coordinate 25,642,943 of CM029474.1, read as the reverse complement.
AGCCTAAACAACTCACTCTGTTTGTACGTGAATTGAAAGAGATGAAGAAATACATAAAATGGATTTAATTCTCTCTCGTCAACAATGAGATGATAATCGAGTTATATGAACATTTTCTTTCCTCTAATTGTCAGAACTTCGCATTTCCTAGGATTGCATTTGGTCTTTTGACGTCGTCACATGGCTATTAAATGCGACGTCGACATTAACGTCTCTTCTGCGAAGCAATCGATTCCAAGCGGGTCCAGCTGGTTTGGTATGGCTGAAGAAGTCAGCTCATCGATACCATTCATGGCCTTTTTCTCTCTATCTGTAACTCGATTATTTTTATGGACGTCATCCATCTAGTGGGGTTGAGGAGAGGACCGCATATGACAGTTCTCGACTTCTTGTGCTTGAATAATATATCATGAATCACGCATTTAGGTAAGAAATATTCTTTTTTCTTTCCAAGGTTTTGGTCTATCCTTATTTTTGTATTCGAATATTCTAATGTCTTTCCATCCATATGGAATGTGGACAAGTTATGTGTCATATGTGATGGGAAAACGGTAATAATTCGAACAATATTGAATCAACGCAGCGGAATAAAATAATCTCCCATCTTGCGTAAACCTAATAAGAATCGATATAGTAGAGTAAAATAAATACCAAGCACGCGAACACAAGACGATTTTTTATGTGGAAAACCTCCTCGATGTGAGGAGATAAAAAATCACGGAACCGGAGTCCACATGAAAATCTTCACTATCAATAAAATTGTTCTTCTCTAGCAAATACTAGAGGTACATAGTAGCAAATACCTCAATAACATAATTCTTGGCAATACACATGAACTTCACAAGAGACAAGGATAAATCTAACAAAAAACGCAGGTTTTGATCAATCCACGAAAAACCTGATGTATGGAGTTTCAAACGAAAATCAAACCGTTTAGATTTGATTAAATTGCGCCACGAACATGCTGACAAAATTTCAACTCAATCGGACCACGAATCGACCTCCAACGCCAGCATGATGTAAATCAAATATTGCCCAAAACCCTAGATTTTCTGCTTTCTCTTTTTCTCTTGTTACTGTTTCCTTTTTTGTTGCTACCTCTTTATATAAATAGTCAGAAACCTTATTTGCTCATATAACTTATTATATGGGCTCAAGCCCTTTTTGGACTTGCAATTCATTAGGCTTCCTCCACATAGGAGTGAACCCAGCTAACAATATGATGAGGCCTACTGACTGTTGTTGTATGTGCTGCAAACATCGTTTTAATTCTCTGCCCATTTCTCGTCATCCCTTGCCCGACCGAGCCCTAACCTTGGTCTATCGGAGACAACCCAGGACAAATCTTGAATAATTGTGTTTGGGAGGGCGAATGCGTAATCGCGCTGATTTACAGCTGATTTTTTTTTTTTTCCTTCTAATTTTTTGGGACATTTTAAGATTTGACCGACAAATATGTAAGTTGTGCTTTGAATGGTGGTACCTAATAGCCCACAATTTCAACATCTTGGTGGTGTAGCCTAAAATTAAAATTCTTATTTTGCACAATTACCCATCAAGAGATTTGGAAGCGTAATTTGACCGAAATACTATGCTAAGCTTCTGAAGACTTTATAGTTGTGCATGTTTTGACTTTGGGGTGATCCCCTTCATTTAGGAAGAAGAAACCCTAACCTTGTTATGCTCTTTAACTATGTAGGGAGGAGCATAAAGTTCCACGTAGGGATGCGCAAGAAGGGATCTATTTTTTTGTATATATCTGGGCAGAAGGACAAGGTGCGGACTGGCATGTGGGAATTTTTGGATTATGATAGGGCGATATAACACACGACACATCATAATGTGTTACTTAGTTGGGTTCTTAATGGGTTCCCCTTCAGTTGTTGAGCGATGGTTAAAGTGAATGCTTAGTGGGCCCCTCTTCGATTGTTATAAAGTGATAAACCTTTCAATTATCCAAATATTATTTGCAGCTGTTATTTATGTTGTTATGTTTTGGCATTAGATATTTTGCTTATGTATTTAAGCTTTTGATTTTTTTTCTCTCTCTTTTTATTAATTTCAATCGAGTTGCGGCTCAGCTTTTGGCAAATACTTTATTTGGTGGCCTAGCACAATTGTGTCCCAATTATTACACTTGTTCTTTTTCTTATTTTTCGTGCCACATTTGCACTGTTTGAAGTCAATCGTCTAAGTTAATAGTCACATGAGACTTTTAATTGTGATTTCTGACGAAAACATAATAAAAATTAATTTTGTCATATGAATATAAGTCTGAGGTTTTTTATATTCTAAAAAAAAAATTGAAGTAAATGCATTTTAGTGGCTTTTTCCCATCTTATTTACCTCTAATTCTCAGAGGGTTTGTGGGAGATTCATTAGCTACTCTAATTCTTAAACGACCTAACTTTGCAAATGGGTGATGGTGCAATCCTCTATAACTTCACCTCCACCGACTCACTTAAGGGGCAAGCAGTTTTCCCCAAAGCACGAATTGTTGTTGGAACTTGTAGTGGGGTTTGTGGCCCCAGCGGCCGTACTTGGTTCGTTGAGATGAGAAGGAAGAGTACAGAAAAGAAGGGAAGAAGGCGCAGGGGAATTAATGAAGAGAGAGAGAGAGAGAGAGAGAGAGAGAGAAGGAGGGAGAAGAGACTTAATAATCTTTAATGATTATCCATTACGAATTTTTACCATCCTCCTGCGACTTGTTATAATTGTATACGGTGCGTGGAGTGTAGTATGGTTTATTTGTTACAAGTTATGCTTTTTGAGCAATAAATTCTGTTATATTGTCGAGGAGGATTTGATTTGATTGCACAAAATTTATAAACAAAATTAAGATTGGGTTGCCACTCTTTGATATGTTGAGGATGTTAGGTTGTTTCGGACAAAACATTTAATACTGTTGTCGTCCTATTAGAAATCACAAAACAATTAGAAAGTTTTCTAGTAAATTTCATGTGATTAATAGTTTATTCAAAAAACCAATCATCTTAAAATGTTAGGAAGTAGAGGCTTTTTGGTCGTCCTTTTCTCTAGGTGTTTTTATCATTTCTTGTGGTGACCAGCAGTAAGAATAGAGTAGTATTTTCAATATCAGTAGCCTATAGCAAGGTCTAAGTCCACCAACTCAGAAAGCTTTCCTAAATCAAGATGTAGTGTCCATATAGTCCACTAACTTGTATCAATACTATCAATGATGTTTCACCAGCAACCACGAAAACACCAACTCGAACGCGTTGAAGCTGAGATCTGTTATAGAGAGCAAAATGAAGTTCAAAAAGATTGTTGATGGTATTAGAGTCAATAGGCCAATAAATAGAGGCACAACTTAGTCAAAGATGTAGATAATTGCATATTGGCATGTTTATATGTAGAAATTGTCAAGTTAGAAGAGGTGTGTCTTCTTACGATGTGAATCGGACTGAACCTATTCTTATAGTTCATTTGAAAGATGAGATGGTGTCATGATATGATCATATTGCAATAGGTCACACATAATATTCATTCTCACCATGTCTTTTACCATTAATAATGCTCAGGTACTATCATGCTTTGTCAACTTAATTCTGCATAATTATACCTGCGAATGACTAATTGTATATTTAAACTTGGTTAGCTGCTCATATTGTATTGTATTTTAGCATAATATTAGTAATCCTTACTTTTAGAATGTTTATAGTTATGTCTATATAGCTGTGAGAATAGGAGTCAGCATCACTGAGGCGAGGAGCTGTCGAGATTGAGCTTGAGATGGAGACCCGGCAAACTGGCCATGTAGATATATCGTATCCCCAACTTTTCTGTGTCTTCAGCGAGCATGAGACTTTGCTTACATCAAATGATTTGATGAGTAAGACTGCGAGAGGCTAAAGTTTAGTGACACGTAGGCATGCATTTTGTCGTGACGTGACTTTTGCTATCTGTCGAGTGAGCGAAGATCGTTGGTTACTCGGGGGGCCAAAAAAACCGACTATTTTCTTAAGGTGAACCGGCACAAAAATAACCAATATTAATCGAATATAATGACCTTTTTCATTATTTACTAAAAGAAAAGCGCCACAGCGAATTCGATTTTAAATTATACACTCATAACACCACAAACTTTTTTGTTGCACATGAATTCTTAAATTTGTATCGACATACAAAAATACCTACTACCTAATTTAGGGTTTTTTGGTGGTACCAACTTTTATTGAAAAAGTAAGGCAATATATTTTAGTATTAACCGTAGAGCTTAGAGAGCAAAGGAATGTTGAGGAGCGAGATTGGTAATATTAAATGTCTCTTCTATAATCAACTTGAATTTTATTTGACTAGCAAGGTAATCTTCTCTATACATTATTATGATCAGTTTAACGAAAATAAAGTTCGATGTAGTTTCTCCTTTTATTTGAAATAGAAGCAATTAGCATTTGAGCCTATCCATCTAATTAAGAACATTACTCCGGAGTTTCGTTCAACTCAAGCCGGGAATATGAGTTTGAAATGGTTAAAATCTATTGCTCAACTTGCTGACAATAAACCATTCGACGATATGCTTTAAAGATGAATTCGTGAAATGGCTTCTTGAGTAGTTAAATCGGAAAAGTTGGGATGTGGTTTGATTTGGCTGGTGCATATGTTCTCCTATTAGAGACTTGGGCACCACTAGTCTATTTCGGATTGAGTAGAGGGTGAAAGGGGCCATTTCTATTTCGAATTACTCCGTGTGGCATTTCACTTGGCTATCGTGCATCTTCAACCGTGAAGTCACAATCAAAAGGAAAACGAAAGAAAGAGAAAAAAAAAAAGCAAATCGAATAGTATCACTATATCTTAATGAGTTGCTTGGCCTAAGTGTAGACGAAAGATCCCACCAAGTGGACCCAAAAGTGCTCGATGTGGTGGCATAAGAGCCAAATTTGTCTCCAATCATGTGGCCTCATAAGGAAAAAAATAAAAGAAGATATTAATGATGATGGATTCAACTTAAAAATAGTTTTGTTTTAAATCATTTTTTGAAAAAGTTAATTTTGAGAAACAGAAATAAGTTAAAAATATGCTTCACATGCAAAATCTTGAATTTAAGTTTGCACGAGAATGTGGTAGCAAGTTCATACGCAAATATAGAATAATGTTGATAGAATTTGTAAAAAGATGCGATATTATTATTATTATTATTATTATTATTATTATTATTATTATTATTATTATTATTATTATATTCTTCTTTTTTTGTTATATTGCAATTTCATTAGAGGGACAATCTGCGTGCGGGCATTCGGTCTTGATGGAAAAAACCTTAAAAAAAGGAAGACATTCTCTTATAATATATATTTTTTTAATTTCTGGTTTATTTTTGGCAGTGTCATGTCTTGGGTGGGAAATTTGAGTTTGAAGAAGTACCCCTGGAGATGGAGATATGTGTTAATTACACCGACGCCTCCTCGTAAGTTGGAGTTCACGACTTGAGCCCTCTCCGCATCACATAAAACGGGCTATTTTTTATTTTATTTTATTCAGAATATAAAAAGAGAGAAAAGGAAATGGACTTTTTGTCCTTTTAGAAGCCCCGAAGGAAAAATAAGACCGGAGATTTTTTATGCCCTCTGCCTCTGCATGGCTTTTTGTTCTCGTCGCATGGAATGAAGCCTGAAATCTTGGACCCCACCCCGTTGACCCATGTCCTTGTCAGTCACTATCTTCCCGTCCCTTTCTCTTTGATCCTAGGAGTTGTGAAAAAATATTAAGTACGTCTAACGTTCCAGCCTGACAAACAAGAAGACGCTCGAAGCGCGACACGTGTCCTTGTGAGACCCACATCCTGGAGAGGAAAAGAGGGCGCTAATTTGAAAAAATTTCAATCCTGATTTTCTTTCTTCATGCCCCTCTCTCTCTCTCTACCCTCGCTCTCTCTCCCCGACGAACTTCCTCTCTCTCTCTGCCCTCCGTTTTTTTCGACCAGCAAACTAGCGCGAGCAACCGACGAACCAGGAGGATGCCGGCAAGACAACCACGAGCAACCGACCGGCATGCGACCTCCCTCTCTCTCTCCGCCCTTCCTCTTTCCGACCGGCGAACCACCGCGCCGCCCTTTCGGCTCTTGATATGGCCCTTACTCGTCCGTCCCTTGCTCTCTCTCCCCTCGCGTCTCTGTCTGCCCTCCCTCTCTTGGCGGCGAACCAGCGCCCCCCTCCGGCCCCAGATCCGACATCGGCTTGTCTTGTACGCTGGAACGTTCGCGCCCGACCGCCTCACACCCACCGCCCGACCACTTCTCTGTCTTGTGGTTCCGGTGAGGTAATACAGATCATGGGCTTAGTAAATAATGCAATTTGCTGAGCAGTGACCGTGAGCACCAATTCAGCACCAGAAAGGACATGGGGCTGTAGAAAAGCCCTTTTAAGATTGACCATTTTGGCGATTTCCAATTAGATCTGTAACCCATGTCAACTTTGGCACGTTGGTCGCGCCTCCCATCAAGGTACACGTTCTCCACAGCTTTCACCACCGAGGCGCCAAGCCGTCGGCCCCTACCCTCGTGATAAGCACACGAGATCGTCGGTGATGGTGGATTCTCTGCATCCATCTTTTGCTCTGTGCGTTTGTAACCTGTTCTTTTCCGGCTTTTTGCATCTGAACGAACTGTAATAAACTAATAACATATCTGGAAGCTGCGGAGTCCGTGCTGGGTCTCATAGATAACTCAAATTTCGATATGATCATTGCACTACCATTTATGACCACTTCCTCTAATTTTCTGGTCACGAAAGTCTGCATAACATTTCCTTTCCCAAAATATATGTTGTTTCTTGTGATGTGCTTACCAGTTTCTGTTTTGAACACATTGAATTGATCGGTCTATCAGCCCGGGGGAGCTGCACCATTGTCGTCAATAGACAAGCCAATAAGTCAGAGGTGGAGGATCTTGATTCCGGATGGGTCTCATGCCATTTATCCCAAACCCAAAGCTTTGAACCACTCTAAGATACAAGATATGGTCAAGCATTATTGCCAGGCTCCCATAAATGCCATTCGAGCCAGTTAGTTCATGGATCGCCTTACCTTCATTAGTTCCAGCAAAAGAGTTTCCCTTAATGAGTTTTCTGCCTTCGAAAGTTTAGTATTCGCATTGCTCTTCAATAAATAAATAGCAGCTCGAATCAAACTTAGTTTATACTTCTGCAACCCCATGTTCAGGTAACTTAAACTAGCATAGTTGGGAAAGAAAACGTTCAATCTATTGGCAGGGTGGGACCTCATAGAGAAACCTTTGAAGAGACATGATGGATATTATGCAATTGCTCCGTTGACAAATGATTTTGCTTTTTTGTCCTGTTTACTTGTGAAAAAGCATCATCCAAAGGGGGACATATTGAGTGATGAAGTCTCGCTTCATTTTTCTTCGCAGAAGTTGGTTTGGTCACTGCGGGAGGCTGCCTAGTAACTTTCTGCACTTTTGACTTGCAATTTATCAGTCGAAAAGAGATGGAATAGCACGTCTTGTGAGTCATTTGAATGCTTTACTTGTGCTTTAAGCAGTTGCATTGCACATGATTTTTCACTATAGAGGCTTGAAAAGTTTTAAATCTTGGGAATCTCTCTCTCTCTCTCTCTCTCTCTCTCTCCCCGAGAGACAAACTTCTTTTCAGCATATCCTTTCTATTAGTAGCTTGTATCAGTGAGCCATTGCAATGAAATATCTTGCTTACAAATCCTGACATTTTCTCCTTATTTTGTGAGATCAAGTCATTAATATAGAGAGATGATCATAGATTGATTTTGTTAGCTTATGCATAAATTAAATAACCAACTACACATTGATCATAGTTCTATCCTCATATGGATTAGTCTTTCTGGTGCATATATGCATAATTTCACATCTCTAAGGGGACAAAATTCTGAGACATGTACTGATGAGTAGCTTCAGCACTGATTTCTTCTAGACCATGGGTTTCATTTTCATTGAACCTTCTCCTACTGCAATCTGTTAAAATTTAAATGTCTTCCTGATGTTTCACTCTACATGAATAGGATAGGGAGTCCAGGAAATGGCATCACTTCGCAGAGTCTTCCTGATGTTAATTTTGGCATCTGTTAGCCAAATTCTCACTGCAACAGCCTGCCTTTGGTGTTTGCTATGGAATGCAAGGAGACAACCTGCCTAGTCTGGCTGAGGTGATACAGCTCTACAAGAATCACAATAGTGGGACAATGTGGCTCTACGATCCCAACCCCGAAGCGCTCCGAGCTCTAGTGAACTCCGGCATCAGCGTGATCCTAGGCACCAAAAATGAAGACCTACACAACTTGGCATCAAGTGTGGAATCTGCAAGTCATGGATCGACGCTCATGTTGAGTGCTACTAAGGTGTAAACATCAAGTACATAGTCGAAGGCAACCGAGGTCATCCCTGGAGAATTGGCTCAATGCGTGTTGCTTGCAATGCAGAATCTACAAAGCGCCCTCAGCAGCTCCAGTTTCTCATCTGTGGTGATGACCACGGTGGTCTCGGGGACTATCTGACAACCATGCCCCTTTGTTGATCAATGTGTAACCTTACTTTGGCTATGCTGCAGACCCCACCAACATAAGATTGGATTATGTGCAGTTCACTGCGCTGGGGCCAGTGGTCCACGATGGGGACCTAAGCTATTGGAACTTGCTTGATACGATGGTGGATGCTTATTACGCGGCAATGGAGAGAGGATTTCCCTATTGTGGGCATGGAGATCTTCGAGTCCAGGTGGCCTTCTGGAAATCGGAATTTCACTACTCCACAGCTCGCACTGACTTACAACCAAAATTTCATGAAGAAAATCAAAGCAGGGACAGGGACGCCAAAGAGACCAGATCGCCGCTTGGTAATGTATTCGTGATGTTCAACAGGGATCTGAAATCCACCGGCGTGGAACAAAATTTCGGTCTCTTCTATCCAGATGGAACTCCAGTTTACCCCATTTTTTGTAGCTCCAATCGACAGGACTCAGCTCCGGCACTTTCTTTTGCCACATGCTGTAGACTTTCAGAGATAAGATCTTATCATGTGTAACTTGGAAGCTACAGTGAGTATCAATAAACGATGCAATAACTGGTAAACTGGATCACCTGTTATCTACATCTGCAATTCTAGAATCTCATGTTTGCAGCGGTGATGCAATGAATATGGGAATTCTGATTCTGGATAATCAAGGTCAAGTCATCAACACAGCGAAAAATCCATTTCCTTCCCTTGTACGTCTCCCTTATTCATGTTATATTTGTTAGGGCCAAGCACTAGGTAAAGCTCTTGCGAAAGAACCGCTTGGCTTAATCTTCCGGTTAGCAAATTAAATCCCACCAACTAAAAGCAAAGCACAGCATCTTCTTATACAACAATGATAATCTGAACAAAAAACCTAGTCATGGACTCATAGGCGTGACGATAATTTCTGCTTCCCGCTATCGAGGAAAGGGTAGTCCGTGTACCCAACAACAGGATCTTGGGTATAGAAAGTCTTCCTAACATACTTGTTCAGAGGTGCATTAATCTTGAATCTCAGGACCAAATCTGGGTTGGCGATGAAAAGACGACCGTACAATACCAGGTTGGAATTGCCATCGGCTATGGCTTTCATACCGAGCTCTCTTGTAAACCCTCCACTGCAAATAAAAGTGCCCCGATAAGCCCATCTCCAAGTCCTCATCAACTGGATGTATCAATTTGTGTTTTTGGTCAAAAACTTATTTTGAGATAAATTTATCATATTTTCCGTGGTGTCAACTCTTTCTCTTGTGATATAGTATACATCTCCATCAAATTCACCTCACACAACACCACATGCCGTAAGACAAAACGCGCAAAAGAGCTGCTCACGCAGGCAGCCGAACCGCAGTTGTGATTCAATGGCTGTACGCAGGAGGAACAGATGGGGACTCAAAATGTGCACCCGCTTTCATTAAGCAGTAACTAATGTTTGTCCGGTCTGAAAGAGCCATCACATTACAAGTGGTTACAAATGATATTACAAATGAAATAATACACATGATAAATTTTGCCAGAAAAAAAGAACTTATCGCGAATAGAATGTGTGCCGATTCTTGCTATGATTTGATTGCTCGACCACACGCCCCGAAGACAAAAATGTACAGGCCCCCAGATTCTTCTAGCGTTCCAGTTTCTTGATTTGTCTGATTTACACTCCGGATGACGATGTCCGGTTTATTCTCTGTGCGCCCAATTTTGGAGCGGTGGGTTTAGCTCCTCAGATTCTACTGGACGATAAAGGCTTGGCAGTGGTGGTAGGCGGAGGAGCGGCTATGGCAGCCCATGGATCGTCATCCGTTGTTACGGCAGGTTTTACAGTCAGGTTTTGAGGCGCTCTTTGGAACCGGTGCCGCTATGTATCCCCACAAATCATCATCTTCATCTTTGGTGACTTTCCTGCACTCTTTGGCCTCAAACTCGTCACTGAGAATCAAAATTAAAATACTTAAGCCAGCCGGATGTATCGGCAGCAAATAGCATTTATCAAAATCAAAATGCAAGAGAGTTATTAATTGCAGTAAAATCTCATTTCTAACAACAACCCTTCGACGTTAAAGGACCAAAAGATTATTACCACTACGACCTCTTAACTTGAATATACTGTAACTGGCCCTCACACACACATTCATGTGATTCAGAACCAATTATCCAGAACAGCAACTCATTCTATAATATTCTAGTTACTATTGAAGATCGCATACTCACTGGACACTACAGATACTGTAAACAAATATAATGATTTGAAATGAATTTTTCAAACAGAAGATAGCATTTTGGACTAAAAAACTGTCTAATGGTTCAGTTGTCAAGTGACAAATCATCGGTAGGTCTTTATAGTCAATGCACTCTCACAGCAAACTATGAGCATTCATCACGATCGGCATCAAGCAAAATATATTCATATTATCTGGCGGCTTGGAGTGTGAAACAGGTTGCGACACTGGTCTTTTCTGAGCTGCTTGGATGTTAGCAAGAACAGGAGATGGCTTTGGCTCTTCAAGGGGTTCCATATCATCCCAACCATCCTTGTCACTTTCATGCTCTTCATGAATTCCATTCTCCACTTCTCCCCAACCATCGGTTGATGTCGGTGACACAGGTACGGGCTGATCAGACAAGTCTGTGCTAGAACTAGCATGAACCATTGTGGTGCTTGGAGTCTTCACCCCTGAAACTATCCAAGAAACCAATCAACATAACATGCATATTATATTAAATAAAGTCATGGTGATGTACATATCAATTATTTTATCCTAGGTTTATATTGACAGTCCATAATGTAGGAAGAAACATCTTGCGGAGTAAAGGCATGCACTGTGACTCCAAAGAGAATTTATGATCCATCTAGGCTTAGTCTCGCTATTGATTTTTCAAAAACCCCCTTCCCTTTAGAACACTGCAGAAGCTGCATATAGTAAGATTGCAAGAAAGTCAATCCTAGCACAAACCATTCATGCACAACAGTGTCGGTAATAAAAGTTACCATTACCAAAACTAGCTCAAGCTTTATGCAAACAAATTATAACTAGACTGGTATCAATATCCACTAAAGGCTTCTGGGGAACACATTCAGAGAATATCAATGAATGAACAGCAGCCATACCAAAGCTGGAAGTGGAAGCTGAAGAAGTAAGAGTAGTGCTGGAGTTCGCAGTTGCAACAGATGCTTGTTCTGAAGGTTTTCCTTTGAGAGTCAAGGAGCTCATTGCCCATCTGCATAGTATTGCAACCTTAGGTCAATAAAAATTCATGAAAAAACACCATATAAAAGAGGATAAAATCCTGACTCAGATACTCCCCTACAATTGCAAGAGAAACAACCACCATGGTAACCTGTGGCCGCCAAGTTCTGGCACAGACAGAGTACTTCTCTATACATAAAACTTCAAGATTGTATTTGAAGTACAATGCTCTCAGATTCCCTATCTCAACAGCCCTAAATCCCGAGAAAATTACAAGGAGAATGCATCATTTGACTACCACCATTTTCAGTGCTTTGAAAGGTGTTACTGAGAAAACACAGAATTGCTTTCTGTGTTTTCAAGCTTAAGGGAACAACCAATCACCAGCAGTGTTGTTGAAATCCTATGATTTCAAATCGATTTCACCCACAAAACATTTCATTCTGCAACTAGAAGCAGAGATGCATCTAAATTGCAAATGAATCTTATGATCCATATACCATTCATTATGATTAGGTACGATTCACTACAACTCAGTCAAGACTTCTACATTTGTGATTGTTGGCCCTGAAAGTTATGACACCAAGATTTAAACACGAATCATAGCATGGATGTTTTCAAATCACAATTTTACTGATAGAGGGGTTATTTCCTTGAATATCTTACATAGGTCATCTGGGTTCATCTGGCACGATCGGGTGATATTTCTTCAAAATGATCTGTTCAATATTTTTCTATATTCTCACAAATAATAGCTAGGCTTCAATAAGATATCCTTCTATTTATTTATTCTATAAGATTCTACTGAATCTTACCATTCATGATTCAATCAGATTCACAATTCAAAAAATGAGGTTTAAATTTCCTATTTGAATCCCAATTAACAACATTGATCACTAGTTCTTCCAGGAGGCACCTCCTCTGCATATGACGAACTTGCAGATAAGTAGTGACAATAATTGTCATTTTGTGCAGTTGTGAATTTCGTTGTTGAAGATGTGTGGGCTTTGACAATGCCAAGTCCAACCTTGACTGGTTGCAGGGAAAAATTAATTTCGAACTGTTGAAACGATAATAAACTGCTTGTTTCCATTTACATCTACACACATCTGTTTCCTAGATTGCTGCTGGGATTATTTTCGCTTTTTCTGCATGGTATGATGTGCAAGGCATAAATACTAATATGCATCACAAAGAATGAACTTTTTCCATCAAAGTGACAGAGAGAGCCTCCAAGCCGTTTCATTTTACTTTCCAACCACAATAATTTGCCATGTAAGCACAATGCACTGCTAAAGAAGAATGAACTCGCCCAAGTAAACCTGCATTTCCAATGTCCGAAGAAGTTCCAGTGCTCATGCCAGTGGTATCCCCAGAACTTGTCTGCTAAAAAAGAATAAGGAACAGAAGATTTTATTACTAACTGATGAAAAAACTAAACATTATCAATGAATCAGAGTATCTTGAAAAAGTGAAATCATAGCTCAGAAAAAGACAAGTACTGGTAAAGATCTAAAGTGATATAATTAGCACTTCCAAGTATTATACATAAAGGGAAAAATGAAAACTAAAGAGGGATAAAAGAATAGGCTACCTCATTCGAACAAAGTCATCAAGAGTGCATTCATACCACCAGATCAGACCAGCAGGACTATCTGATGGATGCGCGCTTTTTGTGTCTGCGCATGCGCGCGTGAGAGAGAGATATCCAGCGTACAGGACAAGCCGGTGCCGGATCTGGAGCCGGAGGGGGGCGCTGGTTCGCCGCGAAGAGAGGGAGGGCAGACAGAGACGCGAGGGGAGAGAGAGCAGGGGACAGATGAGTAGGGGCCAGATCCAGAGCCGGAAGGGCGGCGCGGTGGTTCGCCAGTCGGAAAGAGGGCAGAGAGAGAGAGAGAGAGAGAGAGGTCGCACGCCGGTCGGTTGCTCGCGGTCGTCTCGCCGGCATCCTCCTGGTTTGTCGATTGCTCGCGCTGGTTCGCCAGTCGAAAAAAAGGGAGGGAGGGAGTTCGTCGGGGAGAGAGCGAGGGTAGAGAAACAGAGAGGGGCATGAAGAAACAAAATAAGGACTGAAATTTTTTCAAATTAGCGCCTTTTTTTCCTCTCCAGTATGTGGATCTCACGAGAACACGTGTTGCGATCCAAGCGCCTTCTTATTTATCAGACTGAAACGTTAGACGTACCTAATATTTTCTCCTTCCCTCTCTATATATGTTATTTAGAAAAAAACTTATGTTGAATGAAAAAAAAATTGAATAATAAAAAATTAGTAAATAAAATAAAAACTAGAAAACTTATAAATTGAAATACTTATAAAAACGTAGGGCTGGAAAAATGGGTTCTATACCCATTTTGTGACTCGGATTCAATGAGTTCAATCTCATATAAGCAACATATTTGCCTTTAAATGAGTTATAAATGACTTGAGAAAAAAAAGAAATCCACAAATTTTAAAAGTTATTTTGTAATTTTCCTCCATATTTTTTACTATTTAGACTCTTAGGCAATGACTTTAAAGGTTATTTTTTTGGTTTTGTCAATCAATGAATTTGAAATTCATCGATTCATATATGACCAAAAATAATGTTTAGATAATTTACAAATCAAGCTAAAAAATAATGGAGATTAGATATTACTGCTACTCAAGTATGTTTCAACCGAAGCCACTGTTTCTCTCTCTCTCTCTCTCTCTCTCTCTACTGCAACGACCACCAGAAGGACCTAGCCTGTTCGTTCCCTGTCCTCCTCCGGCGGCTTCACGTACCACCGTCCTCCGCTGCCTCCTCCTCCGCCCCCTCCTCCTCCTCCTCTTTCACCTTTGCATCTCGTGCCTCCGCCGCTGCCATCACCTCCTGACGCAGCTTATCCAAGAGCTACGGGTCCCCGAGCGTGAGTGTCGGCTACGCATTGTTGCAGCAGCTCTTGGCCGGCGGCGTCGCTGGGGGCTTTTAGCAAGACTTGTACCGCGCCTCTTGCTCGCCTCACCATCTTGTTTCAGGTTCAGCCATTTCTTTTGATATCGTGTTTTGCCCTTTCTGATTCGAGGGTCGTTAGAATTTTCAGCTGAAGGTTTGCTTCCTTAAATGAATGTTTGATTCGGGGATTTGCCTTGTGATGAGCTTTAGGAAGTGGTTTCTTATGTGAATTTTTTTTCTTTTTATTTCCCCTTTTGAGACTGAAAGTGAAGTTGGAATTTAACATGGAAAAGGAAAATATTTTGTTTTTCACTTCTCTACCTGTCACTACCTGTAACTTTCGGAAATTCATGTAGTGCTGACTTTGGCGGTTTCTAATGTGCTTCAACAGTTTATTGTGATTTCAGTTACATCTGTGTTGGGATTCATGTGCCTGATTGATGTTTTTTGCGGGTTGAGTCTCCTTTGGTCTGTGCTCGGTTATTGATTTTGGTCCTAAGAATTTCTATTGAAGTTAATGTTCAGAATTGTGTTAAGTTTGGTCTTAAGTTATTGCTTACAGACTCATATATAAGCTTTGTCTGAATAAATGAACTTAAGAAAGCTATGTGATGTGAGATCAAGAATCGTTGACGATGAAATTTGCTGGCGAGGACGGGACATATCATGTGGAGCTTATTATAGGTACAATAAACAAGACATGTTGGCATATAGAAGTTGGAAATGCTCGAAATTTCTTCTAGGTCCAGCCTATTCTTTTGCTGGATTTCCACAAAACCTATTATGGAGAGAAAATTATCACTTACAGAAACTATTGCTGTTTGGAACCCATATTGTCTATATGGAGTCCCATTGCTCGTTCCCCTAATGAAATGCTTGATTCCACGACTCGATGGGCCTGATTGCTCAAGAATGCGAAAGCAGAATGGGATGCTTTGATTGCGAATGCCATTCGTGTGCTTCAGAACTGGCTGATAGGTTTAGTAAATCGTCATTAGTTTGTGTCATCCGAGTCGATTGCATTATGCAGGCTCATGAACTGGTCTTAAGTTAGCTACACTTGAAAAGTTCCTTGGTGGTTGATTCGCCGTAGTTCCTCATTCTTGCTTTTCGTATTTGGTGATGCTAATAATTTTGTTCCCAGTATTCAGTTGCTTCCGCTCGCTTTTAACTTTACCTACTATTCCTCACCGGATGATGCTAGACGATCCAGAGATTGCCTGACATTATTTCACCGTATTTATGCTGCCCTGTTCGCAGATCGTCATGCAATCATTCGGCCCCCTCGCTTTCTTTTTCTTTTTGTTTCTTTTTTTTTCCTTCTTTTTCCTTCCAAAAAGCTTTCGCAGGCCTCCTGCATTCATCATCATCATCATCGTCATCGCTAAACACTTCTCTTTCCATCTTCTTCGTGTTGCTCTGAACATTCGACTACGTGGATCCTCCTCGAGCTGTCGTTCCGTGCTTCGATCGTCGTCGGTTTTGGGAGATCGGATGCTCATTTGGGTGTCCTTATTTATTTATTTTTTTTTAATCTTAGCGCAATGCATGTCCTTCTCTTTGTTTGTTTCGATGGATCTCTGATCCCGTGTCCTGCTGCGGAGTATCTTTCTGATCTGTGTCATGGACTGTTAGTTCCTTCTGATCAAGAATAGGCTGGGAGTCATAAGAGGTGGAGTGATTGTTGATCTATTTATTTTGCAGGTTGGTGTACAAATGTATGTTTATGTGGGTGAAATTGAAGTGTTGTTTTGATATCAATTGTTATGCATGCTTTTATATATGCTTTAGTACTACACTTTGCACGCACAACCTGCAATCTAAAACCCCAATCGCATTAGGAAGCCCATAGGAGTTTCCAAAAAATGGAACCCTGCGGGAATGACCCATGGTAATCCACTTTTGGTCCCGCTCATTTTTTATTAGTGATAAAAAGAACTATCCAACAAAAGTTCGGAGCGAGGAAAACTCTTTTGATCTAATCGGAATGGGAACCTTTAGCTTGTAGAATCCTACCTTTTAGTGACCCTCACGAGTTAGCATGCGATGTGTCTTTGTGAATGACAAATTCCCTTCGCTTTATCAGTGGTAAGTTTATCTTTTGTTTAGTATAATTTCTAATATTCCTCTTAGATTTTCATTATGTCCTCTCCTTTTGTAATTAGGAGTGAGCAGTGGTCAGGGTTGACCCTGGACTAACCCTAGACCTGCCCAACCCTACCAGTCTTGGTCCGGTTCCTAAGGGGACTGGGTCGGTCCTTGGTCATGAAATTCCAGGACCAACACTGTATGGGTTGGTCCTCGGTCCTAAGAGTTTTGGGTCGGTCAACCCTTGACCCACCCTATATATTATATTATATTATATTATATTATATTATATTACATTATTTATAATTCTCTTATATATTCAAACCTAAGTAAAATGCATGTTATATTATATTATATTGAGATGTTCTACCAATAACACTAATAGTAATTTCAATTTAAAACTTTTGTTGAGTATTATTATGTGACGTTTGTTTTGTTTTCAAATGTTTAGAAGTTCAAATGAATTAACAAGATGTGAAGTTATATATTCATGGTTTATATTAAGTATTTTGAACTTTTTATGATTTAATTGTATTTTACTAATGAATTTCAAATACACTTTGCTTTTTAATTTGTGTCAAATGGTAGAAGTTTTTGAAGAGTAGAGTAGTACTGCAGTTTATACGGTGATTTGCTAGTCAAGTGGTGTAAAGCTCATTTTTTGATTGAGTGGACTCTACATAATTGAATGTACAAAAATGTTTTTGCATATGGTGTTATGAATATTAAAGATAGATAATTACAAGAACTTTTCATCTTGTCCCATATCTCGATGAGCGGTTAGTAGGTATAAAATTTATATTATTGTGTTATCTTAAATTTACTAAATATGTATTGGTATTTATAGTTTAATTGCACAATCTTTGCATTGTCGATAGATGTGTAATTTGAATTTGTAGGTTTGCTTTTTTAGGTAGTATAAAAAATAAGATGAAAAAAATTATCGATCGGTCCCACATTGACCCTGGAACCGGACCGAATTGGGTCGGTCCGGTCATTGGTCCTAGCTCAATAGGTCGGTCATTGGTCAAAAATTGATGATTTATACGGGTTGGTCAAAAATTAGGGGTGGCTTGGACCAACCCGGACCATGCTCACCCCTATTTGTAATACGTGGAAGTCAATCAAAATAAAGTATGTTTAGTGAGTTGAGCTTGGTTATATTTTGGATTGGGCTAGGCGTAGCGTGGCTTGGTGCGGTTTTAATAAAAGGTGGGCTTGCCATGGTTAATATCCTAATGTGGGCTTGGTTAGATTAGATTTTTTTTTTTTTTTTTGGGGGGGGGGGGGGGGCGGCGCCGGGGGAGGTTGGAGGATTCAAAGGTCCCATTTGCTTTCATTAGGCTTTTAATGCCCATGGTCTAGACTCGTGGAGCCCAAGTGAGACCAATTTGTAAAGAGAAAAAAAAAATCTGAAAACAATCATTTCTATATAATTCGAATAATAATAAATAAGAAATACATCTTTCTTAGGTGGTTTTATTATTTTAGATAATATATAGGGATTTCTGTTCATGAATTTTGATGTAATTTATGGAGATTCCCTTTATGATATAGAATGGACATTCGATCAATTGCTATGCATAAACCATTCGATTTTATAGTCTCTTGTGAAGAAATCATGATAAGCAATTATCTATATGAGATTGGGCTTGTATAAAAATTCTCTTCTCTCTATTTCATTATAACATATGATAGAATTGAAGCATTGTATTCCTTTCCCTTCCATACACTGACTTCTTCTCTTTTTATTTTTATCTTGCAACTTCAAAGGTACTCAAGCTACCGTTTCCAAAAGATCACCAATTTGAACTCGATCCAAGATTATATAAATGAGCCTTGAAGAGCAAAACGCTTGCTTCACCCCCACCAACCCTTCAAAGTAGGATAGCTTACTTAGCGTAGCTTTAAACTTCATCTCTTTTTCCCAGCGTGGGAATTTCCGTTGTTTTAATTTGTTCAGTAAGTAGAAACTATTAAACTACTTTATACCTCTAATCCTAAGCCTCTGGTTCGGGGGAGTTTATATTGTAATGCAGCCTTATCCTTTCATTCTTAATGAAAACATGCACTCATTTTATCAAAGATGCGTGAAGGACATCAAACTGACCCTACGATCATCTTTAAGGGTTGGGTTTTCACACGCTTCCTAGTTTTAAAAGTTTCCTAAACAAGGACATTTGAAGATATGACGACAAGTTTCTACAAATCTTTCTAAAATTGCTGTAAAAAATGATTTATGAAAATGACACGCATTGCATTTATTATCAATATATGCCAACCCTTTGCATCATATCTCAAGCATAATTTCATGCATACATATGATAAAACATATGGGAGTCAAAATTACATGAAGAAAATACCTTAGAATCTGATAGTGATGATGATATGTCAGCTTGTGATGTAACATTTTGTAATCATTGAATATTTTTTAAATGGATGGAAGTCTAACTCATTGAATATGTTGGTAAGACGTTTTAGACCACTAATGAGTGTGGCTTCTTTTTTTATGTCTAGATAGAGGCCTAAGTCATAGTCTAAATAAAGGCTAAGTCATACCCTCTCGTAGATCCGTAGTATCCATGTTATTTTCAAGCGGGGTTGTTGGCCTTTCTAGTTTTGATCTTAAACCTGTAAAAGAATACGAGGTTTAAGTTTGTCTTAAAGGAAAAAAAGTATCTCGTTGCTCAAATTTCTATCATTTTTTTTTTTTGGTAGGGGAAAATTTCTATCATTTCTTTATTTTCCTTTTTTCTATTTATGCCTGTTTTGCTTGGAAATTATAGCTTCTCTTCGAATATGAAAATTTGAGAAAAATTTTAACACGCGCAACAATGCTCGTCATGGATGTCAATTTTTGTAAGTAATGGAAATGCAAGTAGAATGTTAGACCTGCATTAAAAGTACTATCATCTAGGCATGTAAAAGCTTCATTCACATTTTGATTTGGCTATACATGCATATTCAAAAAGTGTTGTCTTTTTCATTCCCTAAAGTAAAAGCCTCTTGCTCTCTTCCTCCGTGTCTAATGGTAGGCTCAAGAAGAAAGAAGTTATGGATGACGATCGTCATATACCTTTTGGTGATGATGAGAGCTATAGAGAAGTCTTGTTATCTCTATTTAAAGAAGGAGGAGAAGAAGTAGAAGAAGGTGATGGCTACGAGAATTTTTATTGATTCTATTTAATGAAGGAGAAGGAGGAGAAGAGCATGGAAAAAGTGGGGAAGAAGAAGAGGAGGAGGAGGGACCTTTATTTGAAATAGTAGAACAATCTACCGAAATAGAAGAAGCAGTGACTCATGAACTGGGCAAGGTATGCTTGCTTATTACTATTTGTTATTCTTTCAACTAAACTCCCCCCCCCAACCCCAATTTTGATGCTATGATTTTCTCTTTGGTTGGACAACGGGATTGCTTTTTGTCAATTATTCTTGGGCTCTTTAAACAGTTTCTCTTGCAATTTTACACAATTGATTGAGTTGCATGAGGTGCCAATTGACTTACTTTGCTAGAATTAGAAGACATTGAGATCGAAGTCAACAGTAACGTTTAGAGGAATCCGATCGAGGAAGTGAAGCCACGCTGGAACAAGCACGCCGCTACCTACACCTTCTCGGCTTCCATCATATGCATTTTTCTAGCTTCATTCCTAAGAGATCTTGAGATGACTGCATTCGATATGCTCATGAACTTAATATCTATTATTGCAAGAACAATCATCAATTTCGCCAAAGTTAGATCAAAACAACATATTTTGTCCTCCATATCTCTAGTTTTTTTTACCTTCAGTGACAGCTCGCACTATTGTTAACCTCGTGGGTTGTCAACGACTTAGCTGGTCTGTTGCAGACGATAGCTTTACTCGAGCCCATGTGCACATGAAGCTGTATGAAGCTGCAGAGGCAATGACTGGATGCCGCACCTTCAGTCAAACCAAGAAACTGAAGAGAATTTGTGCTTTCGCCTAAAAACGGCAGCAATTTCACGTCAACTTCAACATCCTTCTCTTTCCCCATAATCGATGTGGTCTTGTTCTTTTGCACTTCATCTATTGGACAATGAAGCTTTATATCTTGTTGCAGAGCAAGCAAGCATGGGAAAACACGAAGTATGTGAGCTTTTGCTACGTGAGAGATTCATTGGGTGCGAAAGAAATAATGGATTGGGTGACCTATCTTCCCTAGGTTTCTTAGTACTCCAATAAGATTATGTTTATTGGGCACATAAACTAGTTATGAACATTCTCCAAGAAAAGTAGAGATTGTAATTAGATGTAATTAATGAACCGAAGGTCCAGATATTGTCGAGTAAAGCGGGCCAATTTTACCCGCTGGCTCCAACTTTTTCTTCTTTATTTTTCCGTATATTCCTCTGTTTTTTGCTGGGCCCCACCACCTCTTTCTTTTCCCCTTAGTGGGGCCCATCCAGAGGAGGAGATCTCTCTCTCTCTATATCCGGACGGGAAAGGTTTTGCCTTGCCGCAGCTGATAGTGCGGGAGGGGCCGAATGGAAGCTGCAGTGGTCCTTTCATTTTCCTTTTCTGGGTCACGCGTATTAACAGAAGCGGCATACGATGCATGCATTTACGATTCAAGATTCTTTCATTTTCTTTTGTTTGGCTTGGGTTTGAGTCTTGGATGGCTCTTGATCAAGTTGACGCTATACTACAAATAGATCAAGAATTCACCGAGAGAGAGAGGGAGAGAGAGAGAGAGATTTATTTGGTAATTGATATTGGTTTTTGGCGCTTTATATTTGCAAGTGTTGGTTTTTAGAAACTTTCGTCATGTTTTTAGCCTAAAACCGTGTGTGGACACCTCCATTACTTTTCGACAAAAGTAGGCTACTCGGTTTAGATTCCTTTAGGCAAATGTGACAATCCTAGCGGAGATGAGTCCCATGTCTCGATGGAGAGCGAATCTCACCCGCCGCCACTGCAACTCGCGAGATCCGAACGCCACCACCGCCTCGCCACGACACCCCGGCTCCGCCGCGCCTCTGCGGTCACCCGGCCGGGTCTGCTCCTCTTCCCGATCCACGGGAGCCCGCTGCCGCTCGCAACCCCGACGAGCCAGCGGATCTCGAGCCTTCCTCGCCAACTCGCACCCCGAACGCTCGCCCCGCTCGCCGGGACGTTAAAGCATCACCCAACTCCTTTGAGCCCCGAGCGTCGACACCGCTGCCTCGGCTCCACCGAGCCGGATCGCCCCTCCGCCGCGACGCCTTGCCACCGTCTCCGGATGCCGGCTGCTCCGCGCCCCGAGATTGACGCGCACTCGCGTGCCTCCGGCTCGCTCCGTGCCTCCTCCTCTATCGCCGCCCAATCTGCGGCTCCGAATCTGCTGTCCCCTTGCGAGTAGCCGCGGCGCTAGCACCACCGTCGACCCGCCGCACCTCTGCTCGGCTCGCTCGACCCGCGACGACCCGGGTGCCCCTGCGGCCCGCCACCGCCTCGCCTTGGCCGCTCGCCGGCCAAGCGTCCGCAACGCCCAGCGCCGTGCTCCGCCGCCGCCGCCCTTGCCGAACCCCCCTCACCGGTCCACTTCCGCCACGGTCCTCGCCGGAGTCCGAACGTCGGAGCGCCCCTCCGGATCGACGGCCGGCTTCCCCTTGGAGACCACGAGCAAGCCGGTGCGTGGGAAAAGAAAAGAAGAAAACAAAAAAAAAGAAAAAGACAAAAGGGAACATTAGGTAGTTTTATTATTATTATTATTATCTTATCTTTATTTTTATACAGTTTATAGTTCGTTTTTATATATTTTTTAGTGTAATTATTCATTAATGCATGATTGAAGTTCCAATGTGAAATAACCCATCAAATTAGGGATTAGGAGTCCGATTTTCGCGCCCCAAATCCGACTCATAATCTCTTGCAAAATCGACAATTCAATCTCATGCCCGAGATTTGATTCGCGATTTAATTTAAAATTGACCAACCCGATCTCATGCGCGAGATATGGTTCGTCAATTTTGGGTATTAATCTTATCCTGATTGGATTGGATATCGGGTTATTAGAATTAACTTTTGTTTTTGCAAAAAAAAATTCAAAAAAATGTGAGTCAGATTAGAGCTAGGGTTAGCATATTTAGTTATTTCGTTTTAAAAAAAATAAAAAAAATCCAAAAAATGCATTAGGATATTAGTTTTTAGAATTGCACGTGTCAATCTAGAATTAGACTTTTACTTCAAATTTTTAAAGCAAAAATCCCCAAAAAAATTAATTAATTTAGGATGCTAGTTTTTTTAGGTTGCATGTTTAATTGTGTGCAAATTTTTAAAATTTCGAATTTTATATATACAAAAAAAAAACAAAAATCATCATGCATTTTAGAATAGAATTGCATGTCTCATTTTAAGTTTAGATCAATTTGCATCCTAGGTTAGAAATTGCTAGATTAAAATAACGCCTTAGTTTAAATTAGGATTTAGCATGATTTAATCCTAAGTTTAAATTGGAGGGAATTTTAATTTAGCTAGGTAATTTTTGCATTTGTCTTAATTTCGAATATCATGAAAAAAATTCAAAAACTTGTCTTTAGATAAATTAGTTTCATTTTTTAGGATAAATTGCATTTTTAGGAATAGAAATATCATGTGCACGTCATGTAGAATTAGGCTCATTTAATTAAATATTGCCCGTCATTATAATTAGGTCATTTTGATTTGCATATTTAATTATTGTGTGTTCATTAAGAAAACACAAATATATATATATATATATATATATATATATAAATATTTTACTCACGTCATGTAGTTTAGAAAACATTGTCATGCCATTCCATGTTAGATTAGTAGCATGCATTGCATATTGCATGATTCTCATTAAATAAATAAAAAACAAAAAAAGGGGGAGATTGCCTGTTAATTAGAAATCATATCTAGGTCTGTTGATGTGAATTCGATCGACAATGCGATCTTTCGTTCTTTATGAGGTAAGTCCTGCAATTTATCCATCGCTTTCTTGGGTGTTAAATTGGTGGTTTGCGCATCCGCATGATCACCTCACATGTTAGGATGATAAATTAAAATCAATCCAAGTTGCCTGCAAAACATTTTTTAAAAAAGAAAAGGTACCGAAAGGGCATTAGACAAGTCTAATGTAATCAAGTCCCCGAACTCATTTAATCTCTGGTTCGTAGGAGTGAAGTAATTTTCCCATTACTTTACTTGGGCTTCTAATCGACCCACCAAAAATAGATTAGTGGCGACTCCATGATAAAAATCATTTGCATGTTAAGAACTTGAACCTAAGTCGCGGTGGTATGGGCTTGGGAGAGCCCGAGTTAAGTCTAGGCTTAACAATCCATTAGCCGAACCCTTAGGTGGTCCAAACCCGCTTCGGGGAGGTCGCGACATGAGGCGATTGCAATGCGAGTCCTAAAAATTGTAGTTTTTGAGTTGGTGAATTATGAATATACCAACTAGATCACCGCGACAAGCAATTCCATTACGGACATAAGTGCGGACGGCGTTAAGCATTTCTCCCTCGTCTCGGAGCTTCTCTCTCATCAATGGCGTGAGTCCCTCCTCTATCTTCGTTGATAGCTGAATCCCTATAATCCCATTCGGTGTTCCCATCCACCCCATGGATATACCCACAATCTTTCCCCCTGATTAGCTTGCCCGGGCGATTCTCAGACGCAGCAACTTCCCTACGTTTTTGGCAAAACCCACTTCGCTTCCTCCATTTGGGTGCCGCATCATCCTCAACCCCTCCTCTCGGCATCAGCGATGGCATCTGATCTCTGCCCTTTAGTCTGATTGATTGCTGGTTCCAGTTTTCTCGTTAAACCCTAACTCCCAGAGATCACCAATGGCAGAAAACCCTAATCCAAACCCATTTCCTTCACCTGCAACCATAATATTCACCCACTGAGCTCCCTTCACTCCTTTCTACTCAGAAATTCCAAAACCCAAGCCCTTCTACACAAAACCAAACATCCAAAAATCAAAAATGGATAAAACCACAGAAAATCAGCTCCGTCTGGCAGCCTTATGCAGAAGTATGGGGGATCTTTGGTCAGAAGAGGAAGTAACAGAGCTAGATGATCGCCTACCGGAAAAAGATAGACAAGAAAGTGAACTAACCTTGTATGGGAAACTTTTCTCCAAGCCAAATGCCAATTTCCCAGCCTTCATCAACACAATGAGGAAGGCGTGGAAGACGGATTCTGTCAAATGTGAAGTTATCGAACCAGGTTTTTTCTCTTTCATTTTTGAATCAATAGATGACAAAAAAAGAGTTCTAGAAAATGGTCCATGGTCCTTTTCAAGTCACTTCCTTGTTCTATTGGAAGGAGATCCCGACATCCCCGAGCATTGCTATGACTTTACACATTATTCATTCTAGATGCATATATTGGGGTTACTTTATTTTTTTGGTGAAGTTAAGAGAATATATTGGGGTTACTTCAAGCTCGGATAAATGAGAAATCCATTCGGAACATAGCCTCAAAAATCAGCATAGTAGAAGATGTGAAATTAGAAGTCGTGGTAACGGCGGGCGCAAACTCAGCAAGGCCAAAGTGCACCTAAATCTGTCATGCCCCCTGAAAACAAGAACAGTTGTTAACTTAGGAGGGAACAAATGGTGGCTGAATTTTAAATATGAAAGACTACCTCATTTTTGCTACTCATGTGGCTGAATTGGCCATTATGTTACTCACTGCCCTGAAATACCTTATGAGATGACAGGATTGGCTCAAGATAAACCAGGGAAATACGGTTCTTGGCTGAAAGTAGAAGTTCGAGAGTCAAGCCCATGTTGGAAGATTTTTTATGGGCAACTCGATTAGCAGCCTGAAGAGGAAATGGTACCTAAAACCCCCATGACTTCTTCAAATAAAGTCCCCGGACCAGAGCCTTTTGCTACTGAATCAAATGCCTTAGCTATCCTCCCACCAGCTGGTCCAACAATTAACCCAGAAGAAAATGTCAGGATGGCTGAACAAACTACCCTAAACAAAGGCAAGATCACCAACAACAGCACCTGCTTCTCCAATCTGTCAAGGCAGGAAAGGGGCTAGAAAACCTGAAGAAAAACAAGAACATGCTTAAAACATACGTAGCAAAAAAGCGAGAAAAGAATTAACCCGTATGAGAAAAGATCTACTTCAATCCAGCTGCATGATGAGGAGGAATTATTGGATACACCTATCCAAACATTGGAATGGGTCTCGAAACGGGCTTTGGTGGCTAGCCCTAATAAGCCACCAGGTTATACATGAAGATCCTATACTGGAATAGTCAGGGTCTAGGCACACCCTTGACAGTTCAGCACCTTAGTGCCCTTGTGGCTCGAGAGAGGCCTAACTTGGTCTTCCTTATGGAAACCGAGAATAAAGAAAGCACGATCAACTGAGTAAGAAAGAGTCTGAAGTTTAGTAACTCTACCATAATCAACCCAATCGGAACTGCAGGGGGATTAATCCTTATGTGGGATGATCAAGTACAAGTGGAAATTCTAGCAGGCTATGGGGAAATCATTGATGTAAAATGCAAAATTTTCTGCAATGGTGATCAAATGAGAATATCCTTCTTACATGCATCAACTTCTTTTCAAGAGAGGTTAAGTCTTTGGCAAATGCTCAACTCAATTAGCTCATCAAACAATCTTCCTTGGCTTTGCATGGGAGATTTCAATGAAGTTCTTTATCTTTGGGAAAAAGTTGAAAGAAGAGAAGCAGATAGACATAGAATGGTGGCTTTCCGGGCTTTCATGGACTCATGCTCTTTAATGGACATGGAAAGTAAGGGTTGCAAGTTCACATTGACTAACAATTGGGAAGGAGATGATCTAGTAAAGAAACGGCTAGATCAAGCGCTATGTAATTGGGCATGGAGAGTCCAATATCCAAATGCGGAGGTATTTGCATTGCCAACGATAGGATCGGATCATAGTCCCTTACTACTTGCATTGGAACCAAACAGAATGAAAAGAAAGAGAGAATTCAGATTTGAGGCATATTGGCTTGAGGACAAGGAATGTATAGAAGTAATCCAAGAAGCATGGGGGGAAAAACAGCATCGACAATGTAGACTTTGCTGGGAAAGTGAAGAAAATTGTAGCATGCCTAATTAGATGGAGTAACAGAAAATTCCAAAACGCATCCCAACACATCGAACCACTAAGGAAAAGATTAACAGACTTGACTAATCAAGAGGAAACTCACTCAAACAGAGAAGAGTTCATAAATGTGGTTTAGAAAATAGAAAATCTATAGAGACAAGAGGAGATGTATTGGAGCATGAGGTCACAAATCACATGGATGAGATGGGGTGATCAAAATACAAAATCTTTTCATGCCACGACGGTTCAAAGAAGAATCAGAAACAAGATCTCTATGTTAAAGATTAATGACACTACATGGAATCGTGAACCTTCGACTATAAAGCATTACATCAGGGCCTTTTATCAAT
Source organism: Eucalyptus leucophloia subsp. euroa (assembly GCA_017140325.1). Taxonomy (NCBI): domain Eukaryota; kingdom Viridiplantae; phylum Streptophyta; class Magnoliopsida; order Myrtales; family Myrtaceae; genus Eucalyptus; species Eucalyptus leucophloia. The sequence goes on along the minus strand of CM029474.1, from coordinate 25,615,825 downwards.
CTTTATATTCCACAGTGGGGGAGAGGAATTATCAGCCCATAGTTGATCAATGCACACAATTAGTCACCGCAGAAATGAACGACAACCTAATCAAAACCATCTCAAAGGAAGAAGTTAAAGAAACAATCTTCCAATTGGGAGCTACCAAAGCCCCGAGACCGGATGGACTAAATGGGTTATTTTACCAAAGCCAATGGCCAACGGTGTGTGAAGACATATTCAAAATGGTTGACTCTTTTTTCAACCAAGGTACTCTTGATCCTGAATTAAATAAGACCCATATCACTCTCATCCCTAAAGTAGCAAACCTTGAAACAATCACTCAATATAGACCTATCAGTCTCTGCAACTTTAGTTATAAAATCATTGCTAAAGTCATGGCCAACAGAATAAAACCCCTTCTCCCAAACCTAATATCCCAAGAACAAAGTGCCTTTGTTAGTGGCCATCAAATCCAAGATAATATCTTCATCGTCCAAGAGGTCCTTCATCAACTGAGAGTGAGAAAAAGAAAGAGACATTTCCAAGCAGTACTTAAACTCAATATGCAAAAAGCCTTTGATAGAGTGGAGCGGGATTTTTTTATGTGATTATCTGTTAACTTTGGGATTCAGTGAAAAATGGGTAGCTTTAATCAAGCAATGCATCTCCTCGGTCTCATATAGTGTAAGAGTAAATGGGGATATGTGCACTCCTTTCAAGCCATCCCGAGGTATTCGACAAGGAGACCCACTTTCCTCCTATCTCTTTATCCTAATGGCCAATGCTCTATCTACCCTCATTAATAAAGGAATTGAAGACCAAATCCTCAAAGGCATCAAATTAAACACCACATGTCCCACTTTGTCCCATCTCCTATTTGCTGACGATGCTATTTTCTTCCTCAATGGTACAATTACTGAAGTCCAAAACCTGGCCAACATCCTAAACCAATACTATTTTGCCTTTGGTCAAGCCATCAATCTTTACAAGTCAGGGATTTTCTTTGGTAAGGGCTGCCCACAACTCTTGAAAACCAACCTAGCAGCTGAACTAAGAGTTCCTCTCATAGAAAAAATAGGGACATATCTTGGAACACCTTCAGATTGGGGCCAAACCAAAAAACAAATGTTTTCTTGGGTCCTCTCTCGAGTAGAAAGGAAATTAGAGGGTTGGAAAGAAAAACTAATATCCAAGGCGGGGAAAGAGATCCTTATCAAGACAGTGGTTCAAGCTTTACCGCAATATGCTATGTCTCTGTTCAACATCCCAATATCCATTCATGCAATAGAGCAGCGCATTTCCAACTTTTGGTGGAAACAAAATTCAGCAAAGAAAGGTGTTCACTAGAGAAATTGGGATCTTTTGAAAACTCGAAAGGATGGAGGAGGCCTTGTTTCCGAGACCTTTTGGATTTCAACAAAGCGTTATTAGGAAAACAAGCCTGGAGACTAACTCAAACACCAAATGCCCTATTGGAACAAAACTTTAAAGAGCCTATACTTTCCAAATGATACCTTCTGGAGTGCACAAAAAGGTTATAGACCGTCTTGGGGATGGCAGAGTCTCTTAATGGCCAAGGAAGTGCTAGAACCTGCTACTAAATGGGAGGTAGGAGATGGACAGAAAATCAGAATCAAAGAGGATCGATGGTTAACCTTGGGGAAGATCTATGGACCACCAAACAGAAATGATCCACAAGGAGTGGCTGAATTGATAGACCATACTACCAGAGAATGGAATGCATAGAAAGTACACATAATCTTTGAGGAGAAAGTGGCAAAAGAAATACTAGCGACTCCACTTAGCTTAACTCCTGAACCTGATAAACTTATTTGGATGGCAAACAGATCAGGATCCTACATAGTCAAAAGTGGCTACAACAGGCTCAGAGCTCAAGAAAGGGACTCGTTGATAACGCAACCTTCCACTTCCTACCAGACTCCCAAATCACTATGGCATGAAGTTTGGAAGCTCTAGATTTGCCCCAAAGTCAGATTTTTAGTATGGAGTATATGTAACAATGCCCTCCCTACCAAAGAAAATCTATTCAAAAGGAAGATGATACGATCTCGAGCTGCCCCATCGCAATCGGCATCCGGAGATGGTAGAGCACCTATTCGCCTTATGCAGCTGGACAAAAGCTATATGGTCAAACCCAAGACTGCAAATCGACACCTCCCCGATGAACATAACGCGTATAGATAAATGGATCCACGCCATACTCACCTCGACGATTGATCCTCAGGCAAAGGCACTTTTTGCTGGAACTCTATGGCAAATCTGGAAAGCAAGAAATGCCCTGATTTTCCAAGCTCGTTGGCCAAACCTCAGGCTGATTCTTGAAGACGCGGCCTCCATGACCCTCCTATCCAAGTACACGCCCTTGCACAGCAAAATCCAGCAACTCAAAAACAACCTAGAACCGCAGAAATAGCATCCCGGAACCGAGAAACAGCAGCCTAGAACAGAGAAACAACAACCCAGAATCGAGAAACAGCAGCCCAGAACCGAGAAACAGAAACCCCAAAAAACCACCAACCTGCAAACTTAGCGTGGACAGTGCCCGGAGCGGCTTCACAACGTCGGGCTCGGTGCGGGGTCCCGCAACAGCAAGGAAGGCGCTACTCGATGGCTTCACGAAACCCATTTGTGCATCCTCTGTTCTCCTTGCTAAGACCCTAGCGGTGCGGGAGGCTCTAATCTGGCTAAGAAACTTCAAACATGAGGAAAGTGCACGGCTGGTGCGTACTTGGAAGAAGAGCAGGAGCTTCATATCACTTCGACAATCTAGAAGTGGTCCAGTGCATTCTAGGCCAAAAAGAAGCTGCATGGGCCGCTCGACCAATTACAGAAGATTGCCGATGCCTATTAAACCAAATGCCCAAGGTCAAATTAACCCATGAGCCAAGAGAAGCCAACCGAGCAACGGACTGGGTCGCAAGAGCCCACAAAGCAGGTGAACTCCCACTTAATTGGACTATCTACCCACCCTACTCTCTTTTGTTAATTTTATGCTCGGATGTAGAGACCTTGCGTTTTTCGAATGTTGGTTAAGTAATGGAATCTACATATTTCCGACCAAAAAAAAAATTATGAATATACCATATTTTAATTTAATTTTTAAACTTGCAATTTCAATATACTTGACTTCTTCCATTAACTTCATCCATTTTAAATTGAGGGAGGACTCAAGTGCATCAAAAATGCAAGTTTGAAGGCTAGATGAACAAAATAAGTTTTAAGATTCAAGTGCACGAAATTTATAGATTTTAGTATTTACACGGTTATTGTGCCTTTAATTTTCAAGTGCTGTCTCCCTTTTCTTTTACTCTCTTTCTGTCTTCTTCCCATTCAACGTCCGCCTTCAATGTATGCATTAGTACACGGAGATCCGATTCAGAAAACAGGTGCTGAATATTCCTCGCGAAACTCCCTTTTATGTTGTGTAATCACGAGGGAAAGCAAGCATACAGCTGCACATCAGAGTGAAACTAGTTGCTTAATACCCAAATATTGAAAATTAGTACTTCTTCGGTTGCAATAAACGAAGAGACTAAAGCACCAGTTGATTGGTGAGTAGTTGAGCCACTTGGAGCTTTATTTTTCCTTTTTTATTTCGTTCCACGCCGCTTAGGAGTATTAATTCGAGATGAAGAACAATCCAACCACACGATTAAGCAACTGAATGTGACATGTACTCAACAAGTGATCCTGTTTGAGCCCCAAAGCAGGGGAAAGAGCTAAATCAGATAGGGTAAGTAAGACACGATCGAGAAGCAAAGATTTGCCACGCATTCTCGAGTAGAGGGGAGAAAAATCTTACAGGGTATTCTCTTGTACAAAGGAATTATCTTAGGAGGAAAAAAAAAAAAAAACAGGTTTGGTTCCATAATTTATTGTGTAGCAGATATGTTTGCAAAAGATATTGAGTAAATGTCGTGCCACCAAACCATTTTATAGATAACACTTAAATTCTCCCATTTGGTTCCTGAATGAGAAGAATATAAAGTATAAAAGTTGGACATAAACCATACCAAAAGAAATCTAACCTTGCAATTTGACAACGTGTCGGTTGGACGAGGCTGCACTAGATTGTCCAGCCTATCTTCTAACACCTCGAGTTTTTTTTTTCCAGACATTAGCAAATTTAGCCACCTGAAAAGGAAAATCGGAGCCAGGCATGCTATCAAATATTGGCATTGTCCGAAATGATCCTCCCTTGCCAATAGCGGACAAGCAATATCACGTGTTAGGTAAAATATATGCAGCTCGAGGTAGATCACTACTCGTGAACACATCCTCAACTGTAGAACTCAACTGAGTTAAATCATGGCTCAAACTAAGTACTAAAGTTACCAAGAATTAATCAGTAACTACCAAAAGCTAGCAAAAATTGGCCGTTAGACCCCATCAACAAACTGTTGCAACCTCACCTCCTAGAATTATCATAAATTTGAACTGCTGTGAATTGAATTAAGCACTAATAGTCTATCAAAAAACATGAAAAGCTCATGAATAGCAACCATCTCTTTGCATTACCAAACCACCACAAGCTCAAACCTCCCAAAATCTTCCTGAATCGCACTCAAACACAAGGATTTCCATTCCATTACATTCCATTTCTCACTATTGACCAAGCAAAGACCAAGATTGAGAATCATCATTCTGTTCCGTTCCCCTCCTTGCCCCATCATTTCCTAATTCAATTCTATTCCACAATACCAAACCCGATGCAATAGTTGACCAGACCTCGAAAGCTCGTGATCAGGGACCACAAACTCAAACACCCAAAATATATATATATATATATATATATATATATATAATTTTATAATTGCAATTCAAAACCAAATAGAGACCAAGCTAAAGCAATGCCATAAAACTAAAGAATGAACCTTGATGTGAAGTGTGCCTCCACGGAACTTGATCCCAATCTTAGTTTGAGGAACGACGCCAAAATAGGTCGAAAAGAGGTCGAGTCTAAAGTTTACCAACTTCAAGAGCAAAAATAAGTTAAATCGACCATAAATGAGGGGAGGTCAAGAGGGGAGGCAGCTAGTCACGTAACTTCATTTTTTTTTTTCTCGACACTTTTGCTACTAAATGAATTAACAATTGAAACGCAAAGTACAACAAAGATAACATTGACTCAAGCGGAGCTTCCAAGTTGGCACCTCTCTCTTTCTCTCTCTTCATAAACTAAAGGATTTGCAAATGATTTCTTGATTTTACCTCGCACCCTCCTTCCATTCCAAACAGGAGGAAGCCTTTAAAAATGAAGGAGCTCACTCACGGCTTTTTAGGTATGTCCTAGCGTTCGCCAGTTAAATACTCGATCGCGAAGTCACGATCAAAAGAAAAATGAAAGAAAGAGAAAAGGCAATTGACCGACAATTTTTATACCCTTTATTTGAAAAGAAGCGAGGGCGGGAAGGGGAATAGGCACGTGGCGGAATACAAGATCAGAGTCCCAAAATTGCCCCTCCGACGCAGCGGAATATTCCAAAACGGGAAGGGCAGTTTCGACAGTGAAAAAGGAGAGCTTTCCCTTCCCCCACACGTTTTTGCCCTTCGGATATTTTCAACATGTGGTCCCCACAACACGAACCGTCTTGGTCTTCGCGCCAGATGAGTCAACAAAACGAGGGGCACCTTTTTGCCCGTTGACGTCGACATTAAACATGGCTGTCTGATGTTGTTTTTATTTTTATTTTTTTATTTTTTGGGTTATTTTCTCCTATCGAAGATTGAAAAAAAGTGTGTTTAGAATCATTGCCTGCGAGTCCGTGCACGAGATCCCAGCTCGCACTCACCGTCAGATCAGGCGGGCTCTTCGTATGGCCCCTCATCCGGCCGTCCGCGCTCCTCCGCCCTTTGGCTCTCCCACCCCGGTCCTCAAATCAAGCGGACCACAACACGATAGCTCACCGATCCATCATACACCCACCCGCACCCAGCGTGGGGGATTTCCTTTCCCCTCTCGCCCCCTTTCTTTCCTTACGTGTTCTTTCTATCTTTCATTTTATCATCTCTTTTGAGCAAATACTGAAAAATGAACGTTGACGCAACGATCCGTGTAATTAGATTATCGAATGATAAATCTTGCATCATGTAGGTCTTACCGGATTTGATGACCCATATTGAATTTAATATAAACATTAAATTTACTTAAAGTTGTTTATGTCCAATATATTACAATAGAAAGTTAGAATAAAATTTTCAAGTGGATTGTTAACTAACATCTTGGTCACTTGTTAAGCCTATTTACTTTTCAAAATCAAATTCCAAGCATTGATTTCAAGTGACACGAGAACTTGATACATTGAAAGTTGCAAAGTTTCCATTGTTGGTTGCTAATCATAGCTCTAGTTTTTTTTTCCCATTTTTTTTCTCTTCAGCAGATTATAATTATTCTATGATTACATAATATTGGATGATTAGATTTTGATCGTCAAGTGGCATGGTTTTTAAGTTGGTTGATTGACTGCATATCATGCGATTTGCTCACCTCAAATCTATTTACATCATCACAGGATATGTTTGTTGGAGCTTCGCTATAAGGAAGATCCTCCCCCATTGGAACAAAAGCTCACAGAATTAGGCAAAAAAATGATTACTTGATTAGGACAACATTAATTATTTTGGGATATTGCCGATTTAGCTCTCTATTGAGATATTTTTTATAATTACATCCTTAAACTTTTTATTTTCTTTTGCAAATTTGATCGTGTCAATAACTTGATTTTCCCTCTTTCAGTTATTGCCCTTTATCATATTACGGTAATTTGATGTGCCCTAATTTTTCTCATATTATGAAAGAAAATTAGAAAAAATATGTTTAAAATTTAAAAATGGTCGGATCCCATGGAAGAGCGACTTGGGAAGAAATGATCAGATTTTCCCCTCCCGAGATTTGAGGAAGTAAATTGTAAAGATCGCAAAAGAAAAAAAGTCCACCCGCCAATAATATGAAAAGAAAGCTCATTTTCGCAAGTGGCGCAGCTACAAAAAGGCAACTAGAAAAAACAAAGACTTTGCATCGGCAACCATATACCTTATCAGAATTCTTTTTCTCGGTATCAAGGGTGTCATTTTTGTTATTAAGAATGGACCCTTCCCTCACGAGAGCTCGAGCAAGAGCATCTACTTTGTCAGACAACGTCTTTGCCTCCCCACCCATGCTGGCTTCCTTATGTGCGGTTAAATCAGAGATCTTCTTCTCCAATTCCTGTGTTTCTTCTTAAATATTCACTCTATTTTTATCTAGGTCAGAGATTTTGGCCTCTATCTGTTCCACACCGGAGACCGCATTTTCCTTGTCTTCTCATCTTGAACATAATCATAAGGGATGCAGAGCCATTTAAGTCGATCAAACTCTGCATACCCGTTTGCCCATTGCATGTACTGCATACGTTCTTTCCCTAACTTCTCCAAGGCAGGCAAAAATTCTTGGTCAAGAAGCTGATTTATCTCATCAGTCTTGATCTGCTTTTGCTCCTGTGTTTTAAACGCAGCCTCTCTCTTTGTCCTCAAAGCATGGACAAAATCTCAGGAGGCTTCATATTTGGTACCTTGGTGATGTGCCGTTGCATGATGAGGAAGTGTGGGTTGTTAGCATCGAGCTGTAGTGAGTGAAAGAGGTTCTGGACCTGGCTAGGCTGGGCAAGCTTTCCATTCATCGAATACTTATTCCTTCTAATTCGCGTCTAAACTACCCACTGCAACTTCCAGTTTAGTTTTCCCCCATTTTGAGATGGGTCAAAATCTTCAGTTAAACCCTATGAAGTTCCCCCGCCGGTAGCCAGTTTCAAGGTAACAAGACCATCATCACATCTTTTCTTTATTTAGGCCGGCAATGTCAACATGCTCCCTGTCCTCTGTCGTTCGCCTTTTTCGTCCTGTTACTTCGGAAACATCCGACCCTTTCGAGATCCTATAAATCAAAATGACCCTTGTGATGGGGTGCAACCAAGAAACAGGAATGAAAAAAAAAAAAAAAAATCTCCTGGACGATGATTAAGCAAGCCCTAATTCCTATAAAAAAAAAAAAACGGTCAATGTTAGATCTAATTTCAATTTTTTCACGAAGTTTTTTTATCTATAGATATACTCACAATTTTTACTCTAATCCCAAATTTGTCTATATGTTCATTATCACAATTGGTGTTTTTATCAATACTGTCATTTTTGTTGGAGAAAACTTCCTTGCGTGTTTTGAAGTTGACGAAACGTTTCCATCAGTCTAGTCTGAAGACTTGTAGACTCTCTTGTCAAAGTCTGAAGATTGCCGAACCACCAGACTCAAGATTCAAAGTCTACTCTCATTGACAGTTTCTAGACTATCGAAAAAGACTTATCCAACGTAAAGTATTTCTTTGAGGATTTGATTTTATCGACTAAAGAAGATCTCTCGACTGGATATAGCATCTCGGAATCTATTATTCGTCTTGATATTAATTCGGGTAACTTAGATCCGTTAATTGGCGAAACATACTTGGAAAGTTTTACTTATGGAAACCTAGATCCTAATTGTATGGGCGAGCAGGATTTGTGGGCTATCATCATGTTCCTTAAATAACTCGAAATCTCCCTAATTGATTCTGTCCAACGAGTGGATTGGATGAGCTCATTTGGAAAGTGCCAACGGGTATAAAGGTATGGAGGAGTATATAAGGAACATGTTCTGATTATTAGAATGTGTGCGCGATAAATAAATTCCAAAATCTGAAGCTCCTTGTTCTTAGCCAATTCATTTATTGAGCGAAAACTTGTACACAAAAGAGAGTTTATACATTTGTGAGACCTTGAGGAAGTGTAGCAAAATCTCTACACTGTGGAATCAAAGACGTGATACTATAATGACTCTTTTGATTCATAGTGAAATCCAGTCGGTGGGCTGTAAGTGCAAGAGAGTGGACGTAAGTTTAGATTAAGCCAAACCACTATAAATCATGTGTTCTTATTCTTTTCCCTAAACTCATTTACTTTACTCGTAACTTTATTTAATTGTTAAAGTCTCGTTTCTATTTCAAAGTCTACTGTTAATTAGAGTTGGGTTAAAAGTAAAGTTTTACAATATTCTTCTCAAAAGTTTGTTTTCGCACCTATTCACCCCCTCTAGATGCTTATACTAGCATTCACAATTGATATCATAGTCTATGTACTCATTTCAATTGAAGTATTTTTACTTCAGAGTTAACGATTCATGACTAGTATGTTAGCTCTAGGTTTGGTTGAAGGACAAAGCAATACCAGATCGCCTTATTTTGATGGGAATGATTACAATATATGGAAAATAAGATGAAAGCATTCCTAAGATGAAAAGATCCTCTGGAATGGGATGTGGTAGATAAAGGAATTATTCCTAAAGCTACAACTGTCTCAGAAATGAGGGAAAAGAAGCTGTTGAGTCCAGCGAGATGACTCAAGAAGAGATAACCAAGAGACAAGCTCTTGATGCAAAAGCACTTTACTATTTATATTGTGCATTATCTCCTACTAAATATAACAGAATACTTTCCTGTGAAACAGCTAAAGAAGTTTGGGATAAATTGCACATCACCTATGAAGGAACCGATCGAGTGAAAGAAACTAGAATCAATATTATGCTCGATCATTATGAAGCATTCAAGATTAAACCAGGAGAATCTATCACTGACATGTTTAGTCATTTTACAGAAATCGTGAATGGTCTTGAGTATCAAGGTCAACCAATCTCTAAACCCATGAAGGTTAACAAGTTATTGCGTGGACTTTCCAAAAATTGGAATTACGTAAAGACTTCAATAAGGAAGACACAAAAGATCATGCCACTATCTGTTGATGAATTGGTTGACACTCTTCAGTTTTACGAAGTGAAGCAAATCAATGAAGATGAAGATCTCAAAGGTAAAAAATCTATTGCATTCAAATCTAATGATGATTCTAATGTTATAGATTCAGAAGATGACATGAACGATGAAGAGCTTGCTCTCATGATAAGAAGATTCAGAAAACTTAACAAAAAGGGAAGAATATTCAATTGGAAGAAATAAAATTTTCAAAAGTTTCAAAATAAATCAGCTGAGGATGATGAATTTAATAAAGATGTGATTTGTTTTGAATGCAAGAAAAATGGACACATCAGACCCAACTGTCCTTTACTGAAGAAAAAGAAAGGGAAAGCTGAGAAATACAGAAAAGCTCTCAAAGCAGAAACTTGGAGTGATACCGAGTGTCAAGAGAGATAATGATTATGTTAATATCTGTCTAATGGCACAATCAGAATCAGATTCAGACTCATACTCAGATAGTGAAATCGAGGTAAGTAATTTAAGAATTCCTACTAAAGTCTCTAAATATATTGATGAATTGTGTCTTAGTCTCAAAATATCTTTCAAGAGGATTTCTGAACTAAAAAGAGAAAATTCTGCACTAAAGCAATAGGAGATTGTTTGAAAAGAAAAGGTCGAAAATTTAGATAAAATTGTTATTACTTTGAAAGAAAATGCAAACTCTCTTTCAAAAGAAAATGCACTTTTGAAAAATGATATTTCAAGTATTTCAAAAAGGTTTTCTATAGGATCTGAGAAACTAGAAAAAATTCTTTCAACACAAAGGCATTACTTTAACAAATCAAGTTTGAGAATTGTCGCGACCAATTTTTCGGGTCTGAACTACCTAAGGTTTGGCTAATGGATTGTTAAACCAAAACTTAACTCGAGCTCTCCCAAGCCCATACCAATTCGCGACTTAGGTTCAAATTTCTTAACATGCAAATGGATTTTATTTAGGAGTTGCCACTAATTAGTTTATGGTAGGTTGATTAAACACCTAAGTAAAATAATGAGAGAATTACTTTACTCCTACGAACCAAAGACTAAGGGTACGGGGACTTAGTTACATAAGATTTCTCTAATGCCCTTTCGGTGCCTTTTTTTATTTTCAAAAAAAAAAAGTTTTGCGGGCAATTTGAATTGATTTTAAACTATCTCCCTAATATGTGAGATTATCATGCGGGTGCGCAAACCACCAATTTAATACCCAAGAAAGCAATTAAATAATGCAGAACTTACCTCAAAGCAACGAAAGCATCTGTAGTGTTAAATTAAAATCTACATCAACAATCATAGATATGGTTTTTAATTAATAATCAATTACTCAATTTTTGTTTTCACTTTATTTAATGAGAATCATGTGATGCATGCTAATAATCTAATATGACATGGTAACACGACCTAAACTATATGACATGAAGAAATGCAATAATTAAATGCAATCTAAATGACCTAACTCTAATGACATGCAATGCGATGCAATGATATACAAAATTATTTCAACTAAAATGACATGCATCATGCAATTTCATATGTGAGCTATATGTCACGTGATAATTTATTAAATGAGCTAGTCTAATGACGAGGAAGTTCTAATTAAATAAACCTAATAAAAACTAAATGACGTGCATTTGATATTTCTATCTTTAAAAATGCAAAAATGATCTAGCTAGATTAAAATTCTATCTAATTTGAACTAAGGATTATGTCACATTAAATCCTAGTCTAAACTAAGATATTATCTTAATCTAACATGCAATTTATCTAATATGCAACGACATGCGGAGCATGCCGTAATTTTACATGACATATGCATGATATTTTTTATTTTTTATTTTTTATAAAATTCGAAATTTAAAATTGCCACATAATTAAACATGCAACTTAAATTAAACAAAAACTAAAATGCTAAATGAATGCATTTTTTTTCGAACTGAAATCCCTATCCTAGATATGCAAGATAACAAAAAATATTCCAAAACAAACTGAATCCTAATGCAAATATTTTTTGGATTTTTTTAGTGGTTCTCCAAAACAAGTGATTATCAACTAAACATTGTATTTAAACTAATTAAGACATTCGATCAAATAAAAGATCAAAATAATCGAAAAATTAACCTGTTGTTTCACAGGTCAAGTTAACGATTATCCTAACCCTAATTATCATGACAAAGAGTTCAAAATAATTAAAAATCTGATCCGAATTCTTACGGATCAAATTAATAATTATATTGATTCAACACTTAAAATACTATTAACAAATCCCGAGAATTAATATAATTAAAAAAATGACCTGACATCTTACAGGTCAAATTAATAATTACAATAACTTTAGGGATAACTCTTGTCAATAATGCCTACAATATCCATAACCTAAAGGTCAACTCACAATATTCAAACTTAAACAATAATACCAAACTAACTAAAAATAAAATAAAATAACATAAAATAAGAGAAATAAAAATAAAAGAAAAATGAGCAACCTAAGGAAAATGGGGGCAACAAGTTCGTCAGCGCCGGCTGGAGGATGACCAGCGTTAGAGCTTCGGCGAGGGCACAGCAGGTGCACGGTGAGGAGCTTCGGCGAGGAGACTCGGAACGGAGGTGATCGGGCGTCGCTCGGGCGTGAGATTGCAGCGGCGTTGTCACGCCCCGATCCTCAGGCACGCACACATCCGTCTCACTTGATCGATTTTATAATGCGATATCCCAGGACAATGTATCGCCGACCCTTTCAATTATTATGCACATGCGGAAGCAGTTATAAATCCCCAGACAACAAAACAATGGGATAGAAAAGCAGGGCCATATTTTCCATATAGAAACTTATAACCAAACTTTTATACAAAACATTAACTAGAGAACTTCATAACTATTCAGATCAATTGGAGCTCACAAAAGAAGATGTAATCTCAATCCCTTCAGGTCATACTCAAAATTTCTCTCGGTATTATCTTCTTCTTCCAAAAGTCCTTCTACTCAGGTTTCACCTCCGAGTTCTCCTTCTCAAACTCCTCCTCATCAGCTCCTCATCGGGGTCCTGAAATGTTTTTCCCCAAACTGGGATGAGACTACGTCTCAGCGAGTTCTACCCCACTAAGCCCAATTAGTAAACCATTATACTAAAGGCTGCCTATACACGCATAGGGTAGAAGACGTACCTTAGCATCAGATCCCACCTGCAAGTTAGTACAATTCACAATAGGCACTCAAGCAATCATATCACCGATTGAAGCCTCGGTCTAATCGACTTAATTGATTACACGCCAACAAGACCACTCACGGTCATTCCCATTCAATCAATCAATTTGCAACATCAGACTCAAGCAATGAATCACATCAAGTCACACTCAGATCGAATCATCGATCAATCGACCTAGTCGATTACAAGTCGATCGAGACCATCTCATGGTCATTTCCAATTAATCGATCAATTCACAACATCGGATCAAGCAATGATCAATCGACCTAGTCGATTACACGTCATCACGACCCATGCTTGGTCGGCACATTCAATACTATCTATAAGTCCGACCATAGTCGGGGACTGCTCACTCTAAGGCGATATATAGATAGTATAGCTCACACTAAGCTGACGGGGTTAAGGTATCTTTGCTCTCACTAAGTGACATATCGCCGTAGGCTGATATAGTATACCGATATCTTGCTCTCGCTAAGGCGACATATCGCCGAAGGCCGATATAGTATACCCCGATGCTCCCACTAAGGCGATAAAGTGTCTTGCTCGCACTAAGTGACATATCGCCCGTAGGTGATATAGTACACCGATATCTTGCTCTCGCTAAGTGACATATCGAGCCGTAGGATGATATAGTATACTATCCAACCATTCAATCCATTCCATCTAATATCCTTCTCGATAAAATAGCCGTGTGTGGGGACACGGTCGGCCTTAGCCAAAATATTATAATTTCCTTTTTCATAATTCCCACCATTCTCTACAGCCCACCAAAACACTTTTGGTGCTGTTAACCGACACCGGTTATTTTCCAATCAATAATCAAAGATTATTCCATTAAAGGAAAATTCTCAATTTCATAAATAATTCAATTCAGCAGAAACTACAACTTTCGATTAAATAAACGAATTGCGCCATGACAATCGGCACGAAATTTCGGTCGTCGGCCATCTCAAACTTAATTTCGAAAAATAATTAATTAATTAATTTCGAAAATTAATTATTTAATATTAAAAATTCTGTTTAACTCAAAATAGGGTCAATTAAATAAACAGACTTCACCACGGTCATCAGCATAATTTTCCGGTCACAGGCCATCCCAGTTGAATTTTCGGAAAATAAATAATTATTTAATTAATTTCAAAAATTAATTAATATTAAAAATTCAATTTAGCTTAAAATAAAATCCGATTAAATAAACGGACTTCGCCACGATCATCAACATAATTTTCCGGTTCGAACCATCTCCCTTGAATTTTCGGAAAATAAATAATTATTTAATTTAATTCCGAAAATTAATATTTAAATGCCCAAAAATCTCACTTAGGCCCGAATCACCAAATTGAAGCCCAATTAGGGGTCCGAAAATTCCCGAGACACTCCCAATAAATAGTAGACCACGTCTACTTGTTAATTGCACAATCAATTTATCTAAATCGCATCACAATTGACTAATAATTGCTAATTAATTCTAATCTAACAACCTAAACATAATTAATTAAAACTAAACCAACCATAAAGCATAATTAGCCAACTAATCCGGGATTAGTGAGATTACTCACCAAATCGCGCGCAAATCGGATCAATCCGACGGCGGCGACGCGAGGAACAATTCTTCCCAAAGCGGGCCTCGGGTTCGGGGCCGGGAAACGGCCCAAAACGGCCTTGAACAGTGCTGGAAACCCATTTCCTGCACTCTCTGTGCGTGGCTGGTTAAGGGCGAATGAGGGCGGATCCGGAGCTGGGTTGGGTCGGAAATGGACGGAGGGGCCGAAGAACCAAGGCGAGGCTTCACGGTGGCCGGAGGAGGGGTGGACGGCTCGGCGGGGCTCCACCAGATCTGAAACTTCACGAAACGAGAGGGCTGAGCGAGGGAGAGGTCGAGGCGGGCGGAGCACGAGACGGCGAACGGCGAGGCGACGCGGCCGGGAACGGCGTGTGGCGGCGAGGCGGCGTGCGCGCGGCGCGGCTCCTTCAAGCAACGCCGATCGTTGCTTTTGCTCCTGCTGGTCGGTTCTGATTGAACCAGAGGAAGGAGAGAGGGCAGAGGGCGCGGACGACCGTGGAGTAGCGGCGGTAGCTCCGGCTTCGGTGGGCAACGACGGCGGCGAGAAGCGGCGACGGGCTGAGCTTCTTCGGCTTCCATGGTGCCGAGCAACCAAAGAGAAGAGGAAGAAAGGGGGTTCGTCGACGGAGGAGAGAAGAAGAAGAAGAAGAAGAGAAAACCAATTTCTCTTTTCTCTCTCTCTCTCTCTCTCTCTTATGTCAGCCACCAGCTGTCTTCCACTTCATTTTCCTTGCCAAAGATGCCCCTTCTAGAAGCTTTAGATAGGCCAAAATGTGGGGGTAGAGGTGGCATACGAATTTGCTATTTTTTCCCCTTTCAATTTTACTTAAATTGGTTCACTTCTCAACAAACAAAATTTCAATTGAAGCCTAAATAAATCCATTAAGGCATCCTTGTCCATTTCATGACTTTTCCCGTCATATAATCTAACTTGCATCCCAATTTCGAATTCAAGAACGGTGCTCTGAAATTTTCGATGAAAATGGCCCTACTTATCTAGTCGAAATTAGGACTCAAAAAAAATCTGGATGTCACAGGCGTGGGGGTGCGGGATCACAGCGTGGTGGCGCGGCGTCGGATGGAGCGAGTTGTCGAAGCGGGGCTCAGGTGCGGCGGGCTTTGGCCACCGAGCGAGCAGGAGGCGAGGTGCTGCGGAGGTGAGCTGCTGAGGCGGAGGTCCGAGCGGCGTGCAGTGGGGTCGTGGGTCACCGGTATGAGGCGGTGCTGGTGAGGCGACTGGTGCGGCTCGGTGGCTTCGCGGCTGCGGGTGGAGAAGGTTGCAGGTGCGGGCGTTAGCAATTAGAGACGTTCAGCGAAGGAACCGCAGGCGCACCGTGAAGAGGCTCGTAGCGAAGATGGCCGACATCAGATGCATCACTCGGACGTGTGGGGGCTCAAATCTGGGCCTGGCGTCGCGGGTTAATAGCAAGTCAAGGGCGAGATCAGTGCTCCAGTGCGGTAGATCGGGCTCCGAGCGAGTGCGGGGACTGAGCAGAGGGTGGTGATGGCGCGGTGCGATGAACTGCGGTAATCACGTGGTGAGATGGAGGAGCTTTGGGTAGTCGCGGATGGAGCAGCAACGGGCGTAGCGGATGGAGCAGCAATGTGGGTAGCAAACTTGGGGAGACGATGAACAGGAGGGGTCAAATCACACCCCTTTTTTTCTGCCTTTACGCTTCTCTTCTGTCTCTTCTCCTTCTTGTTAGACCCTTTTTGCTACTTTTTTTCCTTTGGGTGTTCACTTTTCTTTTCTTTTTTCGATTTCCAAAACCCTCCGAAAGCCAAAAACTGAACGCCCTCCTCTGTCGTACACTTTCTCCTTTTATAGACAAACATAATGTGATCTTTGTAGAATATTTGGAAGATTACTTATAACCTCAGAATCACAAAATCCTTTTATTTTATGAATATTCTCCCCAATTTCATCATCTATCGATAAGATAAGATTACAATATGATTTTCTTAATTTCCAAAAATCATCATAATATCGCATCAAATCTTAATTTTTTCACAAGATAATCTATTAAAAATAACGACGGGCTTGGGTTAATTTTCTCCTTTCGTGGGCCTAGCCCGGGGCCTAGCCCGGCTTGCCGAATTAGAGCTCAGAAATATTAATTCGAACTCATCCACCACCGGTCCTAAAAATAAAGAAAATGCAAAACATGTAAATTAAAAATAAATGCACCTAAAAATTATATGATATGCAATTAATATATATATTTTTTAGGGATAAAATTAACCCATAATTTTTTAAATGTGACAAATGACTAAATGGGTTGTCAAAATTTAGGTGTCAACAAGGATGACTGCTAAAACCATTTTTCTAATTGATTTTCCAAAAGTGAAGGAAAGAATTAAACAAAGACCTACAAAAGATTTTTATAGAAATCATTTTCAAAAAGTTTTTGTAAAATCGTAGGCCGCAAAGTGCTCTCAAATGTTTTAAGTGCAACAGCTCAGAATATTTTGAGAAAGAATGTCCTATGGTTTGGAACCTATTAAGAAGGTTTGAACAAAGATTGTATATTGCACTAACTCCATTGGACCCAAGAAAGTATGGGCACCAAAGAAAGCATGAGTTTCCTTTTTAAATGCAGGTCACCATCAAGAAAAAAGTTAAATGATACTTGGATAGTGGATGCTCAAGACATATGATAGAAAACTCAAGTTGTTTCATAAACTTTATGCAAATTAATGGTGGAAAATTTTCTTCTGGTGGAAATAGAAAAGGAAAAATTTTGGGATGTGGAACTATAAAGATTGGAAGTCTCACAATCAACAAGGTTTCCTTAGTGGAATGATTTAACTACAACTTGTTGAATATCAGCCAACTGTGCGACACATGTTACAAAATCAACTTTCAGGAAGGGATATGTTCAGGAACTGGTAAAGATTCCTCTCAGACATTCATGAGGCGAGGACATGGGAATATATATCTCTTGGATATCAAACCAAAAGAATCTCAATGTCTAATTTCAATTCAAGAGGAAGCTAATCTCTAGCATAGAAAGCTCGGGCATATCAACATGAAGCAAATAGCCAAGATCTCTGCAAAGAAGCTTATTCGTGGACTACCCAATCTGACGTATCAAAAATCTGATCTATGCACACCGTGTGTATTGGGAAAACAGGTTAAAAACTCTTTCAAACCAATAAATCAAGTTTCCATTAATCGTGTGCTGCAGCTTTTGCATATGAATCTCTTTGGACCAACCAGAACCCAGAACATTGGAGGTAAGAAATATTGCCTAGTAATAGTAGATGATTATTCACGATTCACTTGGGTATATTTATTGGCAAGTAAATCTGAAATATTTTCTTATTTTATAAAAGTTGCTAAGAGAGTTTAAAATGAGAAAGGGTATGGTATTTCAAGTATACAAACAAACCATAGAGGTGAGCTTGAAAATCAAGACTTTGCTAAATTCTGTGATGAATCTGATTTTCAACATGTGCTCTCCTTGCCATACACTCCAGAATAGAATGGAGTTGTGGAAAGGAAGAATAGATCGTTGCAAGAAATGGATAGAACACTCTTAATTGAAAGTAACATTTCCTCTTGTTTTTGGGCTGAAGCAGTCTCTACAGCGTGTTATATTATTAATAGAGTCTTCTTAAGGCCTATTTTGGAGAAAACTCCCAATGAGCTGTTTAAAGGAAAGAAGCCAATTGTTTCTTATTTTCATAAGTTTGAGTGCAAATGTTTTATATTAAAAAAATGCAAATGATTGAATTGGTAAGTTTGAAGAAAAATGAGATGAATGCATTTTCCGTGGATATTCAACCACTAGCAAAGCTTACAGAATATACAACAAAAAACTCAATCTGTGGAGGAATTGATGAATGTCAAATTTCAAGACTTTATACAAAATCAATCGATTCAGACTCAACCTGAAGAATCTGAACCTGCTCCAGACTCTACAGAGTCTAAATCTCCAAAAGTAGTTCAAACTTCAGAAGACCAGCAATGAATGATCATTGAAGAATCAAATGAAGAAAAATAACTACAGTCTGACAAATCAATCAGCAACTGAAAGCACAAGTCTAGTCATCCAAAAGAACTCATTATTGGTAACATTAATGAATGAATTCATACAAGATCCAAAAGGCATGAAGAGTCTAGTGTTGTGGCTCTTATTTCTGAAATAGAACCCAATAACATAGAAGAAGCTTTAACTGATGAAAGCTGGATTGAAGCAAAGCAAGAAGAACTCAAGCAATTAAGTATTAATGATGTCTGGGAATTGACTCCAAAACCAAAAGGTAAATCCATCATTGGAGCCAAATGGGTTTTCAAGAATAAGATGAACGAGAAAGTACGTGTTATAAGGAACAAAGCAAGACTCGTGGCCAAATGATATATGCAAGAAGAAGGGATAGACTATGATGAGACTTACGCACCAATAGCAAGGTTAGAAGCAATTGGATTATTACTTGCTTTTGTATGTTATAAGAATTTCAGATTATTTCAAATGAACGTCAAAAGTGTTTTCCTAAATGAATTTATCCAAGAGGAAGTCTATGTGGAACAATCTCCCGGTTTTGAAGATCCAAGGAGACCAGACTCTATATTCAAACTGAAAAAGGCGCTATACGGTTTAAAGCAAGCACCTCGAGCTTGGTACGACAGGTTAAGTAAGTTTTTAATTAAAAATGACTTTGTTAAAGCTAAAGTAGATACTACATTGTTTATCAAAAGAGAAAGCAAAAACTTTTTACTTGTTCAAATTTATGTTGATGATATTATTTTTAGATCATATAACGAAAATCTATGCAAGAAATTCTCTAAGACTATACAAGATGAGTTTGAAATGAGCATGATGGGGGAACTATTCTTCTTTCTCGGACTTTAAGTAAAACAATTGAAGGAAGGAATTTTCAGTCACCAAGAAAAATATGCTAAAGAACTTGTGAAAAAGTTCAGCTTGGAGAATTGCAAAAAGAATGATATATCAATGTCAAGTTCCTCGAAACAAGATAAAGATGAAGGAGGAAAGAAAGTTGATCAGAAGCTATATAGGAGCATTATTGGTTCACTTCTTTATCTTACTGCTTCTAGACCTGACATTTTGTTTAGTATTTGCATTTGTGCAAGATTTCAATCAGATCCCAAATAATCTCATTTAAGTGCTGCAAAACGTATAATCAAATATTTTGCATCAACTTCTAATTTGGGTCTCTAGTATCCTAAAAAAGGAGACTTTACTCTCCTTGAATATTCAGACGCAGATCTAACATGATGCAAAGTTGATAGAAAGAGCACCTTGGGCATTTGTCAATTACTTGGGAACATGAAAATATCTTGGTTTTCAAGAAAGCAAAGTACTGTAGCTCTTTCAACAACGAAGCGAGTATGTAGCTCTTGGAAGTTGTTGTTCTCAAATCTTATGGATAAAATAACAGCTAAGAGACTTTGGAATCGAAGACTCATGCACTGAGATCAAATGTGACAACACCAACGCGATTATTCTCACCAAGAATCCAATTC
This sequence comes from Eucalyptus leucophloia subsp. euroa, assembly GCA_017140325.1. Taxonomy (NCBI): domain Eukaryota; kingdom Viridiplantae; phylum Streptophyta; class Magnoliopsida; order Myrtales; family Myrtaceae; genus Eucalyptus; species Eucalyptus leucophloia. Next base: position 25,595,771 of record CM029474.1, on the reverse strand, counting down.
TTCATTTAAGAGCAAAGCATATAAAGATTCGACATCATTTTAATAGAGACCATGTTCAAAATGGAGAAGCGTTGATACAATTCATTGACTCAAAGAATCAACTAGCGGACATCTTTACAAAGCCTATGGAGAAAAGTCAATTCGAGCTTATTCGTTCCAGACTCAATATCTTAAAGTTTGAAGAAATTCAAACTCAAGGGTAAAAGTCTAAAGACATTCAGACTCAGAAGATCAAGATTCGCGACTGTAAGTTATCTCTATTTTAGAAATTTATCTCACGGATAAAATTTCAAAAAGGTATGTTCATCTACTAATCTATTATTGATTAATGTTATCTTCCCCAGTTTTCGTAATTAGTGCAATCATTTCTTTTCGAAAAAGAAGTTATCTTTTGGAATGACGGTTATGGCAGTTTTTTTTTTTGAAAATGCATTTTTTATTTTTCCTTTTATGACGTTCCGTATGCCTCTTTTCGATTACTTTATATACTGATCGTCTTCCTCACAAACCCTAAAAAGCACAGAACTTTACTTACTTTTACTATCTAGTTTAATCTTCAAAGTTAGTATCTTTTTCGCGAATCAAGTTTGGAATCTCTCAAAGACTGTGAGAATGGCTTCCCAAAGAAAGTTCTCAAGGATTGCGAACAAGAGACCACAACACATGCGTGAAGGTCCTACACATTTTGACCTCACCGATGAAGAAGAATCTCCAAGACAGTAGCATAGCCCACAACATTCTCAACTACATCAATCTCCTCAAGCTAGCCCTTAGGGTATTGATCAGAGAGCGGAGGAAGAGAAGGCGTAGAACCCGTAAGATCTCAAAAGCCCACTTTTATCTTTAAGCTGTATTCTGCCTTGAAGAAGGGAGGCACTCCCTTGAAATATATTGATGAAATTTTGAAAGAGAAAGGGTATCGAAATGAAACCCACTTTTTGCAAACAATGGAACGGTTGGAAATTGCTTCTGCGGGATCGGTAGAACGAGCGTTTGCGAATATTCCAAGTGATCCACGTGTTGGAGGTCTTAGTCAACCTGATGGGAATGATGATGAGAAAATGTACACTCATTTTAAGCCTAGAATGGGTGTTGCGGTGAATATTCCAAGCAAAAAGACAGGATCTGTTTCGCTCGGATGAACACATGCGACTTTACTCTAAGTTACTAAAGCGAGGGGTGATCAACCCAAGAACTGTGGACTTTGATTTCCTTGACACTCTAAATGTGAAGTTGCGAGAGAAATTCACTTTTCTTAATCTTGAACAATTTTTCTCTAAATCAACGGTGGCTCATCTAGAACTCACTGCATTGACATGGACATATTGGTGGATGTGATTGGAGTAGAGCGAGGGGCATTCCAATCAATTAGTGTGGTTGTTGATCATGCGATGGTAGAGCTTGTTTGGGATGGAATGGCAAAAGGAAGAATTTCATACTTGAGGATGAATGCCTCAAACATTTTGCTTCACAAGATCGTGATCAATTGCCTTAAACCCAAATTGACTTTGAAGACCAACGTCTCCACCTCAGAATCAAAGTTAATGTATGCTATCAATGCTGGCAAGAAGTTCTCTCTACCTCACATAATCATGTTTCACATGTATAGAATGATGTTGAAAGACAAGGGCAACTTCCTTACTCAGCGCTTGTTACAAAGCTATTCAGACATTTCAATATTTAGCCTCCAAAGATTCTTTGTGTTCGTATCTGTGAACAAATGGTGGTGGGACTAAAAATGGTTTCCCAAATGCGACTGAAGGAGCTGAACAAAGCATTGGAGTGATTTAAAGAGAAAACCCCTGTCAAGACTCACCAAGTTTCTTCGGCTGCAAAACGGAAAGGGAAAGAGCCATTGATTGCTCCATCAAAGAAAAGAAGAGCACTCACTTTGAAGGATGAAGAAGATGAGGATGATATCATCATTTCCGCTCTTGCATTGAAAAACTTACATCATTCCGTTCCAGAGATAGAGGAGAGAGAGGATCAAGACTCAAAGGAAGAAGAAGAGCAAAGAAGTGGAGAGAGAGAATCGTTGAGAAAAGAAGTAGAGGAAGAAATGACTGCAGAAGAAGAAGAGAGTAGAGGTGAACAAAAAGAGATAGAGCATGAATAGTACTTCTCACCTTCTGAAGGCATTGAAACAAGGGAGTTGCTGAGAAAAGAGGTACTTCTTCAATTGCTTTTAGTGAAGATGTTAGCCGATCACATGCAAATCCAGAAGATATCTGTGCCACTCAATTTCTTAAGGAAGGTCATGAAGTTCATCTCTGAATCCGGGTGCTCATGCTGACTTGCCATCATTTGCAAACACTCCTCAAATTGATCATGCAGAGTCAAGTACTCAGACTGATAATTCAACAGACTTTCGAAAATTGCTTGACATTCTTATGGAGATGCGAGGCCAGATTTATGTCCTAGGATGCAAAGTTCAGAACTTGTAGAATGCAAGTCAAGCCTCTTCAGTTTTCTTGCATGATCAAATTCAAGCACTTACTCTTCAAGTTCAAGCAAATGCTAAAGGTGAAGAAGTGGCTAAACTAAAGGAGGATTTCAAAAAGGTGAAAGGAATTGTCCAGTCGATGGGAGATTTCCAGCTTATTCACGTTCCAAAACAATCCTAATTTCATTATCTTTTCGTCTCTACCTTTTTAATGCTGACAAAAAGGGGGAGATGGTGTAGATTTGAGTTTTGACTCTTGTTTGATTTGACCTTTGATTGACTTAACTTTTGTTTGGATATTTGATTGTGACTGGTTTGGATTTGGATTGGTTGTTTGTTGTAGTATCTTAAGTGTTATTGATATTTCATGGCAAAGATAATTGTTTTTAACAGGACTAACTTATTTCCTGTTGATGCAAATTTATTACTAAGCCAATTATCTTTTTTGAGATATCCATATTTGCTTGAGTATTGTCTTACAGGTCAAAAATATCCAAATTTACAGAAAAGTTTTGTCACCATAAAAAAGGGGGAGATTGTTGGAGAAAACTTCCTTGCGTGTTTTGAAGTTGACAAAATGTTTCCATCAGTCTAGTCTGAAAACTTGCAAACTCTTTTGTCAAAGTCTGAAAACTGCCGGCCTACCAGACTCAAGATTCAAAGTCTATTCTCATTGACAATTTCTAGACCATCGAATAAGACTTATCCAAGATTGAGTATTTCTTTGAGGATTTGATTCTATCGACTGAAGAAGATCTCTCGGCTGGATATAGCATCTCAGAATCTATTATTCGTCTTAATATTAATTCGGGTCACTTAGATCCGTTGATTGGCAAAGCATACTTGGAAGGTTTTACTTATGAAAACCTAGATCCTGATTGTATGAGCGTGCAAGATTGGTGGGTTATCGTCATGTTCCTTAAATAACTCGAAATCTCCCTAATTGATTCTATCGAATGAGTAGATTGGAAGAGCTCATTTGGAAAGTGCCAACGGGTATGAAGGCATTAAGAAGTATATAAGGAAGATGCTTTAGTTATTCGAGTATGTGCACGATAGATAAATTCCAAAGTTTGAAACTTCTTATTCTTGGCCAATTCATTTGTTGAGCGAAAACTTGTACACAAAAGAGAGTTTATACATTTGTGAGACCTTGAGGAAGTGCAGCAGAGTCTCTACACTGTGGAATCAATGACGTGATACTGTAACGACTCTTTTGATTCATAGTGAAATCCAGCCGGTGGGCTGTTAGTGCAAGTGAGTGGACATAAGCTTGAATTAAGCCAAACCACTGTAAATCTTGTGTTCTTATTCTCTTCCCTAAAATCCTTTATTTTACTTGTAACTTTATTTAATTGTTAAAGTCTCGTTTCTATTTCAAAGTCTACTGTTAATCAAACTCAGGTTAAAAGTAAAGTTTTGCACTATTCTTCTCAAAAGTTTGTTTTCGTACCTATTCACCTCCTCTAGGTGCTTATACTAGCATTCACAATTTTCATATGGAACACTAGCAATGTCTTAAGATTGATATTCTTGAAGAAACTAATGGTGGTTTTTGGACGTGTGATCATAGTTAGGATTAGAGTGAAAGTTAGTGATTTGTTTAAGATAAAAAAAAATTCAAGATATAATTGAGATTGAACCTAAATTTGAAGATTTTTATTTCATAGGATTAGCTTAAGTAATTGATGTCACATTCAACACAAGTATGACCCCAAGAGTTGGATTTCTTCCGCCATGGACTATATTTTTACCCCTTGAAAAATAGAGCACTGTCGCGACCTCTCTTTTTTCGGCGCCCGCAATCGCGTACGAGCGCCTAAGGAGGCTAATGGCTCGGCTGCAATTAATTAAAGCCCGGACTCTCCCAAGTCCACCAATTCACGACTTAATGGTTCGAGTTTTTAACTGTAAATCAATTCTTAAAATGGAGTCGCCACTAATCAATTTGGGGTAGGTTGATTAGAAACCCAAGTGAAGTATCGGGAGAAATACTCACTCTGCGCAACCGAGAGAAATTAGGATCGGGGACTTGATTACACTAGTTAATCACTAATGCCCTTTCGGTACCTAATCTTGTTTAAACCCGAGGTTTTTGGATGTTCGAGGGATTTTCCATGTATTTTTGGGAGGAAAAACATTTTCTAGGTCATTTTCTAATTTTTGGACACAAAAGGGGCTTTTTTGGGATTTTTTGGGAAAATACAAGTCTTTTTGGCTTTTTCTAAATTTTTTTTGGCTTTTTCATGAATTTTTTTGGCCTTTTTGGATTTTTGGCTTTTTTTTGGAAAATATGGAATATTTTTGATTTTTTGGAAAATAAAATATTTTTTAATATTTTTCAAAATATTTCTGGAAAATAAATTATTTTTTGATTTTTTTCGATTTTTTAGAAAATAAAAACATTTTTCGACATTTTTAAATATTTTTCGATTTTTTGGAAATTAAAACATTTTTTAATTTTTATTTATTTAAAATATTATTTTTATATTAAAATAACAAAAAATAAAACCGACCCGGGTTAGATCCGCGGGTTGGGTCCGACCCGGGCCAACGACCCAAACGCGGACCCGACTCGAATTTTTTATCTCTTTTTATTTTTATTTATTTATTTATTATTTTTTTTTTAAAAACGACGCCGTGGCGGGCGTTTGGGGACGCCGGCCCGGCCCGACGACCCGGTCCACGACTCCCGCTCCGCGACCCGGCTCCCTGCGAACCCTACCCGGATTCGACCCGAATCGCGACCCGGTCCTCCGCGGCGCCCACAATTTGCGGAATCCCTACCCGGTTCCCGATCCGGGTCGGACCCGACAACCCGGGGTCGCGACCCGGAAAATCGGGAACCCTAGGGTTCCCGAATCGCGGCGCCAAGGCACAACAGCGAGGACGACGGCGACGGCGACGGCGGCGTCAACGGCGACGGCGGCGACAGCGACGGTAGCGACGAGGGTTGGACTTCGGAGGGGGGAAGCTATGGCGATGGCAACGGCGGCGGTGGCGGTAACAATACCTACTCGTGGCGACGGCGTCCGGATGGTGGTGGCTGGGCAACTCGGTTTCCCGATCTGGCGCGGCGTCGACGAACCAATCACGGCAACGGCTTCGCAGGTGGGACACGGCAACAAGCCATCGAAGCAACGGCGTCGGGACTAAGGCGAACAGCTGCGGCACGGCGTCTGGTGGTAACAACAGCAACAAAAAAAACCAGATCTACTCGGCCGGACCCTCCTCGGCCTTGATTCCTCCTCACTCAGGCCAGATCCGAGCCTCCACCGGCCGGATCGACCTTCTCGAAGTCACTCGCCGCCGGCCTTCCCGAAGTCTCTCGGTGGAAGGTGGGGCGAGCTCGCGACTCGAGCTCTCTCTTGCGCTCGCCCTTCAACCCTTCCCGATGTCTCTCGGTGAAGGATCTCCGAGTTCGCCACCCCCTCCGACGATGCTTGCGGCCACCTATTTATAGGCAAAGGAACTCTGGTCGACGGAGGGGTTCGGTTGCCGGCCTCCGGCTTACCCATCGGTTCCGCTCGGCCGGACCGGTGTCCTATCGAGCTTTCCAGCGAAGCTCGCTCGGCATTAATGGCGCCTGATCTTATCCTCTCCGGCCGACGTCGGCCTACTCCCCTCGGCCGTAGGCCGTCCTTCGCGCGCGTCGCCGGCCAGCGCGCGTGAACCACAGAGGCGGAGAAAGATGGAGCGAGGAAGAAGAAGATGGAAGAAGCAAAAGGAAGGAGGGTGGGGCCAAGCCGCATAAGCCCACGTGAAGAAAAGGGGGGCTTTTGTTTTTCTTTTCTTTTGTTTTTACTATTTTTTGTTGTTTTTGCTATTTATTTGGTTTTTGTTATCTAAAAGAAATTAAGACCTAATTAAACCTAATTAAAATTTTAGGTGTCAACAAGCACACTTTTTGATATCCTTCATTGATTTAAAAAAAATAAATATTTTTAGCACTTTTGCTTTTGCTTTAGCAAGGAATGATGCGTTGAATTTTAAAAAATCAACCACCGGCCGCGGTGGCTCCACTGGATAAGGCTTACGATGAAACTTAAGCAAATGAGAGGAGTTCGAAACCCAAGGGAGGTGCTAGGTGTCTTAAGTGTAACGCCGGGGGTGGTGGGTCCTCCCGCTTACGTGTCACTTGGGGGTTTATGCACCGCTGTCGGCTAGTGCAGTTCCTCTAGCATAAAAAAAAAAAAATTAAAAAGCATCTCCAAGTACATGCAAAAGTGTGGAAAAAAACTCATAATTAAAGAAAGCAAAACTTTTCTCTCACTCCGTGCACTGGCTTCCTCTCATAGTAAATTTCATAATCCATATAAATTGAAATGGCCATGTAATAAGTACATAAACAGAATGAACGCTTCAACACCGTTTGATAAGTGCTCTCGAGAAATTTGTCAAGTAATTAATAGAGGAATTTCTACAACTTCTAATGTTCTAATTGACCTCGTGTTGCACAATCAGTGCAATGAAAATTGAACTCTTATGATTAAAGCTCAAATAACAAGTGTGTAAAACAATACCCATGTGATATATTGCCACCTCTCTCTCTCTCTTCTCATTTAAGTGTGAGTAAAACTGGTCAGACAGAAAGCTGCCTTTTTCGCCTTTCATTTTGTGGGATATGATCATGACAAATTGAGGTAGGTGGAGGGCGGAGGTTTGGGGGCTTGATCAGCGTTGGAATCCACCCCATGTTACGCCATTTTAGGTCCCCCCACCCCCACACCCCCCCCCAATGAGCCGCGACCCATGCAATGAAACCCACGTGAATCCCAATGTATTTGGGCCGCTTGGGAATTGGATCCATTTTGGAGCTGCTCTCGTCTGAGTTGTGACAACATGTCAATGCCACATTTCCAAAGATTATGCTCCACTCTACACTGTGCCAACCATGCTCGAAGGATGTTTACATGGATTTACTTTGATGTGCAAATACCAAGGTCTAATTATTTGCTCGTCGGTATGCCATATTAATCTCCAAGAAACCTTGAACAGTGGCTCTACAAAGAAAAATTCGCAGCTTGAGTCACAACGAGTACGGAACATAATCTGTTGTGCAAGTACATGCTCAAGAATTAGTAGTTTATGATTTGGGAAGTAGTGGAAAAACCAAATCACCAATCACTGGATGAAGACATGAAAATGAGATTGTAATTACAAGTTCTCTTTTATAAGTTTTTTGGTCGAACCAACATTAGGATGAAATGATTGTTTTGAAGGAAACAATAGGGAAGTTCATCGGTTCCAATCCAATTGGGAACCGGACCGAATCAAACAAATTGGTTTTGGGTGGTTCCTGTGGGAATTGGTCTAGTTTTTGGTTCCAAATATTTGGAATTGGAAATCGGACTAAATGGTGGAATTGGCCGACAATTATTTTTAATTATTCATTTAAGCAAGGGCAAACGTATGAATAATTTGTGGAAGTATTTTCTTTTCTTTTACTAGTAACTTCCTTGTGATTAGTAATTTAATTCTACTTAACTTTTGAGAAAGAAAATAAAACATTTAAAAAAATAACACCGACCCAATAACCTTATCTAGTTTGGTCCAATTCTTCATTCTAAGGTGGAAATTGACCCACTAGTACCCTAAAAAAAGCATGATAGCTATTTTTTTTTAATAAGATAATGAAAAAGTTGTCCAAATTTTTTTAAATCTATTACATTTTGGTTAATTTAATCATAAACTTTTTTATCGTATCAATTGAGTTCATTTGGCCAAATTGGCTATAATTGTTGATGTTGATGCTCGTCATCCTACGTGGCATCGATTGGCTAGTTATCTTGAAGAAAACTAATCACTCCTTGGACTTATTGGGACTGATTATTGGGACTGATATTGCAAATGTGAACTATGATTAGCAATCTTGAAGCCAAGATTCATTAACGAGAAAGATAGATCGAGACGATAGAACTTTAAGGCACGAAACTTGAACTTGGTCTGGGCCGTGACGTCATATGGACTCATGCCCAAGCCCAATGTGGTTTGATTTGAACCGGGCTCTACTCATGCTGGGCTAGGACTGCTTGAACCGGGCTGGGCCATCATTGGGTCGGACCGGAGACATAAATGGAGTGGCTTTTCTTGATTTGTGTTGATAAATAACTAGGGTTTCATTTCGTAAGTTGAGCAATGAGACCTAATGGCCTGCAACGGACGCTAATGAAAGTTTTGCCAACTATAGTATCGGTTCATATTTCGGCATCAAGCCTTTATAATTGCAAGGCTAGCGATTTTCTCACACTTACATGTGATTAAGCGCACTGGAGTTGAGTTCAGATAAGTTTATACCGTGCCTAATCCAACATGTTTCGATTGATCAGGTTAGCATCACGTAAACTCGTGTTAACATGTGTTTCACATGGTCAGGAGTTCGTTATTTTAATGCTGTCCAGTGTGCTGCATTGGGGGTCACATAATTCATCAACAACCCATGTTGTATTAGGATTTCAAAGTGGTGATCCAATTACGTCACGAAAGTACAAACCGCGGGCTCCATGTGATGGTAGAAAGGTCGAGTACCATAAGCCACCGAATCAAATGGATTCTTGTTGTCTGTCTAGGCAAATTGCGATGAGCCGATGCCACCGTGCCGACCGTTGCGATGTTGGAGGGGCTTGGGGGGACAGGCGGATGAAAGGAGTCGAACCCTTCGCCACCTAAAACCCCACAAAATATAAATCATGTCCAATCTTGTGACAAGTTGATGGAGTATGTGATCATTTGCATCAAACTCGAACCAGCCATTTTTGGAATGACTTTTGATTGGCCACTAATTGCTAAATAGATGGATGCTCCTTGGCTAGTTGCTACCTAATAAAAATAATTTGGGAAAAGTACCTAATTAGTTATGAATTTATTGTATGGATATAAATTCAGTTATCAACTTTTTGATTTTACTAATTTAGTCCTAAACTTTGTGCGAAACTCTAGTATACACATTTCAGTTAATTTTTGCTGAAAACCATGGCAGTCTGGACATCAACGGCCATCCTATGTGACCACTTTAGCAATTTGTGATGAAAATTAGCTGGAAAAATCATACTAAGATTTTCGTGCAAATGTTTAGGATTAAATTGACAAAATTGAAAAATATTTGTCTAATATGTTGGCATGGTCGGCCCTTTCACAATCACAGCTCAAATAAAGCAAAGGGGTCTCAAGGGTCTAGGTAAGTAATAAGTGCTTGATCAAAAGAGATTTTTGTAGAAAAAATTTTGGGACATGTTTGATACGAAGAAACGCAAGAATGAATGGAATCTAGAATCGAATAGATACCATATTAGGCCGTAATAAAAGAAAATAATGTACGTATCAAAAAAATTTAGGAGTTGAATACTAGATATCCTTCCTAACATAAATATGAGAAGAATCAATAACACTCAAAGGAGTCGAAACCGAAATCACGATTGTATCGTGGCCTCCATACCATGTACCAAACATACAGCATTGCATCTACCGAAAAATTGTACATTCACCAGTCCAAATTGCATCTTCCCTGCTTCCCTACGAAATACGGTGATTGCTGATTGTATTCAAGAATGTGCTTTACAAAGCAACTGTTGTCTACCATAAGAAGACCACGCTACAAGTCTACAACCAAACTCGAAAATGCAGCAGATAAAATGCATTAGTGTAACCGCTATTTGCCTGCTCAATGACTGCAAATTGATCAGTCAATGATCGATCTAAACCGCTATTTTTCTTCTCTCTTTCGCTTCACCACAACAAACAAGGAGATGACTCTTTGGTAACCTTTGAGAGTCAAATCACATGGCAAGTAAGCGATTTTCAGATTAATTGACTGTAGCAATTGAGATGAAAATTGCAGGGTACTATAATAAAGTAATCATTTAACATAAGATGATTTCTCCACAAAACTCATGCTTAGAAAAATGTTTATGTCAAGCCTTGTGCATATCAATGCATACGTGAAAGCCTGATACATAATGGACGCTGTTATTCCAACAAGTATATTTCTGTGAAGGTACTTCCTTCTATAAAACTCTGTACGAGATCAATCCCCCAACTGTCTCAAGAACCAAGTGCTTCATGCGAGCAAGAAGCAGCAGATAGGATTTTGCCTTGGGGCCTACAGTAAGCAGTAATAACGAATCATCTTAACTGATTAGAGAAAATCCCAATATAAGACTCAATGAGGAATAAGACTACTAGGATGGCTATCCATATTTTGGTAAAATAAAGTGTCACGAGACTAGATTCAAAGATAAAGGGAAGAATTTCAGAGAGGAAAATTGTGCCTCTGTTTTCATTGATTATAATATGATGTACAATGCTGTATATAAACATAAGAAGGGATGATAATAAAAGAAAGTGTACATTCTTGTAATCCCTCTATTCCTAAGATATAAATAATTTCATCTATTTATGATATATGCAAATCTCTCAAGAATCATATCTTCCAATACTCCCTCTGAAGCTGGTGGCTCATATATGTTCAAGACACTTAGCTTGCTTAGAAGATATGTGTGTTGCCTTTGACAAAGAGGCTTGGTAAAAATGTCCGCGGGTTGCTCCGTGGTTCTAATTCCTCTTGTCTTGATGACTCCTTCTTGAATCTTCTCCCGAGTGAAGTGACAATCAACTTCTATGTGCTTTGTTCTCTCATGAACTATAGGATTTGCTGCAAGCTTGAGTGCTGAATCATTGTCACAGAACAATGTGGTTGGACCTTTAACTTCTGCCCCAAGATCTAGAAGTAAACCCCTTAACCAAACTATTTCACAAACTGTTTTGGCCATGGATTGATATTCGGCTTCTACTGAGGATAAGGATACAGTGGATTGTTTTTTTTGTTTTCCACGAAAGTAGTGATTCCCCGAATTTTATGCAAAAACCAATAATAGATCTCCTGCTCATTGGACATGTAGCATAATCTGCATCACAATAAACCATCATCTCCATGTTGCATCTTTGGGAAAGAAATATCCCTAATCCTGGACATGTCTTCAAATATCTCACAATTTTCATGGCCGCATTTAAATGTGACTATTTAGGGCTGTGCATGAATTGATTGAGAGTTTGAACTGTATAACAAATGTCTGGCCTAGTCATAGTGAGATATATGAGCTTCCCAACCAGTCTCTGATATCTAGATGGATCCTTTAACAATGGGTCATCAGAAGTAGATATGCCAGAATCATAATCAGCAGAAGTTAGCTTGGTGTCGCGACCTAAATTTCGGGTGCACCACCTAAAACTAGGTTAATGGACTGCTAAGTCTTTAAACTTAGCTTGGGCTCTCCCAAGCCCATACCAATTCGCGACTTAAGGTTTAAACATTTAACATGCAAAAGATTATTAACTAGGAGTCGCCACTAATCGGTTTATGGTAGGTAGATTAGACACCTAAGTAAAATAAATGGAGATTTATTTTACTCCTACGAACCAGAGACTAAGGGTACGGGGACTTGGTTACACTAGAATTTTCTAATGCTCTTTCGGTATCATTTCTTTTAATTTTTCAAAATATTTTTGCAAGCAGCTGATTTATTTTAACCTAAATTACTATCATGCAAATGTGGTGACCACATGGGTGCTCATCCATTATTTGAAACATTCAAATAAATAAATTGCATCACACAAAGCAAGCAATCATTTTTTTGGATTTTCTTAAACATTGGAGTTTTTTTTTTTTATAAAAATGCATTTTAAAACTAAATGACTTAATCCTATTAATATGCAAATTCTAATTAAATGGGCCTATTATGCAAATTAATTAACATGCACCTCATGACCTGATTTCACTAATGAACAAATTCTGATTAAATAATCCTATTATGCAAACTAGTTAACATGCACCTAGTATTTTTGGATTTTTTATTGAAATTTAGAATTTATGAAAACCCTAATTAAACTACCTAAAAAGGGATAATTTTCTAATTTATTCTAGGGATTAATTTGACTTAACCCTATTCTATCTAAGAAAACTATTTTTCAAAAGAAAAATGGGATAAGTAAAATGTACGAATATTATCTGAAAAACTAATTTAGGTCCAACCCTAACTTACTTCTAAAAATGCAATCCTAAAAATGTAATCTTAAAAAATTTCTAATTCACTAAAACTACATGTATGATTCACTAAACCTATATGCTCATGCAGAATTTTGATTTTTTTGATTTTTTTTGATTTTTTAGTTTTTTTAAAGATAAGTAATTATTAAATAAATATTAAATCTAAGTTATCAACAAAATAAAGGATTAAAATAATCGAAACAATAACCTGTTGTCTCATAGGTCAAATTAACGATTATTCTAACCCTAATTATCACAACAAAGATATCAAAATAATTACAAATCGATCGAAGTCTTACGGATCAAATTAAATAATCATTGTGATTTAACAATTGAAATTCCAATAAAAAGCCCAGCAATTAAAATAATTAACAAAATGATCAAATGTCTCTCGGATCAAATTAATAATCATAATAATTCCGGACAAAATTCTTGCGATAACGCCTACAAAAATTATAGATATTAACACCCAATATTACAAATCAAATAACTAAACTAAAAATGCTATCAAATGAAATACACAAAAGGATAACATAACAAATAAAAAGAGTAAAATAAACTAAACTAAATAAAATGAAAGTAAAGTAAAAAGTTAAAAAAATAAAAAGAAAACTACCTAAGGGACCGGTCGTCGGAGTTCGATGGGGGCTCGGCCGTGGGGTCTCGAGTGGCAGCCACTAACGGGTGCTCGAGGCGACGGTGATGCTATTGGTGTCGAGCATCGAGCGCGGCGAGCTGCTCGTGGATTGCGGCGTCGAGGCTTGAGCGGCGGTGGCGCGGTGCTCGCAAACGAGTGACGCAGCGTAGCGATTGGCGGCTACGCAGTGTTGGCGTTGGCGGAGCGACGGTGATCGCCGAGGCGGGCGCGAGATCCGTAGGTTGCGGGCGAGGTGGAGGCGCAAAGATGGCGGTGGCTGGTGTGGAGACGCGGTGGCCGCGAACAAGTCGCAAGTTCGGCGAGCAAGGGGGTGCTACATGAGGAAGAAGAAGCTTTTCCCTTTTTTGTTTTTGTTTTTCTCTCTTTTTTCTCTCACTCACCTGTCGCACGTCCTTTCACTTTTGCCGAATTCTCCCTTTTCTTTGCTGACTTTTTCATTTTCTCTGCAACTTGTCAGGACAAGAAAAATAGAAAATGGCCTTTTTCTGTTGATTGAAGATGGACGAAGGCTTCTTCTCCTCTCTTTTTTTTTTACTCTCTCTCTCTTGCACGAATTCTTCTTTTTGAATTTTTTTGTTTTCCTCCCCCCTCTTTTCTTGAAAAATGCAGCGTTCTTTTATAGTGATTCGAGACGTTTGCATTTTTATGGCATTTTCCAAATTTCCATCTCTTGCCACATTAAATCAAATCTGCAAATTAGAGCGTGATTTCGCAATTAGTTCGATCTTGCTTAAATTTCTTCCATCTTGCAAAATTCTTGCCCCTTATTCACTTGATTTCAAAATTGTTGCTGCATTTAACAAAATCTGGAAATCCATCAAAATCCCATATTTCCTTGCATAATTCAATCAAATCAACTTCCCCCGTTTTCATTTTTTTTCATTTTATTTGTTCAAAATGCAATTTTATTTTTCTAAAATTAGGTGTGAACAGCTGCCCCTCTTTGAAGGTGAGCTCGTAGAGGTTGCCTTCAAAGACAAATTAAGACCTAATTTTAATTATGCACATGCCCTAAATGACTTTTTGTTGGAAAATGAATTCCTTTTTAATGCAATTTATATGATGCATGGAAATGCTAATGCAAATGATGAAAGAACTTACCTGGAATTACTTAGCTTTGAGGAGAGTAACTCAAGATAGATTGGTGTTACATGTCCAGGACCCGTACCATTCTACGGTCGCCCAGAATAATAACATGACTTTAAAAAGTGATTGCTTTCTTAGGACCCGTACCATTCTACGGTCGTTTGAATGTTGGAAAAAAAATCTTGGGGGGGAACTCTATCGAGTGTTGATTAAAAGGGACTCTGGGCTATGAAAGCACGCCAGGTCAATATAAATAGACATTAGGCTACAAAAGCATGCCGAGTTGATAAAGAGGGACTCTGGGCTACGAAAGCACGCCAGGTCAATATAAGGACATCGGGCTACAAAAGCACGCCCAGTCGATAATGATGGACTCTGGGCTACGAAAGCATGCCAGGTCAATATAAGGACATTGGGCTACAAAAGCACGCCGAGTCGATAAAGAGGGACTCTGGGCTACGAAAGCACGCCAGGTCAATATAGCTGGACAGCTTGACCAAGTTAAGTGTCGATGCACTTGAGAGGGAATACCTGCATAACGACAAGTATTTTAGAGTATGGTAGAGATATACTTACCTGGTGATATCTCTAATTCTTGGGATATGTTTTTTGGTATTTAGACATCTTGTGGAAGTCTTTCACCTCATGGTGGAGGTTTCTTATCTTCTAATATCATGAAACATTCTGAAAGGAACTTGAATTACCTGTCAGACATGATTTAGAGCAAAAACTGATATGCATTCATAAAAAAGATAGACAATCTAAGCTACTCTAGAATGCACACTTCAAAATTTAGTGGGGTTTTCATCAATCAATCAGGGTTTATTCATAATGACCTTTGCATCACTCAAATTTCCACTGGAGAGAATTATCATTCATCATGACATGGATTTCTTAAGAATACTAAATGAGAGACTTTCGGTTAGAAAGGACTTTCACTCACTCTCATTTAGAATGTCTATTTTATGCGACTCACTCAATTTCATCATATCGACATGGGTCCGAGTATTCTCGCAAGCGGTACGACCTTACCAATCTGAGAGGTCTTTAATAGGGACCTTAACGAGCTTGGTCAACGGTTTAACAATTGGACTCTTTGAGTCAAGGCTATTGAAAGAACAACTTCACAATTATCTTCGGGTTTACAAGTCAAGAACCCTGCAAAATGAGATAGAAATAATCATGCTCACACTTCTTCGAGTGATGCTTATAAACATATGAACCCCTATGTTAATTCAAGTGCCATAATCTGAAGAGACTTTGTAAGGGACGTAACATAGGCTGGGTTCATGGGTTGAGAAACGAAAGGATCATTAGGCTAAAAAATGTGTATAAGGGTCAAAGTTGATGATCATCTAGGCATTGTCACCAGTCTTCTCTTTCACCATGGATGTGCCATTGATCTTGACCCTTTGAGTACTGCTCCATTGAGATACAACCTTTTGCAACTGATAGTCACCTATCATGACACTTTCATTTTCATTGGCATTACTTTTGCTAGGCACATCATTTTTTCATGCCCCTATTTTTCATGCATTTTTTATTTTTTTTTCATGGGCATTGGCCTTGCTTTTATTAGGCACACTGCTTTTTCATGCCCCTTAATTTTATTTTGATTTCAACTCTTGCACATAGTGCATGCATCAAGGAATTACACTTTGAATGACACTTGAACTTTCAAGGGTCTTCATCTGTCTTTTGCCTTGCCCCAGTGTGGGGGATGATCACCAACTGGGTTTAAAGAAATATAAAATTGTAGGCTCAAGTGGGCTATGCGAAGGGTATAAGTATGTAGGATAGAGAAACAAATGCTCTTCATTATCCTAAGGCACTTAAGTTAACGCATGAATTCAATGCAATAGCATAACTTGAAGATTGATGCAAGTGAGAGCAAGAAAATTTCAATTCATTTTCCTCACCTCATGATGCCATTTTATCTCCCATTTGCCCCAATGTGGGGTGATTCTTGACGGGGGTAATTCGAAAAGAATATCCATAAGTGTATGGGCTCAAAAGGGTTAAGCAATGGATCACCTATAGTGTTTTGGATAAAGAAATGAACTGCCTCTCATCATTTTGGTTGCCGTACCTTTTGCGAGAGAACTCTTTGCCTTGTGTATATGAACCTTCCCTACACTCATCTCACAAGTGTATGTGTAAGGGATTGTATATATGATAAGGTTTGCCTTTCATCATCCCGACTCGTCTCATTTAGTATACTTAATCAATTCCACAACATTCATTAAATTAGTCCATCTTGATGTTCTTTAGTGGAATTGGTGGCTAAAAGTCATAATGCAAAATCTTTTCATTCAAGGATTCATCTACAATGGGATTGCCTTGGCAGTTGATGTCTTTGGATTATCCCTATCCGCTTTTGCCCTTACACAAGAGAACGTGCATGAATAGGATACTATGCAACATCAAGGTGAATTCAAATTGCACATTCATTTTATCTCAGTCATGTCACTACTAGAATCTGTAGTGCTCCCAATTCGACCTCTGTTGAGTAACAATTGAGCCAATTGATCTATCATTGCAACCTAATGTGCCTTTTCAGATGCCTTCTCATTAGTCCGAAAAGTAATGCTCTGAAACATGAAGTAAATGAGTCAGAAAATTAAACAGTGCTAACCTAATGCATGCTTTTGGAAATAATTTTTTTAGAGATTTTTTTTATGAGGAAGCATGAAGAAGCCTAGTCCTCAGAATTCTCCTTGGATGATATTTTTTTTTCATTGTTGGATATTGTCACCGGACAGATTTGGTGTGCCTCATTATGCCCTCAAAATTGGAAATAAAATTGTAATTTCATTGAATATAATCAAATGAATTACATTATTGGAATGGAAAATGCAAACAAGCAAACCCTAGAAACAAAAGCAATAATTGAAATCTCAGAAAGCATGAAATCCTAAAAACTTAAAGTCCTAAAAGATAAGAACTCCTTCACTTAGCGACAACGTTTGCACCTTCATCATGGTTGGGCGGATGATTTTTCTGATTACTGCTGAAAGAGAACGCCTTTGTATCTAAGAGGTCTTGGACCTTATGCTTCAAAACATAGCAATCATCAGTGGAGTGACCAACCTCTCCCATGTGATAGTCACACTTTTCAGAGGGATTATATGTAGGATAATGCTCGGGATTTGGTCGCTTCGGCTCATTAGAGAGTAATCCCTTCTCTTGGAGGATAGGCAAAACTTTGGATAGGGGTCCAGGAAGAGGTGTGAACTGCCTTCTAACACTACGTCGTCGACCAGGGAGCTGATGTTCTCCATCTTGTTGCTCAGTAGAAATCTTAATTATTGGAGTGTGATCGCGATTCGATTGAGAATAGGTCATATTTATCTCAGCTTTAAGGTCCTTCTCCTTCTTGGTAAAAAACCTTTTGTTAGATGGCTCAGTAAACCACCCTTCTCTTATTCCCATCTCAATTTGTTCTCCTACAGGAACGAGTTGGTTGAAGTCTTCGACGTATGTGCTAGCCATCCGGTTACGGAACTCAGATGGAAGAGTCTTGACAAACAATTTCATTAATTCTTTATCAGTAGGCTCAGGAGTAATTTGAGCTGCCAGATTTTGCCATCTCATGGCATACTCCTTAAATGATTCGCTCATCTTCTTCTCCATCCTCTCAAGATCTTCTCGAGAAGGTGCAATGTCCATATTGAACTTATACTGCTTGAGAAATGCGTCAGTCACTTCATTCCAAGTGTCGAGAAGATTGACATTCTTCATCACGTACCAATTCAGTGCGGGTCCGGTCAAACTTGCATGGAATGATTGGATCATGAGGGGCTCATTCTTAACGTGCTGGGCCATGCGCACGTGGTACATCTGCAAATGAGATTTTGGACAAGATGTCCCGTCATACTTCTAGAATTATGGCATTTTGAACTTGCTTGGCATTTTGACATTCTCATAGACCGAGAGGTCGAACGGGAGTGAGCTTTGTGACTCTTGCAGCTGTCTCACTTTCTCTTCCAGCTTTACAACGCGCTCATCCTGCTCTGTCTTGCGAACGCTATCAGGCTTGGCTTTTCCAATGAGGACCAAGTCATCTTCTAGCTCAGGTATTTCGTCATCACTCATTTGGGCCATGTTTCTCGGGACTACCATCTCAGGAAGAACAGGTGGAGGATTTGGATTCACCTGGAGGGATTGAAGCTGAGCTATTATAAGCTGCATGGAGGTGGCTAACTGTTTGAGTTGATCTTCCACGGAGGACATGCGATCACACATTTCAGCTTGATCGGCCATTCTAGCTCTTAATCGTGTAATAATGGGTAAATGAGGCGGCTCCGTTGTCACCTAATTCGAAGAAATGAACAGAATAAGCACGAAGCGTAAATAGATAGCCAATCCATGACAATTATCTGATTTTTTTTTCATTTTTTTTATTTATTCGTGAAAATTTTGTATAAGAAGGGAATTTCCTAAAAGAGATTTAGAAAAATAGTTACTCTAGCAAGATCAAATTTCCTAGACATGAATTGAAAACAAATTTTCCAAAACTTTCTTCTTTTAAAAAAAAAAATTGATTCATTGCATGGCAATTTCCTCATTTCAGTACTAATTGACAAATGGATTAAATCAATGATTGACCTAGATTGTCATGGACCGACTCAAAAGTACGACGAAATAAATTACATGGTACAGGGGATAGAAGACTTACTTCATTAAAGAAAATCAACGGAAATCTCATAGACATGCACATGAAATGTGGGGCTCGATTTCTATCTAGACGGCTTAACAAAGTGAAGCTAAGAGGATGATCTGCCCGTTGCAGTCTCGCATTAACGTGTCAGGTCCCCCTAACTCCGGTTCAGTCGAATGGAATGTCCAGTAGTCACACAGTCTCGCGGATATGGACAAACACATTCGACACCATGAAAAGACTTTCAGGGAAGAGAAGGTCAACCTCTACATAGCGGTCTCGCTTTGGAGGAAGTATCCTTCTCAACACCATCCTAAAAATCCTATCGCAGCCCAGGTCCGGCCACAGGTTGTGTGTGCAAAAGTGTAGTGCTAAAAGCAGTAAAACATGCACAATAGTTTAAATGCAAACAACACTTCTAATTAGGAATAAATCATTCATCACACACTCCAACCTGCAAGGCAAATGTTAGCATAGACTACTACCCTTATACCTCCCATCTGCAAGAACATTTAACACCTTAGAAGTGTTAGGGACGTACCTGGGAAAAGAAAAAGAAAAATTGGCCTAAGTCCACTAAGTGTTTTAACACAAGTGCCCAGCGGAGTCGCCAAGCTGTCGCGACCTAAATTTCGGGTGCATCACCTAAAATTAGGTTAATGGACTGCTAAGTCTTTAAACTTAGCTCAGGCTCTCCCAAGCCCATACCAATTCGCGACTTAAGGTTTAAACATTTAACATGCAAAAGATTATTAAATAGGAGTCGCCACTAATCGGTTTATGGTAGGTAGATTAGACACCTAAGTTAAATAAATGGAGATTTATTTTACTCCTACGAACCAGAGACTAAGAGTACGGGGACTTGGTTACACTAGAATTTTCTAATGCCCTTTCGGTACCATTTCTTTTAATTTTTCAAAATATTTTTGCAAGCAGCTGATTTATTTTAACCTAAATTACTATCATACAAATGTGGTGACCACATGGGTGCTCATCCATTATTTAAAACATTCAAATAAATAAATTGCATCACACAAAGCAAGCAATCATTTTTTTTTGGATTTTCTTAAACATTGGATTTTTTTATTTATAAAAATGCATTTTAAAACTAAATGACTTAATCCTATTAATATGCAAATTCTAATTAAATGGGCCTATTATGCAAATTAATTAACATGCACCTCATGACCTGATTTCACTAATGAACAAATTGATTAAATAATCCTATTATGCAAACTAGTTAACATGCACCTAGTATTTTTGGATTTTTTTATTGAAATTCAGAATTTATGAAAACCCTAATTAAACTACCTAAAAAGGGATAATTTTCTAATTTATTCTAGGGATTAATTTGACTTAACCCTATTCTATCTAAGAAAACTATTTTTCAAAAGAAAAATGGGATAAGTAAAATGTACGAATATTATTTGAAAAACTAATTTGGGTCCAACCCTAACTTACTTCTAAAAATGCAATCCTAAAAATGTAATCTTAAAAAATTTCTAATTCACTAAAACTACATGTATGATTCACTAAACCTATATGCTCATGCAGAATTTTGATTTTTTTGATTTTTTTTGATTTTTTAGTTTTTTTAAAGATAAGTAATTATTAAATAAATATTAAATCTAAGTTATCAACAAAATAAAGGATTAAAATAATCGAAACAATAACCTGTTGTCTCACAGGTCAAATTAACGATTATTCTAACCCTAATTATCACAACAAAGATATCAAAATAATTACAAATCTGATCCGAAGTCTTACGGACAAAATTAAATAATCATTGTGATTTAACAATTGAAATTCCACTAAAAAGCCCAGCAATTAAAATAATTAAAAAAATGATCAAATGTCTCTCGGATCAAATTAATAATCATAATAATTCCAGACAAAATTCTTGCGATAACGCCTACAAAAATTACGAGATATTAACACCCAATATTACAAATCAAATAACTAAACTAAAAATGCTATCAAATGAAATACACAAAAAGATAACATAACAAATAAAAAGAGTAAAATAAACTAAACTAAATAAAATGAAAGTAAAGTAAAAAGTTAAAAAAAAAAAAAAAACTACCTAAGGAATCGACGGGGGAATGGCGCGGGCGGTTGTTTGACCGGTCGTCGAGTTCCGGTGGGGGGCTCGGCCGTGGGGTCTCGAGTGGCGGCCATTAGCGGGTGCTTTGGGGCGACGGTGATGCTATTGGTGTCGAGCATCGGGCGCGGCGAGCTACTCATGGATTGCAGGCGTCGAGGCTTGAGCAGCGGTGGCGCAGTGCTCGCAAATGAGCGACGCAGGCACAGCGATTGGCGGCTACGCAGGTGTCGACGTTGGCGGAGCGACGGTGATCGGTGAGGCGGGGCGCGAGATCTGTAGGTTACGGGCGAGGTGGAGGCGCGGTAGGCGGTGGCTGGTGTGGAGACGTGGTGGCCGGCGACAGTCGCAAGTTCAATGAGCAGGGGGGTGCTACACAAGGAAGAAGAAGCTTTTCCCTTTTTTGTTTTTGTTTTTCTCTCTTTTTTCTCTCACTCACCTGTCGCACGTCCTTTCACTTTTTCCGAATTCTCCCTTTTCTTTGCTGACTTTTTCCTTTTCTCTGCAACTTGTCGGGACAAGAAAAAGAGAAAATGGCCTTTTCTGTTGATTGAAGATGGACGAAGGCTTCTTCTCCTCTCTTTTTTTTTTACTCTCTCTCTCTTGCACGAATTCTTCTTTTTGAATTTTTTGTTTTCCTCCCCCTCTTTTCTTGAAAAATGCAGCGTTCTTTTATAGTGATTCGAGACGTTTGCATTTTTATGGCATTTTCCAAATTTCCATCTCTTGCCACATTAAATCAAATATGCAAATTAGAGCGTGATTTCGCAATTAGTTCGATCTTGCTTAAATTTCTTCCATCTTGCAAAATTCTTGCCACTTATTCACTTGATTTCAAATTGTTGCTGCATTTAACAAAATCTGGAAATCCATCAAAATCCCATATTTCATTGCATAATTCAATCAAATCAACTTCCCCCGTTTTCATTTTTTTTCCTTTTATTTGTTCAAAATGCAATTTTATTTTTCTAAAATTAGGTGTCAACACTTGGCATTATGCTCGATGGGAATAATGGATGGTTTGCAACCTGATAAACCTGCGTCTGAAATAATCTCCATTACGAACTTTCGCTGACTGAGTGAAATTCCTTGATCCAAACGAGCTATCTCAATTCCAAGAAAATACTTACGTGGCCCTAAGTCTTTGATATGAAATGTGGAATGCAGATATTCTTTCAGCTTCTTCACAACGGAATCATCATTTCCTATAATTAAGATGTCGTCAACATAAATCATTAGATAAATAGACAGCATACCTTTCTTCCAAGTGAATAGTGCATAATCATACTTGGATTGTCTGAAGTCAGCAGCCGTAAGAGCACTCGTAAATTTGGCATACCATTGTCAAGATGCCTGCTTTAATCCATAAAGAGATTTATGGAGACGACATACCTTAGACTCCCCCTGTCTCCGTAATCCGAGTGGAAGATTCATGTATATTTCTTCGTCTAGATCACCATGCAGGAAAGTATTATGGACATCCATCTGGTGCAATGACCAATTACGAAAAGCAGCAACCGATAGAAAAGAACGAACTGTAACGTCTTTGGCTACTGGAGAAAAGGTCTCATGATAGTCAAAACCTTCTCTTTGTGTAAATCCCTTGGCAACTAACCGAGCCTTGTACTTTTCTATAGAGCCATCTGCTCTATATTTTATTTTATATACCCATTTGCATCCAATTGGTTTGCGATGAGTGGGTAAAGATACAACGTCCCAAGTGTGATTATCTACAAGGGCTTTTAGTTCTGCCTCCATAGCCTGTTGCCAACGTGGGTCATGCATTACTTCATTATAACTAGAAGGCTCATGCTCCTCAGAAATACGACTCATGCAACATAAATGCTCTGATGGCAGCCTATCATATGAAACGTAGGAAGAGATAGGATAATAAGTACCTGATGACTCAGAAGATGCACAGACGTAGTCCTTCATCCAAATTGGTGGACGACTAGCTTGGCCAGATCGCCTGGGTTCTTCATGCTGAGTCAAAGAGGAGTTGTCAGTGTGACTTGGTTTTGAAGGAGCTGCTATTGGGGAATCCCTTTCCGTTGATGGTTCTTCAGGTGAAGTTGCCTGAACAGCCTCATTGGAAATTGTAGTTGGTGCATTGGAAAATTCCTAAAGTCTTGGAGGAGGAACAACAATATAAGATCCTCTTGGAGAAAGATCATCTTTTGATAGAAAAGGCTTATTAGTTGTCCTCTCATCTTCAAAAGAATGATTCATGTCTTTGAATTGGAAAAACATCTTCATGAAATATCACATCTCTGCTTATAAAGAATTCTCTTGAGGATGGCTCATATAACCTGTATCCTCGTTTCAGATTTAGATACCCCATAAATATGCACTGGCGAGCACGAGGTGTGGCATCCCAGAAATTCAAAGCCGAGCCTTAAGGTGTGTTAAAGTCTTTAATTAGGTGATAGAATTTCCATGGCTTATGTTTTAGCCATTAGTCTTTTAATTTGACGATTTGTGCTTTTGATTGTGGAAATTTAAATTTAATAAGATTAATAATCTATGCTTGGCCATATGATTTAAATTTCAATGAGCAAAAATATCCTAAGACTTTGGCCAAGATTGAAAATTTAAATTTAGAAATATTTATAGAAGGAATTTCAAAAAAAAAAAAGAAGAGAAAAAGAGGGTTAAAATTCGAATGGGCCTTGGACCCATTGGCCTAAAGCTTGATGGGCCAAGCTAGTCGGCCCATTAGAGCCCAAGAAGAGAATTCAACCAGCCCAAGGGGAGTGGCCGGATGGGCCTAAGCCCAAGCCCAATTCAAATTTAAAAGAAAACCCAATGAGACAAGTGGCAAATGGCAAGAGCATGCATTGGTGGGTTTGTAGGCAATCTCATGATTGCTAATCATGGGATTAGGGGAGTATAAAAGGGATGAGAAGAGAGAGTGGCCGGTTCTTTGTTCATTTGGCCGAGAGAGGGTGAGGGAGAGAGAGAGAGTTCGAGAGAAAGGGAGAAACCGAGAGGGAGAGGAGGCGGAGCCGAGGGTGCCGCCGTTCGTTCGCCGTCCATTCGCCATGTCCCGTCGCTGTTCGCCGTCATTTGCTCATCTTAGAGGCAAGTGTAGTCCTTAACTTCTCTTGCATGTTTGTTTTGTTGGTTGCATGTTCGATTTTAGGTGTTATTTGTGCGAAAAACCGAGGTAAAAGTTGGTTATTTTCAAACCGTGTGACTGTTCTTGTTCGGTTTGTTGGAGTCAGTAGCTTGTTTGAGCTTGCATGTGTGTTTGGAGTCCGATTTTGGCTTCAATGTATTCATGAAAGTTGTAGATAACGTCTTGTACTATAACATACTGAAATTTCGTGGAAAATGATGGAGATATGAGGGGTTAAAGTTTTATTATACGGAGACCCTAGATCTGTGAAGTTTCCACTGACCTCTTGCTAGATTCTTGTTTGCATGTTAGTTTCTGTTGCATATTTGACTTCGATGTCTTCATGAAAGTTGTAGGTAACACCTTAAACTACAACATAATCAAATTTGAAGCAAAAATAACAAGTATAGCTTGGTGAATCGGCTAGATCTTGGAAACGATGGTTCTGGTGAAGTATTCCGAGACACCCGAGACTTCATGGACTTAAATGGTGACCATAATTTGGTTATTTGACCTAGATCTCTTCATGAAACTTGTAAAGGACACCTTGGTACATAACATACTCAAATTTCAGAGGAAAAGAAAGAGAATAGATGGGTCAAATCTAACAATTTCGGAGAAGTGTGTTCTGGACGACGCGGTAGTGGTTCCAGAAGTTTCGTGGGGTTGTATAAATTAATATAGAAAGAATTTGGCTTAGAGTTCTTAATGAAAAGTGCACGAAAATGTGTTGGCTATCACCCTGTAAAATTTCGTAATTTTTGAAGGCCATATGGGTATTTTAATCGAATTTATTTGGAAACTGTGCAATTCTGGTCATTATCCGAATATCATGTGCTATTTTGTGGAAATTGTGAAATTATGAGAAATTCAATTTGGCCATGAATTTTGTATGAAATTGTGATCCTATTGATTTTTTTAGTGATTGTTTGAATATTATGATTTTGGGAAAATCATAGATATTAAATTTAATATTTATTTATGAAAATAAATAAATAAAATAATAAAATAATAAAATAATAAAATAATAAAAATGGATTATTTTATTGGCCATGAATTCCATTGAATTTATCATGCATTGTTATATGACATTGGTGTATGTATGATCATAAATTGTGTTGCATGTGTGAATCATATGCCATGTAATAATAATATTTAAAAGGATGGTGAATGTGGAAAATGATATGTGAGTAAGAGGATGTGGTGGAGGATGAGGCCGGAATGCACAGAGATGCATTGCTGGAATTCCCTGGGAGATTCAGGATGCCCGGAATGTGGGGGGCCGGAAGCCCTGTCGGAGGTTTCTGCCCGAAGGGAATGCCTCGCGATGCCAGGATGTGGGTGCGGGATGCCTGGCTAGAAGGGTAAAGGCCGGAAGCCCTGTCGAAGGTTTTTGCCCGAAGGGAATGCCTCGTGATGCTAGTTGAGATGCGAGATGCCCGGAATGTGGAGGGCCGGAAGCCCGGTGGCCATGGGATGGCTGGAATGCTGGGAACCCTGTCGGAGGTCTTTGCCCGAAGGGATGATGAAATTGATGATATGAGAAGTGGGTGATGTGGTGATCAAACTTAAAGATAAAAGATGAAAAATGAACCCATGATATATGATATGCATGATGATATGCATGATGATGATGATGATATGTGATATGCATGATGATATGCATGATGATGATGATATGTGATGTGACATGATGATCACCCATGATATATGATATGCATGATGATGATGATGATGATGATATGTGATGTGATATAATGATCACCCATGATATATGATATGCATGATGATATGCATGATGATGATGATGATGATGATGATGATGATATGTGATGTGATATGATGATCACCTATGATATGATATGGTATGCATGATGATATTGTGGCATCCCAGAAATTCAAGGCCGAGCCTTAAGGTGTGTTAAAAATCTTTGATTAGGTGATAGAAATTTCTTTTGGCTTATGCCTTAGCCAATTAGTCTTTTAATTTAAATGAATTATGCTTGTGATTGTGGAAACTCAAATTTAATAGATTAATGCTTGGCCATATGATTTAAATTTCAATAATTAAAAATATCCCAAGACTTCGGCCAAGATGAAATTTTAATTTAGAAATATTTATAGAAAGGAATTAAAAAAAAAAAAAGAGAGAAAAGAGGGTTATTTTCGAAATGGGCCTTGGGCCCATTAGCCTAAAGCTTGGTGGGCCAAGCTAGTCGGCCCATTAGGGCCCAAGAGGGAGCTCGACCAGCCCAAGGGAATGGCCGGATGGGCCTAAGCCCAAGCCCAATCAATTCAAAAATAAAAATGCCAAGTGGCAAGGGACAAAAGCATGCATTGGCCTAGACTAGGATGCCATGCATTGGTCCATTTAGGAGGCAAGCAATGATGAGAAGATGGGGATATAAAAGGAGTTAGGAGAGAGAAATGGCCGGCTACTTGCTCCATTTCGTCCAAAGAGAGGGTGAGAAAGAGAGAGTTTGAGAGAAAGGGAGAGAAGCCGAGAGGGAAGGAGGCGGAGCCGGAGGGGTGTGCCGTTCGTTCGCCGTCCGATCGTCGCCGTTCTTCATCGTTTGTTCACCTTTAAGGCAAGTGGGGTCCTTAACTTCTCTTGCATGTCTGTTTTGTTGGTTGCATGTTAGATTTTGGGTGTGATTTGGGCGAAAAACCGAGGTAAGGGTTGGATGTGTTCAAGCTATGTGACTGTTTTCGTTCGGTTTGTGATAGTCAGTATCTTAGTCGAGCTTGCATGTGTATTTGGAGTGCGATTTTGGCTTCGGTGTCTTCATGAAAGTTGAAGCTAACATCTTGCAGTATGACATACTCGAATTTCATGGAAAACGATGGTGATATGTGGGGTCAAAGGCTCTGTTATACGGAGACCTCAGATCTGCGAAATCTTCACTGACCTTTTGTTGATTTCTTGGTTGCATGTTGATTTCTGTTGGAGATCTCACTTTGTTGTCTTCTTGAAAGTTGTAGGAAACACCTTAAGCTACAACATACTCGAATATGAGGCAAAAAGAACAAGTATAACTTGGTGAATCGGTTAGATCTTGGAGATGGTTGATTCTGGTGAGGTGTACCGAGACACCCGAGACTTCATGGGTCAAAATGGTGACCATAATCTGGTTATTTGACCTATATCCCTTCATGAAAATTGTAAAGGACACATTGGTACATAACATACTCAAATTTCAGAGGAAACAAAAGAGATGTGATGGGTGAAATCTAAGAAATACGGAGAAGTGGGTTCTGGACGAAATGGTAGTGATTCCAGAAGCTTCGTAGGGCTATGGAAATTAATCTAAAAGGTATTTGGCTTAAAGTCCTTAATGAAAAAGGTACGAAAATGTGTTGGCTATCACCCTGTAAATTTTCGTAATTTTTGAAGACCGAATGGATATTTTAATTTAATTTATTCGGAAGCTGTGCAGTGGGTTTAAATCCGAGAATTTTAGGAGGTTTTTGGAGGAAATTGTGAAATTGTGAAAAATACAATTTGGCCACGAATTTTATATAAAATTGTCATCCTATAAATGATTATTGAATATTATGATTTTGGGAAAATCATAAATATAAAATATTTATTTATGAAAATAAATAAATATAATAAAATAATAAAATAATAATAAAATAATGAAATAAAAAATAAAATAGATTTTTATTTGGCCATGGATTCAATTCCATTTGTGTGGCACTTGTGTGATGAGGTTTTTGTATATGCATTAAGTTGAAATACTTATGTGATTAGGTTATGACATGTGCATGACATGTGAATTGAAATGCTTATGTGATTAAGCTATGACATGTGCATGACATGTGAATTGAAATGCAAGTGTGATATGTTTGATGCCATGCCAAATTTCCATGTTAAATTGAGATAAAAGATAAATGTGGATGAGAATGAGGTTGTGGTGGAGGATGTTGTACGGTGGCCGGGTGGCGTAATTCCGAGAGATTCCCTGGGAGTTTCAGGATGCTTGGAATGTGGGGGGCCGGAAGTCCGGTTGTATCTTGGATACATGCCCGGAGATTCCTCGCGACACCAGGATTGGGGTGCGAGATGCCCGGCTAGAAGGGTAAAGGCTGGAAGTCCGGTTGTATCTTGGATACATGCCCGGAGGTTCCTCGTGATGCTAGTTGGGATGCGAGATGCCCGGAATGTGGGGGGTCGGATGCCCGGTTGTATCTTGGATACATGCCCGGAGGTTTTTCTCGCATGAGATGCGAGTGTAAAATATGAGATGAAATTGATGAATCGAGGAAGGGTGATGTGGTGATCAAATTTAAAGATAAAGATGAAAATTAACTCATGGCATGATGATCACCCATGGTATGATATGGATGATGATATGCATGATGATGGAGATGATGATATGTGATGTGATATGATGATCACCTATGATAATATATGCATGATGATGCATGAGGACGATGGCATGTGATGTGATATGATGATCACCTATGATAATATATGCATGATGATGGATGAGGACGATGGCATGTGATGTGATATGATGATCACCTATGATAATATATGCATGATGATGCATGAGGACGATGGCATGTGATGTGATATGATGATCACCTATGATAATATATGCATGATGATGCATGAGGACGATGGCATGTGATGTGATATGATGATCACTTATGATAATATATGCCTGATGATGCATGATGATGATGTGTGATGTGACATGATGATCATCAATGGTATGATATGCATGATGATGATAATGATATATGATATGCATGATGATGATAATGATATATGATATGCCATGATGATGATGATGATATATATGATGTGATGATGCAT
The DNA here is from genome assembly GCA_017140325.1 of Eucalyptus leucophloia subsp. euroa. Taxonomy (NCBI): domain Eukaryota; kingdom Viridiplantae; phylum Streptophyta; class Magnoliopsida; order Myrtales; family Myrtaceae; genus Eucalyptus; species Eucalyptus leucophloia. The sequence continues at coordinate 25,566,838 of CM029474.1, read as the reverse complement.
GATACGCATGATTACAAGGTAAGTGATGCTTGCAACGTGTGATGATATGCATGATGCATTGGGATGTTATTGGATTTCTCTATCTGCTGAGTGGTTGTACTCACCCCTTTTGGGGACCAACATTTCAGATTAGTAGATGGTTTGAACGGTTGGATATAACTGTGAGGAGGAGGATAGCAAAGGAAGGAGCTTTTGGACGCCGACACTGATCGATGGACTTTAAGTGTATGATTGTTGGAGGAAATGTCGGTCATCTTTTGGAGTGTAGCCGAATATAGAAGACTACGGCATTTTGATGTACCGATGAACAATGTCCATCTGATTTAAGTAAATAAAAGGTGTACGGCTTTTACTTATAAATATTTAGTAGGTGCGCATTGTTTTCTGAATATAGGGAAGGGAGTTGTGTGGACCCGCTGCAATTGAAATTGTATCAGAGTGACATGTTAATAATGGAAACGAAAGGTAAGCGAACTGTGGCGACCCTAATCGGATCGAGGGCCGTCGAGGGGTGCCACAGATATGCATGATGATATGTGATGTGATATGATGATCACCTATGATATGATATGGTATGCATGATAATGATGATGATGATGATGATGATGATAATATGTGATGTGATATGATGATGCATGATAGTGTGTGCCTGGCTTCAAGGTAAGTAATGCCTGCAATGCATGTGAAATTGCATGATGCATTGAGTTGTTATTGGATTTCCCTATCTGCTGAGTGGTTGTATTCATCCCTTTTGGGGATAACATTTCAGATTAGCAAGTATGCTGCTACCTGCCGTCACGCGAGGTACATTTTACGGGATACCATCCAATGTAGAGGTCGAGTGTGTTGAGATAGACTGTCCCTCTATTCCCGAACTGACTTTTATCCGACTACGTTGTCTAGTGATGTATGACGTGGGCCTGGGCTGGGGTCTGTCATTCGGGAGTTCATTTCTGTGCACGTTCGTCGGGATGGAGCGATCCCGGGGATGTTGCCGCCGCCACCGCCTGATGCACCGGGTTGGGTGTGAGATTCGCGCGTGATGAGTAGGAGCTGGATCTTTTTGATGTAGATAGTCGACACTTTTGATGGGGGTTCGTATTCGTATGATGTTGAGGGTCGAGAGTTTCTTTTTGAGATTTTAGGCTGGACATGGCAGAGTCCTAGCTTTTCCTTGTTTTGTACTGACTCGAAGAGAATCCCATCTTGATATATATATATATATATATGTGTGTGTGTGTGTGTGTGTGTGTGTGTGTGTGTGTGTGTAAGCAAAGTGTTGAAGTTGTTTATAAAAATCCTGATGTTTAGCTGGTGTGTATTTGTATCATGGATTGGTAGGGCGATAGATGGTGATGTTTAATTTGCTTCCGCTAATGAGTCACGCTGGGACCGTTTTGTTTAAAAAAAAAAATATGTGTCTATAAATTACGACGCATCTTCTAAGGAGAAAGGTAAAAAGGAGTAACATTGGCGCTGGTAACGACCTGCGAAGGGTTCGGGGTGTCACACGAGGTCCCATTTGATCTTTGTGCTCTACTGTAGTCACGTAGCATAGACACCCAAGAACTCTGAGATGACTCAGATCTGGCTTCCTTCCATATAGTATTTCAAAAGCAGTTTTTCCTTTAAGAATGCGGGAGGGCATACGATTGATTAGATACGATGCTGTGACCACGCAATCTCCCCAAAAATTTTCAAGGATAGATCCCTGAAACTTAAGAGCACGTGCTACTTCAAGAAGGTGGCGGTGTTTCCACTCAATGTGAATAAAGAATTACATTCACTATTAAAAAATTCTCTACCATTATTAGTGCGAATGCGTTTACTGGATTTCCCAAATTGATTTTTAGATATGGCAAGAAAAATCCTAATGTGAGAAAGAACTTGATTTTTGGACTGCATTAGGAATATCCATGTAGCTCGCAAAAAATCATCTACAATGGTGAGAAAAAATTGGGATCCATCATGATTCAAGGTATGATAAGGTCCCCAAACATCGATATGAAGTAATGAAAAAATTTCATCGACTTCTGAAGTACTGTTATGAAAAGAAGGACGTGTCTACTTTGCTAATGGGCAAATGGGACATTGTGGATAAGGGAATAAAGCAGAGTGACCCAGTCTTTGATGATTAAGAAAGATCTTATTATTGATAGCAGAGTTACACAAAGATTTATTGGAAAGAAATTTGAGACTCTGCGAAACATCCATCCAGAAATATAGCCCTTGGAATACTTTACCCAAGCCCATTAGTTTCCCAGTCGAAAGGGCCTGAAACAAACATTTATCAAAATTGAATAAGATTTGACATGAATTTTCTTCACAGGCTCGGGATACTGACACGAGATTGAAATGGAAATCAGGAATATAAAACACATTTTTAAGCACAATGAGTGGACTAAGGACTACTATGCCTATCATTTTAACTTGTGTGGTATTTCCATTTGGGAGCTGCACTGATATGGAAGAGGATAGTTTTTTAATATTGGAAAGTGAATTCTTATCACAAACAATGTGATCACTAGCACTTGAGTCAATAATCCATGCATTCCTTGAAATTGAATTCATCAAACAATAAGAAGTACCTGTGAAACCCCCAGTCTTGTCGAAGTGTCCAGTTTCCTTAGTGTCTCCATCAATTCTTGATATTGATCATGAGTAATTGTCTTGTCTAATGGTTGTCCTGACACCTGAAAAATGGTAGAAATTTTTCCTTTTTCCTTTTCTCCAGGTTTCCCATGCAGCTTCCAGCAATTTTCTATTGTATGATGTGGACGTTTACAATATTCGCAGTACAATTTACCTTTGCCTTTAGGATTAAAATTCCTCCCAGTCGAGATGGGCTTATTCATGGGCTGTCGGACTTGGGCCAGAGTTGGCCCATAATTATTCTCCATTCCGCTTGCTGAATTTCCGGACAGATTATCCAGCCCATATGAATTGTTTCCGCGTGGCCCATTCGGCCCATGAAGAGCGTGGCGTCATGAGCCGTTGGATCCACTCGCTACCAGCAACAAATGGAGACTGTCGCATTGCCCTATAAAAGCCAAATTGCTAGGGTTTCCATCGAGGAACCCTAGCTCTCCTTCTTGCCGTCCTCTGTTTCCTCCGTTCTTCGGTGGAGGTCGAATCCGCCTTCTTGCAGCTAGAGCGACTCCGTCCCCTGGAAACCCTAAGATCCGTAGGTCTTTGCTGATTCTCCTCTTGGATGGCAAGTTAGTAGATTCGATTGAGGCTCAGCATGGGTTCCATCGTTAGGATTTGAGAGCGAAACGAGAGGTAAGCCTCGTTGAGTATGAGCAGGAATCTCATTGTCTTCTCCCTTTCTCGCATGGCTCTGTATTGCTGTAAAATTGGCTTCGTCCATTCGAATTTTTCCTCGGCTGCTTCGAGCTCGTTCCACAGTGCCGAGAGTTTGTTGTAGACGGTTGCTATGCTCATATTCCCTTGTTTTAATTCCGAGATCTGTTGTGTTATTGTAAAAATCTTCACCCGATCAAGTTTTCCAAACATTTCTTTAACATTATCCCACATTTGCTTTGAATCCTCTGTCGGGGGGAGAGCGGCCGTGACTTCGAATGAGATGCAATTTCCTATCCAAGTCCTGGTGAGTTGATTGCATTTTCTCCATAGTCGTGCCATCCTCTCGTCGGTAGGAATCAGGATTGTTCCGTCTAGAAAACCCTCTTTATCTTTTGTTACTAGCATGCGTCGGAACTCGCCCGCCCAATTCGAGTAGTTGTCGGCACTAGTTAGCTCTCTGCTAATGAGTTTTAACTCTGGTCCGTCTGCATTTGTTGTGTGAAGTGGGTCGCCGGGCTCCGGTCGACCGCCGATAGGAAAGATGTGATACGGAAAAATCCAGGATTGGGGTAAGGACTTCCTCCCATGCCTGAATTGTTTGGTCCTGTACCTTGGTTTGATTGCCCCACATGACCCGTATTGAGATAAGTCAATTCGGCATTTGATCCCACCCTGACCCTTGTTGATCCGCCCGTCTGCTCTGAACTGATGGCAGAGTTTGCCCCATCGACGGTTGGCGGACCTCCATTAGTCCCAACGCTACGCTGGTAGCTTCTTGGCTGTGATGAATGGAACCATGGATGTGGTATCCATTGGTATGGATGGCCCATGAAGGGCTGCCCCAGATTGAACTGAGTCGGGAACTATTGCCATTGCATGTTTTGGGTTTGTGCCTGGCTAGATTGCTGTTAAGCAGCAGAAGTAACATTGAACAAATCCTGGATGCCTTGTTCCTCTGGCGTGATCTCTTCAGCAGGTTGGTTATTTGAGGTAGAGGTAGGGTCTTGTGTTTTAGGCATGGTAAAGGTTTCATCCCTCTATAATAACGATTCATGTGGTAACTCTGTTTTGCAGATGCAGTTCCACGAGCGGCAACTGAGAAAAGAAGAGCGGAAGCGACTATAGAATCAGAATTTCGGCTGCTCTGATACCATGTCACGAGACTAGATTCAAAGATAAAGGGAAGAATTTCAGAGAGGAAAATTGTGCCTCTATTTTCATTGATTATAATATGATGTACAATGCTGTATATAAACATAAGAAGGGATGATAATAAAAGAAAGTGTACAGTGCTGTAATCCCTCTATTCCTAAGATATAAATAATTTCATCTATTTATGATATATGCAAATCTCTCAAGAATCATATCTTCCAACATAAAGTTTTCAGAGGGCATCAAGTTACGGACAACAAGGCTTGTTAAGGCAAGCACTCGCCAATTTGAAGCAAATGCTTTCATGGTCACTCAAAGATTCATATCACTGCTAATGTTATATACGCAACCAATGCCAATGATGATATTTCTTCTTGAAAGAAGCTCTTGTTTTGCGAACAGTTCTCTATCTTGCTTAGGTATGAGTTTATCATCTCAATAGCTATAAACAAATCCTGTAGAGTAAAATGCACCATGCAAATGGGTTAGGACCAAAACCAGATTACTTGTCAGCAAGTTATGGCTAGAAAGGATGCAGAACCTTGCAGTTGGGAAGATGATTTCACGCATCACGTAACACGTACTAGCTTGCCAATGTTCCAATGCTATGAAACCATCTAACCTACTTCATTTCCAAAATTCTCTAGGGGTTGTACTAGTAGGATTAATCCAATCAAGCAAGCATGCCACTTCTGTTTCAAAAGGATATATGGTTCATGCGCTACTAACCCCGATGGTCTTATGACAGCAGCTTAATGTAAAATAAAAGTGATTGCCTGCAGTGCATCTGCTAAGAGTCTCAGACGAATAAAAAGCTAGAGCGTCATACCTTCCATGATGCAAGACTTTTCACGTAGAAAGGAGGACTTCCGTGCTCATCTTTTGATGCCTTAACTACATATTTTGGACCTTCAATTGGTTTCAAGTGTACCGAATCATGTAAGTACAAAGTCTGGGAGTAGGAAGAGTGAACTTAAAAGAATCCAATTAAGCAAGAATCCATGCATATATTTTGTACCAGTACCTTCGCTTGCCCCCGAATTCACCGAAGCAGGTTGATAGGCCCCTCCAGGTCATGCATCTTATCCTCTTGATTTCTAATTGGGACGAGAAGGAAAAATTAATAGCAGAGGAGGTTCATGCCTTAATGGAGAAAAAGGAAAAAATGGAAAAGGAAGTCATCGACTGTATCTTCTTCAACATCGCCAACATCTACGAAACAAAAGCAGGACATCAAGGTCTGCGCAGAACTGACTTGCACGTTTTCATTCCTTTCAACTCCTACGTAATTTCATCGTTCTTTTACCATTGCCTCAACATTCTTGACCTATCGATCCAGCATATTGATGTACACTTCAACAGTAAGTAAACTAGTTCCACGCAATTATTCGCAGTGAAATACGCAGGCAGCAAAATGGTCGAGCCCAAAGTACCTCGTTGAAAACCTCGTTGCAGTGACCTAACAGCTCCTCAAATGATAGGCGTTGCTGCTTGCAGTCAACATGCGTCGGTTCAGTGGCACTGAATGAACGCCGAAGAAGCTAAATCTGCGATCAAAATACCAAAAAAAAACAATCGGCTGGGAAGAAGGAAAATGCATGACCCGAAATATAAATCATCCCTCGCAACTTTTCTCGGCTTAGTATCCAAAGGAAATGTGGTAGCAAGTGAAATGATAAGAGATTCAACTCAGTGATGCGATTCATAACTTTAAGAGTTGGATGGAACGAGAATCGGAAGAAGGGACAGAGAGCGATGGGGTGACGATCGATGGATTGCTGGAGGGCATCGATGTTAGACACAATTTGCGCAATCCCAAGATCTCCATAACTAAAACAAGAACATGCATAATTGAGTAGAACGATTAACGCACCTATTTTGGGATTCATCGAACATAAAGTGGAAGAAGAAAAGGGATTACCCACTCATCAAGGGGATCCACACATCAAGTCATTCTCCTCTATTGCCCTCCATATCACTGGCTCAATGAGGCGGCCCTCTCACGTTTAGCTTTAGGTAAACGTCCCTTAGGTAAGGATACATGTGAGAATTATGGTTAGAGGACTGAGCACTATTTATAGAGTTCCCAACCAGGCCCTCTCATTACGGGCCAGGTTCAACTCGGCCCACACTAGCCAGCCCCATATTAGACTAATTAAAAAACATTTTATCTCACCTTATACTAATTCTGTTTTACGGTAACCGTAAAAACAGTAAATTACAATATCAATTAATTTAATCCACATTAGGAAAACTCTTACATTCTCCCACTTGGATTATATTAATTGAAATCGTACCGTATGTGCGCACATTTGGTTCAGAGATAATTCTTAATAGTCAATCATATCCCATAAAGTCTTAAACACCGAATCATGGCAGTAACTGCATGTATACACACAGAGCCTTCCATGGTCACGAGTGTTCTCAACTTTATTGATATGGATTTAATATAGTAGTGTGTCAAATGGGTAACATCTCTCATAGGGAGATCCCATTCTTACCTTAGGTGACAAAAAAAAAAAACTTATACCATTAGAGAATGTCTTTATAGTTCCATGAACCCACATATGTCTTGTCTTTACGGTCAACCTTTCTTTATGTATAACAAAACATATGGACAAGGCTAATAATTGGATGCTCCTAGCCTTCACTCAAGGTTTATACAATACCTTGAGACTTTATCAATATGTATTCAACATAATAACAACACATTCAAAAATATTTTATTGAATGCAAAAGTTGATACATATCAAATCATTACAAAGTATAACGAACACGAATGAAACATTTATCAAAGTAAAACCAAAATAGCTCCCACTAAACAACAGTATCTCATGATGCTCTTAAGCCCATGCTAATGACATGTTGCTAAAAAACACATGAGTGTAGACCTTTAATCAATGTATCATTACGTCACATTTTTGTACCGTTTCTTTATGGTAAAAAAGTTTGATTGCCATTTATTTAGACCCCTTGAAACCTCTGTTATAAATAAATAATACTACAAATTTATTGTCTCAATACAACCGTATGGGTCTATCCATAAAATAAAAAACAATTAACTCCTTCATGAGGTTCTAGAGCCTAATAGCCTAAATAACAGCCTAAAAGAATGTTACAAACTCTACTTATATAGTAGAGGACAACATAGAACTTTATTTATTGCACTTCCTGCTAACATAAATATGTATAATGTTATTGGTTGCATGTCATCAGAATAGCCAGCAAAGTTTACATCTAAATATCCTACTAACTGCAATAATTGAACATGTCTGTAAATTAGCATATAATTTCATGTCCTCTTTAAGTACCTTAAAACCTTCTTGATAGTAACCTAGTGATCATGTCCTGGATTTGACCGATATTTGCCTAGAAGTCTCGTCACAAAGACAATATTTAATCTAGTGCAAATTTGAGTATGCATTATACTTTTACATGCACTGACAAAAGTTACACCATTTAATTAAATTTTCTCAATATCTAAAGAAGAACAATGTGATAAATTTAGTCTATCACCCTTAACAACATGAGCAATTCATGACTTGCAATGATGTATATTGAATATTTGCAATATACAATCAGCAAATGTCCTCCAAGAAAATCTAATATAATATGGCAAAAACAATCATTACAGACTTTTGTAGAAATGATACAAGATGTCTCAAGGTCACAACTTGCAAGCAAAATATTATGTACATAAAGTATGAGAAAAAACAAATTTCCTCCCACTAACCTTACAGTATATTGAATTACTTTGTTCCCAATTAAACAAGATAACAACACTATGAAACTTTAATAATATTGTCAAGAAACTTGCTTAAGACCATGAATTAGAACTTTTCAATCTACACACAAGTTTACTTGAATCTGTTGCAAAATCATCCAATTGTACTATATAGATTTCGTTTCTATTTGATGTAACTCCATATCAAAATAAATTATTAATGCCATGTTCACTCTGAAAGAATATTTAAAAATAGTAGAAAAAAATAATTATTTCTTCATTATAAACTATCTACCTCTCTTTCAGAGTGAAAACTTTTAGCTACAAGTTTAGTTTTAAACTTCACAATTTTCCTTTGAAATCCTTTTAATTTTATACGCCAATTTGCAACTGATGAACTTGTGATTTTAGGCAAGTAAGTTAATTTCCAAACATTATGATGTTTCATAGATTATATATTGTATTTTATAGCATCTAATCACATACTTGATTGAGAACAAAAAACAACATTTATAAATATGCTACTACATCAACCATATAGTGGATATTGTAGTCATATTCTCACAAATAGACTATATAATTTAATGGAATAACTGATTGTCTTTCCCTATCAAAACTCCCGAGTAAAGTTAGCACCACTTCATTCTATACTTGAGAGGTTTTAAAAAAAAAATTCATCATAAACTATATTAAAAATAGTACCTTAAACCTCAACAAGTTTAGTCTATGATATAGGAGATTCAACAGTTGTCTGTACCACAATTATCTGTATAGGCAAAGACAAAGACACAGTGATTTTCCATCGTACTATTATCTTTAATAGTTTGAGAGCAGCTATCCTCTACAATTACGTCGAACTATAGAAATTTTACAGTATGTGATTCCATAATACTTGTACCTTCTTTAAGGTTATAAATTTGATACTCTTTTGAACAATCTGAGTAAGATACAAAATAATTCAAAGTTGATCTAAATTCCAACACACTTAATATTAAATTAGATAACATCACTTCTGCATGACACCTCTAAATTTAATATGATTTAAGCAATTTATGTCTAGTTTATAACTCAAAAGAAGTTTATGAAATAACTTTGATAAGAAACGCATTTTGTATGTGAAAAAATTGCTTTCAAAATATCAGCTCATAGAAGATCGAATAAATTAGTCTTACTAATCATATTCATCACCATGTTCAATATGGTGCATTTATGCCTTTCGGCCAAATCTTTTTGTCAAAATTTTCAAGCATAGTAATTAAGTTACCACCCAAGAATCTACCAAATATTTGACAAATGACCATTTAAGCTATTTTGCATTGTCATACTTGCTAAAATACTCACAGCCACTATTAAGCCTGAGAACCTTTTAAGACTAATTGTAATTACTTTATTCTTTATCTCGGTAATTTTACTTCCACAATAATCTATAGAAGTTTTTAGATAACCATTAAGAGTAGACATAATATCAACATTGTCAACTTTTCTACTCTTCCTTTAGATATGTGTGTGATTATTCCTTAAATAGAAAATTTTGGAAATAACCTCTTCAACCATATACAAGATGTACATGCCATTAGTACTTAAACATAATCTTTGCATATGTGTCCTAATTTCAGTATTAAATAAAACATAACTTTAAGCCATTAAAGTTTTCATCATCTTTTAGTAGTGCAGTTAGTAGAGAAGCCACTTTTCAAGTGTTCATGAATGGAACGCTTTATGGATAGTAATCAAATTCTATTGCTCTTTTTTCAAGTAGCAAATCATATGTCAACTACCTAAAATTTGAAGCAGTAAAAACTTCAATAATAATAAAGTTATTTATTACAGAATATGCAACTGAAAAACAAGTAATATATATAATTAGCATCATGTGAGCACCGTGTAACTTGACATACAAGTACACATCCAAAGAGTTACACGCATAATCATATAATCACATTTTAACAGAATATATGACATACAGTTGTACAGTCCCCACATGATAGTGGTTATGCGAATATATTTTAATTTTCGTGAATTCATCACCTTTGGGCAGATGAACCACTGAGATCAGTCAATCCTCTGCCACACCATCATGTATTCCTCCATGAATTAATACACAATCACATCCTTTGGGAGTATGACCATGCATTAGACCATGAGACATCCCAATCAGCATACGAGACCGAAATTTCTCAAATCCAATCAAGCGTGCCACTTTTGCGGTCATTACTCAATTGAATCCTTGAAACTCTCTCATATCAGGAATATAAACTTTACTACTCATATACATCATATACATGTGATTTTAACTTTGGTGATAGGGGCAGATTATCACTAAAATCACATATTATGCTAATTATATTACTTTATCCATTTATAAAAAAAAATTAATCATATATATAGCGAACTTGAAAGACAAATTCTAATGAGATCGCCGATCACAGTAAAACAAGAAAATTCTCATAACATAGAAGCAAGCAACTTTTGTGCACCTCGATTACTGATTACTAGAGCGTTATTAAAAGAATACCGATCCAAAGGATCCCTTACAAGTTAACATCAATAGCAATACAGGGTACTCCAGATTGACAAGCTTGATAGCTAATCAATTATTGCTCATGAGTTTCATAAGGCAAAACATGAGTCCAAAGCCAATAGTTGATATATTAGCCAATTTTAAGTAACAAATTATCATTGCATCAACCAGTGGCCTATAAATTGAGTCAAAACACATAACAAAATATCTAAACTATAACAGTATATACAATTGCTCTCTGTAAATGCTGTCATACTTCTTAACCATAAAAAATAATCAACTTGATAGACATTAACCAAATACCAGATGAATTTAGATACAATACGCAATAATTTAACTGACATGCATTACCCACATTCAGCAGGTGTGTTAATCAGTACAATCAGTTTGGTCACGAATTCTTAAGATGTTGATCATTCAAAAGTTACCAGCGTGTCAAAGAGTATGCTTGAGAAACAAAAGTTTTATAAATTTTACTATTTCTCATCACATCAATACATAGCTCAAATACTATCCCACACTGATTGTATCTCATTAAGCCAGTTTCAATTTATAATAAAGTTTGTTTTTATTAATGAATCACACATTCATAATGTTTATGTGATAACATATTAGTAACCCATCACATGTATTTCCAAAATCACAGAAAATACAAGAAAAATACGCAAAAATACACTAAAAATACACATATTTAGGGCTTTGTATGTATTTTTACATTCGTAAAATCATCAAACATGTAAAATAAATACACCACAGCGTAGAAGAGGATCATACAAATCCATTGCCAGCAGCCATGTGCTAATCGGACCACCCACGCACGCACCCACATACTAGACTTTCAAGCTGATGTATACCCAAGTTCCTGTGAAGAAATTTCATGGTTTTTCTGGCCATTAGGACCTTAGTTGATGAGGGGCTTGCTTGGTTTTTAATGGCCCAACTAAAATCATCTCATAGATGTGTGGCCTCATTCTGATAAGACAAACCTACGTATTTATACTTTTAACCTTGTTCAACCAAAAATATATATACTTTTAATCCTATAAAGGTTTGATTTTAGTTGGCCTTTTAAATGGAATGTTGGGTTTACTCCTTTTGTGAAAAAAATTTCTTGAAAAATTGAAAGCTCAGAAGAGACAAACATTGAAGTCCTACAAGGCAATAAGCTAGAACCGAGGTTCTATTCAAAAAGGAAAAAAAAAATCACGATATGATCACCTCATAGAAGGGTAGGAAAACTACTTTCTATCCCCTTACTCTCGCCACTTGTATGATCAGGACTCTCTACTTTTTATTTTTCTGATCAAATCCCAAGGTGAGCAAATGGCCCAGTTCAACCTAAAAACCTAACCTTTCCTCCTCTTCAAGTAAGGTCGTACTTGAGTTTTTCTCTCTCGAAATGAAGAGTTCTCTTCTACCGTTATGGTAGCTTTACTCAAACCCTTCCTTCTTTAATTCCATCCTGTTTCAACACCCTTCTCGTCAATTCCAATAATCCCATCGATGAATCCTCCCTATTTTCCCTTGCCGTTTACCCATAAATGCTAGCGATGAAGGGATCCATCGCATGCAACCCCATATGGTATGTAATTGTACGCAACCTCCAGCACTTGCTCCATTTTGGGTTTGAGGTTGCCTTGCCCGCGACTGGGTTGTGAGCGAATCCACCACAATTTCGGAACTTGGAAGATTCCATTGATGCATGCGAGTGAAGCGGTGCTTGTCATCTTTTTAAGTAGTTCCCTTTATCTGCAGTCTCCAGGTAACACTTCATATAAATAGTTTGTGATTCGCCCTCATCAAGTTAGGCGGAAGTAGCAAGTCAGAGATAGTGTTTTCGATTGATGAGTAGAAGTGATGGGCCTTCTTATAGATGCTGAAAGTAGTGTAATTATGGACAATGGTGTGGTGAGTAGTATCGATTACCTCTGAATTACGGCCGATGGTTTGTCTTGGTCTCTGAATCTATGCGACCTGGCTGGAATTATGGTGACGGAGGCCTTGGATGAAACATTGCGGTTATCGGCCCTTTGCAACAGGCTTCGACGATTAACCACTGAGCAGCTCATCGACAAGTGGGAAGATACTCTTCCACCTGCTAAGTTAGATGAATGCCAATGGACATTAATAGGATCCCTTTTCTCAAATCCTTCTGTTAATTTACCTGCTATGCAAAGTACCTTAACGCGAGTATGGCGTATTGACAAAGTCAAGATTTCCCAATGCGAGGTAGGACTCTATGCATTCAGGTTCCAATCTCAAGCAGACAAACAAAAGGTGCTGGATGGAGGCCCCTGGTTATTCTCCGAACACTTGGTCATTCTCAAGCCATGGATTCCTAATACCCCCTTTCATTGCTATGACTTTTCTACATGTGCATTTTGGGTTCAAGTACTTGGCCTACCTCCAGAATGGTGCACAGAAGCGATAATCAACAAGGCTGTACAACATCTTGGCCGGGTTTTGGAAGTCCGAGTGGAAACAAAGGAAGGAACATCAGCTAGACCGAGACGTGCTAGGGTGGAACTATCCTTACATGAACCCCTTAAGACGGGCAAGCTTATCCGAATAGAGGGCAAGCTTCTTTGGCTAGACTTCCGATATGAGAAACTCTCACATTTCTGCTATTCATGTGGGCGGTTGGGTCATTATGCGTCTTACTGTAAGGAAATACCTTTTGAAGAAGCAAAGGCGGATGGTCAAGGGAAAATGGCCTATGGGCAGTGGCTACGAGTAGAGGTAAGAGAGAATAGTCCGTATTGGAATGCTTTTTACCACCCACAAGATGTTGTAGCTACCTCGGAAGAAATTGTACCTGAAACGCCACCAACTCAACTTCAAGTCCGGTAGGCATCTGCACTACTTCAGCTGGCCCCTGCCGTGGAAGATCCTATGTCCGTTTCAGCAACTCTCAATCAGCTACCTAGACCCTTTATTCAACCAGTTCCACTACCTACAGCAGAGAAGTTATATGACATTCAAACTCCACCGATAGAAACCTTAAAGCCAAAGAAAAACAAGAATGTCATATTGACTTCAAAGCAAGGGAAGGCCAAAAAAATAAAGAGATATAATCCCTATGAGCCTAAGCACTTGCTGCTCTATGATGCGGAAGATAGTAATCTTATGGATACCCGGTATATGTGGCTGAGGAAGCCGAAGCAAGGGCCTTGGTGGTTGGCCCTCAACAGCCACCACCTGACAAATGAAGCTTATAAGCTGGAACTGTCAGGGTTTGAGCAATTCCCTGACAGTCCAGCTCCTAAAGGCCTTGATGGCCAAAGAAAAGCCCGATGTCGCCTTTTTAATGGAGACAAAGAACCCAGAATCAAAGCTTTTACGGATTCAAGGTCAGTTAAGATTCCAGCACTCATATAACATTAACCCAATTGGAATTGCAGGAGGATTATCTCTAATGTGGAATGACCAGGTATCTATTCAGGTGCTTCGCTCTTCTCAATATTTGATCGATACGACTTGCAAGATGGTACAGGAAGATAGAACTGTTTGTCTAACCTGGGTTCACGCCCCTTATAATTATCGCCAACGACAGGGAGTATGGGATGAACTCAGAATGATTAGTAGAATGAATTGCTTTCCCTGGTTATGTGTAGGTGACCATAATGAAGTGTTTTATCCTTGGGAAAAACTTGGTAAGAGACCAACTGAATCTCATCGTATGCTGTCTTTCGTTCTGTTCAGAATGATTGTGATCTGATGGAGCTAGATAGTAAGGGATGTCAATACACATGGATGAATAATCGAGAAGGGGAGGAGATAGTTAAGGAACGGTTGGACCGGGCTCTATGTTCGATGGATTGGCGTATCCTATTCCCTGAGGCCGAAGTGTTAGCAATACCTGCGGTTGGTTCTGACCATAGTCCATTGATAATCCAAACTTCAGCAACAATCAAACGGAGGCAGAAAATGTTCATCTATGAAGCCTATTGGAATGATGATGAAGAAAGTAGCGAGATCATATCTACGGCATGGAATTATATTTCTCCCAACCAGCCAGTTTTCCTTCCTAAGTTAAAGCATATTAGCAAAGCCCTATCTACTTGGAGTCGAACAAAGTTTTCAAATGGAATGTCCAATGCCATCATTCTACAAAATCAGCTACAAAATATGACTAACCAACAGCATTTAAATTATAAAAAAGACGAAGCTGCTAAACTCAAAGAGGATATCACAAAACTTGGCAGCAGGAAGAGAAGTACTGGACTATGAGATCTCGTATACAATGGCTGAAGTGGGGGGACAAGAACACTCGCTTTTTTCATGCATCTACTTTACAAAGAAGATCTCGAAATCGCATTACAATGCTTCAAGATGATCAACAGCAGTGGATTCGTGACACACAGGTACTACAAGATATGACAACGGCTTTCTTTTCGAATTTATACACAACTCAGGGATTGAGGGATTATGGTCCTATCCTCGCCCAATGTCCACCGATTGTTACTACTGAGATGAATGACATGTTAATTGCAAGGGCTACAATGGATGAGGTGAGACAAGCCACATTCCAATTAGGGACTACAAAAGCCCCGGGTCCCGATGGACTAGGCGGTTTGTTCTATTAGACACATTGGGAAATTATTAAAGATGATCTATTGCTCCAAGTATAGCACTTCATGATGACAGGTCAGATGCCTCCCAGTATCAATCAGACTCTTCTTACTTTGATTCCCAAGGTACCCCCATCCAGAAAAACTAGAGCAATATCGCCCCATTAGCTTGTGTAACTTTGCCTACAAAATCATCGCCAAGGTCCTTGCTAATCGCCTTAAACCTTGCTTGAACTCTCTCATATCCAAGGAACAGTCCGCCTTTGTTAGTGGGAGACAGATCCAGGACAATATCTTGATTATGCAAGAGGTTCTTTACCAGTTCAGGATAAGGAAGAGAAGATGAAAATTCAATGCCATCCGGAAACTAGACATGCAAGAGGCGTATGATCAGGTTGAGTGGGATTTCCTAAATGACTATCTTCTGAAATTGGGCTTCCATCCCACATGGGTACGATGGATTATACAATGTGTATCTACTACTTCCTTGAGTGTGAAATTTAATGGAGAGCCACTTCCCTACTTTTCTCCTTCGCGAGGTCTAAGACAAAGTGACCCCTTATCTCCATATTTGTTTATTCTAGTAGCAAATGTGTTATCCACCTTAATCAATGAAGCTGTCAGTATGGGACATATTAAAGGTATTCGTTTCAATCAATGGTGTCCAACCCTATCCCATCTATTTTTCGCTGATGATGCTATTTTCTTTCTAGATGGGACTATTCGGGAATGTCAGAACGTAGCTAGTATTCTAAACCAATATTGTATGGCTACGGGTCAAGTTGTGAATCGCAATAAGTCCGGCATTATTTTCAGTCATTATTGTCCAGCTGACTTGCAAGATAATATGTCGGGTGAGCTACGAGTACCCATATTGACTAGGTGTGGAAAATACCTGGGATTACCATTTGACTGGGGTCGATCTAAGAGGGAAATGTTCTCTTGGATCCTAGCGCGTGTTCATGCCAAGTTGGAGAGCTGGAAGGGAAAGTTACTCTCTAAAGGTGGTAAGGAAGTACTTCTAAATTCTGTTGTGCAAGCCCTACCACATTATGCCATGTCTATTTTTAAAATCCCTTTGTCGATATGTACATCTATAGAGCACAGCATTGCCAGATTTTGGTGGTAGAATGATCAAAATAGAAAGGGTATTCACTGGCGAAACTGGGATCTGCTGAAAACGAGTAAAGATGACGGCGGCTTAGGCTTTGGGGATTTAATAGCCTTTAATGAAGCTATGCTTGGCAAGCAGGCTTGGCGGTTACTGCAACAGCCCTCGGCATTATGGAGTCAACTCTTCAAAGGTTTGTACTTTCCTACGCAAACCTTTCTATCTATTAGTCTAGTAGCTCGGGCTTCATGGGGATGGAAGAGTATCTTATCAGGGAGGGATGCTATTGCTCCATATCTATGCTGGTCAGTAGGCGACGGCCGTGATATAAAAATAAGGGGCGACCGTTGGTTACCTTGTGGCACTCTATACGGACCGAACAACAAAGATGATCCACTGTTGGTGGCGGAGCTTATTGATCCGACTCACCAAACCTGGAATCAACCTAAACTCCTCTCACTATTAGGAGAAGATATCACAACACAGGTATTGAATCAACACGATGGACGGTTTGTTCAAAGTAACTTTTATTCTTTGTTCTTTGTTCTTTCTTATATTAGAGATACATGTGTTGTAAATAACTCCTCGATGGTTTTGAAAACTGACAAAACTTTTATTATCAACTCGATTATGAGTTAGTTCATGATGATTTATGAAAGGAATATGTTTTGCTAACGGCATGTCATTTTTTTTTCCCAATAATGGAACATTCTTGACCACTCATATTTCATGGAAACCGGACCACTTTCTTCATCGATTTTCAAAAAATAAATAATAAATTCAGTTGCCATATGTTATCCTAATGCAACAATAATAGGAAATTGAGTTTTAAGTAAAGGAAAGAAACGATCCTCGCGCATCAAACACTTCAGTTGACATACATACAGAGCTTGTAATATCAAGGGTGTATAAGATAATTTTTCTTACATTTAACTTTTCTTTCAAAATTTAAAACTTTTAAAAGATTAAGTTTTAAAAAACTATAAATACTATATATGATTCTACATGTCTATATCGTATAGTTTGAAGATTTTTTTTTTTTTTGCTAAATAGAATTCTAACTACGAAGGTCTTATACTTATGTTTTGCCTTTTCTTTCAAAATTGTGTACATGTGTTTTTGTGGAAGTGATTGTATGTCTAAACTCTATCGTCGATTACATTCCCACACCATTTGTATGTATAGTTCTGTTCGAAGTAAAATTTGTAGTCATTTCTTGTTTACCTATGATATTTTCTATTTGGAATCAATATACAACCCATATTCTCTAATGAAAATCAAAGAACAACTTTCAATGAAAGATATGGTCACGGGATCAATTTTGGCGAAACTTAAGTATACAATTTTCGTAATCAACTTCTATTTGGTATAAAAAAGAAAAAAACATAAAACTTCTCAAACTATAGAAATATAGGCATGTAGAACCATATATTAATCTTTTAAAAGTTTTAAGTTTTGATATAAAAGTTAAATGTAAGAAAAATTATCTTATACAATATTGATATCGCAAGCT
The DNA here is from genome assembly GCA_017140325.1 of Eucalyptus leucophloia subsp. euroa. Lineage (NCBI taxonomy): Eukaryota > Viridiplantae > Streptophyta > Magnoliopsida > Myrtales > Myrtaceae > Eucalyptus > Eucalyptus leucophloia. Next base: position 25,548,940 of record CM029474.1, on the reverse strand, counting down.
CTTTATGAACGTCAATTAAAGTGTTTGCTGTGCATGGATCCTTTTTTTTCTATACTTAGAATTCAATTTTCGTTAATGTTGCATCAGAATAATTTATATCAAGTGAATATTTTAAATATGATGTTTGTTTTTAGAATCGACAAGTTTTTTCAGTAGTCGCCCTTATCCCGATAGTACATTGTCTTGCGCAAAGAGTTTTAGCTTTGCAAGTGCAGGCTTTGGTCACTTTCCATGGCATTAAACGAGCATGCAGACCGCATCGTGGGTGATCCAAGAAAACGATAGGTTAAGACAAAAGAAAACCAATAAACCCTCATGACTATCGGAAGACATCCCATTTATACACGATGGACGGTTTGTTCAAAGTAACTTTTATTCTTTGTTCTTTGTTCTTTCTTATATTAGAGATACATGTGTTGTAAATAACTCCTCAATGGTTTTGAAAACTGACAAAACTTTTATTGATTGACTTTTGATTCCAATGTTGAGTTTTTTTAGGGGTTAACATGGTCCGGGTGTATGGTTCTTGCCTTGGAACCGGGAACCACCTACTAAGGACTGATTCTAAAAAGTTTCACGCATGGATCAATGCAATCACTTGAAGAAGCATAGAGAACTAGAGAAACTCTATCAGAACTAGAGAAACTCCTAAAAGGCAAGTGATACCCATTCTTGAGAATATATCGACGGCTGGGTACAATGCAAAAAGGAATAAAATACCAACCTCAAAAGTATCTTGCCAGAGCCATCCTAATTGGAACAAGATATTCATACAAACAAACAGTAAAATAAGTAAGTATAGCCATTAAAGTGAATAAGCACACTCTCGGTATGATGGAATTCAAGTTGGCAGAAGACGACTTACTTGATTCCGATGCGCAAATAGCAAATAGCCCCGGAACGAACGTTGAATTGCCGATGATTCACAAACAACACTTCCTCACGTTAGTCTAGATGCAATCATGAGGAAAACACCTGATTTCCACAGCGTAAATGCCGATCGTTCTTGCAAAAGTGAAATGGAACGCCTTGATCTTCTTTGATGGAAATGGAGAGGAAATATGGTGCAAATGAATGGCCAACCATCTCAATGGTTGTGTTCGAGAGGCTTTTATACGTCTCCTTTTGTACCCCTCCATTTGTGTCTTTCCATCGTAGCATGTTAAGTCCAAATGGTGCGGTCCAATTGCACCCCATCATGGACATACTAGCTAACTAGTTAAAGTACAACATCTCCCACTCGGACATGATAGGCCTGATTGCGCTTTATCAAGAATATAAGGCATTTAACATTCATCAATTTTACAAAACAATTCATACTGGCAAATAAGCCATACAACCAGTGAGTACACCTGCACTTGGGAGCTCAAATTATGCACCTATTAGGGATGACATAATGGCTACAACCCTTAAAAGAGATAAACAATGGATGTCTCGCAATGCCCCAGACATATTTTGTTACATCAGTCCAAGTATACCTATCCCTTAAAGGCTAGACTTGACTATTCTAAAAAAAAACACCATATATTTACAATTACATCCGCAACCACATAGGCGATATAATTGGTCGACCAGTAAATACATGTGATAGATGTAAAACAACAATAATCTTCCTTCGCACTCATGTCTCTCTCATTTTCAGAACAACTGCTTTCCTAGACATGTCCCATAAGCTATATCTATTCATAACCGTTCGTAACATGCTAAAGTAACAACATTGATCTTTCACTTCGAGAACATAGTTAGAAGTAACATAGGGCACAAAATTTGAGGTAAATTACAAATTACCTCAAGGGCTCACACGATGAGTAAATAGGGATAATTTTACTCATCTTCCCTTATTGGTCGTACAATGCACATGTAGTATGAATTACATGATTTAGTGGATTTCTCTTTCTATAAGAGTGTGTGTCATTTATTAACCACATCCAATATACAGATCTTAGTCTAAACATAGTCACGTGCTTTTCACGTACTCATGTTTAGCCCAAGTGCTATATCAGCTCGTTTTCTATAGCGCCCAATTAAGTACTCGTATCCGACATCTTTCAGGCATATATGATTGTGGGACTATCATGTTCGGTCATGTTATAAACAAATCACAGATCTCATATTGACTCTAATCAAGGCAACATATTTTATGTACCAAACTTGCTCTTCAACATTTATTTGTACATAACGTCTCATCTCAACATGCTAACTACAGCACGTGAGGCGATTGCTTGTGTGAGTGAGCCAATCATTGCCTGTTGACATATTTTTCAATAATATATGTGTGTTTGTGCTAGTCTCATAGTGGATTTATACTTATTGATAAAACATCAAATCACTAATAAACAAACAAGTACAATACATTTGTCCACAAATACATAAAACAATTATCCTCTACAATAACAGATATCACATTCTACGCAATCCTAGTGACATCCTATGGATCAAGAATATGTCTCTAGGAATAGTTTTCGTAAATGGACCAGCAACCATTCTATTGGTTGAAATGTATTGCAGGATCACTTCTTTTTGCACTATAATATCTCTGATGAAGTTATTCTTTATGTCAATGTGTTTTGTCCTTCCATGATACTTAGGATCTTTCACATAGGCAATGACTGCTTGACTATCACAATAAACTGTCACCGGTCTTTGAACTTCAGTGATAGTGGCTAAATTTTCCAAGAAACGTTTTAACCATATTGCTTCTTGCACTGCGGCAGAACATGTAATAAATTATGCCTCCATCGTAGACAAGGCCGTGCATGTCTATTTCTTGCTATTCCAAGAAATTGCACCTCCATTGAGCAAGAATGCATATCCAGAAGTCAATTTACGCTCATCCAGGTCTCCACCCCAATCGGCATTTGAATAACCCAATAGACGTAAATCATTCCCTTCGTAACAAAGTCAATAGTCCATGGTGCCCTTCCAGTATCTCAAGATCCTCTTCACTGCCTTCCAGTGTGCTTGACCGGGATTTGATTGATATCGGCTCACCAATCCCACGGCATAACATATGTCGGGTCAAGTACACATCATAGCATACATCAAATTTCCGACTGCACTAGTGTAAGGAACAGTTTCCATCACTTTGATTTCTTCTGGAATCTTAGGACACATCTCAGTACTTAGGCCTTCACCTTGCATGATAGGGGTATCAATGGGATTACAATGCTACATATTAAAACACTCAAGAATCTTCATAATATAAGACTCTTGTGATAAAGTAAGGAGTTTCCTTGATCGATTTCTTTCGATCTTAACTCCTAATATATAAGCAGCTTCTCCCATGTCCTTCATCTCAAAATTAGAGGACAACCATTCTTTTATGGTAATAACCAAAACCTTGTCATTTCTAGCCAACATAATATTGTCCACATAAAGTGATAAAATCACAAATTTATCTTTGGACCGCTTGACATATACACAGTGATCTTCTTTGATCATCGTGAAACCAAAAGTTAGTATTACTCAATGAAAACGAAGATACCACTGTCTAGATGATTGCTTAAGGCCATATATTGAACGATTAAGCTTACAACTTTATGATCTTGACTTTTAGCTATGAAACCTATTGGTTGTTTCATATAGATTTCCTCATCTAATTCTACATTGAGAAATGCCGTCTTTACATCCATTTGATGTAATTCAAGGTCCAAATGTGCAACGATTGCTAGAATAAGGCGATTGAGCGAACCTTACAACTGGTGAAAAAGTTTCCTCATAATCTATACCCTCTTGTTGAGTATAACCTTTTCACCACAAGGCAAGCCTTATACTTTTCAATGGATCCATCCTCCCTACGCTTAATCTTAAAGACCCATTTGTTTCCAATGGCCTTATGATTGGGTGGTAGATCAACCAAGTCCCAAACATGATTTGCCCTCATTGACTCCATCTCATCTTCCAAAGCTTTTCTCTATTCTTCCTTGTTAGAGGATGAGAGAGCCTCTTGAACAGTCTTAGGCTCAACATCGTTATTTTGAGCAATTATAAATGCTTCCCCTTCAATCTCAAAACGACAACAAGGAATACTTTTACGATTACTTTTACGCAATTCAATTCATAAGGCGATGCAACACTCCCACTAGGTCTTGTGTATTGAGGTAAATCTTCATTTCTCTCTACAACATAAGTGGGTGTATTATCAGGATATTCCATCTCATATAATTGGAAGTTCTTATCAATCTCACCTCTATTAAGAAAATTGTTCTCCAAGAACGTGACATCTTGTGACAGCATTTCGGTCACACTTCCATCAGCTTGTTCACCTATGAACACGTACCCTTTGGAGTGTTCGGAATATCTTATAAAGATACATTTCTTCCCTATATGGCCTAATTTGCCATGTTTATGGGAAAAATCATGAACATAAGCTGCACATCCCCATGGACGTGGACTACTCAAGTCTGGTTTTCTACCAGTCCATAATTCATAAGGGGTGGAAATGACCGATTTTGAGGGCACACGGTTAAGTATATAGGCAGCAATCAATAACGCATCTCCCCAATAGGAGATAGGTAAATTTGCTTGCGCCATCATAGACCTAACCATTCCCAATAGGATTTTATTCCTTCTCTCAGCTAAGTGACAGATGTACCTCCAAACTTATCCTTCAAAGCAACCCACATAACTTGAGCTTTGTCATAACTCTCAAACTCACACATGAGATCATTTTGCATACAACTCAGCAATGTGATGCGAGCAATGCTATTTTTCTTTTTCCAAGCTTGATAAGCTTCCAGATCTCTCCTATGTTGAGCTGAAGTTCCATGCTCAGGTTCATTCATGGTATAGTTGAGGGTTTCCAAAACCTATTGCTCCTCAAGGATGTACTAAACCTTTTGGTGCCAAATATCATAATTATCACCATTCAGCTTCTCACCCTTATTGAGGTCAACCACAATGGTCTTGGATGTTGATGCCATAATCAATTGCTATAACACATTGACATAATAAACACAAAATTAATACTAGCACACTATACATAGTAACACACATATTTAATTTGCAGTAAAGACAAACTAAATTAATGATAATTCAACAAAAAGACACAGAGGCAAAAGTTCACTATGTTCCCAATCAACTTCTATATACAATTGTTCTATTATCATTAATTAGTTTAATTTGCACAAATTTTGAGTTCTAGGTAAGAACTTCTTTCAATTCTACCAACGTACGAACTCTCACTAGGAAAAATAATTACATGACTTTATGTAATTTCTACATTTTCCTTAACACAAAAAACATAGCATGATAATAACCAACGTATAAACAACAATCATGCTTCAACTATAATTAAAATTGCAATTCAACATGTAATGGATTTCCTACCATTGTTCTAATTTTCTAGTAACTAGAAAATTGCAAATATATTAGAATATATGCATCATATTATTGAACCAAGCTCTACACAACATATATAACATCATTTGCACATAAGCTAGCTATTGTATTTCCTTAATCATAAGAAAATACAAGCTACAAATATGAATAAGCTACATTAAAACCCAAAAAAATACGCGTACATAGGGTTTCCTACGCGTTTTTCATACATTTATAAAATTCAAAAGTATAAAATAATTATACCACTGTATAGAGAACACTCATACGAACCAAACGCCACCGACTACGCTCCAATCGGAGCTCGCACACGGCCCCACACGCTGCCTGAGTGCGCGGCGTGTGTGGTGTACACGCCAACGAGCCGAACGGCTCCTGGCCGGTCTGATTGGTCCAACCGGTGAATGGTCCAACCGGTCCCCGGTGACCGGTCCGACCAGTTTGACCGCCGGACCGGTTTACCGTCCGACCATTGACCGGTCAATGGGTCGGGTCAACGGGTCGAATCCCAGTCGGAGTCAGATCTCGGGTCGGGTCGCCGGCGCGACGTCATCGATGACGTCATCCCGGCGGTTCTCGACCATTAGGTGACGACACGGTGACGTCACCACGCGCCGATTCATCGACCGACGTGTGCCGGTTCGCCCGGCTAGCGCGCGTTGCGCACGCACCCGGTTCGCCAACCGACGCGTGTGGCGCATGCGCTGGCTTTGCCAGCGCTTCAAGCGCGTGGCGCCCACGCGTAGTGGCTTCGGCCACGCGTGTGGGCTCGTCCGGCGTCTCCCGGTGGCGCTCGGCCCATCGCCGGACTCGTTTCAACAAGCTCTTTCACCCTGTATATTTAAAAATTAATTTTGACCAAAAAATTGTTTCGAAAAACGGCTGAAACCTCATGGATCACGTGACCCGAACCTGTTCGTCGCTCCGATTCAATTTTGAGTTTTTCATGGGGCAGTTCCGACTATCAGAGATCCAAACAGTGTAGAATACAAACTATTGATCTCAATATCAAATTGTAAATGTGAAAACTCAATGAAAAACAAGGCAGAAATCACAACCTGGCTCTAATACCAATGATGGAATTCGAGTTGGCGGAAGACGAATTACCTAATTTCGATGCCCAAACAACAAATAGCCCCGGAACGAACATTGAATTGCCGATGATTCACAAACAACACTTCCTCACGTTAGTTTGGATGCAATCACGAGGAAAACACCCGATTTCCACAGCGTAAATGCCAATCATTCTTGCAAAAGTGAAATTGAACGCCTTGATCTTCTTTGATGGAAATGGAGAGGAAATATGGTGTGAACGAATGGCCAACCGTTTCAATGGTTGTGTTCGGGAGGCTTTTATACATCTCCCTTCGTACCACTCCATTTGTGTCTTTACATCATAGCATATCAAGTCCAAATGGTACGGTCCAATCGCACCCCATCATGGACGTACTAGCTAACTAACTAAAGTACAACACGGTAAATTAAAAGAAGACACAGCAAGCGAACAACATATGACTTTTGCCCAATACTCACGCAAAGACGCAAGATGTGGCGCTTGTGAGGCTTAAAGTTGTCGAAAATAATTGGACTTTTGATCCGGTTGCCATTTGCATCTTCGAAATGCAACTCATTACTCTCCCATGCGATGGGACGCTTTGACCTTAGTAGCGATGGATCTTGCGCTTTGGCTCAATTGTACCTTTCTTTGGCCATCGCATGAAATCTCGGAAGGCCATGGTCGGGTTGGGTTCCTTAACGCAATTTCCACGGTAGTCCCATTAGGCAAAAATATGGTGAATCTATATATCCTGTCGATATCACCATCATTCATCGCCTGATCTACAGGCCTCTGCCTGATGCTCCTCAGCTCCATCCTTAGCCAGCCCGAAACCTGTCGTGCAAAGAAGAGCAGTAACAAAGATCACACGGGTTGAAAAAGCACGAGTGAAAGAAAGCAGAGGAAACCATCACCCCCTCAACACATTTGACTGTAGAGGGTCAAAACTGCATGCACGATTTTGAAGAAGATCATATTTTTCGGGATTTTCCCCTGCCAACATTCTTTCCCGTCATTTCGTTATCCACAAACCAAACAAACACACGTCACCCGATATTGTAAACACGAGAACATTACGCGAATTAGCTAATAAAACGATCGTTCCAGCAGGGCTCGAACACGAGTTGGCAGCAGAATCAGGTAAAAACTTTAACCAGAACACCATACAAAACAATCACGACGCATTGCACAAGGGCGGGATTCGACGTGCGTGATGTCCTCGCCAACCGACTCCAGCTCCGGCGAGAGGAGAAAGTAGTTAAACCGGGCACACGTCCGGATCAATGAGCAAACACCGGCTGCCGATTGAAGCTCCAGCGACACATTCCTTTGGAAGAACGTCGGAAAAGGCAAAAGGAGGAAGCTTGCCGAGGGAGCGGAGGCAATGCAGCATAATAGAGCCCCCCGCTCTTCCGCCTCCCTCACCCTCGCAGTTACAACCAGCTGCAAATTTGCCACTAATGTAACCAGATCAATTGCCTTTCAGTTGCGATATCCGATTTTTTTATCATTTTTATTGAGAAAAATTCGCAATAAAAATCCAAAATGCTCTCATTTTCTCAAAAAAACAAAGAATTAAAAGTAGATCTTATTTTAAATTAAAACTATACCAGTTCCAAAAGATGACCTAATGTGGTTATGGATGTTTTAAATAAAAGTCTAGCATTAGCATCGCTGCCCAACAAAATATTCCAACTGATCAAGGGTATTAAAAAGAAAAAGAGCAAAACACAACCGTCCCATCACCAATGGAGCGGCGCCAAAGGCCAGCGAGGTTGTCGGCATCTATACAAGGGCCTCGCCTCTAGTTGGTCGTAGTCGCAGCCTTTGCTGCCACCCTGTCGACCCTATGTTTTTCCTTTCCTTAAAGTTTTTTTTTTTATGAATATAAAAATGAAAGAAGATGGAAGAAAACGAAGAGGAAGGAAGTAGATGGGAATTTTCTTCTATGTATTTCTGTGTGTGTAAACACAATGTACAGAATGTGTATTATAGTACAAGTTGTATGTAAAGAAAAGGCAACAATATGACATACAAAATCAGATCCGATATTACTTGATCTCGATTTATCCAATAATACCTAAATGATTCTTGTAAATATTCTTGCATATCTTTAACAAAAAAAAGAAAAAAAAAAAGGAAAATTTTAAGAGACGAAATTGTCCTTCATAGCCAATGAGTTTAAGCACTTCTTTGATATTGATATGCGCATTTCAAGTCTTTATTTAAGAAAATGATAGCACTTTAAGTCATTATTTGAAATAATATCCACTTTATGACCTTGTTTTAAATTAACATGGGCATTGTGAACCCCTTATTTAAAAAAAATAACAGCACTTGGAGCCTTTGTTATAGAAAATGTCTACTTCAAGTTATTATTTGAAAAAAAGATTGCATTTTGGGTTATTATTTGGAATTTTTCCTTTTTTTATGACATAAATTCTATATATATATTTGTTTTTCTTTTAATTCGGTTTAATTTGATGGAAGATAAAAATGAATAGATATTACCTTCAAACATGTTAATATTAGTTCACTTTTTTGATTGCATTTTGCAACGCGTTAATAATGTGATCATTCACATTCTCATTCGTCTTCTTAAGCAACAACTCCAAGTTGGACCACATAATGCATACTGCATTCTAAGTGGAGAGTCAACGTCGTAACTAGTTTCGTACAAAAATAAAGTTAAATGTTTTTAAGAGGTGTTTCTGCTGAAATTTTTTACGTTGAAAAACAAAAAGTTGCCTCACGGTCATTGCATTAAATGCGCTTACCGTGCAGGGGTAAAATCCATCCCGTGGCACCTTTATTCCGAAAATATTTTGTTACACTCAAAATGTCAAATTCATAGCAAGGTAGTTTATCTTAAACTTTTTGGCGACACAAAAATTCTCACACTTATATTCATATGATACATTTATTCCAAATTTTCTTTTAACTATGCCAAAAATCCCAACATTAAATTCATGCCACACATTTACTCTTCATTAATTTTTTTCTTTCTAGTTCGTCTTCACCGCAACCCTCATCGCAACTACCCTCAACATTTCCATTGCCACTATCCTCGCCAAATCAAGGAAGAAAACAAAGGTGGAAGTTTAAAAAGCAAAACAAAACAAAAAAATAAGATATTCAACAATTACTTAAAAGTCTTGCAAATTATGTAAATTACATATATTTTTAAATTAAATCAGCTAGTAAGTCTCAATAAAAATTGATTAATAGCTTTCACAAAGTAGGGTGTCAACGGTTCGGTTCGGTTCGGTTTTTTTTGAAAAACCGAACCGAACCGAATCGTTAGAAAGATCTTCCGAACCGAACCGAACCGAATACAAACCGAACCGAAATTTCAGTTCGGTTCGGTTTTTCGGTTTTCGGTTTTCGGTTTTCGGTTTTTTTTTTTTCTGTTCAACCACCAACTTGGAAACAGAATCCCCCACCTCCACTATGCTCTATTTTATGTCTTGATCTTGAAACATTATGTAATCCATCAAATCGTTAGTATGAAATACAAATTTCTGACCAAAAAAAAAAAAATCTAAATTCAATATGTTCGCAAAACCTGTACAGTGAACATTTCTCTTCTTATTGCATACATACAACACGTATAAGAAGGACAGCACAGTTTAAAGCAGGGGCCTTAGTCAATACTCTTCTCTACACATTAAATTTGGCAAGCAAACTCTCCATACAGTAACATAGTACAAAGCGAAATCCACTATGATTATAAATCACACAAATGAAGACCTCCAATATGTTCTCCACTCAAACCTCGTCCTAAATGCGCAGAACCTGTGGGCTTCAAGCATTAATAGATGCAACTCATGCCAGGGAAGGGCTTCTTGAACTCAACCAATTCAAAATACGCACACCGCATACTACAGCAGAATCTCATATCTTCTCCTTTTCTCCTTCCTGGTGCTTTGCAGCACCGAACACTACAAGAGAGCACTATGACAATAACACCAACAACCACGAAACATCCTCTGCTTTCTGAAGTACCAATTCAGATGAGGATTCTCCGTAAAGGAAGCAATACCTAATTCCCTCATAACATATATTTCACAGAATGCCTGCAAAACCACACACAGACAAACCAAACTCAATGTACCAATAATTCAAAACAACTAAACCAGAAAAGAAAACAATGGGAACACCCAATTTGGCTGCTCACTATCCATCTCTTCCAACTTAAAGGAAGCAACTTCATGCCCCAAACCTATCACAAAATAAATTGGGACCAGCTGACAGAGAAAACCCAAATTTTCTTCTTGCATATAAAAGAGGTCAAGCCACGACATCCTCAAACCACCCAATTAACTAAACTGATATCGCTGCGCTCAAGGCAAAAGTAAATCGGGGACACACCATGCCAATCACGTCGGGCCGATGGCATTTGAAATAAATCAACTTCTGGATCAGAATAAACACAAACCCACTTGGCCAAAATCTCCACTTTCACCGCTACGCCATCCCACTAGAGTGATTTCAATCAGAAAACAACCCCCCCTTGACGTAGTAGAGCGGCGTCGTGAGGACAAAAGGGTCAGTCTCCGAAGCGCCGTTGCTCGACCCAGCACAGCACACAGCTCCCTGAGTCACCGCTGCCGACAAAGAAGGAGAAGAAGAAGAGAAAAGGGCGTGGCGGAACAACCGGTCCCTCAATCGCTCGCCGTCCTTGTCGCCGTTGCCGTCACCGTCCCTGCCGCTGTCGCCGTCCCTGTCGCTGTCGCAGCCACAGTCGCCGTCGCACCTTCAAGACGAGAGGAGACGGGAGAGAATTAGAAATAGGGTTGGCCTGTGCCGGTTTGGTTAATCTTAATGGTTCTACTTTTCGGTTTACTGGTTCGGTTCGGTTCGGTTAACCGATAAACACCGAACCGAACTGAAAACTTCGGTTTTTAATAAAAACCGAATCGAAAACCGAATCGAACCGAAAAAACCGAATTTTTCGGTTCGGTTCGGTTCGATTTTTCGGTGCGGTTCGGTTTTTCGGTTCGAGAATTGACAGCCCTATCACAAAGTCAAAATAAGCCTATCGGTATCTTGGGAATATTCTTTAAGAAGAAGCTTATCATACAACCTTTGGATTAGGAACAATTAACAAGCATCAACAAATAATCACAAAACGACAATTTCATTCGCCCGATGACAGTGCTTTTTTTTTTTTTTAACTAGATGACAGTGCTTCGTGTGCTTCGTATCTTATCTACATCGAATGATGGGATTGTTCTCGTGCAAAGGAACAGGGGCAGCTGTCGCTTGCCACGGTAGACACTATCTAGGATGACGTCAGCTAGGGCTGCGCATGTATTTCGTCGGTATCGAAGTGGAAAAGCGTCCAAGTACTTTCCCACGAATTTCACCTGCCAATTACCCAATCTGATGAACCATTCAAATAATTTAAACATAGAAAAATGATATAAATAATTTCTAAATTTTAGATCAATGTGTAATGAAGTTATGAATTTTTAATTTGTTTAATATGATTTCTAAATAGTAGCCAATGCGCAATATTATCTTTATAATTTTAAGTGGAGCCAAACCTCTTTCTCAATGGAGGATTTCTAATAAAGGTTACTCCGTAATTAAGTCATCAACAAAGATAGGGCCTATATTTTTTTTATATAATTATACAATGCCGTGTTTGGGGGAAAATGAACATTGGGATAAAAATGCCTAAAATTTAAATTCTACTCATTTCCCTTCTCATAGAAATTCCATATCTATAGATATGTATTTCTTTTTTCTATCTTTCATTTAAACTTTCATCTTTTCCTCCTAATTATAACAAAGCTCAGCTTCAAAAGTCCAACTAAAAACTTAAAGTAATGGGCAGATTGAGACCATGTATATAAAAAAAAAAAAATATAAGTCCCATAAACAAGCAATATGAGGTACTTTAACATTTTCTTATGTGCAAGCTCATGTGAAATTTGATGAAAGGGACCATACATTCATAAATATCCATGTTCTAAAGTTACACTTGAAAGTTTAAACTACTAGATAAAATAAGATCACATGTAAATAAAGAATACATAAATCTCATATATGAGTGATGTAGGATGTACTGACAATTTGGGTAATGTGCCTTTCCTTTTCCATTCCGAAGAGAGCACTGCCATCAGGTCACTTCCCTATCATTGCCACGACACATGAATTCACTGGTTTTAGCAAGTAGAGAACAATTCAAAACAAACAATCATACACATTGGGAAATAGGAAATACATGGAATCTACTATACTCGAACTTATAGATGTCCTACAACAATAAGGCTTTAGGTAGCAAGTGCACATCTTTTAATCATCACATGTAATTATGATTAATGGAAGACTTCAATCAACATTGGTGGACGTTGGTTCTTTCCCTATCTAAAAATAGTCGGTATCATTGTTCGTCCAAAAGTAATATATGCGGTGGTTATTTGAAAATCATTTTTACGTATGAATTAATGCCTCGTATTAATAATCAAGTTGAGTAATACTTTTTAGGCAAAGAAGGCACGCGATATCACTTGCTTTTACTATCTATGAAAGCACATGGACTTCACTATTAATATTTGAATATGGAAAGTTGGGTCATTCTTTGTTTCCCTACGTTTTATTGAAAAATTATCATATGGTCTACTCTAGGGAGCGGAATTAATTAATAAATGCGAGTCCTTTTCGTCCGTTCGTAATAATGTTGATCACTCTAATGAAGGCATGAATGACCTAATCTTTTGCCTCGAATGGAAATCTTTGTGAAAGTCTTCACAAGTAGAATAACGGGGTTTTAGGTAGTGCTCAGCCGTTGGATTATGCAATCTAGCGCTGACACAAGTTCGGACGGCGGGATGAGATTTGTTCCTTTCCTTAATGGCGTCTTATAATCCTTAAACGAGCATAATTCCTGCTTACTTCTGGAGAAATCATTTCCTTATTGTCCACGTGTTTGGTAAGTCAACTTGGCAGGTATCTACTCCACCATATGGCGATAAAGTGGTGATCTATCTCCACTTGAAAAATGGATATTTTTATTATTACCCTTGAGAAAGTTTTGGAAGGATCCAAAGTGAAAAATGTTTACGATGAAAGCCTAAAATGAGTAATGAACGCATGGATCGTCCATGTAAGCAGAAAGTTCCCAGGTAGAATTGCCTTCTAAGATAAGCAATTGGTGTAAGGAAATTTGAAGATGGGATAGAAAAAATGCGAATATGGCATTGGTTTTGATGCATGTGATTGCTTTCTTAAAGTTAATTTTTGCCCCGCTACGACACATTTGGGAATTCGAGTTGAACATTTAGTTGCTAATATATTATTTGTCTTTATAAGTGAGTAAAACTATTATGTGCATGCCTCCGTGTTAAAACTATTCGCCTGTATACGATGAGTACTCAAACACTATGTTTTTTGTGACTATTTGTATTGCTGCTGCAAGAACATTAGCATAATAAAAGGATTTGCCTATAGATGATATAATATCAGGTTGGCGGCTACTTATAAAAGATCTTTTAAAATAACTGATATATCAAATTACCAAATAATTAACGTTTCTTTACTGGGTGACGTTTTGTCTTTTCGTCGAATTAAATAGCTTGAATGAAACTCACCTTCGTGGAGATAATAAACAATTCCATCGCTGGGGGAAAAAAACAAAAAAAGATGATGATAAAACATGAAATTGGCCTTTCAGAATTGAACTGGAGTTATCTTTTCCTCTAATGTGTGTGCTAACATGATAGTTTCCACACAAACAAAGAAGCAAATAGTCACGTCCTCATAGATAGACAGTATAAATAATGTCTTTTCAACCCTCCTTAGCACAAGGGAAACTTTAATTACAGCGCAATCGAGAGCTGCTTCTCTTCAACAGGACATGCTCATGCCAGTGAACGCCTCGTGTGAAGGATGCCTCCAAGACTGCCGTCCCGGCGGCGGGATCCACCCCTCACGCACTACGTCAAGAACTACTCACCTTCCTCGCCGACTACAGCGAGATCCTTACTGATATAGTTGCTGACTGACCAGTGGAGGCTACTGTCCCCGACCTCGGCTCCAACGCGTCGCCAATCTCAGTGTGGCTGGCACTCTTGATGCTGTGACGTGGCTCTGTCGTGCCTGTCCTTGGCCAACAACCTCCAATACGTCGTCGTCAAGGTCTGGCAGTCGAGCCTCAGGTACTTGCTAAGGGAGGACTGGGCGGCGAAGCAAGGAGGCGGAGGCCAAGCAGAATGCCGCGAACTATGAGGAGATGGGGTCGAGCAAGGTGCTGGCCTCGCTTCCGTGGGCAGAGACATCGATGAACCACGCGAAGGACTGGCTCTGGAGGTTCAACGCGGTCTTCGAGGAGGATCGTGTCCTTGGGAGGGTGGTTTGCTCCAGTTAGGTGACGGCTCCTTTAAGGGTGAATAGCGAGACCCGAGGGGTCTTAGGTGGTTCGGGTTCGGGTCAATTGAATGATTAAGCTACTCTCACCTTTCGTATGCAAGACTGTAAACCCATAGACACTTCTATTGCAAAAGGTGAAGGATTGAGCCATAGACTGTGTTCAGGGACTCCACAAGAGAAGGAACAAATGAAACATGTTCCTTATGCTAGTGCTGTTGGGAACTTGATGTATGCTATGATATGTACAAGACTCGACATATGTTTTGCAGTTGGAATGGTGAGTAGATACCAATCCAATCCAGGTCCAGCACATTGGAAGGCCGTCAAGAGAATACTGAGGTATCTGAAGGGAACTGCTGATTACAAGTTGAATTACCAAGGAAAGAATCTGCGACTTGAAGGCTATTCGATGCTGATTAGGGAGGAGATTTAGATGAAAGAAAATCTACCTCTGGATTTGCTTTCTTACTGAACAATGGCGCCATATCATGGAGCAGTAAGAAGCAAACGTGTATAGCCTTGTCCACGATGGAAGCTGAGTTTGTGGCATTATCAGCAGCGGTACAAGAAGGAGTTTGGCTTAAGAGATTTTTGGATTATTTAGGTGTTAATGAGAAAGCTGCAAATCCATTATTGGTTAACTGTGATAACCAAGCAGCTATAGTGTACACCAAAGATCCAAAGTATCATGGCAAGACCAAATATATAGATACCAAGTATAACTTTGTAAAAGATATGGTTGCACGAAATGATGTGAACTTACAATACATATCTACGCATAGAATAGTAGCAGATCCTATGACAAAGCCAATACCTAGAGATGTGTTTTGTGGTCATGTAAAATCTCTAGGATTGCGTAGAGTCGATGTCCGAATTGTAATTTCCCTGAGTTGTTCACATTTATGAAATTTTGTTTTTCATTGATTAATGCCTATGAATCTTTGTATGATCTTTATGCATTTTAATGCTCAGTGCATTATTTTAAGTTGAGAAGTATGTCGAACAGATAAAATATTAGCTCACTCACACGGGTAATCGCCTCTGTTTACTGTGTGATAAATAGAGATGAGACTGATTTTAAGCTTATTATCTAGGTGATAATCGAGAGCTCAAGCTTAAAATACGTATGTCGCATTAACTAAATGTTAAGATGAGGACATAATACTTACGATGTCCGAAAGTAAAATACCCAACATATTTTACTTTATCTGTCTAAAATGCCAGATGTGAGTTTTGATGAATTTTGTGAATGAGTAGATACGTGAACTCAAGTTAGACATTGGGTATGTCTGAACTATCATCTGTACGGTATTGAAAGGTGTAGACATACGCTCCATGGGAAATGAGTTAATACCGTAATACGTATTTCATACTACGTATACATGAGACAACCAATAAGAGTGGCAAAAAGTTTGATCTCAACTTTTATGACGTGTGAGACTCTTGAGAAAAAGAGTTCCTCAATTTTTAGTCCCCTCATGACTCTTACTTATTCTCAAGATTTCTATTTAGTGTTTGCTATCTTAGGGTGTTGCCAATGGTCATGAGATGATTCGATCTAATGAGGCATTTCTAGAAAAGCAAGCTGAACTGAAATTGAGAGTTTGAAGGGAAGAGGAATATCGATTTTGGAGAATCACATTATAGTTTTGTATTCACTGGTCGACCAATTATGACTGTCTTTGTGATAATTATAATTGTGAATACAATATATATATATATATATATATATATATATATATATATATATCATTGTTTAAAAGATATCAAGAGAGATATAGATGTAATCGATCGATCTAGGGTACTGCATACTAAATCTACTCGGAGTAGGACGCCCATTATGAGCTGCTATATATTCCTAACAGATATATAGCAACGAGCTCTCAAAGTATGTTGGTCACACGGATTATTCACCGGTATGAATGTTGAAGAGAGGTAAAGAGAATCCTGTTCGGCCCACCATGTGCGAGTAGAAGATGATGGTTTTATATGAGATGGGCTTAAGGCCCGTTCGCCCAAGTTGGGCCCAAAAAGCTCGGTCCACGGGAATACGGCCCGTGGATGGGGGGACATATAAAAGGGAGGAGAGAGAGAGAGAGAGAGAGAGAGAGAGAGAGAGAGAGAGAAAACGTACATGTTGAAGAAAAACAGAAAGTAAACGTACGTCTTTTTCTTCTCACGCTCTCCCTCTCTCGCTTTCTCTCCTAAAAAGGAAAACAGTGACGTACGAAGGTGAATTTGCTTCCTCGGATCGAACAGGGCCAGATTTTCTTTCTTCTATCGGCGTCAGTGTCTAATCTGTGGCTAACAAGGTATGCTCGAATCTGTGGTGTGCTTTACGATCGGTGATACGTGATTTTCCCGGGCCTCGTCTTCCGCATTGATTTAAGGGTTCGATTCAGTGTCGAATCCGGTTTTCGAGGATCCGTTATTCCCAACAAGATCAAACGATCACTAATTTGTTATTAATTTCCGCATCAAAGAATTATATGAATTATCTAATAGTTGGTATCAGAGCATTTGGTTTATGATCTCATGATTTTTCCGTTTAAAGAAATATTATAATTTATGTTTGATGATTCGTTGAACGATCTTGTTCGTATTATTTATTGTTGTTAAAATGTTTTCGGATGATTATGGAAAAAGAAAATCCGAATGATGGAACGTTCTTCATGGACGAAAATGGCAAAGAAAAGTTACTGTGCGCGAGTGGAAAAGGACAAAAATGAAAAAATTCGGAATTTTGAGGGCAAGTAAGAAACTCGCCGATTTCGGGGGAAATCTGGCGATCCACCACTTGATTTCAGACCCATACAATCACACTGCCATGAGGAACATTAGGCATGAGTTTTTCCGGTATATCAGTGTTCGCCGGAGGCGAACCGGGTGGCACAAG
Organism: Eucalyptus leucophloia subsp. euroa; assembly: GCA_017140325.1. Taxonomy (NCBI): domain Eukaryota; kingdom Viridiplantae; phylum Streptophyta; class Magnoliopsida; order Myrtales; family Myrtaceae; genus Eucalyptus; species Eucalyptus leucophloia. Next base: position 25,531,274 of record CM029474.1, on the reverse strand, counting down.
TTGCGGTGGTTAGGGTTTGCGTTTTGGGGAAACTTTGGTTTGATTTGGGGCCAATTTCTTAGTCATTTTCGCCGAAACTTAAAGCCATGTGGTTGTGTCGGCATGCTCTTCAAAACCCATTATTTATTCGTGTCTGGGATGGGCTGCTGGAGAAGAAACAGGCAACGAAACTGCGGCAGAACGACGAAAAACCGGCGAAATATCGTTTCTGAGCGCGAGGAAGAAGACGCATGGGCCTCACGCACACGCTACAGTTGTAAGCGCATGGACCCACGCACCACGCGCTCTCATGCGCGCGGCAGTTGCCAAGCACGTGCAACGCACGTGCCTGCGCGTTGGACGCGTGCGTGCTCGGCACTCGCCCAACGTACCGCGGTGGCATTTTTAATTTAATTTTTTTCCTGCCCCTATTTGTTTATAATTATGATTCTGCCCTTGCTGATTATTTACCATTTTGCCCCTGGATTATAAATTCATGATTTTGCCCTAATGGAATTATGTTTTAATGATTTTGCCCTTATGCTTTGATTACGTTTTATCCTTGTGTGCAATTTGGTAAATATTTATATTTTGGAATATTAAAAATTCACATTATGAATGGTTTGTTAGTCACCAAAGTGTCCAAACCTTGAAGTCTTTTGAATTTTTTGATATTGTAAATTGTTTTATTCAATTACCCATGATTAATTGATGCTATATATGAAATTGATATGTTTTATATCATTATTGGAGTTATGGGTGTATTGAAGTTCATTTATTATAAGAACTTAGGGATTAACTCAAAAGTTAATTATTTTCTTATAATTCATGAACATGATGGTTGATAATTAATATGATTTGTTAAATTTGTTTGTATATCCAAAGATAACAAATAAATTTTAATAAGATATATTTACAATTATCAAATAAAAGTTATTAGCATCATTATGGTATATATATATTTGTATATCATAGGATCGCCCAAAGGAGAATTATGATGTACAATTCTCAAAACATTAATGTATGAGTATTTTCTTGCACATTTGCAGTATTTGTACCTATTTCACTCCATTCGCATGCCTCATCTGTTCCCTTATTCAATGGGATAAATTTTCTTGATTTGAGTGAACAAGTCCAGTTTCACTTAGGTGTCCTGGATCTTGATTTAGCGTTTCAAGCTGAGAAATCAGCTGCTATTACTGATGAAAGTAACAATAATGAAAAGTCTTTCCATAAAACTTAGGAAAGATATCGAACAGACTGAGCTTAATGTTCATGCGAATGACAGTTGTAAATAACTTAAAGACTTCTCTTCCCAAGATTAACAATGCTAAGGAATTTATGAAATTTGTGGAAGAGCGTTCTCAAACTGCTAATAAGTCACTTGCATGTACATTGATAAACACACTGACCACCATGAAATATGATGGTTCGCGTACCATGCATGAGCATATACTTGAGATGATGAATTTAGTAGCAAAGTTAAGAACTTTGGAAATGAACATAGATGAGTACTTTTTAGTACAATTTATACTTAATTCCTTACCTCATGAGCAATAAGGGCCATTTCAAATGAATTACAACACTATAAAGGATAAGTGGAATGTAAACAAATTAGCCAGTATGCTAGTTCAAGAGGAAACAAGGATAAAGAATTAAAAGGCTTATTCTGTTCATCTCTCAATCATCAAGAAGTTTGAAAGAATTTTAAAAGGAAATGTGGAATGAGTAAGAAGAAAAGACTACAAATCCTAAATGACTCTTCAAAGGCTTCTTAAATCCACAAGAAGGAACGCAATCTTATTAAATGTTATTTTTGCAACAAAATTAGACACTTGAAGAAAGATTGTTTGAAATATAAGGTTTGGTTTGAAAAGAAAGGTAAGCCTTGTGCTTTAGTGTGTTTTGAATCAAACTTTACTGAAGTTCCTCATAATACTTGATGGATTGATTCTGGTGCCACCACTCATGTGTCAAATACGATGCAGGGATTTCTTACGATTCAAACTATAAAGCCAAATGAAAGTTATGTGATTACGAGGAACAGAAATAAAGTTACAGTTGAAGGCATTGGCACTTATCGTTTGATCTTAAATACTGTGCATTATTTGGATTTGTTTCAAACCCTCTATGTACCTACATTTTCTCGCAATTTAGTTTCTTTGCCAAGACTTGATGTGGCGAAATTTTATTGTAAGTTTGGATCTGAATCTTTTAGTCTATTTAAGAGTGATACTCTTATTGGAACTATAATTTTATGTGATGATCTCTACAAATTTAGACTTGATAATACTTTTGTTGAGACATTAATGACCTTGCATCATAATGTTGGCACTAAATGAAGTTTGGTGAATGAAAATTTTGCTTACTTGTGCCATCATGTGTTTTCTACTGCTATTGCACCATTTTCGTTTGCTTCTGCTTTGATGATTTTCAGTTGCGCTTGTGGATTAAAGGCATTCTCAGATGCTCCCCTAGCTCCGTTTTAAGGAATATCTTGCTAAAGATGAAAATGATATCGTTCTCAAGTTGTGTCCTTTAGTTAACTAATCTTCTTATGCTACTGGTTGCCATACAAGAACGAGAACTTGTATGCCGATTGTCTTAAAAGAAGCTGTAAGACACAAATTGCGCAACCCCAAGATCTCCATAACCAGAACAAGAACATGCATAATTGAGTAGAAAGATTAACGCACCTGTTTTGGGATCCATCGAACATAAAGCGGAAGCATAAAAAGGATTACCCACATATATCAAGGGGATCCACGCATCAAGTCCTTCTCCTCTATTGCCCTCCGTATCACTAGCTCAATGAGGCGGCCCCCTCACGTTTAGCGTTAGGTAAACGCTCCTTAGGTGAGGATACATGTGAGAATTAGGGTTAGAGGAGAGACTTGAGCACTATTTATAGAGTTTCCAGTCAGGCCCTCTCATTACGGGCCGGGCTCAACTCGGCCCACACTAACCACCCCATATTAGAATAATTAAGAAACCTTCTATCTCTCTTTAGACCAACCCGGTTTTAGAACCGTAAAAACAATAAATTACAATATCAATTAATTTAGTCCACATTAGGAAAACTCTTACATTCTCCCACTTGGACTATATTAATTGAAATCGTACCGTATGTGCGCACATTTCGTCCAGAAATAATTCTTAATAGTCAATCCTATCCCATAAAGTCTTAAACACCAAATCATTGCGGTAACTGCATGTATACACAAAGAGCCTTCCATGGTCACGAATGTTCTCAACTTTATTGATATGGATTCAATATGATAGTGTGTCAAATGGATAACATCTCTCATAGAGAGATCTCATTTGTCAGTCACCATTCTCTTACGTTAAGTGTCACAAAAAACTTGTGCCACTAGAGAATGCTTTATGGTTCCAATGAACCCACATATGTCTTGTCATTATGGTTAACCTTTCTTTATGTATCACAAGACATATGCACAAGGCTAATAACCGGATACTCGGATGCCCCTAGCCTTCACTCAAGGTCTATACAATCCCTTGAGACTTTATCAATATGTATTCAACATAATAACAACACATTTAAAATATTTTATTGAATGCAAAAGTTGACACATATCAAACCGTTACTAAGTGTAACGAACCAAAGATATGAACTTTATCAGATTAAAGCCAAAATAGCTCCCACTAAACAACAGTATCCGAAAATACTTCTAGGCCCATGTTAACGATATGTTACTAAAATACACATGGGCGTAGGCCTTTAGTTAGTGGATCTACAACCACATCATCTGTGAAAATATGTTATATCATAAGTCACATTTCTGTACCATTTCTTTATGGTCAAAAATATCTGACCACCATATAATTAGACCCCTTGAGACGTTTGTAGTAAATAAATAATACTACAAATTTGTTATTTCAATACAACCGTATGGGTCTATCCATCAAGTTAAAACGATCAATTCCGTCATGAAGTTTTGGAGCCTAATAGCCCAAGTAACAACCTAAAAAAATGTTACTAACACTACATACATAGTAAAAGATAACAAAGAACTTTATTTACTACACTTCCTACTAACATAAATCTGTATTCCGTTATTGATTGTATGTCATCACAACAGCTAGCAAAGTTTACATCTAAATACTCTACTAACTGCAAGAATTGAACATGTCTATAAATTAGCATATAATCTCTTGTCTTCTTTAAGTACCTTAAAACCTTCTTGACAACAACCCAGTGATCATGTCCTGGATTTGGCCGATATCTGCCTAGAAGTCCCGTCACTAAGACAACATTTAGTCTAGTGCAAATTCGAGCATACATTATACTTTTAAGTGCACTGACACAAGGTACACCATTTAATTAGATTTTCTCAATATCTAAATAAAGACAATGTGATAGATTTAGTCCATCACCCTTAACAACAGGAGCAATTCCTGGCTTGCAATGATGTATATTGAATATTTCCAATATATAATCAGCAAATGTCCTTCGAGAAAATCTAATATAATATGGCAAAAACAAGCCTTACAGACCTCAAAGTATTGTCTCAAGGTCACAACTTGTAAGCAAAATATAATGTACATAAAGTATGAGAAAAAAATAAATTTCATCCCACCGACCTTGCAGTATATTGAATTACTTTGTTCCAAATTGAACAAAATAACAACACTATGAAACTTTAATAATATTGTCCGGAAACTTGCTTAAGACCATGAATTAGAACTTTTCAGTCTACACACAAGTTTACTTGAATCTGCTGCAAAATCATCCAGTTGCACAATATAGATTTTGTATTTATTTGGCATAACTTTATATCAAAATAAATTATTAATGCCACATTCACTCTAAAAGAATCTTTTAAAGAAATAGTTATTTCTTCAATATAAACAATCCACCCCTCTTTCAGAGTGAAAACTTTAATTACCAATTTGGCTTTAAATTCCACAATCTTTCTTTAAAATTCTTTTAATTTTGTACGCCAATTTGCAACTAATGAACTTGTAATATTTAGGCAATTAAGTTAGTTTCCAAACACTATGATGTTTCATAAATTGTATATCACCTTTTATGGCATTTAATCACATACTTGATTGAGAATAAGAAACGACATTTATAAATATGTCATTACATCAACTATATAGTGGATATTGTAATCATGCTCTCACAAATAGACTATATAGTCTGATGGTATAACGATCGTCTTTCCTTAACAAATCTCCTTAATAAAGCTACAACCACTTCATTCTCGCACTTGAGAGGTTTAAGAAATTTCATTATAAACTATATCAAGAATAGTACCTTGAACCTCAACAAGTTTAGTCTATGGTACAAGAGATTCCATAATTATCTGTATAGGTAAAGACAAAAACATAGCAACCTCCATCATACTATTATCTTTAATAATCTAATAGCAGCTATCCTCTACAATTACGTCAATATTTAAAAACTTTAGAGTATGTGATTTCATAATTCTTGTACCTTCTTTAGGGTCATAAAATCAATACCCCTTTTGTATATGAAAAAATTGCTTTAATAATATCAGCCCACAAAAGACCAGATAAATTAGTCTTATTAATCATACTCATCACCATGTTCAATATGGTGCATTTATGCCTTTCACCCAAATCTTTTTGTCAGAATTTTCAGGTATAGTAATTAAATTACCACTTCATAATCTACCAAGTATTTGACAAATGACCCTTTAAGCTATTTCACATTGTCATACTTGCCAAAATACTCATTGCCACTGTTAAACCTGACAACCTTTTAATCATATACGAGATGTATATGTTATTAGGACTTAAACACAATTTTTGCAGATGTGTTCTAATTTCAATATCAGACAAGACATAATTTCAAGCAACTAAGGCTTTCTTCATCTTATAGCAATGCAGTCCGCAAGCAAACCTCTTTTCAAGTGTTCCAGAATGGAACGCTTCATGAACAATAAGCAAATTCAATTACTCTTTTTTCAAGCAACAAATCATATGTCCACAACTTAAAATTTGAAGCAGTAAAAAACCTCAATGATGACGGAATTACCATTTACAGAAAATGTGACTGAAAAACAAGTAGTATATAATTAGTATCATGTGAGCATTGTGTAACTTGACATACAAGTACACATCCAGAGAGTTACATGCAAAATCAAATAATCACATTTGGGCAGAATACATGACATGCAATTGTACACTCCCCACATGATAAGGGTTATGAGAATATGTTCCAATTCTGTGAATTCATCACCTTTGGGCATATGAATCACTAGAATCAATCACTCCTCCACCACACTATCATGTATCCCTCCATGAACTAATACACAATCACCTCCTTTGGGAGTATGATTACGCATTAGACCGGGAGACATCCCAATCATCATACGAGACCGAAATTTCTCAAACCCAATCAAGCGTGCCACTTTGGCGGTCACTACTCAATTGAATCATTGAAATTCTCTCATACTAGGGATATAAGCTTTACTCATCACATACACCATATATATGTGATTTTAACTTTAGTGATAGGGGCATCATATCACCAAAATCACATATCATGCTAATTACATTGCTTTATTCATTAATAAAAAATTAATCATATGTATATATATATATATTGATCACAGTAACACAAGAAACTTCTCATAACAGAGAATAAAACATCTCTTATGCACCCGAATTACATATTACCAGAACAACATAAAAAGAATACTGATCTATAATATCTCTCACAAATTAATATCAATAGTAATACAAGGTGCACCAAATCGACAAACTTGACAGCTGATGCATTATCATTCATGAGTTCATAAGGCAAAAATGACTCCAAGGCCAACAACTGATTTATTAATCAATTTTATGTAACAAATATTATTACTTCAACCAGTGGCATATTAATTGAGTCAAACCAGATAACCAAATATCTAAAATTTAACAGTAGATACTATTACTTTGTGTAAATATTGCCATACTCATTTACCATAAAAATATTCAACTTGATAGACATTAACAAGTGACCAGATGAGTTCATGTATAATATGCAGTAATTTAATTGACATGTATTACCCACATTCAGAAGATGTGTTAATCAGTACATCAGTTTGGTCACGAGTCCTTAAGTCGTCTATCATTCAAAGATTACCAGCGTGTTAAAGAGTATGCATGAGCAATAAAAATTTCATGACTTTACTGTTTCTTATCATCTCAAGATATATTCAATTACTATCTCATAATGATTGTATGTGATAATATACCTATAACCCAACACTTGTATTTCCAAAATCACAGAAAAATACAAGGAAAAATACGCAAAAATTCATTTAAAATACACCTATTTAGGGTTTCGTATGTATTTTCACATCCATAAAATTATCAAATATATAAAATAAATATACCACGAGATAGGAAATCACCATACGAGTCCAACACCGCCAGACATGCGCCAATCGGAGCATACACGCGCCCACACGCGCCGCCTGAGTGAGCGGCACGTGGATCTCACGTGCGGCACGCGTTCAACGCCCAAGCGGCGCGTGGCCACGAGTGGGGGCGCGTGCGGCCTCCTTCGGCGACGCACCGCCTACCCTCTTGCTCGTCTCGTTGAGCCCAGTCCGAATTTGTGATTTAATTTAATTTTTATTGAACAAAAAGTCTCGAAAATCATAAATTAGGGCAAGATCTGTACCAATTAGGGCTAATCCATAAAAATTAGGGTAGATACGTACAAATTAGGGTAAATCCGTACAAATTAGGGCAAAACCAATTGCATTTGAGTTCTAAGGTTATGGTTGCTCTGATACCACATGTAAGACACAAATGGCGTAACCCCAAGATCTCCATAACTAGAACAAGAACATGCATAATTGAGTAGAAAGATTAAAGCACCTGTTTTGGGATCCATTGAATATAAAGCGGAAGCATAAAAAGGATTACCCACATATATCAAGGGGATCCACGCATCAAGTCCTTCTCCTCTATTGCCCTCCGTATCACTAGCTCAATGAGGCGGCCCCCCTCACGTTTAGCGTTAGGTAAACGCCCCTTAGGTGAGGATACATGTAAGAATTAGGGTAAAGGAGAGACTTGAGCACTATTTATAGAATTTCCAGCCAGTCCCTCTCATTACGGGCCAGGCTCAACTCGGCCCACACTAGCCAGCCCATATTAGACTAATTAAGAAACATTCTATCTATCTTTAGACCAACCTTGTTTTACGGTAACCGTAAAAACAATAAATTACAATATCAATTAATTTAGTCCACATTAGGAAAACTCTTACAGAAGCACGTTAGGGGTAGACTAGATGGCGTTTAGTATATTTGCAAGGCAAAAGCCACAACTCTTAAAAGATTGCTTCTTTTTTAAATAATGTTTTTGGTAAATGTTTAGACATTGTGAAGCTTCCTAAGTTGCAGAACCTCTTTCAGCTGCTGTTCCGAGAGCTGCTCCACTTTGTTCTAAGATGTTGCTCCGGTGGGGGCAACTCTAAGACATGCAATGCCAAAAGTCTTTGATATTTGTGGTCACATCATATCACAACTCAGCTACGACAACATCACTGTAGAGCTTTTATAGAATACCAAACGGGCCCGTAGATCCAGTGACAAAAGGACCTGCATCATTTGTATTTTTTGTTATGTCATATGCAGTATTCTGGCGTTTAAGAATTGTAAAAATGGATGAAGTTGCATGACTTGAAAAGGAGGGAAAGAACAAACAAGGTAACATTGGCTACTTGTACGTTTGCAGGTTAATTTAATTACAGCTAAGTAAGCTCTTTTTACACTAAGGATGTTGCACTGTTCATTTTTCCTTTTTATGAACATCATGGAGTGCAATCTGTTCGTATACCAAACACGTCTATATATTTTCTCTAAAACTATTATGTATAGCTAAAAATCTGTTTAGTTGGCAATGCACAAATGTAGATGCATTAGAAACCGTTCTTCTAATTTCTCCATACCAATGATGCAGACTCAAGATTTTTGCTCCAGTGGCATTCCTGGCGTGCACTATTTTGGTACCAGTAAATTATATGAATAGCACTTTAGAGCTGGCTGAACTTAAGAATGTAACTTCTAGCGATATTGACAAACTTTCAATTTCAAATATCCCACAAGAATCAAATAGGCATGGAACTTCTTCCTATTTTGATCCGGCCTTCTTTACCATTTTGTGTAGTGCAAATATCAGTCTGTGTTCCAGTGGTTGATAAGCTGCTAGTTGTCATTCAGTTTGGGGCTCGATTCCAATTACAGTCGACCTGTTGCTTATTTTCATCAGGCTTGCTCTATAGGCTTTATGTTTAATCTTCTGTAGTTCTTAATTGCATTGAAACAATCAAGCCAGGGATAAAAGGATATATTCAAGAGCTTCACTAAATAATTGGAAAACAATAATTCTGTAATTAGTGCAGTAACCCATATTTGTAACTTTGGATGGTTCCTTTGCAGGGCTTCCATAGTAACTGTTCGTCAAGGTGACATGAGAAATTATGCTACATATACTGACATCTACATTTTTTAGATTTTCTTGAGACTTTCTTTAACATGTTTTTCTTTTTGACCAATTATTTGAGAAGGACTAGTTTTGTCTTTCCATAGTAACTGTCCATCCCACCCACCGCCGGCCGGCTGGCTGGCCGCCCACCTGCCCGCCCCCTGCCTCCTGCCCACCTGCACGCATGTCATGTGGTGGTAACACGCCTCATCATTGCAGTCGACGGTTCGATCTTCGGCTATAACATTGGAACCTCAAGTGAGTCCCTTAGTTTGTGCAATGAAATCTTGTCACTCATTAGCCATCTGTAAGTACTTCTAACGTTTTTCGGTATGAGTCTTGGCAAACCGATAATTACGATAAATGAGTTGATGGATTTCGTATCTGATTTCTAATACACATCCTGATTGCCGCCAGTGGAGACAAAAGAAACAGCAGAACATGTATGTGACAGTAGCAGATGTCTTGATTTTGATTTTGCGATAATGATGATATTCAAGAAGTTTTTGAATTTTCATTAAATGAACATGCCATTTACACCTAAGATATCTCAAACCAACCTAGGGAAAATAATAAATAAATAAATTCACGATCTTCAACCATCTCATAAACAGGGAAAGACTTTTCAAATTCCTCTAAAAATTCCTCTGAAATTCTAAGGTCATATTGGGCAGCCATGGAAGGACCCTTGGAGATCCCTTATGACTCCTCCAAGGCACATTCATTCTACGCCAAGTTGCATTCAACCCGAGGGTTGAAGTCTTCATTGCAATAATCCTAGAGTATTCCCTTAGAAACTCTATTGCAAGTTTTTTATAAGCTGGAATCATGTTGGCCTCCCTTAGTTTATTTAACACTACTTGTCATTTAGATGAAAGAGTGTTGTCCATTAAAGCCGACGCATTCTCGAAATTTGGCATAAGGTAACCATTCCAAATGATTTCTTGTATAATCTCTTTGACCCTCATCACGTGCATCACTATATCACCATCATTCCACTGATAATTAGCTAACTCTGCTATTAGCCCTTTAAGTCTTGCCTTTTGTTCATCCATACTTGTGCATGTAGGCATGCGTATGAAACGCGACATTATTCCTACACAAAATGCAGAACAAAAAATGATTACACGTGATTTATGGAGGTCAATGCCAGTCAACCGATGATTGGGTTATGTCAACAGGTCAGTTTGGTAACATGAGTGAAAAATGAAGGACATAATTGTTAAAACATTGTAAGGGCAAAACTGCAATTTTGCGAAAAGTGAGGGACAAAATTGTAATTACAGGCAAGCACTTGCTGTGCACTCGTGGGTGCGTCCGGCCACCTCTAGTGCTATGTCACCCTTCATTTTTATAAAATAAAAAAAAAACAATCAACAAACGAGCAACATTCGATTCCTAAGGACGAGCTGTGCAAATGAAACCAGCAATTCGACATGCACTGAGCGAGAAACTCTAGCTCCAGATTGATTACAGTTCCCAAGATAGACAATTAGATGAGATATGTTCAGTTTACAAACACGAGATAAGCTCCTCCTAGATCGATTAACAAAAAGTCGGAAACAATCAGAAGGGGCGACTCAAACTACTCAACATACTCAATCAACCACGCGCACTGAGTGTGGAAGCATCCACAATGTGGCGATCCAAAGCCACAAGCTCGTGCTCCATAGGTGCAATTGCTAATCACGATTAATAAAAATCAAAAGGACATACCTCTGAGCGGAGGAAATACTTCTAAGTGTTGCTAGGACAACCTTTTGTGGAGGAGGCTGTTCTCTGAGCATTGCTAGTTGGGAAGGTTGTCGTCCCAAGGAGAGAGAAGTGAGGAGGTTGACGGATAGGAGCATGGAGATACGATACAATAATAGATCAAATAACTATAAAAATCAGTAAACAAAATTAAATTTAAATATTGATGTGAGATCAGGCAAATTTAAACTCTTTATCCCGTGATACACCAATTTTTCAAGCTCTTTTTTATTTTGTTTTCCCCTAAGCCCATTATGCTAAAAGCGATTAAGATATTGGGAGCTTGGAAGAATGATATACGTAACTATTCGACTAAAAACCATGAGTTGAATCAATTTGCATTCATCAATATGTCTATTTTCCGAAATTTTCAAAATACCACCATATGTATATCAATTGTTTAATTAAGGAAGCACTTTTAAATGGTTACGAATTCAAATTAACAGATAAATGTTCAATAAAAAAAAAAGTGAATTTCATTCTCAATTTACTATAAACGAGAAAAATTTTATCCTAGAATTTCAACAATTAATAAAAAGGAGGAAAAAAACAGAGATTATTAAGTAGGAATGTGGAAAACTTGCTCCGCATTTTCTTTGGCTTCGAAATATATTTCGGCAAAGTGGATGTAAATTTGGAGTGAAAAAGGTCAAGTAAAAAAAAGGGATAATTGCCCAAATTTACCGATGTTAGTTAGTGGTCAAATAGATTTTGTAGTTATATTACCCAAATTTAAAAAAAAAAAAAAAAGGAAAAAAAGAGAGAGAAGGATGTGAAATATATGTTTAAAAGATAGGATACATTTGATTCATTTTAAAGCCAATTGAAAATGCACAAAGGACAGCCATTTTGAATTTCTCCTTGAAAAATAAAAGACTCTAATCTTCAAACCATTTAACTCCAGTAGAAAATTAAAAGGAGATGGTGCGAAATAAAAGTGCAAAATAGGAGCATATAGTTCATCTAAAAGCCACATAAGAACTGCCCAAAAATAAAATTATTCTAAGTGTCACTTAAATTGTCAAAATGCTGCTTAAAATATTTACCTCAAATTGTCCAAATGTCAATTAAAATTTGCTGCTACACTATGTCCTTCAAATGTACCTTTTCAACATAAAATTTAGGATATAATCGAACTGATTAAAATCTTTAAAGATCAATTGCAATTTTTTTTTTTATCAAAAAAGCACAAAAGAGTAGGCTTGAAGAGATGGTCTTGAGCCGAGAGAGAGTGAGAGTGAGAGAGAGGGGCAATCAAGAAAGAAGGAACATAATGGTATTATCACCGGCTGCGTGTTGATGGTATGCAAGTCTAAAATGTAGCATTTCAAATTACCTTTGGACCTACCTTAGCCTAGAGGCCTTTAGAGAGTTTTTGATATTGCAATTGCATCTCCCTAGAGCATTCCAAAACATTTGATAATTTTGCAATTTTTTTCCTCCACAAAAGAAAATTCATGTGAGGAAATTTTGTCAGGACATCTTCACAATCTGGCCATCAATGTCCTTTGCAAATGTATCAAAAGAGAATAACATAATAGAGTTTTATTCCTCTGTAGCGGGTATTTGCTCTGTCGCATGATTTGACCCTATGACAACCTAATGCAACAACTAAACTGCTTTATCAAGAAGGCAGAAAACAGAGAAGTTAATCTCATTGATTGAACTAATGATAGCATTTATTCCTAATAAAAAGACTAAAAACGAAAGTGCTAGCAAGCAAGCTCTACCCCCAGCATCTTGGTAATGGAACCGCGAGTCCTCGACCCAAAGGTATTTTTGAAGACATTGATGGAACAACTCTGCTTGCCAGCACAAGCCTACAAGATTCCCGAAATATACAAATTTACATTAAAAAAAAATCATATCCAAACCCAAGTGATTTTGCAACAAACCCTCAATAATCGGTATGTCCACATAAATAAGAAGCCATCATTGCTGGGCGGCAAGACAGTATAATAGTCAGAATCTCAAAATTCAAAAGTTTGCCACCAAATAGAAGCTAGAGGAGACCAGAATAAAAGAATGAAGCCGGTTTTGTTGCTTTGCCAGATATGGAAAAAATGTCACCCACAAGTTACTGCCTTGTAAGGCAAATAGAAAGAGGACCATTAATCACATGACTAAAGGCTGTATTTGTTGTATAAGGCTTCTACATAAAACGTGTACATACAAGAAATGGAGAATCGTAACTCTCCTTTGTAATTCTATAATCCTATGCAATGTAATTTTATATGTTTGGAATCTAGGAAGTGCACGCACAAGAAATGGAGATAGTCACATAGAAGATAAGAATGAAGGTGATTAGAACACTATTGAGGAAAATTGAGTTGAATGAGATTAAGATTATAGCAAGGGCTTAGTTGAATAAGGAAATTTGTTATATATTGCTCTCGTTGACATAAGGATAATAAATAGCTTTGATAAACATCATTTCATCAGCACATAATCGATGGTGGTCAATGATAGTTTGAGTGTCCTCCTCATAAAATTAGCCCAATTAACATACATTGCTTTTTAATTATTTTTTTGAAATTTTAATTTATTTATTTATTTATTTATTTATTTATTTATTTATTATTATTATTATTATTATTATTATTATTATTATTATTCGGGAATGGGTTTGGACTGGATTACCAGTTCGACCTGTTGGCCCAACACATATACTTGGATCCGATCTGATCAAATTAAAAAATGAAAATTTTCAATTTATTTTTATTTTTTTAATGATTTTCTTAATTTCTTATATTCTCTCCCTTTTGTCTATTCCGTCCTTTTCCCCTGCACCTTCTTCTTCAACCTTGCACCTTCTTCTGTCCCCGAATCTTTTCACCTTCTTCAACTTAACCAAACCTGAATTTTGGGCACCGAATCAACCTCTGTACGCATCGTCGGTGGCAATACACATCACCACCGAACCAACACCAACCGACGGTTGCCTACTCCGACTGACGGCCACCAAGTCCGGCCGCTTACTCCAACGACCGCAACTATCAATGGAAAATTTCCCGGTTTTCTTCAGCCCCTTCTCCAGCCCTGAGAATCTTTCTGGTTTTTTACTTCAGTCCAAGCTACTTTTCTGTCTTCCATGGCTGACGCCATCCTCTCCTCCTTCTCGTGCGAGCCATCGTCGCTCGCGCGAATCTTGTCCGTTATTCTCTCTCTCGTGCGCCAGCTCACCTTCTGGTTTTGCTTACGTCACGCACTTTTATTTTCCTTTGAAGCAAGGTTAGAAGGAGGCTGGGCTGGGCTCTTTTTCCTTTTTAATTTTGATGTGGGCTTCGAAAACAATGGAAGAGGTGGGCTAAAGACAAAGACAAATATGGGCCAGAAAGAAAAACAAAAGATGGCCCCAAAAAGAAAGAACCAGACTAGGTGGGGGCTGATGGGGCTTAGAAAGCGGAAAATGCCAAACTGGGCTGGACAAAACCAGCCCACTCGATTTTCTTTCTATATTCCCCCTTTTCTTCTTTTCTTTTTACTTTCAATTACTTTATTTTATTTTATTTTTATTAAAATTTTGCTATCTCTCTCCTTTTTTTTTTAATCTTATCCATCCTTTTTTTTTTCTGTTTTTATCTTTTATTTTTGTAAAATAAAATAGATACCTACAAACTCGACAAAAATTGGATGTCAACAATATAATCTTGTGTTTTTAAAAGAAATCCCTCTTTTTTCCTTAATTATTGTCAAAGATGAAAAATAATAGAAAATGACATGAAACTAAATTAACTAAATTACTGATAATAAAAATATATAGTGCTAATAATTTTAAACTATAATTTACTAAAATTTGATAAATATAGCCACTTTAATAAATTCAATGAGGTATTTGAGTAAAAAAGAATAGACAAGTTAAATGAAGAATGAAAACGTCTCAATAATAAAAAGGTAACATAACAAAAATTGATTACTAGTCTTATATATTACAAGGATAATTTGTATAAAATTATTTAATATTATCACTATTCCTATGTACAAAAAAACTGAAATTGTACCACCCACTGTTAGCTGGGTAGGCGCTAAACTTCCATCGAGGAGGTCTAGTGTTCGAAGCTCTTGCAACGCAAGTTGCAGAAAGGCTAGCTTGAGACTCTTGGCGACTTACCTGGTTGCACCTGTGTGGTGACTAGCAAGTGTTGCCCCCAATGGTAAACCATCGACTGCCGGCCACGCGGGGTTCCTGAGTCACAAAAAAAAAAAAACTGAAATTGTTCATAAATATCAAATTTAGAGTAGATTCGATCACTCTGCACTTTACTTGTTAGACTCTTTAAGGTGTATTTATTAACCAAATTGTCCATTCTTAGTCATGATTCACGAAGCATTAGGCCTTCGAAGACCAAAAGGAGTAAGTTGAGCACTTCTTTGATTAAAAATGATTGAGGACATTATAGCACAATGGCTTATTCCCATCGGGTTCACGATGGTTGTACTTTAGTTATTCAATTCAATCAAATTCAATTGTCTAAGAGGAATGTCGACTGAACTCGATTAGAAAGTAAATCTAATTGAAGCTTGAGTTCAAATATTGAAACTACTATAAATTTAAGAAACGATATTATTTATCTATTCTGACAATTGTGAATTTAAAAAATGATATAGTTTATTTTTATGGGCCTTCTTCCCCTGAACTGGATATATTCTTTGTAGCTACGCAAAGCCAAACGATAACCATGCATGCTTTTGTCATGTTCTATATTGTCATCGACATTTGCACTTAAATGTATTTGTACTTCCTATTTTATTATAATTTATCAAATGATCCACGTAAAATTTGAGTTGAATTGAATTATGTGATGATCGTACTATAAATACCAATGAAATAGGGCCATCAGATTCGACTTAGTGGTTTAGGAGGGGCTTGTTGGCAGGAATAGATAAACATATTGGCGGGGGCAAAAACGCATTGAGGAAAAGTCATGTGAAGGGAGTTTCTTTAGGTCATTTAGATTAAAATGAACGACGACAAAATATTTAGGACCAAACAAAGTATACCATAAAATAGCTCTTCTTCTTGGCAAATTAAGTTACAAAGCTCTATTGATAAGATTAAATTTCAATATAAATTGGTTATACTTAATCTCTTTGAGAGATAGCGATAAGTTACCGATAACTCAAATTTAGCAATATTGACATTTTTAATTTGAATTGCAAAATTAATAAAATCTTTAAATTTGATTTGTCATGTATCCATCACACATTGCGATATAACGAATAGAGTATGATAACTATTAAGACTACATTACATTAGGATATTAAAACTGTTGGTATCTCTCTCTCTACTCCCTCCAATGTGTGCGAATAATCCTTTTCTTTGGTTTCTTTGATTTCTTTTTTTAAATTATTTAATTTAATTTATTTCCACATCCAAGATATCCAATTTCATATAAAACATAAATTAATGTTTTTTTTTTGGCCAGTACATAAATTGATGTTAATGCAAATAGTTTTGTGATGATAATACTAAGCTTACAAATGAATCCAGTGGTTTTCGTTTTGTGGATGTCAAGTTATCAATTTGGCCCAATCGAATTTATTGCTTTTTGCTTTGTAAAACAAATAAAGCCAAATAACTTTCTTTTTTGGCAAATTAAGTTACAAAGCCCTATTGATAAGGTTCAATTTCAATATAAATTAGTTATACTTTATCTCTTTGAAAGATAACGATAAGTCACAAATGACTTTAATTCAAAAATATTGACATCTTTATTTTCAAGAATGAAAAAGTAATAGAATCTTTTTTAATTTGATTTGTTGTGTATCCTTCACACATTGTCATATAATGAATGGATTCAATTTGATTTGTCGTGTATCCTACACACATTGTGATATTATTTTATTGTTTAACTCTCTCTCTCTCTCTCTCAAATGTGTGAGAATATTCCTTTTGCAGATAGTTTTGTAATAGAATAAGATAATATCACAATGTGTGTAGGATATCAAGTTGTTATCAGTTTGGTTCAATCAAATTAATCTATTGATAAGATTAAAAAAACATAATTGATGTTTATAGATGAATCTATTTTAGTTCATGGATATCAAGTTGTTATCAGTTTGGTTCAATCAAATTATTGATAATTACTTCATAAAATAATTAAAGCCAAATCAATAAATTAATGGATCAATTTTTTTTTTTTCCTAAAACTATCTTGGTTTAGTCCAATCTAGAGATAGTGATCTCTCTGAGAACAGCTATTTGCTGCCAATGCCTACTTCTTTATACTTTGGTAGGAATTATTAGATAAGTCAAAACAAAACATGTTTGTAATCAATAAAAGTTATTTCTTTGTATAAATCGCTTTCAATTTGCTGCCAATGCCTTATACTTTTTACGTTTTTTAAATTTTGCAGCTTAGGCATCTTTTGACTTTTTAAATAATTCGAACCATCTAAAGCTTTTGCAAGATATAAATATTGACAATAGATTGGCAAAGAATTGTTTGATACTTAGAGAGATATGGGAATCCTTTTAAATTTGGAGCGAGAAAAGAAAAGGAAATATCTGCACGTAAACCCAAAACAAACCTGGTTTTTCACTCAAACACGTTTTTATCGCATACAAACCTCAGAAAGAGAGGGACCACATCAGTGACACCAAGACGACTCTGTTCCACCATCGCCGAAGTAAGGATTTCTCTCAGGTTAGTCTTCTTCTATTTCTCGCTGACGTTCCAACCAGTATTCACGATTGAGTTTCTAGGCGGTTAGGTCTTGTCGCATGATACAATCCGTTCCGAAAACCAGAAAGATCGTTGAAGTTTCTTGATAGTTTCTTGCGCATCAAGCACTAATTCATTGACACCGTGATCACGATAGCCACCCTGGATCGCCCGACATATTTGCGGCTACAAAGGGAACGCATGGCGGGGCGTCTGTTCTCGACCATGATGACTCAGAGTCGGCGCCCAAGGCACGATGATCCTCTCACGTTGCATGATGGAAGAGATGACGATGAAGATGGAGGTGAACTTGAGGCTAATTTGGAGGGTGGGCGAGAGGAGAAGAGTGCGAGGAATGCAAAGAGGAAGGAGGAGGAAGAGGACTTAATGGAGGAGTCCGTTGACAAGGCGAAGCCAATCGACAAGCCCATTAGGATTTCCTTCAAGAGGAGTGAGCGGTGGAAACATTACAAGGCATTTGAATCGTCAATCGGCAAGCCCGTTAGGATTTCCTTCAAGAGGAGTGAGCGGAGGAAACATTACAAGGCATTTGAATACACGGGAAAGCATAATGATCTCGTGAGTATTTTGCTTTTTATTAGTTTTTCCTCGGTGATTCTACATTGGATGGGGTCAGTTCATTCGTTCTTTTTGTTTTTCATTTCAAGTTGTTCACGATTTTTGCATTGGTGTATTGAGAATTGGCTTTTCAAGATATCAAATTTTACCTTCTTTTTTTATTTGTTTTAGTGGAAAAGACTGCTTCACGACGGGTTTCTTGATATCTCTTTCGACAAATAGCGTTTCTTTGTTCTATACGATCATTTAGGTTCCGTAATTTAGTGAAAGAAAAACATCTTGCCTTTATTAATTTAGTAAAGGATCCAGCTAGGCTAACCGTACTGTTATATTGACATTGTAACCGTGCTTTTATAGCCACGAATCATTCATTATACTAGTTGGACTTATTTGGGCAACCGGAGTACAAATTTCCAAAATTAATTATTAAAAATGGCCCTTATGCTGCAAAATCACAAAAGCTCCCTCTAAAAGAATTACAAAAATCAGAACCTTATCATTTAGCAAAATATTAAATACCTATAGGGAACAAAAGTTAACTTAAAAGTACGCCTTTTTAAGTTTCATGCTTTGTACCAATATTTATTAGTAAATGTCACGTGTAATTTCTACAAGAGAAATTGAAATTTTAATAAAAATCAATATGTGAAAATTATATGATTATATTGCTAACTATGTGACTAACTAGAGCGAGACAAAATATATAGTGATGATGCACTTCACAATGGCAAATGAAAAATCATAGAACAAAGAACGAGACAAAATATATTGTAAACTTTAATGCTAAGGTGCAATATGGAAAAATTCATAGAAACTTACTAAAAAAGTAAAATTGAATGATATGCACTTCACAATGCTGGACTCCAGATGTTGGCCGCTAGACGCCGGACTTCGACCACCCACCATCCATTGGTAAACGCCGGAAGTTGATCGCCGGACGTCAAACTCCAGCCATCGAATGTCGACCGTCGTCGCTCCTAGAAATAGAAATTTTATTCTCTTATCAAATGAATTTTTACTCTAGAAATAAAAAATTTGGGTTGTTATCAAATGAGTTTCTTTGCTGAAAAACTTATCCATAGAATAGAAATTGAGAAACAATTTCTAGCCAGAAATTGATTTTAATTCTAGAAATTTTGTCATGCACGCCCCTAGTTATCACATCTACTTCTCACGCCATTAGCAAGCTTTCACATGAAAAACATTAAAAAAAAAAACAACAACTTTAATGATAATCTCATCAGTAATTTACTTATATAGTCAGTAACTTTCTCAATAGGAAAATATAAGTCTATGCATATCTAGCAACATATCCATGTGATTGGTAAGTCCCGATATAGAAAAAAATAATTACGAAATGTAGATTTACTTAGTAAGTTATATAAGCGGTCGATAGATTTACTATATTTGACTAATGCTTCGTTCGGTCGCTATCTTTTTCATGCTCGCTACTCGTCCACGCGAAGTGGTCGGTCTTCATATACAAAAAGAACCGCCGATTTAAGTGACTTGACATCCGTACGTGATTATCAAAATTTGATTTGGCCACGAAAAATTAATTATTAATATATTCCGTACTTCAATATTTCGTAAAAGTTGGATGATCATTTTTCAAATGAATAGTCTTCAAATCATGCATCCGTCAGGTAGTATTCCCTCCCCGTGGAGACAATATTTGCACGGATCTTGATTAATGCATCATATTGAATAGCTAAAAAAAGCCACAAAATACTTTAAATTATGTTGGCTGCGACACCTTTGCTCTAAATTTTTTTCCATGGCATCATAAACCCAAAACTTATATCGGTATCAAACATATTGTCGCGACCTATCCTCGGGGGGGGGGGGGGAACAGGTTTAGGGGTATTGCCTAAAGAACGAGCTTAAGGTTCATGATTAGGCGCATGCTCTTCCAAACCCATACCATGCGTGGCATTGGAATATTTTTTAAGAATTTCGCACAAAAGGAGTCGCCACTAACCTATTGAGGTCAACTAGAAACCAAGTGAGGCACAAGAGTATGCCATAATTTCTACACAACCAGAGAATCTAAGGCCGGGGAGTTGATTACACTAATTGACTAATTAATGCTATTTTGGTACCTAATCTTATTCATTTTTAAAAAAGGTTTTTGTCAGATAGTTAAGATTGATTTTATGCTTATCCACTAACACGTGAGGTGATTATACAGGTGCACAATTATTAAAATAACAATTAACAACCAAGGAAAGTGATTAAATAAATTGCATGAAAGAGCAAAAATTTAACATCAAAGAAAAGATAAATACTAATCCTAACTAGATTAAAGAGAAGCCAAAATCAATATATCAATATTGTGCATTCAAAAGGCATTTGTCCCTAAGGACAATTGAAACCTTAAGGTAAAGCCCTAGAGGCTTAGTCAATTTTTTAGCACAACTCTAGAGTTAAGAAATTTCCATTTTTTTTAAAGCTCATAAAAAAATTTTGGAAAATTTTTCAAAAGAAAATCTGAATTTCCTGACATTTTCCAATTTTTTTATTTTTGATTTTTTAAAATTTTTTAATTAAAAAGGAATTTTCAATTTTTTTTGGTTCTTTTTAATATAATTTCTTAATAGTTAATATTATTATAATCAGAAAAACGGGTCCGGACCGGTAAACCCAATCCGGTCCTCTGGCTTGACACAAACTCGAATTAAAACTAAAAAAGACGAAATCGATTTCTTAAAACCCATTTTTGTTTCTTTTGTTTTTTTCTTTTCGTTCTTTATATCAATATTAATATTTTAATCGATTTTTTTTTGTCTTTTCCCTATTTCATCTTTTTACTACGTCTCTTCTCTGTGGCTTCTCTTCCCAAAGCTAGCTTTTGTGTTTCACTTTTTCTGCAATTTTTGTTCTTTTTTTATTATTTTTCTTTTACTCTACCCAACAGGTCCGTCTTTCTCTAGTGCGCTTACAACTTTTTCCAATGCACAGAGTACTAAACTATTCAATTTCAAACGCCCCAACTTTCAACAACTCATATACACACGAGAATAATATCCGCATTGTCGACAATCCCCGATCACCATCCCTGGACTAACTCCACCAAACCCTTCGAGCTCACATTTCGAACCGCCCAGCAAGCAAAAAGATGGGCTGGAGAAGGAAAAGTATGGCTATAAACTAGGGGTGAGCAGCGGTCTAGAGTCGACCCTGGACCGACCTTGGACCGGCCCAACCTTGTCGGTCTTGGTCCGGTTCCCAAGGGGACTGGGTCGGTCCTTGGTCCTAAAATTCCAGGACCAACACTGTGCGGGTTGGTCCTCGGTCCTAAGAGTTTTGGGTTGGTCCAACCCTAGACCAACCCTGTATATTATATTATATTATATTATATTATATTATATTAATATAATATTATTTATAATTCTTTTATATATTCAAACCTAAGTAAAATGTCTATTATATTATATTATATTATATTATATTGAGATGTTCTATCATAGCACTAATAGTAATTTCAATTTACAAATTTTGTTGAGTATTAATTATGTGTCATTTGTTTTGTTTTAGGTGTTTAAAAGTTCAAGTGAATTAACAAGATGTGAAGTTATATATTCATGGTTTATATTAAGTATTTTGAACTTTTTATGGTTTAATTGTATTTTACTAATGAATTTCAGTCGCACTTGGCTTTTCAATTTGTGTTAAATTGTAGAAGTTTTTGAAGAGTAGAGTAGTATTGCAGTTACTACGGTGATTTGCTAGTCAAGTGGTGTGAAGCTCATTTTTTGGTTGAGTGGACTCTACATGATCAAATGCTAGTCAAGTGGTGTGAAGCTCATTTTTTGGTTGAGTGGACTCTACATGATCAAATGCTAGTCAAGTGGTGTGAAGCTCATTTTTTGGTTGAGTGGACTCTACATGATCAAATGCAGGAAAATGCTTTTGCATATGGTGTTATGAATATTAAAAATAGATGATTACAAGAACTTTTCATCTTGTCCCATATCTTGATGAGCGGTTAGCAAGTACGAAATTTCTATTATTGTGTCATCTTAAATTTGCTAAATATGTATTGGTATTTATAGTTTAGTTGTACAATACTGCATTGTCGATGGATGTGTAATTTGAATTTGTAGGTTTGCTTTTTTAGAGAGTATAAAAAATAAGACGAAAAAAATTATCGATCGGTCCCGGGTTGACCCTGGAATCGGACCGAACCCATTGGGTCGGTCCGATCCTTGGTCCCAGGTTCAATAGGGTCGGTCCTCGGTTCTAAAAATTGAGGACCGACACTGTACGGGTTGGTCCTAGGGTTAGGGGGTGGCCCGGACCAACCCGGACCATGCACACCCCTACTATAAACCCGAGAAAACCTCACTCCAAGGCTACCAAGTCGATTAATAACGTGACGACACGCAAATACATCTTTGAATTTGGCTAAACTAGCTCCCAAATCTTGTTAAATCTACCAAGCCCATTGCTCACAACTCACGACCATTTCAACGCCAACTTCTCTTCTCATGAACATTTACACACTTTTCTTCAGTAAAAGGAGAACACCCATGGATTTACAAACCAACGCATTCGATTTTCAAACAGAAAAAATGCATGGCCATAAACTCACATCTCAGGGAAACAAACGCAAACTACATGAACTAAAGTCAAAAGTTATGACTTTTCTAAAATAATCAGATGTTTTGATTTGAAAGACCCTGGAGGCAGCTTCGCAGCCGACTAGAATGCACAGCACAGAGACAGGTTTACACAGTTTTCATTCAAGCATTGCATCGAGGGGCAAGAAATGAGGAAAACGACGCTGGTCGCTTCTTAGGACTCGAACTTAGACCTAGACCCAAGTGAACACATGGAAACGCTCAACATCAAACAACTTGACTCAGCTAGACCCAATAAACTCAAGAATTAGAGGAAACTCGCTTGGCTATTCCATCACCAAAACGGGCATAAAGGCCGAGAGAGTTCATGGGAATGAGTTTCAGTCATAAACCCTTACTCGGCTCGAAGACGGCAGCACGAAGGCCAGTTTGATACAAATCGAACTTCGTCGACCACCTCACAATATCCCCGTGTCGAGATCCTTGGGAACGAACAATTTAGACAAAAAGGAAACTCACCGGAAAATGCCGAGATTTGGGAACGAAAAGTCTTGCTCTTGAGGGCGTCAGCTAGAAGTCAGCAATTGGCCTCAAGGAAGGGCGAGCAACACTCCACCTAAGTAGCTTCTAACTTTCTCCCTAATTGTCTCCTTCTCTCATGCTCGCTCCCTGCTGGTTTTTTCTCTCTTCCCCCAAAAAAAAAAACAGCCCTTCTCCGGTCTTATACTTTTGTCTTTCCTTTTTCTGTAGGTATTTTGAGCGAAGACCTCCTGTCGTGCCAGCCGGTTGATCGGTCCGCTTCCCCAACCCGCGGATCTCGCCGAAAGCCCCGCCATGTCGATCCTCTGCCTTGCCTCCTCTTTTCTTCCCGTTTCTTTCCTTTTTGCTCTCTTTTTTTTTTCTGCAGGAACTTGCGCGAAGACTACGGCCGAGCGCGTTACCGGCTAGGTGCTCCCGACTTGCGGATCATGCTGCTCGCCTGCCACACCGATCCTCTACCGCCCCTGTTTTCGCTGCCCTCCTGCTACTCTGTCTTCTGCAAGTCTTTGAGCGAAGATTAGCAAAAGAAAAGAAAAAGGGGCTGGGCCGGTCGAAAGGGAAAGGAGATTGGGCCAGGCCCAGTGCAAGGCGAGGGGAAGAAAAGAGAAAGGAAGGGGGCGGGCCGGGCCATAGCCGGATTCAGCCCGACCCAAACTCTAGGCGTTTTTTTTTTTAATGTTTTGTTTTGTTTTTCTTTACTTTTTTTTGTTTTGTTTTTTTTTTTTAGTGACTAATTTCTAATTTTGTACACAATTAATGTGACACCCCGAACTCTTCGCAGGTTGTCACCAGTGCCAATGTTACTCCTTATTACCTTTCTTCTTAGAAGATGCGTCATAATTTATAGACACACACACACACACACACACACACACACACACACAGAGAGAGAGAGAGAGAGAGATATATATATATATATATATATATATATATATATATATTTAAAGCGGTCCCAGCGCGACTCATAGCGGAAGCAAATTAAATATCACCATCTATCCCCCTACCAATCCATGATACCAATACACACCAGCTAAACATCGGGTTTTTATAAACAACTTCGACACTTTGCTTACATATATATATATATATAGCAAGATGGGATTCCCTTTGGGTCGGTACAAAACAAGGAAAAGCTAGGACTCTGCCATGTCCAGCCTAAAATCTCAAAAAGAAACTCTTGACCCTCAACATCATACGAATACGAACCCCCATCGAAAGTGTCGACTATCTACATAAAAAAAAATAAAAAAAAAAATAGATCCAGCTCCTACTCATCATGCGCGGATCTCATACCCAACCTGGTGCATCAGGCGGTGGCCGCGGCAACATCCCTCGCATCACTCCATCCCGACGAACGTGCATAGAAATGAACTCCTGTATGACAGGGCCCCCAGCCAGGCCTATGTCGTACATCACTAGACAACGTACTCGAATAAAAGTCAGTCCAGGAACAGAGGGACAGTCTATCTCAACACACTCGACCTCTACATCGAATGGTAGACCATAAAACACCCCCCGCGAGACGGCAGGTAGCGGCATACTTGCTAATCTGAAATGTTATCCCCAAAAGAGGTGAGTACAACCACTTAGCAGATAGGGAAATCCAATAACAACTCAATACATCAGATATATCATCATACGATGCAGGCATTGCTTACCTTTGATGTCATGCGCATTCATGCATCATCATATCATACATATCATCATCATGGCATCTCATATATCATTATCATTATCATCATCATGCATTTCATCATGCATATCATACCATGGATGATCATCATATCACATCACGCATCATCATCATCATCATCATCATCATCATCACCATGCATATCATTATGCATATCATGTCATTATCATCATCATGCATATCATCATGCATATCATATCATAGGTGATCATCATATCACAACACATATCATCATCATCACATCATCATGCATATCATCATGCATATCATATCATGGGTGATCATCATATCACATCACATATCATCATCATCACATCATCATGCATATCATCATGCATATCATATCATGGGTGATCATCATATCACATCACATATCATCATCATCACATCATCATGCATATTATATCATAGGTGATCATCATATCACATCACATATCATCATCATCACATCATCATGCATATCTCCATCATGCATTAATTTCCATTTTTATCTTTAGATTTGATCACCACATCACCCATTCTCAATTATCATCCCTTCGGGCAAAGACCTCCGACAGGGTTCCTAGCATTCAACCTCCCAGGCCACCGAGCTTCCGGCCCCCCACATTCCGGGCATCTTGCATCTCATCTAGCATCACGAGGCATTCCCTTCGGGCAGAAACCTCCGAGAGGGCTTCCGGCCTTTACCCTTCTAGCCAGGCATCCCGCACCCCAATCCTGGTGTCGCGAGGAACCTCCGGGCATGTATCCAAGATACAACCGGACATCCGGCCCCCCATATTTCGGGCATCCTGAATCTCCCAGGGAATTCCGGCAATGCATCTGTACATTCGGCCTCATCCTCTACCACAACCTTTTACTCACATATCATTTTCCACATTCACCATCCTTTTAATCTCATTATTACATGGCATATGATTCACACATGCATCACAATTTATGATCATACATACACCAATGTCATCTAACAATGCATAATAAATTCAATGGAATTCATGGCCAATAAAATAATCCCTTTATTTTATTATTATTTTATTATTTTATTTATTTATTTTCATAAATAAATATTAAATTTAATATCTATGATTTTCCCAAAATCATAATATTCAAACAATCATTAAACAAACCAATAGGATGACAATTTCATACGAAATTCATGGCCAAATTGAATTTCACATAATTTCACAATTTCCACAAAATAGCACATGATATTCGGATAATGACCAAAATTGCACAGTTTCCAAATAAATTCGATTAAAATACTCATATGGCCTCCAAAAATTACGAAATTTTACAGGGTGATAGCCAAGACATTTTCGTGCATTTTTCATGCGGAACTCTAAGCCAAATTCTTTTTAGATTAATTTATACAACCCCACGAAACCTCTGGAACCACTACCGCGTCGTCCAGAATACACATCTCTGAAATATTAAGATTTCACCCATCTATTCTCTTTCGTTTCCTCTGATATTTGAGTATGTTATGTACCAAGGTGTCCTTTACAAGTTTCATGAAGAGATCTAGGTCAAATAACCAAAGTATGGTCACCATTTAAGTCCATAAAATCTCGGGTGTCTCGGAATACTTCACCAGAACCATCGTTTCCAAGGTCTAGCCGATTCACCAAGCTATACTTGTTCTTTTCTCTTCAAATTTGATTATGTTGTATTTTAAGGTGTTACCTACAACTTTCATGAAGACATTAAAGTCAAATCTTCAACAAAAATCAACATGCAAACAAGAATCCAACAAGAAGTCAGTGAAAACTTCACAGATCTAGGGTCTCCGTATAATAGAACTTTAACCCCTCATATCTCCATAATTTTTCACGAAATTTCAGTATGTTATAGTAAAAGACGTTAGCTACAACTTCCATGAAGACATTGAAGCCAAAATCGGACTCCAAATACACATGCAAGCTCAAACAAGCTACTGACTCCTACAACCGAGCAAGAACAGTCACACGGTTTGAAAACAACCAACGCTTACCTCGGTTTTTCGCACAAATAACACCTAAAATCTAACATGCAACCAACAATACAAACAAGCAAGAGAAGTTAAAGGACTCCACTTGCCTCTAGGATGGACGGTCGACGGCGTACGGCGGCGTACACGGCGAACGGACGGCGGGACACGGCGGCTCCTCCTCGGCTCCGCCTCCTCTCCCTCTCGGTCTCCCCGTCTCTCTCTCGCGATTCCTCTCTCTCTCTCTCCCTCTCTCTCAGCCAAATCAAGCAAAACCGGCCACCTTCTCTCTCTTCTCCCCTTTTATTTCCCCTAAAGCTCATGATTACCTTGCCTCTACCATGGCCAATGCATGGCCTTCTCCTTGCCACTTGTCTTGATCCATACAAGATGGGCTTTTGGAGGTGGGCTTGGGCTTGGGCCATCTGGCCACTCCTCCTTGGGCTAGTCGACAGCCTCCTTTGGGCTCTAATGGGCCGACTAGCTTGGCCCACCAAGCTTTAGGCCAATGGGTCCAAGGCCCATTCGAATTTAATCCCCTTTTTCTCTTTTTTTTTTTGAAATTCTTCTTTAAATATTTTTAAATTCCAATTTTCATCTTGGCCAAAGTCTTTGGGCATTTTTGTCCATTGAAATTTAATTAATAAATCTTATGGCCAAGCATAGATTATTAATCTATTAAATTTAAATTTCCACAATCACAAGCACAAATCATCAAATTTAAAAGACTAATGGCTAAAACATAAGCCATGGAAATTCTACCACCTAATTAAATACTTTAACACACCTTATGACTTGGCTTTGAATTTCTGCGATGCCACAATTAAGTCCTAAATAAAATGGAGAAATTTAGGTGTCAACAACTGCCCCTGTTTGAATGGGAGCTCGAAGAGATTGCATTCAAAGACAAAAGATACCTAAATTGTTTGGGCGATAGAGAGACCCTAGGTGCATAAGCACGCGTCAAGTCAACGGAAAGGACTCACAACTATGAAAACACGTCTTATCAATAAAAGGAAGAAAGACTTCGAGCTACGGAAAGCCCACCGAGTCATAAGAAGGAGATTGAAGGATTCCGAGCTATGAAAAGCCCACCAGATCATAAGAAAGAGATTGAAGGATTCCGGACTATGGAAAGCCCATCGGATCATAAGAATGGGATTGAAGAACTTCGGGCTACAGAAAGCCCATTGGTTCATAAGAAGGGAATTGAAGGACTCCGGGCTACGGAAAGCCCACTGGGTCATAAGAAGGGGGTTGAAGGACTCCGGGGTACGGAAAGCCCACCGGGTCATAAGAATGGGGTTGAAGGACTCCGGGTTACGGAAAGCCCACCGGGTCATAAGAATGGGATTGAAGGACTCCGGACTACGAAAAGCCCACTGGGTCTTAAGAAGGGGATTGAAGGACTCCGAACTACGGAAAACCCACCAAGTCATAAGAAGGGGGTTGAAGGACTCCGGGCTACGGAAAGCCCACTGGGTCATAAAAATGGGGTTGAAAGATTCCGGGTTACGGAAATCCCACCGAGTCATAAGAAGGGGATTGAAGGACTCCAGGTTACGAAAAGCCCACCGGGTCATAAGAATGGGGTGAAGGAAGACTCCGGGTTACAAAAGCCCACCGGGTCGTAAAAAGATGACATGGTTTAAGGTTGACCTTGAGCCTTGTGGTTTAAGGATAGTCCCACGAACCGTGTGGTTTAGGAAAAGCCACCACTCCCGTGGTTTAAGGATAAACTCACAAACCTTGTGGTTTAAGGATAGACCCACAAACCGTGTGGTTTAGGAAAGCCACCAACCCCGTGGTTTAAGGATAAATCCACTAACCTTGTGGTTTAAGAATAGACCCACGAACCGTGTGGTTTAGGAAAGCCACCAACTCCGTGGTTTAAGGATAGACCCACCATCCTTGTGGTTTAAGGATAGACCCACGAACCGTGTGGTTTAAGAAAGCCACCAACCCTGTGGTTTAAGGATAAACTCACCAACCACGTGGTTTAAGGATAGACCCACGAACCTTGTGGTTTAAGGATAGACCCACGAACCGTGTGGTTTAGAAAAGCCACCAACCCCGTGGTTTAAGGATAAACCCACAAACCGTGTGGTTTAAGGATTGACCCATGAACCGTGTATATGACATGGTTTAAGGCTGACCATGAACCTTTGAAGATAATATGGTTTAAGGCTGACCATAAACCTTTGGAGATGGTATGGTTTAAGGCTGACCATGAACCCTTGATTTTTAAGGAGGCACCCACTAACCCTTTTAAAAACTGCATGGCTTCACTGAGGAATCCTATCAAACTCACCTTGAGTGAATGTCATTACAGACGTCATCAAGAGACGTATGGCAATATTGTAGCATTAATTGAAACAGCTAATCAAACTAAGTCCGACTGTTTTGGAAAAAACATTTGATTTCAATCAGCATCATGTGGCACAAAATTGTCATCTTGCTTGTGGATATATCATTAATCATCAAATTCTTTAGGAGTCAAGTTCTTACCAAGACGATCACAATTCGTGAACAAGGCTCATTAAGCATGCCAAACTAGAGCTTCTTAGTTAGAAAGGACTTCTCACGCACTTTCGATAAAATGGCTGCTTGATTTCATCCATTCATGTGGGAGATAACTGGTTGCTGAGGGTATTTCACATACCCTAGATCAAAGGATTTCAGAAACATTCGCAATGAGCACAATATGGTCGATCAAAAAGGTCTTTTGAAAATACCACAATATAGGCTCGTTTAGGGCTTACACAAATGAATTATTGCTTTGAGGCCAATAGGGGAACACGTGTTGCTATCTTCGTCGGGTTTACAAGTCGAGAACTTGAAAGATAAGACAAGATAGGATTACTTCCACTTCTTCAAGCAATAGCTTCTTCGTGGCATTCTCATTTTCACTCGAACCATCCCAATCAGAAGAGACTTCAGAAGAGGGTTGTAACGTTGGCTTGGGAAAGGCTTGAAAGGCTTAAAATTCTCAAGGGGGTTTTAAGAGTCAGTGATCATCATAGCATCATGACCGTGTCATTCGATCTTTCGAAGTCACTTGGCTTTTGAAATAGAGCACATCTCGAAAGTCCCTTTATTAACTATTTCTTTATGGAGGTTTGCTCCTCTCTAAAACAAGAAAACAATTTTGAGATAAAAAGGATGCTCAAAAAGTTTGTAGAAATTTTTTTCTTTTCTCAATTATTCATTTTTTGTTTTTAGGAAAGCGCCAAAGGTTCTCTTTTGTAATGGAAATTCTCTTTCTTCTTTGTTTTTTTTTTTACTTAAAAAAAAAAAAAAAAGAGAAGAAGGGTACTTACCTGCGGCATGCGACCCAATAATCTTGTAAAGAATGTAAAAGAATATGTTAGTGCAAAGATCCTTAGGGATTGAAATGTTGGAAACGATGCATTATTACCCCGCACTCGCTTTCATCCTTTTGGCGCTAACATCTCTTGGATTCACCTTCATGGATATTTGGTAACTCAACAATACCCTTCCCTTGCATTCGCCTTTAAGTGTTTGATGTTTTCCTGATTCCTTGGTAGAAGGCGCCGCTTCTGCAGTCAAGCATAACCTTTTTTTGTTATTTATCACCCTGTAAGAAAGGGGGATGAAATGAGTTATCTCTATTCTTAGTTAGGTTCAACTAAGGAATGATACATCCTTCTTGATGAATTTGACAATGTTGTTCCAGCACACTTTGTTTGTGGGGAGATGAGAGATTTTTTCTAAATCAAACGTTGCTCTGCCACTCTTTATTTGACAATCCTTTGTTATGTTCGAACCCGTCCTATATCAAAGAAAAGGACATGTCATTTTTTATGTTGAAGAGAAATCAAGTTTAGGAACGAGATACATCATTTTCAAAGTCAAGCGATCAACATCCCAATGTATCTCTCATGGAGGAAGGGATAATATTGCCCCTTTGTTTCATCATTTGAATATTTCTTTGTCTAAGATGAACATGACTCAATAATGCTCCATCGCATTTGTTGGAACGTTACAAAACTTGGTACTCTTGATGTCTCCTTGACAATGAAAAGAAAATCAAGTCAGAAACGGTATCAAAAATGAATAATTGGAATCGATACAGTTTACTCTTCCTTTGAATTCGCCCTTTTGGATATTTGGCAACTCCCTTCAGTTGTCTCATCATGCAAAGTGAACGAGATCGATAGGCTATTTTGGCACCCAAGACATTCGCGAATAATGAAACTTCCTAGAAAGGAATGCAACTTCGTTCCACCTCTATGGAAAATTGGCATCGACGATGCCTTGACGCATGCTTACTCATCAAGTTCCATGAGCCTGAGAAAATGACTACATGAAAAGAGGGCCTTAAGCAAAGTTTTCTTGAAATTCATTTTGGAAGGTAGATGTAAAGGTTCGCCTAAAACACTTCTAATTTTTTGTAAAATTTTTTCTGTTTTGCTTTGTTTTTTTTTCTAATAAAAAATAATGATGAATTTCATGAAACTAAATTCCATCATTAAAAATGTGAGTCGCATGATTTGCAAAAGCAACAATTGGATACGCAATCAAAACTCAAAATGGAAAACATGGTTCTTAACATGAATAAGAACATTGATAAAATACAAGAAGCTCTTGTATAGATAAGAGTAAAAGTCAACTCTTGTCCTAATGTCAAAGAGCATTGCGCATAACCTACAAAAAGATGACAATGTTAATACGTGAATGATAGAAAATGATATTTTAATGAGGTCACTTCTTACAATAAAATCAAGGTGACGATACATGCCTCACAATCCTTATTATGGGATTTTAGTATATCGCCAAGA
The DNA here is from genome assembly GCA_017140325.1 of Eucalyptus leucophloia subsp. euroa. Taxonomy (NCBI): domain Eukaryota; kingdom Viridiplantae; phylum Streptophyta; class Magnoliopsida; order Myrtales; family Myrtaceae; genus Eucalyptus; species Eucalyptus leucophloia. The sequence continues at coordinate 25,499,238 of CM029474.1, read as the reverse complement.
TTTTATAGAGAAGACATCATTAAAATTATCAATCCATGGCCATCAATCGAATGTCCACTTTTATTCCAAAAGTTTCATGTGCAAAAGTGTCATTAATTTTTGAAAGATTGATTTGTGATTTTACTCCTAGAAAAATGAAGTGATTTCTATTTTGAGGAATTTGTACACAATGATTTGCATTATAGTCCCAAAACATGAGAATGAGAAAATTTGATAAAAACTGCAATTTCAATTTTTGTGCCCCAATATAAAATAACAACTTGAATTTTTTTTTTTCAAAATGATTTCGAGCCCATAATTAGAAATTTAAACAAAAGCACGTGTTCAACAAGGCCAAATCAAAGTGTTTAGAACTTACTTTCAATGTTCACTTATCAAAAGTGACTGCCAATTTATTTATTTTTAATCATAAGCCTACATCGTCGAGGGCATTTGATTGATCTCCACAAATTTCAAGATGAAAATGCAATACAAAGTGGGCAAATAAAAAGGAAAATGATACTTACAATGCATGCCAACCTCTATCTCTATTTTTTTTCCTTTTAATTATATAGACATGCACATGGAATGTGGTTCGATTTCTACTCTATACGGCTCAAAATGAAGCCATAGGATCACTGGACTGAACCAACAAGGTCGTGGTTGGGTCGGGTTACCCATGACTCCGGCTTCGTCAAAGGACCGACCCGTGTCGCATATAGGGGTGAGCAGTTCCCGGTTCCGGTTCGGTTCCGTCTGGAACCTAGAACCTACCTTCGGGTACAAATTTCTCAATTTTTGGAACCTGGAACCTACCCTGTTATAGGTTCCAGGGTCGGTTCCGGTTCCAACAAGTTCTTTTTCTTTTTCTTTTTATCATTTTCACAGGATTAAAACAATACCACAACATGATCAATCATTGTTCAAAAAACTCTTGATACCCGCAAGGTTATGAACTAATTGAAGCTTCATTCATGAAGCAACACATAAAACAGGGAATAGCATGCACAAAATCAATTGTTGATTGTTTTTTCCTGTCTTCTTATCACTTATCTCTCTAGTACAACTTGACATCTTGGCATATTTGTACATGGCGATCTTAGAAAACCAAACAGATTCAACAAAACAGAACCACACCCAAATTCAGCCCAACCACATCCAAACAAACAACCAATCGACGCTCAACGAATGGGCTATTCTCAACAACCACAAGCGATGCTGAACCAAAAAGAGGGTCATCGAAATTCACAAGAAAAATCAAATCTTTGCGCTCTCGGCTTACTCATCTCGTCGGGAGTCAAGAACTGGTGGCGACCTGTGGGCTTGCCCTTGAACTTTACCCTCCCTATGGCTTAGAGACGCACTTCCCCACTTGCATAACACAATTCGGGCACGGAAGAGAAGATCGACCCAGATCTGCAAGGAGACAATCGGCCTCGTTCTCGACCCGATTGGGTGGTTATCATTTCGCGAGGAACGATAATCTTCCATGGAAGAGCCAAAGAGAGATGGAGCTGAATCGATTCCTTCTTCCCCCTTTTCACCTCCCCCATTATCTCTTAATCGAAACCCCAACAGGAAAAACCAAATACACTTGTTTTCCACGATTCCTGTATCAAAAATAAGAGAATAAATTCGTAGTCAATAAGTCAAGGGCAAGCACGCGGCAACGGTGGCGCGACGGCAACGAAGACACGAGTCTCACCACACCAATAGTGGCACGGACGGCATGGCGAAGACGGCGGCGTCGCGGCAAAACCATAGCCAAGGGGGAAGAGCTTGGTTACGCGAAGGCGAAGGCAGTGGTGGTTCAGAGCAACGACGGCTCGAACGGGCCGAGCGAGCAGCGACAAGAGGTGGTCGCGGTAGCTTGGGGACGGCAGCGGTGGCTCACGGCGGCAAGGGGCAGCGCGGATGGTGCGACATTTCATTGAGCCCAATGGCGAGACGGCTCGTCGGACGAGCGGTGGGTGGTGGTGGTTCGGTGGCCAAGAGGCGGTGGTGAGTAAGGCGTGGGGCGGCGATGTGGTGGTGGGTGAAGCAGCAGCTAGCAAGAAGAAGAAGAAGAAGAAGAAGAAGAAGAAGAGAAGGAGGGGGTGGTTCAGCCGAGAGAGGGGGAAAGAGAGGAGAAAGAGAGAGAGAAGAAAAGAAAAAAGTAGGGGGCAGGAAGTGACGTGAGAGGAAAAAGGGGAGAAAAGAAAGAGAGAGAGAGGGAAAAAGAAAGGAGAAGGGGGAAGAATCGGCGGGAGGAGGGGAAATCACATGTGGGGCAAACAGGAAAGTGACCAGCTAAGTTCTTTTTTTTTTTTTTAATTCTCACCAGTTCTCAGAAAAAGGGAACCAAGAACCAGAATCGGTCTCTTAAGAACCGGGAACCGAACCGGACCCTCTGGTGCGGTTCTCCGGTTCCGGTTCTACACGGGAACCGTACTCACCCCTAGTCGTATGTTCGCAGACCGGGGTGGGTACATTTGACGTGAAGAAAGAAATTTCGGAGTAGAGGTGGGCGACTCGTACTACGCGGTTGTAGTCGGAGTGGTATTCACCTCAACACCATCCTAAGTGATCCTATGCGGCCCGGGTCCGCCTGCAGGTTGTGTGTGCTATAGTATAGTGCAATGCAAGAAACGTAGGCATAACAATTTATAAGCAATCAACACTTCATACAGAGAAAATAAACCATACATTCCTAAGCCTCACTGCAAGACAAAAGTGAGCAAATACTTCCCTTTATACCTCCCATTCTGCAAAAACATTTAACACATTTAATGTTAGAGACGTACGTAAAATCCTCGCTGCCAAATAAAAATATTTTTAAACAAGATTAATTTTGGCCTAAATCCTCTAAGGTCTAAAACCGAATCCCCAACGGAGTCGCCAAGCTGTCGTGACCTATCCTCGGGGGGAGGGAACATGTTTAGGGGTATTGCCTAAAGGATGGGCTTAAGGCCCATGATTAGGTGCGGGCTCTCCCAAACCCATACCCCACGTGACATTGGAATATTTTTTTAAGAATTTCGCACAAAAGGAGTCGCCACCAACCTATTAAGGTCGACTAGAAACCAAATGAGGTACGGGAATATGCCATACTTTCTACACAACCACAGAATCTAAGGCCGGTGACTTGATTACACTAATTGACTAATTAATGCCCTTTCGGTACCTAATCTTGTTCATTTTTAAAAAAAGTTTTTATCAGGCAGTTTGGATTGATTTTATGCTTATCCACTAACACGGGAGGTGATCATACGGGTGCACAATTATTAAAATAACAATTAACAACCAAGGAAAGCGATTAAATAAATTGCATGAAAGAGCAAAAATTTAACATCAAAGAAAAGATAAATACTAATCCTAACTAGATTAAAGAGAAGCCAAAATCAACATATCAATATTGTGCATTCAAAAGGCATTTGTCCCTAAGGACAATTGAAACCTTAAGGTAAAGTCCTAAAGGCTTAGTCAATCTTTTAGCACAACTCTAGAGTTAAGAAATTTCCATCTTTAAAAAAAAAAACTCATAAAATATTTTTGCAAAATTTTTCAAAAGAAAATCTGAATTTCCTAACATTTTCCAATTTTTTGATTTTTGATTTTTTAAAATTTTTTAATTAAAAAGGAATTTTCAATTTTTATTGAATTTTTTGGTTCTTTTTAATATAATTTCTTAATAGTTAATATTATTATAATTAGAAAAACGGGTCCAGACCGGTAAACCCAATCCGGTCCTCTGGCTTGACACAAACTCGGATTAAAACTAAAAAAGACGAAATCGATTTCTTAAAACCCATTTTTGTTTCTTTTGTTTTTTTTTCATTCTTTATATTAATATTAATATTTTAATCGATTTTTTTTTGTCTTTTCCCTATTTCATCTTTTTACTACGTCTCTTCTTTGTGGCTTCCAGAAGCTAGCTTTTGTGTTTCACTTTTTCTGCAATTTTTTTCTTTTTTTATTATTTTTCTTTTACTTTACCCAACAGGTCCAACTTTCTCTAGTGCGCTTACAACTTTTTCCAATGCACAGAGTACTAAACTATTCAACTTCAAACGCCCCAACTTTCAACTACACGTATACACACGAGAATAATATCCGCATTGTCGACAATCCCCGATCACCATCACTGGACTAACTCCACCAAACCCTTCGAGCTAACATTTCGAACCGCCCAGCAAGCAAAAAGATGGGATGGAGAGGGAAAAGTATGGCTATAAACCCGAGAAAACCTCACTCCAAGGCTAACAAGTCGATTAATAACGTGACGACACGCAAATACATCTTTGAATTTGGCTAAACTAGCTCCCAAATCTCGTTAAATCTACCAAGCCCATTGCTCACAACTCACGGCCATTTCAACGCCAACTTCTCTTCTCATGAACATTTACACACTTTTCTTCAGTAAAAGGAGAACACCCATGGATTTACAAACCAACGCATTCGATTTTCAAACAGAAAAAATGCATGGCTATAAACTCACATCTCAGGGAAACAAACGCAAACTACATGAACTAAAGTCAAAAGTTATGACTTTTCTAAAATAATCAGATGTTTTGATTTGAAAGACCGTGGAGGCAGCTTCGCAGCCGACTAGAATGCACAGCACAGAGACAGGTTTACACAGTTTTCATTCAAGCATTTCATCGAGCACGTAGTGGGCAAGAAATGAGGAAAACGACGCTGGTCGCTTCTTAGGACTCGGACTTAGACCTAGACCCAAGTGAACACATGGAAACGCTCAACATCAAACAACTTGACTCAGCTAGACCCAATAAACTCAAGAATCAGAGGAAACTCGCTTGGCGATTCCATCACCAAAACAGGGCAGTGCCAAGAGAGTTCATGGGAATGAGTTTCAGTCATAAACCCCTACTGCTCGAAGACGGCAACGCGAAGGCCAGTTCGAGACAAATCGAACTTCAATCGACCACCTCGCGATATCCCCAAGCCGAGATCCTTGGGAACGAACAATTTGGACAAAAAGGAAACTCATCGGAAAATGCCAAAATTTGGAAATGAAAAGTCTTGCTCTCGAGGGCGTCGGCTAGAAGTCAGCAATTGGTCTCGAGGAAGGGCGAGCAACACTCCACCCAAGTAGCTTCTAACTTTCTCCCTAATCGTCTCTTTCTCTCATGCTCGCTCCCTGCTGGTTTTTTCTCTCTTCCCAAAAAAAAAAAAAAAAAACAGCCCTCCTCCGGTCTTATACTTCTGTCTTTCCTTTTTCTGCAGGTATTCTAAGCGAAGACCTCCTGTCGTGCCAGCTGGTTGATCGGTCTGCTTCCCCAACCCGCGGATCTCGCCGAAAGCCCTGCCATGTCGATCCTCTGCCTTGCCTCCTCTTTTCTTCCCGTTTCTTTCCTTTTTGCTCTCTTTTTTTTTTTCTGCAGGAACTTGCGCGAAGACTACCGCCGAGCCCCGTTACCGTGCGGGTGCTCCCGACTTCCGGATCATGCTGCTCGCCTGCCACACCGATCCTCTGCCACCCTTGTTTTTGCTGCCCTCCTGCTACTCTGTCTTCTGCAAGTCTTTGAGCGAAGACCAACAGAAGAAAAGAAAAAGGGGTTGGGCCGATCGGAAGGGAAAGGAGATTGGGCCAGGCCCAGTGCGAGGGGAAGAAAAGAGAAAGGAAGGGGGGCTGGCCGGGCCATGGCCAGATTCAGCCCGACCCAACCTCTAGGCATTTTTTTTTAATGTTTTGTTTTGTTTTTCTTTACTTTTTTTTTTTGTTTTGTTGTTTCTTTTTTTTTTAGTGACTAATTTGTAATTTTGTACACGATTAAGTCCTAAATAAAATGGTGAAATTTAGGTGTCAACACATATATCATAAATTAATTCAATTAATGGATTATGCGGCTACTTACGTTTTGCGTTTTTGCGCATGCATAGTGCTTTTGATCATGTCTTGATAAAAATACCGGAAAGACATGAAATCTTGCTACTGATTATGATACGATGGAAAGCAAAAGGTATTGACAAGATACTCACCTGATAATATGTCAACTCAATGTATATCTGACTTTTTGTTTTGTTTTGCTTTTTTAAACTAACTCCTTTGTTTTCTTCCTTGATTTGGCGAGGATAGTGGCAATGGAAATGCTGAGGGTAGTTGCGATGAGGGTTGCGGTGAAGACGAACTAGAAAGAAAAAAAATTAATGAAGAGTAAATATGTGGCATGAATTTAATGTTGGGATTTTTCGCATAGTTAAAAGAAAATTTGGAATAAATGTATCATATGAACATAAGTGTGAGAATTTTTGTGTTGCTAAAGAGTTTAAGATAAACTACCTTGCAATGAATTTGACATTTTGAGTGTAAAAAAATATTTTTGGAATAAAGGTGCCATGGGATGGATTTTACCCGTCAGCGCATTTAATGCAATGACCGTGAGGCGACTTTTTTTTTTCAACGTAAAAAATTTCAGCAGAAACACCTCCTAAAAACATTTAACTTTATTTTTGTACGAAACTAGTCACGACGTTGACTCTCCACTTAGAATGCAGTATGCAACATGTGGTCCAACTCGAAGTTGTTGCTTAAGAAGACGAATGAGAATTTGAATGATCACATTATTAACGTGTTGCAAAACGCAATCATAAAAGTGAACTAATATATTAACATGTTCGAAGGTAATATCTATTCGTTTTTATCTTCCATGAGACTAAATCGAACTAAAAGAAAAATAAATATATTAATATATATTTATGTCATAAAAAAAGGAAAAATTCCAAATAATAACCGAAAATGCAATCTTTTTTTCAAATAATAATTTGAAGTAGACATTTTCTATAACAAAGGCTCCAAGTGCTGTTATTTTTTCAAATAAGGGGTTCACAGTGCCCATATTAATTTAAAACAAGGTCATGAAGTGGATATTATTTCAAATAATGACTTAAAATGCTATCATTTTCTTAAATAAAGATCTGAAATGCGCATATCAATATCAAAGAAGGGCTTAAACTCATTGGCTATGAAGGGCAATTTCGTCTCTTAAAATTTTCCTTTTTTTTCTTTTTTTTTTTTTTTTGGTTAAAGATACGCAAGAATATTTACAAGAATCATTCAGGTATTATTGGATAAGTCGAGATAAATTAATATCGGATCTGATTTTGTATATCATATTGTTGCCTTTTCTTTACATACAACTTGTACTATAATACACGTTCGTACATTGTGTTTACACACACAGAAATACATAGAAGAAAATTCCCATCCGCTTCATTTCTCTTCGTTTTCTTTCATCTTCTTTCATGGTATCAAAGCGGGTTGCACATCTGTAATCAGTTTCTTTCGCTTTGTTTTTTCTCTTCTGGTCTTCTAGTTGCCTATCGAAGAATCAAGCTAACTTGTAAAAGGGCATTAGCACTTCAACATAGGAATCAACACTTTGAAGAGGTTATATTGAAACAAACGAAGGAGAAGGAAAAGGGGGAGCTCGCTATACCATCATGGCTAACGATCAACCCCATTTACTTGTGGATACAGCGACCTCAGAAGCACAACATATAGTGCGAAACATCACAGGTTGGATTGATCAGCCCACAATGGGGCATTTTTTTTCCATGGCAACCCAATCTAGGGTAGCCCTCTTTGGGGGCTTCCTACCAATGGGTATCGATGCCTATATATTATAGAGGAAGTCCAAATATGCCATTTTCTAGAGGCCAGACTCAAGACAATCCACCAACTACAAGCGGGGCGGGCCATTCAGAAACAATCGGGTCTTCCAATGCGAGCGAAAACCCTAACGGGTCAAGCGATTCAAATGCGAGGACTCGGGGCACTTTCAATCTGGGTTAGCAAGCAAATCCTTACCCAGGATTTCCACTTGGTTTCCTGCCGATCTCCTTGGCCACCGCCATAGGTCGCCTAGAACCCAGCGACGCACTATATGTCTCCAATTTTGACGGGCCAGAGTTGCGGCTCATTAACTACCCTTTCATATGACCCGAAAACTACTCGAGCTGGGCACAAGAGTTTCACAGAGCGCTCATCACAAAGGATAAAGAAGGTTTTATTGACAGAACTATCCCGATTACAACCGATGATGAAAAAATGGGGCGACAGTGGAAAAAAATGCAACCAATTGGTAAGAACGTGGATAGGTAATTGCATCAGTCAAGAAATCGCAACAGGTTTACCTCCCACAGAAGATTCAAAAACAATTTGGGAGAATATTAGAGAGATGTACAAGAAACTTAATCGAGCAAAAAAATTTTCGTTACATCAAGCCCTCAGCGAACTGAAGCAGGGAAACATGTCAGTAACGGCATGCTTCAACAAGCTTTCAGCTCTCTGGAATGAGCTAGAAGCGGCAGAGGAGAGACTCGAAGGACTAGAGGAAACCCTCCAACAATACAGGGCAATGAAAGACCGGGAAAAAGCGACTCGCTTTTTTGTTGATTCTCAATGAATCTTACCTTCATTTCAAATTGTAGATTCTGGCCATGGAACCAGCTCCTCCCCTTGGCTGAATTTTTCTACTCGCGATGCATGAGGTAAACCAGCAACTCACCACGACCAACGGCAAAACCTCCGAAGCCCTAGCACTGGTGGCAAGAATCAAGAAGGGGCAGAAAACCCCAGCCAAAGGGAGAGAGTCAATGTTGCTAGAGTTCGAGGAGCCAAAGGGGGCACTAGGGTTCGCGTAGCCGAAATGGGTCTTTTAAAGGCTCTATGGACGGTCAAGATTGAGCCCAGCGATCTGATGGTCCAAAATGCACACGATACCCCGCTGATCTCGATGGTGGAGATGCGCTCGGGTCAAAGGCATCCAATGGTCCAAATTACCCGAGAAGTTATGGTATTTTAAAAATAAAGGGAAGTTATTTTGTGATTATTGCAAAAGGCCCCACCACACAATTGAAAATTGTTGGAAATTACATGGGAAACCTGAAAGGAAGGGAAAGGAAATTTCAGCAGTAGCTTATCAATCTACAACATCAGCAAATGTCAATCAACCCATCACACATGGAGAGTATCATCAATTGATGCAGGCTTTATAAAAATTGGAAGTTCCTAAAAGGGGCAGCAGCTTTACAGGTATTTTTCATTGTCTAATAAATAATATATCAAGAAATGACTGGATTATTGACTCGGGAGCAAGTGACCATATTGCATGCAATAAGGGATTATTTTATGATATTCATGAAGATTCAGCTAATCCTATTGCTGTGCAATTGCCAAATGGCAATATTACTCATGTCACTCTAACTGGGACTATCACTCTTAGCCCACAAATTACTCTAAAAAATGTCCTATGTATTCCGAATTTCCAATTTAATCTTATCTTTGTGTCCAGAGCCTATAAAGAAAATTCGTGCCAAGTATTTTTCAATGTTGATATCTATATATTTCAAGCCCTTTCGACTGAGAAACTGATGGGTTGGGATAATCTCTCTGAAGGATTATTTTTCTAGAAAAGTTCACCCAAAAATCTTACTTTACTCTCTTGTAATAAACAATCATTGTGTATAAGCATTTCCTTTTGCATTCTAGATTGGGTCACAACTCTTCCTTTCCTTACCCTCAATGTCCCATTTGTCAACTTGCGAAACAATCACGAACACCTTTCCCATTAAGTCACAATCATTCAAGTGATATTTTTTCCTTGCTACATGTTGATGTCTGGGGACCATACCATACATTAATCATGATGGATCTTGATTCTTTCTTACCATTATGGACGGTTACTCCAAAGCCACATGGCTTTTTCTCATGCAAACTAAGGGTCAAGTTCTGTCTCATTTAAAAACTTTAATTTCCTTGTCCAAAACCCAATTTGGGAAAAAATGTTCAAAAAATATGGATAGTAATGGAAGTGATTCTTCAATCATGAA